>OX596028.1:89178125-90378125 GCA_951394125.1 Epistrophe eligans
CCTCCACAGTTGAAAAATAAAAATATTATGTAGGTACATATTTTTTATTTAATGGACCAGTTGGTCTACTTGGGCAATTTAAAATTTGTAAATCAAACAGTATTACATTTTTAGATTTAGCTTTGCTGGAAAAAAGTATGTTTACATTGCAATTCGTATGATTTGGTTTTTGAATAGGTACATAAATTTTATACTTTTTTTTGAAAAAAATAATGCTTCGAGTTTTACGTATGTATCGATCTTTAAAAAGGTGTTTGTGCACTGGTTAGAGTTACCTATAAATTTTAATGTTTTTGTTTAACGTATGAACTAAATTTAAAAGCTCAAGATTTGATTTGGTGCAGGGAAATATCTGGGAAATAACTTCACTTCAGTAGGAAATAATTTCGCTTTTTTAAGTGAACTTATTTGAACAGATGTTATGAAAATTCTAGTAATGGTACAGATGTTATGAAAATTCTAGTAATGGTACAGTGCAATAAGACCCGCGGAAATAAATCCGGTTGATCTTATTTCCAAAATAAAAGGAAATATCACCTTTTTTCTTTTTTAGAGTGGTAATAAGATTGGGATAAAGACCAATGCTTTAAGTGGGATTCAATAACTCTTTAACTCTTTATACTGTTGTCCAAGAAAACTATTGACTTGGCGTCTGCCTGATGACTGGAATATACCCTAAGTGGAACAACAAAGTTGCGTGAGTGGGAAATATGACACAAAGAGTGAGTTCAAATCCTTGGAACCCTCGAAGCGTGCCATCCAAGATACTTTTGTCTAAGAAAACTGTTGACAAAGTCCAAAATCGTTTTTTATTACTGATTTTTCGGTAAAACTTTAAATAGGAAAATTGTAGAGAATTCAATTTTCGACAAAACTTTATTGGTGGAACTTATGGTTTTCTAGATAAGGCGAATAAACTTATATCAATCCGCGTAATTGGTGGAGTCACAGCCCTGAAAATCATCTCGTACACGCACACTGACGCACTTTATACACTTAAAAAAACAAATCTTGTTCTATATTTAATGCGAAGTCAATGTAAGATTTCAATGGACTATTTATAACAAATGAGTTTTTTCCCTTATTCTTTGAATTGAAGCCTAAAAGAATGAGGAATTAAAACCCACAGCTTTTGCTTCCATTTCAAGAAGGAAAAAAAGCCCCTTTTATTTTGGGAAGTAAGGCTCGCGGGCTTTATTTCCATGGGGTTTATTGCACTGCATCGCTAGTAACTAAACATTTAATTTTATTCAGGCCTGTACCTGCAAGTTGAGTTTCGAACATGTGCTTCGTTTTATTCATACCACTTTAAGTTTTACGCAGTTATTTTTAGCTAACCAACTAATCAAAATTATTCAAAACGCAAAAACTCACAAAAATATCAAATCACCGAATAATTTAACATCTGACAATTTTTTCAAATCTCAGAGTGCCACCGCATATTTGGAAACGTAAATTTTTTGGGTGAAGCTTAAAATAACAGTTTCCAACTGCTAATGGCTAAAAATCATAAATGCAAATAAAATGCCAAGTTAGCCGAATACCGATTTTCTTCTTTTCATGGTTCGATATTTGAAAAATATGTTGACGTTATATGTAAACTATGGATAAAAATAAATAAAATAAATTTGGAGGTGTGACAGCTCCTGAATAAGAATCAGGGCCTAGTGACTTACTACACTTTCAACAATTCCTTTGTACGTGAAGGTAAGTTAGCAGCAATAGGGGAGACCTATAATTTTCTGTTGATTGCGAACTCTTAAGATCAGGTGCTGAAAAATTTGTCAATTTCTTATTCAAGTTTCTTATTCAGTAAAATTATAGGCTTAACTTCCAAAAATTCCGAAATTGATGGATTTTTATATAAAGTTTCTTGAACATAATTTTTAAATTTTTGTTCGTTTGATTATTATGAAAATCACTAGCAAAAATGTCAAAACGCCAAAATCTTAGATTAGATTAGATTTGTAATTTATTTTTCAAAAATTTTTTGGCTTTGACATTTCGAACTTGATATTTCTGGTTATCGCTTGTTTTTGTAGTTTTCTCTTTCTGTTTTTTTTTTTAATCTAATATATATATTTATATATTTTCAATTAATTCCAATTTGATTGGGTTCCATCATTTGTTGGGTGTGTTTGTAAATTTTCATGTAATTCCATACCGAATTTCGTACAAATGAGAACTCGTACTGTAAATGAGATAAATTGAAATCGAATTTGGAAATTTTCAATAAAATTATCTCATTTGCATAATTGTAAATTATACCAAATTTCCAATTTTACGCAGTGTTTTCAAAAAAGCCCATGGCATCAACAAAACATTATTGCAATTTGAAAATGTGATCAATACACATACATATAAAGGTTGCTATTTTATTTTGTGTTGATTGAATCGTTTATTTCATTTATTTAATTCTTTTTTGTTTTAACTTTTCCACAAATTGCTCTAGAAATTTCTTTATCTTCATTCGCAAATCCTTTAGCTCACGAGAAAAGCACTTAAGGGTACCTAAATTTTTATGTTCGCCATGACCACAAAATTAAGAAGGTTAAAGTAATGTGGAAACGTTTTAGCATTTTTACACTTGTTTTGTAGCAAAAAATAAGAAAATACAATGTTTAACACTTTACAATGTTTAACACTGCGTAATTATTGTAAAATTGTATATGTAAGTAATTTTAAAAGCTTTGCCAAGGCTTATTATTGTTTTTTATTTTTTGACGAATTATTCATTGGTTCTTTTATGGTCACACATAAAGCAAACGATATCCATTTCATCCACTGAAAACAATATTTGCTCATACTTTTTATTGGAAAATAAAAATTTTATACATAAATAGATATATACGTTTTACAAAAATAAATTTTATAATAATACCATGAAAGCAAACAAAATATGTACCTAAATATATGTATAAGCATCAACGAAGATTAACGATTCCTTGCGCATTGCAATAAAATCTTTTTATGAGCACAAAGTCACAAGGGAAATCATTTCGGTTTAATAGGACAGTTATCAGAAAGTGTCTAGGTGAGGTGTGGTATACGCCTTCAAAAGTTTATTTGCATTTAGTCTTGTAAACATTTGCACAGAAAACATTGAAATAAAAAAAAGGAAGTCCCATCACAAAATTCATATATCGAAAAAGAATTTTCATTTTATAATGTATGTACTGTACGTACATACAAACTACACCTGTACTGTATCATATTAGAACTTACTACCAACGTAACACCCGTGGCGTAGTAATTAGTGCGGTAGGACTGTCATGCCGAAGGTCTTAGGATAGATTCCCAGCATGTGCCACCTAAAAACAGAAATGTTTTCCATGGGTTACTACCTCTTGCTAGTAATTGAATTCTAATTCTTGTTATGAAAAAGTGCTTCTCACCTGAGTCGTTCAGATTCGGCAGAAAATTGTAGGTACCCTCCATTCCTGTCGAAAATACGCACACAGGAATGGTTGAGAGTTGTAAATTTCTAGGCCAAATATCTGCAACAGCTGTCGTGCCACCTAATTTTTTTTATTTTGGAAGAGAGTTCCAGAACGTAGGCACTGAGTAGGGTAGGTCACGTGTACATGATTTGAATTTGAAGAGGCTTGATATTTTATTTAAGATTTATACTTAAGGTATCACATGGAGTTTTGTTTTTATCAATAAAGAGTTCTAATTCGTAAGTTAACTATTGATCAATATTCCGAGATTTCGGTTCCTTCAATTTTCTTACAGCCAAAAAAGGTTAGAACACATTAGCGACCATAGTATTGACTGACGACTGGTGCAATAATTTGCTTACAATTTTTTGTTCTGACCTTGAATGATGTGACCCAAACTCTCAGTCAAATAGATAATGATAAAGTTTTGTAAAATTATCCGATATTTCCCCCTATTATTGCTAAACGCGTTTATGCGTTAACGCATACTTTAATGTGACGATATACCAAAAAAAAAAAAACTAGATACATTTGAAAAAGTCCAAATATAGATTAACTTTTAAATCTTTCTTTTGCTATCTTTAATTAAAATTCTTGGGGTCATATTTCGGTTAAAATTAAGAAAATAAACATCACTGCAATATGCAATTATTTTTATATTTAGCAATGATCTAGCTGGGTCCATCTTAATATTACACATTTCTTTAGATTGGAGTTGCGAAAAATATCTCCTCAATTCCACAAAATTCTAACAAAGTTCCAAACACATTTTGGTCTCTTCCGTGATTGAGTAAAATCATCGATAAAAATATTCATTTATATAGGAACTGCTTAGGAATTCATCATCATTTTTTTTTCATTACAAATACAAACTGTTGCATAATTCATATGATATATTATAGCGTGTGCCTCCAGATTGGGATGCATCCAAAGACGAAAAAATATAGATGATCGCACGCCTGTTCATTTTGATCTTGTGGTGTGTAAAAGATAGTGTAAATAAAATCATCCTCCTATAAGGAATCTTGAAATGTTACGCTTTTTTTTTTTTATTTACATCAACGGAAAGCATTAAAAATCAAAACAAAAAAATGTGTAGAGGGAAGTAGATTATATATGCAATACACATACCTATTAATTTTTTTTATTGGTGATGTGTTATAAGATATTTTTGTGTGTAAGTTTTTCGATTTATGAATAATATTTCGTTGGGATGCGATCAACACACTTTGTATATTAAATGACTTTAGGAAGAAATCATGCATGGACGAATAATTAGGTCGATCTTTGACATTGCTTATATGTTGATTATATTTCTCACCAATAATCCAATCATCGTCAATATTTCTGTGTTGGACAGTTGCTCTGTCTCTAATATGTCTGATAAGACAATTTATGTTATAGTGAATGTGTGGCGTGTGTATTTGTGTTGTTTGTATTATGTTTTATTTTAAACGAATTTATTGCTTTTTTTCACAACATTAAAATATTTTTAGAATTACTTAAGTTTATTCTTTAAGTTGACCTTTAGACTTTGAGTTCCATTTGCTAAATCGAATATAAAATATTTAAGTTAAATATGTGACAGTTGTGCCCAGAGGAAAGGAAATAACAAGAATTTAGTTAGATTTTATCCCCTTTCAGACCAGGAAGCAGGACACAAAGTATAAGAGAAGTAAACGAAATCTCCCCGGTTAACGATTTAAGAAGAATTTGTTTCAAATTTCTCTTCAATGTATGTTCAAGCAAGCTAATTTAGAAGGAAAAAATAGGAAATCTCTACGATTTTGTTTGCTCGTGTGAAAGGTACAGGTACTAGATTTTAGAAGAAATTAAAAGAAAACGTCAAAAAATCTCCAGCAACTTGTTTCTTCGTATAAAAGGGGATTTAGACATTAAAGTTTCATATATATCAGTGAATGGATTTAATGTCGGATTTACACAAATAACAATTTTTATAAATTCTTTCCTTTTTAATGACCAAACCGTGTGACAATGGTCCAAAATATTCCAATATGTTTGTCATAAAAGTACAAGAACGCTGTTTTATATAACCATTAAACTGGCATTATATGAAGGTATATTGTGCTGACACCATTTTGCAAATAATGACAGTATACCTACACAAGAGATCTGTTCCTTTACTCAACCGCGGGATCCCATGGTACCACAAATCTACCCAAAACATTTTACCTACTGCCTTTTCTTGCTCGTCAAACTACTGATAATTTCTGTTGTCGAATGTGACGTTTACCAAGAAACAAATTTTTTTACATTCGTGTTAAATTTGGATTAGAGATTTCATTTTGGAGGAAACGATTAATAGTTTATTTATCAAAAAAATGTTTTTAAAATAACAGTAGATCCTGGAAGTTAAGTTCCTCTTGGATTTTTACTAAAAAAAAAAAACATTCTTACAATTAAATAATTATTATTCCCTCACGGGATTAATTGTTTTTCTTATTTAAGATAAAGTTCAGTTGAGTATATTAGAGATATAGCTTTTCAATAACTTAAGACTTCTTTGTGGGCTATGTAAGTTTTCTTTTAAAATAAAGGCTATTTCAAACCAACGTGAATACTTTAAAATAACAACAAAACTTTCGCCTCTTAAAATTAATTCAGTCGTCGTATATTAAGGGCGAGCCTTAAGTCCTTAACAAAACTATTACTACTAAATTAAAGTTTATTAGTTGGGAAGCCAGCGTGTCACATGACTTCAAGACTTATAGTCCACAAAAAGTTTTCATTTCTAGAAACAAAAAGGTCACACAAAAAAAGAAATAATAAGAGTTGCTAGAAAGAAAAGATTAATAGGATTATGAAATAAAATAATCACTAATATGTTTTCTTCTTCCCACTTGACTAGATTTATTGCTAAGCTTGATTCGATACTTCTAAAGTTTCAATTTTCACCATTTTTTACACTTCAAATGATCTAAACTATAAGTAGGTAGGTACATACTCTTTTACAATTTTTATTTTTTACTGTCTCTTTTTTATTTATTTACAAAACCAATTCTATTAAATTTGTGCGGTTATGCTCCATCTTACTTATAAAACAATTTCTGTGATAACCACATGCAATTCTGATAAATTTAAGTGGATTAATTATGATGCATCACCGAATTTATTTCAAAAGCTATAACTGTAATATGAAACACTTATTCGTCAATATTCTTGATGCACTTTGCAAAAAAAAAATATTGTTTAGAAATGCGAAAAATGATTGAAAATGTTAATAACCGCAATAGTAGCTGTTCTGTCGATAAAAAAAAAAAACCCTTTGCCCCTAAGTAAGAGTAAGCAATAGATACCGATTGGATGCAGAAAATTCCAGTTAAATTTGTTTAATACATCATTTAAAGTTCCCTGGCCTGTCAGTGAAAAAAAATCAACATCAGACATTTCAAATGTCAAAATGGCGGAATGAATTGATTGACACAAAGACTGACAGATAATATACTACTCAATAAAAATTCACAGTAGATATACACATGCCAGAAAAAATTAAAAAAAAAAACATACATAGTTTATATCATGACAACCCAAAAAGTAGACCCATATTTTTCATTCAAAATAATACAAACGACAGCAACTACTGTTGAAATTTCTTTCGAAATTCCACCTTAGGCTAACTGAACAGAGAATCAACACCGTACATGGTCATGCATGACAATGGTGCCACCATTGTAGCATCACTTATCATTATGTCTTATTAGATTTTCCCGAACATCGAAATACCAAGCCATATAACAACTACTGCTTTGGCTTGTAAAGTCAACAAGTTACAAATTGGATTAACATGCACGCAACCGCCCACCTTCATCACCCAAACATTCATCTGCACGGTATTGTTGGTAGTATAGTATACTAACTCTTGTTCGTTGAGATGTTGAATCTCTGTTACCGATACAATTTCGGGGCAAAGATTTTATCATGAATATCTTAGCGAATGAACGGCTTGGCTTACTGGCCGTTTGATGTCTTGTTATTTAAAAGAGACTGCGCGCGTCCTACTAATGTTTTGTGAGCGCATGGTGGTGCAGGCATTGAAAAACTATGTGCTACTGCTGAGTGCTGATGCCGGTATGCCTCCTCCTGGTATATCAATGATTTTTATCATTTATATGAATTGTAACTTTGAACTTTCTCTCGAAACTTCTGTGAAGTATAATGTATGTACGTATCTACTGCTTCGGTGTAACTATATAGCAATCTTAATTGTTACCCAAATTAATTGGTATAACTGAAGTGTTTACTTAGCTGCTAACTTTATAAAATCATTGAGGGCATTCGTTGAGTTTTTTTCGTATTTGTATAATTATATGGAATTTGGAAGTTTTTTTTATGGTTTTTTAAATACTTACGTATACGTTCACACGTGTATTATGTTCACATAAATATTCTTATTTTAATTTTGATTAGATGGTTACTAAACATATTTTTTTTTTCTTTTCTTTCTAGGTAAGTTTGCCACATGGATTTTTATGCTTACATCATAGCAGACATTTAATTTATTCGGTATGAGTTATTATTTTTGTGTCATTTTGGCAATTTTTATTTGTATAGGTTTTTTTTTATTTAATGCCCTATTCTTCCGCAAGTTTTATTTTATTACATTAATAATTCGTAATATTCTGTACATTAAGCCCACCTTTTTAAGCCAAAAACATATGGTCAGAATCAGAACCAGAAGATTGTATAACAACTAACCTACTATTCCTTCATCATCAGTAAACTGTTATAAAATATAAGAAAAGGAGTCGGAGACAAAACACAACCTTGCGGAACACCAGCATTTATTTTTATGAATATAAGTCTAAAATAATTGGTATCTATCAAATGTACCTACATATTTTCAATAAGAAGCCATACTCTATTAAATTCTTTTGAAATACCAATAAGCCCACAAATTCTACTTTCTTTAAACGATTGTAAAGATTGGTCCTACTATACCGTTAGATCTCCAGTGGGTAGACCTATCGCTATGAAAGTCATTTTGTCGGTCATTAAAAAGCTTCCGTTCTTCAACATACATAATTTTTAAGGTTAGGATTAAGTGACTAGTAAAATGTTAGTCAATACGTAAGTTTTGTTTAGTTTAGTTCAACCTACAATTATTTTTTTGTCAAAACCCCAAAGTCGACAAAATACCTATGTTTATCCATTTTTTTATAAATTGGCTTAAAATTCATTAATACTTCTATAAAATTAGTACAATTTATTATTATTAAGATATAAATAATTTTCATAAAATTATTATTAATATGAATATCTATTGAATTTAATTTTAAGTTGACCTTCTACTAGAATGTAATTTTCAATAAATGCTCACCAGGCATGTCATTTTTTCTTCTTAAGATCGTCAATTTATTAAACAAAACAAACATAAAAAAAAATTGACAACCACACTATACACTTGTATCTGCGCATGCGTGTTGTCATTTCCAGAAAAGCCAAACCTATAAACGCTTTCTTCCACAATAAACAATAATTTAAATTCGAATTGATTATTGCGTTTTCATATTATAACCTAACCATGTAGCTTAAGTTTTCTATTAGATCCACCATATTTAGTCACCGCATCAGCTTAATGTATTATACCCAACCAGACCCCGACAGACGTATTTGCAAGTGAACACCTGCAAAATTACCAAAGACACCCAGACTCACAAGCTATGTAGGTATATTTAAAACGCAACAAAAAACTCTTTGCAACAAATCATGTTTCCTTAAGGCACTTAACACTCTTGTTTAACTCAAAGCGGATAATGAAATCGAGGCCAATATCACTGAGACCGGCATCATTAATGTTATATAGGATACGGTACTTAAATTCCTTGTAAATACTACATGGACATTATAGATATAAAAGACGTGGTATAAAAGGCAACCTTTAACTAAATAAATGTTCTCAATGTCGTTATTTTTTAAGTAAACAAGGCTTACCGGCATCTTTCTTTGTTTTCATATATTTTTTTCAAAGCTCCTTAACCATTTTAATATAATAATTCTATCATTATAGATTGTTTGTAATTCCTAAGAAGGTAATGTATGAGGAAGGTCTAACATGTGCCTTTCACATTTTGAATTTTGAGTAATAGCCGGCTGAAGAGCTAAATGAGTTTAAGAGAAATTGATTAACGTTTTAAACAAATGCAAATGATTTCTGCTTGCATATTCATAAACGCTGCCGCCCGCCACTTCGTCGGCGTCATCGCGTCGTCATGCACAAAACAATATTGAGAAAGTGTAATTTTTTTTTTTTTTTTTTAATTCAAAAAAAAAACGCACCAAATCATCTAAAATTGCAGTCATATTTTGTAATAAATGTTAAACGTCATATCATATTGGTATTTCAAAAATATAAGAGAAACGTTACATTGATTAAAATGGATGAGAAGGTGTACCTTCAATAAAGAGTTTTTACTGATCTTTTTTCCTTCTCTCCACTCACCTCACTTTATTTAAATTACTTTTTACAAATAAAAGAGTTGAATTTAAAGCCAATAGCGCAAAATTAGCATTAGGTTAAGGTTTTAGCATCATCCCTATTAACAATTTACTAACTTTAAAGTTATTTACTAAATTGTTTTTAATTTTAAACATCTTTTAATTAGTATCATACTTAAGCTATTTTCTTTATAAACGTCAGCTGAACACGCCTAAAAACAGACAGTTTGTGCAAACAAAGTAATCAAAGATACCAATTTCACATTTTTAATTGTCAAAGTGCCGTTTTGAATTAGCTAGTATGATGCTAAGAAGTTAAAATAGTCATTTGGTATGTAATGTATTTAACTTTAATATAAAATGTTAAAAAGATAGCGCAATGATAATCTGTTTAAAATTTGGAAAATACTGTTTTTAATCTAAAATCATTCTAAAAATTCTTTAACATTCTACTAAATCGTCTAAAATTTTGCGCCAATGTTCCAAAACTCCAAACAGTATTGGAAAACGATTACGGGATACAAAACCCAATTATGCCGCTGCACTATTCGATAAAATACCGTAAACGGTACAGAATAAAACTAGCCCTTTAACTGATGATTCGGGCTTTGGCAGAATATTTTAGTTCTTTAAGCAGGTGTTCCAAGAAACTTTTTATGCATGCCATTTTTTTCAAAATGTTGGAACTAGCGGCAAAGATAAAAGATGGCAAAATGAAAATTATCAAAGTCATGAATACAAAAATATTAATTTTCATAAAACTTCCGCAATACTTACAAGTAAACTTGAAAATTTAGTACAAAATACAATACTGCACTAAAAGCAACAAAACTTCGTCGGGTATAAAATGTTAAAATTTTACTCTTAAATGGGCTTCAGGACCTTTAGGTCTGTGTTTGTAACTTCTTATTTCTGATTTGACGGGACGACGCACGTTACGAACGTTTTGAAACGTTCTTCTTCACGTCTAAATTAATTATTAATTAATTTTATACCAAAATATACCTATATAAATATTAAATTAATATAATATCTACTTAAAATATTTTATTCCTTAAATAAATTAAAAAGCATCCAAGTCCTCTGCTATTAGTTGCATATTCTATTTAAAAATAATAATTATAGTAATATTAAATTATATATTTAATTTATATTATAAAATTCAAAAATACTACAAGAAAAAAAATAAAAAAAAAGTCATTGTTCTATTCTGATAGAACATAGGCCCCGGCGAGATTCGAACTCACGATCTCCTGTTTACTAGACAGGCGCTTTAACCAACTAAGCCACGGCGCCACTTGTCAAACAAATGTCCAAGAACATATTTAAAGAACATCACGTTTTGCTATATTTCAAACTATTTATAAGGAATATTTTTTCAACATTTAAACGATGATTTCAATGAGATAGATGGTTGTTGTATCTAATAATACTTTTTGTGAATGTTGTAATCATTTTATTTTGTAGCCATTTGTTACGTTGCGTTGGATTGGAATTTTTAATAACATATGTATGTACATACATAACATTTATAACTGATTTATTTTGTCTATTTTGTCGAGAATAACGGAGCTTTTTTAATTTTCTGATTACATTCCATGATTTTGATATAAATGTCAATCGAAAAGGCAGCTTTAATAGGTATTATTATTTTTAGACTTTTGACTAAACATGAATAAAATATTGAACATACCAATTTATACCGTTATAACATAGGCCTATAAGTAACTAATTAGGTTCTCAAGAGTTATTTTATTATTTCAAATATTCGTCTTATTCCACTATAGGTACACATAATATGTGTATGCAACTATGTATAATTTAATGCTGGAATTTTGTTTTATAAAATCATAAGAAAAAAAAGCAATAAAAAAATGCTTCAATTCATGATTTTATTCAAGAAGAATGAGAAAAAAAGCAATAAACATAAACAAACTACTTGATGACGTCAAAACAACATCAAATAGGCATGTTAAAATAGGTGTATGTTTTTTTTTTTATTATTTTTTTTTAAGAACAGAAATATTTTTGTACATATAATAACATAACAACACTTAAAAGGAATTTTTAAAAAGTGTGAGAGTGAAAATTAAATTTATGAACCTGACATAATATTTTATTGCGTCTATCAAACTTGTTAATATAATAAAATTAATTGGAAATTATAAGTCTGAACAAAATTAATTACATGCTTAGGTATTAAATTGGCGAACTTTATTTTTTAATTTCTTTATGTCTTTGGTAATGTGGTTTTGAAATCCATAATACATTTTATATAAAGAACATATAGGATTTTTGAAGAACATTGGGTAAATTAAAACATTTTAGAAAATGGGTTGTCAATTTGTATTAAAAAAAAAAATTAGAATTCAGATTTCAGAAATAGTTTTTGCTTAAGGGAATTTCAAAGAGTATTTTTTTTTAGTAACATTAAATTCCATTTTTTAATAACCATTCTGTCAAGTATTTTGTTGGTTTGCTTTAAGTGTTTAAAATTGTATGTATAATAATGTGGGAAGTATAATGATATAATTAGATTGTTGAGTTGCTTTTTATAATAATGGTGAGGACTGTAACAATTCGATTTAAAATAAAAAAAGTTTTTTTTTGTCTATAATGATTGTTGATTTTGTTCGTAAAAAATGAAGACTTCTCCAAATAATCTGCTACAATTATCAATTTCATATTGATAACCAGCGTACAGTAGGTAACGGGTGATTTTTAAGCTGGTTTGGTTTTGGCAACACTGGTTTTGACAGCTGACGTGTGTTTAGTACCTTGTGTCACTGTCAAACAGCTTCAGTTTGGTTTGCAATTTAACCATGGATCGTCTTACAAATGAACAACGCTTGCAAATTATTGAATTTTATTATCAAAATTCGTGCTCGGTTCGAAATGTTGTTTATCGAAAAATTGTGTTCAGCGATGAGGCTCATTTTTGGTTGAATGGGTACGTAAATAAGCAAAATTGCCGCATTTGGAGTGAAGATCATCCAGAAGCATTGCAACAGCTACCAATGCATCCCGAAAAAGCCACTGTTTGGTGCGGTTTATGGGCCGGCGGCATTATTGGGCCATATTTCTTCAAAGATGATGCGAATCGCAGCGTTACTGTCAATGGTGAACGCTACCGAGCGATGATAACAAACTTTTTTTTGCCCGAAATGGAAGTTCTTGACTTGCATGATATGTGGTTTCAACAAGACGGTGCCACATGCCACACAGCACGCGAAACAATGGCGCAATTGCGAGGCGAGTTTGGTGAACAGTTAATTTCACGTTTCGGGCCGGTCAATTGGCCGCCTAGATCGTGCGATTTGACACCATTAGATTATTTTTTGTGGGGGTATGTCAAGGCTAATGTCTATAGGGACAAGCCCGCTTCGATTGACGCACTGGAAGCCAACATCCATGCATTCATTCGTGAGATACCGGCCGATATGTGTAAAAGAGTATGCCAAAATTGGACTCAGCTAATGGGCTACCTGAGACGCAGCCGCGGTCAACATTTGCATGAAATTATCTTTAAACATTAAATTGCAAGGTTCAAACTATCGATTCAAATAAATATTTCATTCATTTTTTCGAATTTTTTGTGTTTTTTTTTTTTTAAAAAGTTCTAAACCTCTTAAAAAATCACCCATTACAACTGAACGAAAGGCAGAATTTTTCTCATATTATTTCGTTTTGTCATTTTACGTAAATCTGTTACTTTATTATTTTAGCTTGTAAATTTCATACTTATGCATTTATGTGTTACTATAATGTTTGTTTTCTTTTTGTCTATAGTCGTTGACATACAAAAATATCTTAGCTATTTTCAACTCAATTACTCGATAATCCAACTTACTTGGATGAATTAGCTAATCGACATGAATTAACTTTTTGTTTGTTTTATCGATCAGGTATCACACTAACTTCACTAGTCAAACAAAATTCATCTTTAAGTTGAGTTTATTAATAGGAGTGACACAGTTTAAATTAACTACGCGTGAGACAAATTAATGTTAAAAGTGTTTTTTTTTTTTATTTTATTGTTATATTAAATGAAATTCAGAGAAGAAAGTGAAGTTGTTCTCTTTATTTTTTCTCAAGTAGTAGAGATACCCAAATAAAAATTTATTAAATTATGTGAAAAATATACCTACTCGCGGAATTACTCCATATCTATAAAACAACAAAACTCAAAACGAATTTAAAAACAAAACAATAAACCATGAAATTCCAATCAGAAAAAAAAACTACGAATTCAGTGTAACTTATAATTTTCATAATATTTTTCTTACTTCCTTAAATTATCCGTTTGATATATAAATTTTATTTTTGTATAAGAATAGAATATAAATATTTTTGTGACGGATGTGAAACTTACCACTTTATGAATTAAATTACCCATAAATAAATGAATAATCAAATTTACATCAAAGTGCGATTTGAGATTATATATGTAGATAATCGCTCTCAAATCGACAAACACTTACATTATAAACAATAAACATATATATAAATATATGTATGTAGATATCCAAAATATGGAAGCAAATTACTTTTGGAGCAACAAACTGCTAAGTGGTTTAGATTGTAAAGCAAGTATGGTACACATATGTATGTTCATATAATAACAAATTAAATTGATGGTAGGTATCTGTGCTTTGGAAATAAAAAATATGAGCCTTTTCTACGAAATTACGCTAATTGTATTCAAATTAAAGTCATATTTTGTTTTTATTAGTTGACGGCTGGTTTATATTACTTTTAGTACTTTAATTAATGAATTTTATGATTTTGCTTCAATGTGTTTGTTTTTGCTCCCTGGTGAGTGAGATATTTTTTGTATATGTATATGTTCTGCCTATGAAGCATATTGAGGCTACAAAAACTGCCATTATTTCATTACATCCCAGAACGATAAAAGGACAAGCATCTTGTTTTATTTGTTCTTTTTTAATTTTCTTTTTTAGAGCAAGATTTGAAAGAATTTTTCATTTGACAATTTCTGCTACAACCTTACGCTACCTTATTAATCTTTTTTTTTTTAATTTATCATTTAAATATTGGTACATTTATGTTTACTAATTCAATTAAAATGGCTTTAAATGATTCCTAGTTTCATAATTCCTAAGTAAATTTATGATTATTTAACTGACACATAAATATTGGCACATGGTCATAAGCCCACTGCCACAAAACATATTATTTCTGGATTTATAATTCATTTGGGTGGGTCACAAGACAACAGTGATTTTTGGTCTTGTAGACTTATGACCCTGTGTCGATATTTATGTATCAGATAAAAAATCATAAATTTACTTATGACATTGTGAAACAGGGCCTTCATTTAAAGTCATTTTAATTGAATTATAAACACCCAACACGAAACAATTATATCATTTCATTAAAAAAAAAAAAAAAATCGAAAGAGAAATCTTAAAACTTTTTCAACAAAAAATAATAACCCTATAATTTAATTCCAGCAATTTTATGATTATACCACCCAAAAAGCCAATATACCTACATATACGAACTTTGCTTTTGTTAACACTCTTCAATTTGATGTAACTGCTCCGCCGCACCGATCATTACTTAATCCAATAAGATCTGCCACATCGTCCATCATACGCGGCGGGGGCCTCGGCCTCGGCCTCGGCCTCAGCAACAAAAACTCTCAACTTCCTCTATCAACGACCTCAGCTTCAAGTATTATAGGTACCTATTCTTACTATATAGCCACGCCATTCATTGAAAACGCATTCAAATATTGCTGACCCATTTATCTCACTTACCACAACATAGCTTATTGCTCTTCTCCCCGAACGCACCCAATCATTATGGTAGTATAATTTTTCCATGAATTTTTCATTTCTGATGTGGGAACGAGGGTAACCTAATCCGTACCAGCATTTAGTTAAACAAAAAAAAATTAAAATTAAATAGATGTAGATGTGAAGAGCTCCCACAAAACCCACAATTATTATGCAGATTTTTATCAATTATGACCTCAAATAAAACTATGATAAAGCTTTTTACATTTAGACCGCCATCTGTCATCGGGAAAAATGCCACCAGCGAAGCTTTAACTTTCAAGACTTTTCTGCCTTTAGGGCTTGCATCCAGGAAGTCAAACATCCTCTCAAGAAAGAAGGGCCAACCGACATCAATACCTTTTTTTTTCTATAATTTATGAAGAAATGAAGTGAAGTAATCCAACATTAGCGGGACAATGTTCTAATAATAGCCTTAGGTTTCATCAGTCATTTTTCATAACCTCATTTGCATATTTATAGAGCTGCAAGCATGAATCATATTTTAAACATACGATCGATTAGGAAAAGAATATAATATCTATGCCTTAAGATTGTCCCATTCGTCATAATGTAAGACCTCCAAGAATATTTTGTGTTTTTATTTATTATACCTACCTATTTGGCTGGATTGTATTGTATACTTTGTGTCAATTAGAAAGGAGCTAAGTGTATAATTATGATCAAAGGCCACCATCAATGTTTTCATGACCCAGCCCTCTTGAACTCTTTGTATATGTATGTATAGCGATCATTTTGAGTGGATAAACATAATGTCAACCTTTGACACATCTCTATATACATAGCTTGTAGACAGAATTAGTGTGGATTACCAGTTGTCGTTGATCGGCCGGTATATACCGCCACACAATGTGTGTCTACTTTGATTGCTTGGTCAACAAACTGTTATGAGAGATGACTTTACTTATACGACTTAGACGCGAGTTAGAGAGGTGTTTGTTATGTTTTGATAGTCTCCATATATATATTTCTTTTGAGTTTATTTATGAAGTTTTTATCATCTTTTGAAAATGCATAACGGATATGCTTCATGCTCTGCATTCTGTCAACTGGTTTTGACTTTTCACTTCAAGTGTCAAGTAAGTTGTATAAGGCCAACGGGTATTATTATTATTATTATTATTATATAACACTCAAAATTTTTTTTTAATGTTGGATATTTTAAGATGTCGTGGTTGCGTTTATGACGTCGTTGCCGGATAGGCGATATAGAGTTACTTGAGCATATAAGAAAATTATTTACTTTTTTAATTTTTTTTTTATGACAGTTGAGAGGTGTCAAAACTTTTGTTTGGATTGTTTGCTCGTTGTAAACTCATAAATGAACAGAGTATATTGAACTCAGCTATTGTGTATTAATTGACCGTTGTAAGGGTATCTCTTATGTCAATAAGTTCTGAAAACTGTAATAAGAATGTATGCGCGGCTGGCTTATAGAAAAAGGGTATTATATATTTAGAAATGTCATATAAAGGGTATTTTTTTGTATTGAAGTTTGGTTTTTAAATTGGAAATATAGTAGGCGTGTTTTTTTGTAAGCGTGAATAAAATTATGTGAAAAAAATGTTATTAGAGTTAAGCGATTTACACATTAATACAACAACAACTTAAATCCATAGAATTTTTGGGGCTTAACACTGGTCCCGATAAAATCTGTAGTACTGGCACTAATTATCATTTTGCTATCAATAGTTTGTATGGAAACGTCAAATTATCTAAGTCATCAAATCGAATTAAACAATTTTTTTTATGAAAATAAAATTGGCGAAATTAGTGACTTGAAATTGATGTCGTTTAAAAGAAAAATTTCCTTTTAACTAAAAAAATTAATCCCTTATAATTTGGGATACAAATTTTTGATCCCGGTTTCGAGAGTTATTTACACATAAAGTGACATTTATCTAGACTTCATTGTGAAATTTTTTATTTCGAAAAGTATTGTGTTAAGAATTTTTTATGAAAATGTAATTATTATTTAAATTTAATATTAATTCGAAGCACAACGAATAACATCAGTGGTGGAGCTGCCAAATACATCTACTAGAATCTTGTTTTGGCCAATAAATGCCGACTTTCTTAGATGTGAAATTAGAAATGCAACACCACTGTTACTGCAGCCATTCCATCTTCAGAGATATTTACTCCTGAAAGAAAGTTTGTTTTACTGCATAAAATTGCATTATTAATTTTTAAAGATTCTTAAAGTTTTAATTGAAATAAAATTTATGCAGTGATAGTAATTAAATAAAATTCCTGCTAAGGATTAAAAAAAATCCTTAAATTTTATTTTTGTTTTAATTGATATTTTAGGCTCCTTTCACACTTGGACGAAAATGGTTGTATTTTTTCAAAGATTGATTTTGAATTCACATGTTTAATTTTGTTTACCATTTATGACTTCAGCGTTCGAATATATTCTCAAATCTGCCTGTGATTGGTTGGTTAAATTTCAATTCTAACATATCAAAAGAAATTAACATGTGCATCTTACTTTTAACTCTTCGCATAATACACATAAACACGACTATCAAATTATCAATTTTCTGTCACAAAACTTGAAAAATATTCGACAACCAATTAATTCATTTTTAATACATTTACACGAAGTCAAATATTTACACTTTGAAGATATACTAGTCATTTGGTTGAAAAGAACGATAAAGTTATATCTTTCATACATTTTTCAAATTATTTGCAAAATTATGTAGGTAACCACAGTATAATTATACCTTAAAATTACGTTAATTACGCATTGCTTTGAGCATCAAGAAATAACACTTGATATTTTTATTTTCTTTTTGATACAACTAGGAATTTTGGAAATTTGTATTTAAAAAAGAAAAATACGCTGGAAACTGGCACAAACTTTTTTTATTGAAAATAAATATTATTAAAAAAATGTTCTTTTATAATTTGAAAAAAAATTTCGATGTAAACAAAATTTATTGTGATAAATTATATACATGATATTTTGAGCACGGCTTTTAGATACAATTTTTATCGAAACAAATCATCTTCCAAAAATTAAGGTTATCAAATTATAGTTTTTTTTTTGTTTGACCTTTTAAGGTACATATACCATCATTCAATTAGGGTTATCTAAAAAACTTCACATAAGTTGTTTTTTTTTTCAAACTAAAAATTCATGAACAATATAAACAAATCTAATTCTTGTGGGCGTCAAAATAATGATACGAGAAAACAATAAATACATAAAACAAAGATCAACTCTTTAAAACCAAATACCTATTAAATAATACTGTCACAGTGTCACCCATTAAAACCTTTTATGTTTTTTTGTGATCGATGATTTTTTGTAAGACATTTTTTTGTTTAAATGGAAATTATGTTTTTTCCCACTTCTTAAATTCCCACATGCTTTTCCAATTAAAACTTTAAACTTTATTTTACATATATTCATTTTAAAGTTAAGCAGTTTGGTTTTAAAAAATTTCTTCCCTCAAAGGGCGCATACCAATATTATGATTTTGTTGCCTTTTGAAATACCATAACTAATAATAATGTTTGTTGTTATAAAAATAGATAAATATATCGAATTGATTTTTCAAAAAAAAAAAAAAAACAAAATAAAACAAAATAATATCAACGCATATGCTTTGATACCGAGTGTGTTTCGATTTTAATATGCCCCACGACGACGACGCACGCTCGTATATACATATATATATAAATCAGTGCACCCGCGACTTTAAAGTCTCGTGAGCTATTTTAATAGCTTGTTTTTATTTATATTTATCTTTATCCCACGTTGTGGACAGACTGCGTTATTATTAAGATAGACATTTTCTTGGCCACAACTTTACACAAAATTAAATTCGAGGAATTTTCGTCTTTTTACTAATTAACTACTAATAAAATTAATAGCTTGCAGTCACTAATATGCCTTTATTTTTTTTAAATTTTATTCTGTGAAAGCGTGAAGGAAATAGACGAATAAGAGATACATATGTGTATGTGTATAGTATAAGATCAATAAATTGAAACTTATGAAAAATGATTTTGTGTCTGTTTTTAGAAGGGCGTCATTTTGTGACCTCAAACTTAAATTTTTTGAAATAAAATTTGTATGTATTTTGAAAAGCCTTGAGAATTTTTACCAGATTTTGGCCACATTTTAAATTGCTTGTCATGTCATTATGATGTATTGAAAAGACACTTTTAAGAACAGTTGTATATGTCTGCCTCAAAAAGATGATTATAGTTTCAATAAAATTTAAATAGATTTATGAAAAATAAATATTCTTGTTTGATGCATAATTGAGTATGTGTATAAAAAAAAGGTTACGTATACGACACAGTGAATTGAATTTTCTTATAAATTTTTAAATTTCTATTAAAAATATACAGAAATGAAAATATTCAACATAAATATGTACTTTAATTATATGAAGAAGTATTGCGTAGAAACTTTAAACGTGTGGTGCTTTAGTAAAAAAGTTGATTTTGCATAAAAAACAATAATTTTAGTAAAAAGCTACAAAAATATACAGGTGCGTAGTACCTACAATCAACCTACAATAAAGAATTGGGGCGGGGGGGGTAATAATATTTTGCAACAGTCCGTACTTTGCTTTTTATTGTCCCTCAAAGTATATATACAATTTAGCGTATTCCCCGTATTTAGCGCTCCCCTCCATTTTTTGTTTTAATATATTTATTTCGATTCCTATTAATCGGAAAAAAAAAGATAAATATGTAGGCAAAAATGTTCAGCTCCAAATTTTGAATATTTGTTGTTTTTGGTCCGAATAGTTATTATAGGGGCAAAATTTCCAAAATTAACTTTTATCAAAACAATAGTAAATACTTGCGCGCCATCTTGTTTAGATTTATGCAACGCGTAGGTACTTCAGCTCTCTCTAAACCTCTTTCCGATATTTCACGATTCATTCTCAACTATTGTTATGGCGCTCCTCAGCACAGTGGAACTTTGTATAGGAGGGCGAACAAAATTACATAACAACTACTGAACCACTCGATCGATTTTGTTGAAATATTCGGACATGAAAATGAATAGAGTTAGAGACCGAAAGACACTAAATTTTTCAAAAAGTTTAATTCATCGTTGAAATCAAAAAAAAAAAAAAAAACCGGGTCTCTCAAACCGACTGCTGAAGTCGTATTACTAAGGCACCTGTATCTTTTGGTTTTTAAATCGTAAATTGTCGTTTTTTGATGCCGAGTTTTATAAAATATAATAAGAAAGCCTAATAACCCACAAACAGGAATGGTTGAGAGTTGTAAGTCACTAGGCCCTGGTTCTGTACGAGCTGTCGTGCCGAGCAATTTATTTTTATTTATTTATAATAAGAAAGCCGATCCTGACATGACAAAAGGATAAAAATGGATGTTTAAGTAAAACGAATTTTGTAAATAAGGTTCATGTTTTATTTTTTTGTAATTAATGTGGCCATTTTCAGTTTTATCACATGCTTACTTTTTGGGTGTTTTTTTTTTTTTTTGCAGCAGTCTTTGTTTAATAAAATTTGAACCACTTATCGGATTTTAATAAAATTTTCATAGTATTAGGAATTATTGCATGAAACCTCTGCCCACTGACACGCTCACTTAAAAAATATAAATCAAGTAGTCAAGATTGATAAAAATTAGGATTGTATCTTTAGGAAAAATTAATTTTATTAAAAAAGTTTCGTTGACTTGATGAATTAAATTTTTCTGCATTGATGTTTTTGGATATTTAACAATAAGAAATTTAAAAAAAATTTCTGCAGCAACTATTATATTCTCGAAACTATTAAAATTTGGCCTTTATCATCGTCAGAACCGTGTTTTTAAATTCTTAAATAACATCACAGTCCTACGCACTTACTATCATGCCACGAGCTACTGCTTCGGACTTAATGATGTGAAAATTATTTTGATTTTGACTGATGTTTTTTTTTAAGTAAAAAAAAAAAACAAAAACATTTTGAATAGCTGCTGAAGTTCTAGAAGAAAAAAAAAAAAAAAAATGCAACAATTACCTAAAAAGTGGTATATGTGCAAGTATTTTTGGGACATTAATTAAATTAGTTCTTAAAAAAAAAATTAAATACCTTGTTGTATATATTTCCGCCAGACTCGTAAATTAGCTCTTTATAGGAATATGGAAATATTGGCATTACGCGCGTAACATTCGTGACACGACATAGATACATATTTACGACAAAAAATATGTAAAATTTATCAAAGCCTTATCTTTTATAACAATTTGATGTTTAATAAAAAGATAAAGCAAAATCTATAAAAACAATTAAGGTATTTAAAAAAACATAAAATAAAACAAAAAAACAAGAAAATCGAGTTTTTTTTTAACTACCTCACGCTCCAAATATAAACGAAATTTTATGACTCTAACTTTTAAATAAATGTAGATTTACATACATGCCTCGTGTTTTTTTTTTTTACTTTAGAAATTTCGTTACATCTACTCTACGACTTCATTTTCAAATCAATTGACAGATGAAAAACTATCTTCCTGCACTTTAACACAATAATCATTGCATGAATATAAGATGCTTATATGATTAAAAACAAACAATTGCACTTTATACTTACATCTTCCTTATTTTATATTTGACTGCACAATAAGATGAGCTTTATATGTACCTACTTATACCTGTTTGGTGTATATCATATAGGTACAACCTTCCACTTTCATTTGGAGAAATTATGCAATCCACCTGATTCTCTCACAATATCTGTACTAAATGTTTTTTTTTTTATATAAATTTTGTTTCTCGTAAAATACAGAAGTCTTCAAGCTCACGGTTTAATAAAATTCACGATTTGTTCATATAATCTGCGCACCTCCAGAGCCTCCGGGCTTAAGGAAGATGAATTTGAAATAAAAAAAAATCGTAACTCGTCTTTTTCACTTCCTCGATAAAAATAAAAACCGCGTGAGCATGTCTTGTTAAGAAGATAATATACGAAGCATCTTCGTGATGTGAGATCTTTATTCTGTTTATTTCTTTTTTTTTTTGTTTGTTTGTATCTTTCTGTCCATTGTCCATCGTTGTCGGCTTTGCCCAAACTTTTCTTTCAGTTTTAATTATGTGAAAAGTGCACAACTCATCTTTTTTTTAAATAATAATAATGACGACGAAGTAATTGGTCGTATGTACTTGCTCCATTGGCTTAGAGCTTAGGAAAATTATTTAAAATTTATAAGGTTGAAGAAAAATATTTGGAGCATTGAAATTAAGTACCTTGTTCTGTACAGAAAGATAGAAAGATTAATCTGTAGTGAAAAATAAAAACAGATAGTCGTTTTAAGTTGGGCATTCATTTTGGCATTTTATGATTTACTAATTATTCCTTTTTCATGACCTTTAATTCAATATTTTTGATGATTTACTACAAAATCTGTTAAAAACTAGATTTTTAATTTTTTACGAAATAAGAACAAATATAAATACATATGTAGCTTCGTCTGAGAAATTTTTAAGAAATATAAGCCTTTTACTAACAGTGATATATCAAAGCCAAAAAATTTGAAGAACTTTGCATTTTTTACTAAATTTGATAAAAACCAGTCCAAACAAAATTTGTTCAATTGTAATTTTTTTTTTTTTGCAAATGCAATATTTGACCTTAAAGCAACTATGTTGTAAGTTAAATTAAATAACGGTATACCTATCTACAATAAAAAGGTGTGCAACTGGAGCCTGGTGCTGATGGTTGTTTCTTGGCGGAGAAATTTGTTTGTTCTTCTTTTCCAAGAAAAAAAATTAAGACATAAATTCGTTCATGAAGAAACAGGAAAAATCTTTTTTTTTATCATTATTTTAAAATCAGGAAACGTCACCTGTTTTAAGAGTTGAAAATACTTTTAAATATTAATTCCTTAGAGCTCAGACAAGATCAAAAAATCTGCAATTAATTTGGTTATGACACCTTTTTGTGATAATTAAAAAAGGAAAAATTAAATAATAAGATGATCTCGGCTCATTAATTTAGTTAGGTATGTTTTCTTTTTTTTAATTTAGTTATACGTACCTACGTGATGTAGAGATACACATCGTGCAAAGACCCGAGCAAAGATTTTTATCAAAGAAAAGATACTTTCGAACGTTATACGCATCCGACCTTTTAATCACTCGTTGGAAAATATTCGAAGAATTTAAATGGAATTGTTTAGTTTTTTTTTGTTGTTGTTAACGTCGATTTCTTCAGGCAATATAATATGACCCACATTTTGGAATAAAATGCATTTGAGAGATCAGAATGAAACAATATTAAAACAAGAGATGATTATCAGAAAAAAAAGACAATCAATGTCTACTTTGGCTTGTTTGATAAAAATCTTAATCACGTTTATCGTAGAGATCATAATATGAATTCTCTGTGTGTGTTCTTATGGGAAAATTCGATTTTATTGATTGAAAAAGAATTTTTAATCTAAGATATCTAAATAAACTACGGGAGATTTTGAAGATCAAAAGACATTATATTATATTGAAAAACACAGTTTAAATTTATTTTTGATCTAGAAATGTGTTGTTGTGGAAAATCAAATTTAGATACGTTATTTAGGTAGTTAAGAATTACATTTCTATAATAACATAGAATAAATTAAATTAAAAAATCCGTTATATAAATATATATCGCGCCTTAACCGTAATTTTATCGTATGAGTGATAAAATAAATGTTACATTACGTAGAGTTTGCTGAGCATTGGATCTGAAAACCAATCAGGAAAAATGACAGCATTTAATATTATAAACAATAATAAAAATGATAATTTTAGCTGTTTGTGTTCGTTAGAAAATATACATAACTGTAAATCCCTTTCATTCCTGCAAACTATAACAACACCCAGACAGAAATGTTTGAGAGTTTTAAAAGCCTCTCAACGTGATGTCGCACCACTAAATTCAAATTTATATTTATTGACTTATTTTATAGAATTAAAAATGATGAATATTAATAATTTCATAATATATTTAATATTTTATTCCACCACAATTTACTAATTGAAATTGATGTGAATACACAGAAAATTGACTTCACGGGACTCAAATATTGCGAGTTCCAAATAATCGTCATGAATATTTTTGTGTGGGATTGGGGTCTAAGCTGGTTCAAACTATTATGATATATATTTAACTCACTCTTGAGCTTTTGAGGGAATGGTCTCACTCGTCATTTTTGTTGAATTCTTATCTTTATTTATTAATTCGTAATAAATTTACGTGTGATTCTAATAAAATTAGGAATAGGAAATGAAATAAAATGCACGACTGAGTCGCACGAACTTGCTCTTATGCGCGATCACACTGTAGTTATAAAGTCTGAATAGTTTAGATCCATTCATCTTATTTTAAAAGGAATAAGTTAGTTATGGGAGTCTATATATTTTATTTATTTTATAAAAAAATTATAAACCATTGGAGCGGTTTTATTTTGAAAACATTTCAAAAAAAAAAAAATGATTTTTTAGTATTTATTTAAAGTTTAAAAATTAATTTAAAAAAAAATCATCTACCCATTTTCGAAATATCGAATTTTCAATTTTTTTAAAAATCCAAATTTTGTAAATTTTTTTGAAAATTCGTGTACGCAATATTATTTAAACTTCGCAGATGCTCTTGTGTAAAAAATGTCATTAAAATCGGTTCAGCAGATAATGAGATAGTTAATAGTCATTTATTTATAATTTCAATTTCAAAAATTATAACATTTTTTCCATTTAGGCTGCATCTCAAAGGACAGACAAACATAATTATTCCTCATTTTGATAAAAAAAATTAATTTTTACTATAAATTTTGAAATATCTTGAAAACTGATTAAAAAGCTACGGTTAGACGTTCTACGCAAATGGCCAACGCGTTGACTCTTTGATGTCAAAATGATGTTCAAGTTGTCAAGGCATGTGATTGTTAGTACAAAATACTGTCATTGCGTTGATGGCTGCGTTGACACAAATTTTGGGTTAACAGCTTATACTATTTTGTGCGATCGCGTCATCACGCTGTCAACGCAGTTCAATTAGGACACAATGACAGACTGCTCATCAGCGCATTGATTGTATCTAACCGTTAACACAGCAGAATTTTTAACCACGCTTAATTTAAAAAATTTCTGATTTTGTAGAGATTTTTTAAATCCATATTCACATCGTAACCACTCTTTAATGAAATTTGACAGTTTATTGCTTGATAATCTATATTAGACGCAAAAAAGTCACATTGATTTAACATTTTTAACATCGTGTGATGGTTCTTGTCTTGACACCTCGAAAAATTTTAGATTTTTTCTCCTGTCAGTTCCGCTGATAGTATATTGAAGATATTTTTGGTACTAAATTTCTGGTATGTTTGAAAGAAACATGATACACGTCAACTTGGTGAATTGATTTGCTTCAAATTCGTATGAAAATGAGTATATAAATAAAATATTCCATTATTTTTAAAAGCTTTTTTACAGCTTTTATGATATAATAAACATTTAAATGTATTTACTGAAAAATTTTTGGAGTTATCATTTTTGTATACCAAACAAACACCCAGATTGATAATGAAGCAGAAAATATTTCCCATCTTCATTATATTTAAGTGCTTTCCCATGGTTGCATTTAAAAAAAAAAAAAAAGAACAACTTATGAGGACCGTAAAGCTATTAAAAAGAAAATTACAAAAAACCGCTTGTATCAAGTTACGCGAGTTTAGGATTTTAAAGATTAATGTCAAGTTCAAATACCCTAATGAAATAGTTTGACAAATGCCATGATGGTGATATTTGAGGTACCTTATTATATTTTTTTTTTAATCTTTGAACTATATATGTATATTTATTTCTGAATCGATAGGGCAATTATAAACACTCCTGGTTCACCACTTATACAGTCGTTTTATGTGAAGAAATGCTTACAAAGCAGCTGAAATATAGCAAGGGAGATAAAATTATCATTTTCCTCAGAATCACCCATACATATACATATAGAATTTTTCTGACTTGGAGATGTTTGTTTGTATTCAAAGCCCAAAACAAATGGAATTGTTGAAAAAGTCATTAAATTAAAAAAAAAAAAAATTATTTGATCCTTATTGGCTTCTTAAAACGAAAAAAGTCAATCTTAAGCAATAAAATTTGTCAATAAAATTTGGTGGAAACTAAAGTAAAAAGAATGTTCATTTTATCGGCGTACTTTATATATACTTAAATTTGATTGTTTTCTTAATTGTTTTCAGTATATAAAAGATCCATAAAAAAAACGTCTTAAAAACTTTGACACTAATTTTGAAGATAAATATGTACATATGTAAGTATATTTTTTTATTGACAATTTTATAATTTAAAAACGATCTTTGACACGCCCTTTATTCAAATTGGTTTTTATTTCAACCCTGTTTTTTTGTATGCCCTTAAATCAATTTATCGATCAAACAAAACTTTCATTATTGAAGCTTGCATTATGACCATAATTTTCCTATAAAAAATAGTTATTTAATTTGTGCCAGTTTATTCCTTATACAACTTATTAAATTTTTTTAAACAAAAAACAAACTATACATACCTGCATATATTAGGTTTAGGTACAGATATTTTCACTTTCTAAAAAATTTGGTTTTGAAGTATTAAGAGAAACAAATCGAATGACGTACAGTGAAAAAAAAATCATTTGTAGTATAAGTAAACACCGTTTATTGACAATTTTTTAATTATCTCAATAAACTTTTTGTACTATAAAACTTTTTTTTGAAACAATAAACTCATACATTGCACCAAACAAATTACCTTTTTTTACTTTGATAAATGTGTTTATTGGACAGTAAACAAGTTTTAATAACAGTCAATAAACATTTTAATTGATTTTAACATTATTTGTGTATTGATCCAATAATTTATTTACTGGCCCAATGTTTATAAGTGTAAGCCAAATACTTTTTTTTTTCAATTAATGCGGTGATTTTTATTAGAGTCGTTAAGCATCGACAATAATTTGCATCTTAGACGGGTACGCTAGCATTTTACAGATGAGATTGAATTTAGAAGTTTAAGTGACTCCAACTTCAAACAATTTCTAGAAAAAGTGAGTATAGTAAAGGGAAGCTGGAAAGCAAATTTTTCTAATTTAATAAATTATTTCATTGGCTCAACAAATAAGTTTGCTTAAATCAACGAAATAATTTATTGGCACGACAAACGCAATTGGTCAATTCAATAAGCTGTTTATTGTCCTAACAAATTCGTTCCTTTAAACAACAAAAAAGTACATTGCCGCAACAAAATAAATTGTAAAAGATAAATAAATTAATAAACAGGATCAATAAACTTTTCCATGTAACAATAAACATTTATTGGGTCAATAAATTGCTTTTTATTATCCCAATAAAACAGTTTATAAAATTGATGATTCAAAATTTACTAATCCAATAAACTTTTGTATTGTATCTAGTATCTACATACGTACCTTTTTGGTTCATTGAAAGATATTAGTTAAATAAGATCTACTTTAAAATGTTAAAATTTACATTTATTTTTAAGTTGATACAAATTTTTTTTATCAGTTATCAGTATTAATTATGCAGAGCATTTAGTCTATTCGATCTACAAATTCCTTCTGCTATAAATATAAGTTGATTTAAAAAAATTAAACAAAATCATATCAGATATAGGTATATGTAAAAACAATATAACCACTCAAGTCATTTCCAAAACTTAACAAAGTGGTTATATTTTTTTCTTTCGTCTTGTTATACTATAGATGCCCACTATTAAACAAGGCTAATTATTTAAACCCATTTAAAATGCCTCCTCTTTATAATCTATGAAAAATCTTTATGAAAAGAAATTAATTATCATCCATCCATTTTAATTAAAATCTATCATGCAAGATCATTCTCTCTAAACAACAACTTCCCATTAACGGTAGTATAAAAAAAGTTACCGCCTTTTCAATGGTATATAAAGAAAAAAAGGAACAAGAAATGTCAACAATTCCTATTTAATTGGTCTGATCAAGACACTACTTTGAAAAAAATGTCTTAATGCCATTAAAAAAATAAAACCACGTAGGCGTCTTATTATAAACAGAAAAAAATTTTAAAGCAGCAGAGCAATAACAAAACAAAAGCATAACAATATATTATATCCATTTGTGTATTAAACATAGTTTTCAATCGACACAAAGATGACAAGGAGCTAAACGCCAAACAATAAAAATGGTAATGAAATTTACAATGTTACCGGTGTGGCTCTTTGAAGTGGGACACGGAATGGTAGTTAAATTTCATTGCGCGCACTCAATTAAGTCAATATTGTAAGTGAGTAATTGTTGGCATTAATAAAATGAGTTGTGACACTTTTGTGTTTAAGGAAAAAAGCAAATTAATTAAAAGTCATAAATAAAGGTGCATAGTAATGTGACAGTGTATATTCAGTCAATTCACCTAAATCTATACCTTTCATCTTTAACTGACAGTTTTTGTAGGTAGTTGTTGCATGTATAAAAGACAGCGTGAAAGAAATGTCATTTAAACGTCAACCCGTCAAGCTGTGAATGCAATACACCATACAACCCATCAAAGAAGTTATTTTTTTTGGTTGTTTTAACTTTATGGAAATGTTTCGATTAAACAGATGTGTGTCACATATTTGTCTCACAGCAGCAGCATCACTAGGTATAGGTCTAGCGAACTGTTGAAGCTGAAGGCTGTCATGCAGCGACGCACCTTGATCAAAGGGCCTCTGTTTCCGTCTTGTTTATCTTAACACGGTTTTATGTATATACCTTACCTTACCTTTACAAAATGAAAGTTTATTTTTTTGAATATTTGCATTTGAAACCTGTCTCCCAGCGATGACGATGTTGAACTATGTGTTTTTTTTTTTGTTCCTCCAAAAAGCCTTGTGGTGAATCTTGACAAAAAAAAGTCTATAGATAATGCATGTGCGCTTAAGTTAAGATAGGTAACTTGTTTTTTTTTTTTTTATTTCTTATGGAAAACTTATAAAACTATTTTTATATTTAGATATTTGTAGAAAACCATAACTTAAATTTAATTAAATATATTTCTGATTGGTGTAAAGAATGCATATTTATGAGTGCTCCTGGGGATAACATTTATATACATATAGCATTGTTGCACACAAAAAAAAATATATGACCATCAGTCGTATATTTATAATGTGATAATGTGAATTATGAGCTTTTAAGAAATGATTCTTGAAACGTGCTGTGGATTTGTGATTTAAGTCTTCAGTTTTAAATAGTGTCATTGACGCATGCTAAAAGGTTTTTGACGATATATGTTCATACGTATGTATGTATGTAAATGAAATTAATTTTTATTTTTGTAAAAAGGTCACAAGGAATAGTTATATATTTTGACTGAACAAAGAAGGATTTGCGGAAAGTTAAAATTCTACAAGTGGATATTAAATGGCTCCTGTCGTAAAAATTTACTTGTAAGGAAACAATGGGTAAACCGTGACTTAGTAATATAACTGTTAATTGATTTAAGTTGAGTTTACACTCTGTGGAATAATATAATAATTATTGAATCATTAACATAAAATAAATTTCTTGTTTACTTACTTCCTTTATTAAAAACGGTTATATGTCAAGAGAATGAATGAAGAACAACAAAAGACCCCTAATAAGCGATATGAAAGAGTTTTTTTTTTTTTTCTGTAGCGATTTTTAAATTGGCAGCATTGTTTCTTGTGACAGTTAATTTGACTGCTGTTAAATGATTTGTGTTAAAAATAAATAAAAATAGGTATACTTTAATAATTTTACTACAAAAAGGCCTACAACAGAATAACTCTTGCAAATTGTGTATTACGTTCTAAGTATTCTCATTCTACAAATCAACAATAGGCTTGTTTTTTTCCAATTCCGGATAGAATTGGTTAAAAAAGCGACATCGAGGATTAACGATGACATCTCTCAAAAAAACTGGAGTTTCCATACAAACTATCGATAACAAGCATGATGCCAGTGATGCCACATGAAAACAAAAGAAGTACCTACTGCTTAGACAAAAAATCCCTACATTTTCCCTACACCCACAAAATGCATAAAATGTGAAATCCAATCTATTTTAAGTGTAGAGAATTTCCCCACGTGTGCCATCACTGCCGGTAACGCAGTTTGTTATGTTAATTCCCTGGGTTTGGTAGACCCGTTGGGGATTAGTTGTTTTTTTTTTTTTAATTAATGTATTTATATATTTTTTGTTCAAAAAACGCGGACCCAGCTGGTCAATTAAGTGGTCACAAATTGGAATTCCGTGTTCCTAGAATTTATAACAGTTAAATAAGTTTATCGCCATTAAAAATATGTTCCGCGCGGAAATAGGGGGGTTCAAAAGATTACTTTTTAGTTCTGAATTTTAAGATTTCTGAATTTATGTTGTTGAACGCAAAAAAATCTAAAATTTCAGTCTAAAGTCGTTGTGTCAAATTCTTGCATTTACCTATATGATTTACATTGAATCGAAATAGAATAGAACTTTAATTATATTCTTAAATTAAAAGTTGAGGATTAATAGTTATGAGGACGAACTTATATGTAAAATGTTACTTAATCAGCAACAGACTTAATTAATTTCATTTAAAATGTTTGAATAGAATGTCATACATTATTTTGTTTTGTTTTTCAAATACTTTTATTGAGATAAAGCGCCAACAAAATATAGCAAACCTATTCAAATTTTAAAATAATAATTGTTCCACAATTATTGTACGTGAAACTCTGGGAAGATTTTTTTAAGAAACTCACTAAACAATAAACAAAAAGTTCGTTCATTGAAATAAATATTGAATTGATTATTATGAACAAATCTTAAGAAATCAAACATCAAACACAGAGAAAATTATAAAGTTCAACTTTATGTGTAGTACTTCAGCTGCTTTGATATTTGCCCCACCACAAATAACTTTCATCTGAATTTTCAGATGAGAATTTCTTGTCTGAAAATGAAACGAAACTAAACGTAACGAAACGTCACTTAAAGTCATCCAACTTTTTATGACAGCTGGCCAATCAGAAGCTCTAGAAATTCCAATTAATATACCAGTTTTTTTTATAAAGGTACTGTTTATGCAGTCCCGTGGGGTATGGCAATATGCCAATATCTCTTGTATTGAATAAGATTGACATTAATTGGTGACAGGTGGGTTCAGAGCGTTGTTGTGGTATTTGAAGATACAAATGATTCTAGCAATACCCCTTGCATCGTTTATATTGACATTTAGTGACAGATGGGTTCAGAACGCCAATTGTCAGTAAGTTTCAATATTATACGATATAAAAGGTATTGCCAGAATCATTTCATTTGCATCTTCAAATGCCAAAACAACCAAATTTGTTTAAATTTTTGGTAAAACGGTAAACATATCCATTACTTTTCCGATATTGTTTCCCACCCAAGTTGACACCAAATCTTAAATATTCTTGGTATTAATTCCCAGGAAATATTTTAACCTGAGCTTGGGGAGTTCATTTCACTGGGTAAAAAAAAAAAACTTAACAAATTTTTGACTTATAAATTTTCGCTATGAATTTTTAAGTCCTAAAAAAAAGCAATTTTCCATAACGATTTTACATTCATTAATAAATCATAACAAAATAAATCAAAATCTACCCTGTTGCACATTGAAAATATTTTGTGTTATGTTTATGAGGTCTTCTAAATTCTACAAAAAGGTCTTATACCTCCCCTTGTTTCACGTCGTAATTTTTCGAAAAAAAATCATCTTCTTTTATATTGGTAGGAAGGTACTTAAAAAAAAAAATATTGCCAATCGACCGACCTTGTGCTTCTGGAACAAATCAGCAATTTTCTTATAAAACAATCTACCAAATCCAATTGAGTTCAGTCAACAACAAAAATATATTATATATAAAGAGGGTGATATTTTATAACATGATATCTCTATATATTTATCTACTTATGAAGAAAGGGAAGTATGTACCTTTTTTGTCGGCAGCCTATTACGGTTGAATGGGCTTTAAATCTTGACATTTTGATTAGTATCATGGTGTTTTAACAGGAAGGGAATAAGGGAGCGTGCATCGGTACCACTTGAACTCTCAAAAAACTGCGTGACAATTTGCAACATATAGTTATGGATATTGTGTTGTCGAAAATTTATGACCAATTATTTTTTATGTGGTCAGAGAGAATGCAGTAAAACGAAAAGATGGATTCATGAGTTTCGGATGTTTGTTATAAATAACCAATATTGATAATCTATTAAGGGTGAGGGTAATTATTTGCTTTAGTTTTTTTTTTTGTTGTATTTTTTTCAAGGGAAATGATCTTAATCCTTTTTTTTTGATAAATTTACTTACTGGGGTAATATATATGTTCATATTTTTTAATACTTCTGAAAGGGTTTGTTACATCAAAAAACTACCTTATTTATAACCGCACTAAAAAAAATATTAAACATAAGATCATAGAACCCGATAGTTTCAATATTAGAATAAAATACACGACTGGGTCGCACGAACTTGCTTTTATGTGCGACCACACTGTGGTTTTAAAGTAAGCATGACTTACACTATAGACTGAAAAATTGTCAAAAAATCAAGGTATGTAATTAGAAAAAAAATCGATTAAACAACTTCTGAAACTGTTTTGACACCAACGCAATGTACACCATCCGATTTCTTACAGAAATCTTAATTTATGAGAATAAGATTTGAAAAATCGGCCGTTTTTTTTTTTTTAAATGTTTATATATAAAATCTTTAAAACATTTTCAAGAAAAAAAAAATTAGAACGCCAATTTTAAGAACTTATTAATGCTAAGAAATTAATTTAAAAAAAAATTAACCATTCATTTGCGAAAAATCGAATCTTCAAGAATTTATTTTGATTTTTTTTTTTTAAATCCAGAATTTAGTTTTTTGAAAATTTTGATATGCATTATTATTTCATGTTATCAGGAGCTCATGTATAAAAGATTTCATTAAAATTACTTGAACAGATTATGAGATAGTCCAAAAATAAAAAAATGGTTCTTTGAGAGATACCATTTTTAGACAATATATACAATTTTTTTCAATAATATGATAGATCGTACTGATATAAGGTCACATAAAAATTTTAATCAAAATCCTAGGAGTCTGTTTTGAGAAAAATCAGATTTTCCATACCGGTTTTATGTAACATTTTTATGGGAGGTACCGTTATTTTTGGTTATAAGAATAATTTGTATTTAAAATTTGCTAGATAGTGTCAAAAAACTGCTGGATATCAAGTTTAATAAATTTTTGAGAAAATCGAAAATTAAAAAATGGTTCTATGGGAAATACATATACTATAACCATTTTTTCGGAATTTTTTTTTAAATGGGAGCCTTTTTGTAAAAAAAATTACTGGATTTCTTTTAAAGTTGTGGGAACGTTTATAAGGAAAATAAGATTTTCATTTTTTGCAAAAACAAATTGTTTACGGCAGGCACCGTTATTTTTGGTCTTAAAAAAAAACATGCGGTGAGAATGTCAAAAAAACGCTAGGTACCAAGTTTAAAGAAAATCGATCCACTCGTTTAGGCTATTGCCGAAAGGACAGACAGACATACTCTTTTTTCGAGTTCGCTACTATCGTAATGTCAACTTTGATCAAAATGTCGAGTTCGTTTTTTTTTACGAATCCATAACTTGCCATATAGTACCTATGTATGTACATATATATCGCAAGTAAAAATGAGTTCTATGCTATGCGGCCAAGCAAGGCTAGGTGCTAGGGTGCTACGGTGCTTCGAACTTCGAACACCCAGAGTTTTTTTTTAAAGCCACCCGAATTGTGTTGAATATTTCGTACTTTTAATGGAGAAAAACTTATTCGTACTTTTAACTGTTATTAATTTGCATTAACAAAAAGAGCTGACTAAAGAAATACCAATTTATAATAGTTTTGTTCATAAAGGCACTGGTATGTGCGGCCACCCAGGGCAAGGCCCCTCTCGCCACCGTAGTCTCATTCATTTTTTAAGGAGAAAACTAGAGAAATTACAATGTATAACTGTTATAATAGTTTATCATCATTAAAAGTGGGTATGCATTAACTTGGTTCGCGTGACTTGAAAAGAACTTTGGGTGCCAGCGAAGTATGCCTACCTGCCTGCCCTGCCCTGTACGGCCAAAAAGCCTATTATAAACAAAACTGTTATAAATTCGAATTTCTCTAGTCGCTTTCACTTCCATTAAATCTGTGTTTTTGTGAAGTGTTTCCAAAAGCCCTTAAAGATTAAGAATTAAATAAACAGCATGTGACAGAATGAAGATGGTGTTTAAATTGTTCTTATGAAGTGGATGGGAGATGAATAGTTGCATTTGACAGAGAATTGTTTTACTGTCAAAAGATGAAAACGTCGTTTGAATGCATTCACGATGATATGACAAGATAAGTTGCATTTTTAAAATTATTGGTCTTTGCCGAAGATTAATTTTAGATTTTAATTAAATTAATTTAATTTAAGTGGAAGTGAGACAGAAATTTGATTTTCCAATTAATTTATTAAGCGCGGAAAATGGGAGAAGATTAGTGCGATTTCTGTTTTCCCTTAGCTTAAAAAAAATTATCTATTATCAAACAATCGAGATTTACCGTTAAAATTCATTTTGTTAAATGAATTTAAATGGTAAATCTTAAGATTTTTACCTGCTCTTTTTACTAAATTTGTACACTTTCTGATTTTAGTAAAAAAATAAATACACATATAAATTCACCATTTAATTAAAATTAAATACCTCCTTCTATTAGTTACCATGGACTTTAAGTCTTTAAGAATCGAAAATTCCCAGTAAGTCTTAATTAAGTCTTAATTTTGATTCTTATCTTATTTTTCTTTAAAGTCTTCTCCCAATTATTTGGATATCCAAAAATTATTTTTTGGTGACAAATTTCAGTTGATTTTTATCAAAAATAATCAAAGTCGAAATAAAGACACAATTACATTTATTATGAAAACATTTGTGTCAAATTCAATTGTTAAAGATAATAAATCCTGAAATTTTTTGAATATAAAAAAATTCAGGAATGCGAATTGGATTTTTTTTTTGGAAATTTGCATACAATGGGACAAACATTTTGATAAGCCTCCAGGAGTTTCTCTTCTTTGTAAATTTGTTTATTTATTTATTTTTTTTATTTTTTATTGTTGAAAATAAAACCACAAACAAAATCAACACTTTCTGAACGTGATATGAATTTCCATTTTTGTTATACTCGCGTATATGAAAATAAAACAACAAACTATCCGAACATCATGATTACGAAGATTTACTACTAATTAAATGATTTGTCAGAAATTTGTCGAAGAACAGATAAGGAGTTTTTTTAATTCATTAACATAAATTATAGATGATATTGGATGAAATGTCGATTTATTGAGAGATTAGGATGATAAATTGAAATGAAAATGGGAATCTCTGACGCGGCAGCGGCGTGGTGCAAGCTATCTTCATATACTCTTTAATTAATGCAAAAGTTAAATTTGAAATTCCATTGTGACACCGCCGAGCCGATTCTTGAATTAAAATTTCTTAATGAATTGCTCATAAAAATAAAATTATTTCTAAATATCTCAAAGTCAAACCTACTGAGCTTGAGATTTATGCCTTTAATTCGAATTGGTTGTAACAAAAATTGAAACGTATCCCGGAACTTAGCGTATTCTATATTGACCTAATGAACTTAACCTATAAATACATTCTATTTAAGATTAACAACTTAACTGGTGCCAGCTGATGTTGGACAGAAAAAATAAAATACAGACAAAAATAATACATCAAATTAATAGCTGCCTTTTAATCTAATAAAATATTATGCATTTTTGGGATTGTTCAATATATTTGATACTTTATAAATTATAGGAATAAACTCTCTGAACTTACTAATAAAACCGATTTTATCCACAGAATATAAAAATGTTTTTGTATTTACCTACCTTATGCTTTTGGTTGATTTATTATTGTCTTTAAAAAAGAGAGAACAATTAAAGATTTGAGGCCAATTTGTTTACAGGTAGTTAAATCTGCAATTAGGTAATTGTAGATTTAGCTCAATCTGTTATTTTAAATGATTAAATCTATGGTTAACAAAGACTTTTTGTTTCACATTTTTTTCAGCAATAGGGTAGGTATTGATCTGGTTATTTATACTTTTTTCTGAAATGGCTTTTTAAACCTTTAATAAAAAAAATTCCAGAAAATCATTGATTAAATGGCGCTAACCAATATAAATCGTGTTATTTCTCGGATTATAATGTATCAGAACGCAGATTTTCTGCTTTAAAAGTGTTGGTTTCAACTATATTCGATAGTTGTTAGATGCGGAATAGGTAACCCATGAAAATAAAATAACAGAAAATCACCGATAAAATTCGTCTGATTAACAATTTCTCGGGTTAACTTATCAAAACAAGAATTCTTTGCTTAAAATTTTGGTTACAAACATATTCTATGGTTATTGTAAATTGCGAATAATCATTAATTAAAGATGACCAATTGATGATGATTTACAAAAAAATTTATTACAACTTGTTTTAAGACATTGAAAAAAAAAAACAAAATCATTGTATGTGGGTGGTACTATGTTATACACAAACAGTCATATTTATTAGATTTTTATCTACTTAGTTTAACTATTTTCAAATTGGTGGAAATATGCTTTATTTAATAAAAATAAATATCACATTATTCACGGTTAAGACAATCTACTCTTGTATCTAAGTTAGGCAGACTACAGTAACCAAGGTTTTTAAACACATTTTCCAAAGTTGGACAGTTGCCTAAAGTTAGACAACGTTTAAAAATAAGACCAAAACTATTTAAACGAAAATTCGTAATTTTTTTTCTCTAGAAAATCATATACCTACTTATAAATTTTGTATCAGATTTGAAGCAACTTGGTTCACGGTTAAAGGCCCTAGCTTGATGTCAACTTGGAAACAAAGACAAATTAACCTTTGAGATCATTTTTGCTTAAAATTTTGACATTTGTTTTTTTTTTTTTGTGAAAGAAATATTTAAGTATAACTCGAAGTTGCTGCTATCAATAACGATGTTTTGTCATAAAAGATGTTTAGCAAGTACCTATAATTGGTCTGTTATGTTGACGATCTTGGGTTCGACTCCCAAACTATTCCACCTCTTGCGAGGAATTGACAAATCCTCCAAGAGTATCTCTTGTCATGAAAAAAGTGTATCTCACTTAAGCCTTTCGGATTCAACAGGAAATTGTACGTCCCCTCCATTCCTGCCAATAACAAGCACACAGGAATGGTTGAGAGTTGTAAGTCACTGCTTCATACACGAGCTGTCGCACCACCAAAATCATTTATTTATTTAAATACCTTCCTTCTGATTTCTTTTAAATCTAATCAATTTACCGACTCATGGCCAAAAGTTGAATTCGAAACACGACCTCCAGAAAAGCATATTGCTATGCTGTTCAGTATTGAAAATGAAAATCTTGTATTAAAGGAAAAAAAAATATTGTTTTCAAAAGTTAATTTTGTTGAAAAAGTTGAATCCAAGCATTCAGATAGTTCCCATAATATAAATTGAAAAACAAAATATAACCTGTCTTTTAACTTAACCGTGTCTATCAATCAACTATTGAAATATGATAGTTGTAATTTAAATTCATTGGGCAGAAATTTTATTATGCTCCCATTCAAAGTCGTTAATACTTCATGCTATATAGGTAGGTACATATAAAACTTATTAAGAAAGCTATATCTTGTCTTTCTTGAGTCAAAACTTAACTGACTCAAAAAAAATTGGTAGTTCATTTATTACTTTAATTTTTTGTATTTTTTTTTTGTTTTTTTCATTTCGTCTTATTGCTATAGACTGACCTCGAAAAATAAAAATGTATTTATTAAAAGGTCTGCAAATGTGACCATGCAAGTCTGACTAAATACCTTGCTAGTCTACCATGTATATACTAGATATGATTAATATTCGTGACTGTCATTAATAAATTCAAACATAATAACACTACCTACTATTTTTTTTTATCTCCTCACAAGGTATTTGGCAAAAGAAGAAACTACTACTTTGATCTTTTATGAAAATGTTGTACTGAAACACGCAATCGTCGCAATTTTACAGTTAGCAAAAAGATGAGCTAAAGAGTTAATGCTGAAAATACAACAAAAACTGGACACCTAGCTTTAATATTGTTAGCTATTTGTCCCCAGACGAGTGCATACATACATACATATACCTACATACATATATACAGCACTTAAGGTGCCAAATCATCTTGAGACATATGTACATATAAACCAAGCCGGAGGCTAAAAAGCTTCTGTCGAAATAGTTTTTCTTTGTGCGAGTCACGAATTAAAGGTGGCAATGGCATCTACCTATAATAAATCTGTCAAAAAAAAAAACTACTTTAAAGTTTCATTTTCTCTGCTTTTTAACTTTTGTTTAGTTTTTTTTTTTTTACAGTAGATCGATGTGTTGCATAAACATCATAAGTTTCAAGATTCTGTTTACTCAAAAACCTAATAGCTTGATTATGATGCATCGAAGGTCATCAATAAGGTTTTAGATTTCTCAAAAAAAAAGTCCTAAACAATATTGCCAAACACCCATATCTATCACACAAATTATATCAAACTGCAACAACAATAACTGTCAGTGTCATTTGGGGAGTTTCCTGCTGTTTCGTATTATCACCCATTCAGCTATTCATCTTACATACATATGTACATATATGTATGTACTTTACCTATAGCGATTAACATTTGAATAGGATAAATACCCATTCGTCTGGGAAAGTTGACATTCCTTGGCTATCTGTCAAATCTTCTGACAGCCATATCTACCTTGGTCACACCACAAACACCGTTAATCCTAAAAATTCGTCTCTGTGTCCAAACAAAAGATAGTCATAGTTTTGTACAAAATGTAGGCATCTATATGCATGTGCAGTGCATTACCACCCGTTGATTTTGCCGGAGAAAGAAAATCCAAAAAATAAAAAAACTAACTGTGAGCTCACTCCTTTGATTGCAATTTCTCATCAGGTAGACGTCATAAATTAATTTTGGTGACCCACTGCTGGACAGGATAGGACAGGCCACCAACAACGCAACGGTACGGATTTTCCAAAATGTTTACTCGCAGTAATTATCCATAGATAATTTGAGTATCTTATATCGGTATCTAGTTTCATTCAGCGCCACAGAGGGAGTGATCATAAATTTTGAGTTTGCACTTTGTAGGTATGGTGGGTTGTCATGTTTGTTTTTTTTTTTTATTTCTTTGTTCTTTAAATTTAGGATTAATATCGTTTGAATCACGAATTTCCCTCGAACTTGGATCTATTCAAAAGTGTGTGTTTTTTTTTTCAAATTTCAATTAAAATCGAGGTCTTACCATCAATTCAATGATGGGGAAATTTGCATAGCAAAGCCGTGCAAAAATTTTTACAACGTGAGGGCCGTTAATTGGATTTTTCATGGGTCTGGGCATTTTATTTATAATAACACTCAGAAGAGGTTTATTTTTGTTTTTGGTCATTCTCATGGATTTTGGAATGTTGGTCGCATTCTGTTTCCTCTTTAGGTCCATGCGGCTGCCATCAGCTCAGAAACAGGAAGTCTTTGGTGGTTAAGTCTGAGTGTGTATAGATTTGGATTTTTGTTGTTGTTTTTTGTTTTGAGAAGTTAAAAATTAGTGTGTGGTAATTCTTGTATGCAAGACGTGCAAATCGTTTACTGTCCAGGCCGGCACGTTTATGCTTGACTTTGTGCGTTAATATATACATATATTTATATACCTAAATTTTTTTTTCTTGAATTTATTAATTGTGACGGCAGCAGTCGTAGCGCAGCGCAAAAAGTTGAGTGACTTTCCATTTTTGTTAGTCTTTATTTTACCATGGTTGGCGGTAACGTGATTTGAACTGGTTCCACGAATTAAGATAAAATAAGAAATAAGCTTGTAAGAGAGGGTCTTGCCATATCGTCGTGACTACTAAGTTTAATCAGTCCAGTTTTGGCTTTCTTTTTATTTATTATTATTATTATTTTTCGGAGGTATTAAGGTGTTTTTAACGACATGCCTGGAGAAAATCGAAGACCGCGACATATCTATATAATTAAGCCTATTAACTGGGTGATAAAATGTTGATTTTGAACGTTGTAAAAATGTCAATTAAGTTTATGAAATGGCTACATGAGCTTGATAGAGATGTAAGTGGACATATAATAATTGATCGGTAATTTTTGTGTAACAGAGGTGAGTTTGTTTTTAATTTGTGCATCACCTGGCATCTTTATGCAGTCAAATTATAAATACTTTAAAGCTTAGGAGGTTTGAATTATTGAAGCCGGTTTGAATATTTTGCACGTGAAAATTTTGATTTTCTCATTCTTCTGTTACACACTTCATATCTGTACCATTTGCATAGAGTTGAATTTAATTTCAAGACAAATGAAGCGTAAATCAAGATCGGCCGATAGACCCTTACACTTTTATACTGCTGATTAACCATTTAAAGTTGGCCATTAGACGAAACGATGCGACGTTTTTGTAAATATCATGTCAGTAGCATTTAAATTCAAAAACAATATCAATATCGTCTCGATTACGGTCTTATAGGTATAATACGCTTTTATTTGTGTTTTTCTGTGTGAAAAAATGTCGAGATAGAATTTAAATCTTTAGAAGGTATACTTAACATTGAAATTTAATAAATATTTAATTTAATTAAAAAAAAAAATTATTTCTTATTTTTTTTTCTGTCGAGGTTACAGAGAAATTTGATCAATTCTACGGTCTTAGCTCAGATGCTTTCGGGGTATAATTGTTTTGATCTTTTTTAAAAAATCAGAGAAGAGGCCACGGGAGTAGGCATGACAAGACTTTTTGAAGTTTTTGCTCGTTAACATCGAAACATAACTTAGTCTCTGTATTGTCGCATTTTTTTTTTTTGTTAAAGAACTTCGAACTTGAGTTTGAATTTCGGTCAAAAATATTAATATTGAAAAATTAAATTTTTTTAACTTAAAAACGTAATTTGTTTTATCTTTTCTTCCGATACCACCTTAGTCCGCTGCGAATCAGTTAAATTTCAGTAAATAAAAAAACGACTTAAGAGGTTTGTTCTTTTTCACCCTAAAAGCTGTTGGTTCACTGATATCAACTATTGAATGAGCATGGATTAGTTGTCTCGTGCATTTTAAATGGGACCCGAACCAACACTACTTAAAAAAAATAGTAGACACACTTTGTAACTCTTTTTCATGTAAATTCTAATAAATATCATTTTTTGTTGCTTCTGGCACATAAAAGTCAACCATTCACACGGATTTACCGATAGAAAATAAGAGTTTGCGGGTGTTTCAGGCAAGGTGACGATGTATTATCTAGAAGCCAACATCATCTGAAGCTATATTTAATACACATAACACAACGCAACGCAGCAGCCAACGGACCTGCAGTCGGTGCTGAAAGAGTTCAACAACTTTTAACTTTTCACGTGCAGCACTTTTGACGTTTCAATTATATATGTCCCCTTTTACATGAGGAAACTAAGTTTCCAGCTACTTTCAGTTTTTAGGAGAGCAGGGCAACAAGTAAGAGGAATGAACGGTCTACGATTGATAGGAATTAGAAATGAAAAGAAAACGTCAAAGAATTGAGAAATTTTAGGTCATAGCTAATTGACATTATAAATAGTTGCAAAAAAGTCTAATGACAAAAAGAGGATTTCTCAGAGGATTTCAAAGTTAGTTGTCACTTTCATAGACACTGCATTATAGACTTACCAAAATTCGGTAAATCAATCAATGTGTACTGTAAAGTGGTTTCAAGTAAAACAATTGATTAATTAATTGTATAACTGCTAATAAATTAGAAGGCTAAAAAGTCATGCGGAAAACTAAGAGGATGTTGCTATAAATATCAGTCTCAATTTAACTGATGATAAGCTCTATTATATGTATGCTTTTATTTGCACACAAAGGCGAGTTTACATAAGGTTCACAGCTCATTGCTATGATTAATAGACCATTAAAGTATCTTTGAAGAAATGAAACATCGAATGCAAAAAAAAATTAAGACTTCTAAGTTACCAGGACTCAACTTCGTCGTTGAAGCCGCCGCTGCGCCGCCGCCGGTCGTCTACAAATCAATTGAGTCGAATTGGATTAAAACATAAATTCCAGTCGGTATCTTTGAAACAATTAATTGAGTCGCTTAGATGCATTTAAATTACTAAAAAAGAGTCATTTAAACACCAATCGATCAATGTACATATATATTGTGTACAATGTTCATAAACAAATTGCTGAACATCTACTTAACCCATTTAACGTGTTAATAGTTTAAGAACCCATTCTTATAAATACTATTATATATGGCTCCTTATATCCTCCTAATTGCTGTCGGCTTAAGCGTTTGTTCTCATTTAAAATGCATAACGTGACGCCCATCATGTTCTTCACGTTTGGTTGGTTGGTTAGTTGCTCAATGCTCACTGAACTGCGTGCCTCTTATATGATTTTTCTTTGCATATAGTCACATCGTGTCGTTTCTTAGACTCTGTCTAGTTCGCCAATTTATCCATTGTGAACATGATAATTAAGCTTGAATGGACGATGAATAGCTTTAGACATCCATATTTATTATTATAATGGTCGGGGTGCTACTGATTCAATTGATATTCTAAACGCATCAGGACTCTCGCTCTGTTGACAGAGTGTCCAGAAGACACACGCATTCAATGGCAGTAAAATATAAATGAAGGCACGGCTTTGAGTTTGAGAGTTTGATTTTTTTTTTAAATGATGGTTAATTTCATCAATATTCCATTCCTGCTGTGAAGAAGTGTGAGACTGTCAAAATTCTTTAAATCGGTTATTCAACTCGAAAAAATGCTTGATGTCAACGAGGATTAAAATCATTGTCTGGAGGAATTAATGCAAAACATAACGGCACCTTGTTTTACAAAATAATTCACACTAATTTTACACTTTTCATCGAAATTGAAAAAAAGTTCCAAAATTTGGGAATATTACGATCGACTTCCTGCTGTTTAACGATCCATTTGAGTAAATACATATATCAAAAGTGGGTATATGTATGTATATAGTATGAAGAGAAAAATTCGTTGGCCATAAATCATTTGATTGCTTCCACTTGGAAGATTTCTACCATATATATCCTGTGGAGAGACAAAGAAACAATTGGGTTCGCAATACTTTAAGGTTTCGGCTTTCATCTGAGATTTGTATTATGTATTATATTTTTTTTTTCAGTGCGAATGTAGTCAAGTTAAAATTTAAATTTACAACCCAGTTTACATGATTTTGCAAGAATTCGGTTATGCTACAGTTAATTATTTGGATGACCTAGATACTAATGGAGGACGAGAATATTTTTATTCTGGTTGAATTTTTTTTTTGGGGAGGTAAAGTAATATTACATAAGTAGTCGTTTTTTCATAATTTATACAAAATCACTTTGTTTAAGGTTTTTTTGGAATTTTGTAACTTCTATTTTTAAGAGAAGCTTCTTATAGGTTTGTTTTTTTTAGGAAATACAAAATTAAAGCCACGTTAATCATATAAAGCTCCTTGCAAACTGATTTTGTATTTTGCTTTGGACCAGTTAATGTTTATATTTTTATTTTAATATTATTATATTATAGGGTCGCTCGAAAATTGTTAGGTTAAAGGTTCTTCGTTCGAGAAACATTTCGTGCATTAACTGATTTTTAGCAATGAGGCCCAATTTTGGATAAATGGATTTGTGAAAAAGCTAAATTGTCGTATTTGGGAGAGTACGAATCCATACAATATACAACAGCAATAAATGCCATTCCGAAAAAGTAACTCACCTCTATTATAATTGTCAATTAACAATAATATTTGATAGTTTATAAATATTAAAATCGTATATTAAAACTTAACTTATTAAAAAAATTGATCAATTTTATTCGTGATAATTTATAATTTCTATGGTACCTATGTAGGTATCGTTATTATTGGTAACAATTTTTTTTTTAAATTTGCAAGATAATGTTAAAAAAACAGCCAAGTTTAATAAAAATCAACGTAGTCGTTTTCGAATTTATAAGTTCCAAACAAAAATATTTTAAACTATTTTTAAAAATCAAAAAAAAAAAAAAAAATATTAAACATTTTGGCTTACAATACTTTTAAGACTTTTTGAAACATTTTCTATAAAAAAATTGATTAAAATCAGTTGAAAAATGGTATTATGGGAGGTACCATTTATAACTATTTTTTGGAATTTTTGTGTAAAAAAAATTATAGATTTTTTTTTTAATTGTGGTCACTTTTTTGAGAAAAATAAGATTTTCATTTATTGCTAAACAAATTGTACCACAGGCCGCTGGTAGATACCATTATTATTGGTCCCACCAGCGTTTAAAATATTAAAAGTTGATTTTTAAAATAAAATTCTATGATTTTCGTCCACCCTGTATTTCTTTTTAATTTTCCCCTAATGCTAGCAACGCCATTAGTTGAAAGTGATATTAATGATTGAAAGTGAAAAGAAAGTCATAAAAATTTAACCTTTTTACGATATATTCTTTTCTACATAAAGAAGAAAAGGAATTTCGCTGGTTTTTGTTTTGTTTTGTTTTTTTTTTTTTTTTAATTTATTTATTGCGTGTACCCAATAAATGGCATAGTTCTAAAATTCTCTTCAAATCAATCGACTAAATGGATAAGCCATTATTTATAAATCATCATTCGTGACTCTTTATAATATAAGTATGTAGCATATATAGCCTCTTAACCTCTCATAAATAACTTAAATATGCCAGTGACCTACCCTGTCAATTTGTAGATAGTAAAAATGACACTATCTGAATGAAGTCTGTTCGACTTATAATATTCATTTCAATGTTTTCCCTAATCGTACACATGAACATCTTTTTTTATACGTATATGTACATATATGTACATATAAAAGAGAAAGAACAACAAAAAGACAAAATTACCTACTTCAATCGTTTTGTAGTATATGTATGTACATATGTATTGTATATATTGTGAAATGATTTTGACACATTTCGTGCACAACATAAAATAAATTATGTATGTTGTACATTGCACATGTACATTGTACACCCTCATCAACAATGTTACCCTGCGATGTCAATATTATTGAATGTAAAGTTCAGATATTTCTAAAAAGTGAACAGTTTTTTTTGTTTAAATTGTCTATCGTAAAAAGGTCAAAGTTTGTAGTTTTGATTAATTTTAATGGAATTTTTTTTTGACATGTCGCACACGCTATTTTATTTGACACATACATTATGTACACATACATAGATGTGTAGATTTTTTTTTGAGCGATTTTAGATAAATGAGGTCTTAACAGAACTCATCTTTCAAAATTTGAAAAGATATTTCTTGATAAGTTAAAATTCGAGAAAAAATATTGTTTGACGAGTTAGAGTAAATCTAAAGCGGGGGTAATTTTTGTGTTTTTTTTTAGAACTGTCATCTATCAAAATTCTGGAATGTTTAAACAGAGACAAAAATTTAAAAAAAAATATCGAAATTAAACTTTATAATTATTATAAATAATATTCAAAAATAGATTAATCGAATGGATTTATCGAATTGTATCAAATTTAAAAAAAAATATATTTTTTGAGGTCAGCGTAATTTTGGTATATTTCATCGATAACTGTGGGTGGTAAAAATAATTTAATAATTTATCAAAAATGACCATTCAATTAGTCATCTTCAATAAAAAAAATAAACAAAATTGGAGACATTTTGGTGCCAAGTTACCAAAGCTCCGTAATGCAACGGGCCATATTTTTAGATTGTTACTATGCTAAAAGCGAGATTTAAAAATAAATTTTAGAGTTTAATTTTATATTCATGACCAATGTTTTAAATTAGGTAAATAAATTAGTCAATTTATATTTAAATTAATACAGACAAAATTACTAACTATAACTATTCTTTCATCTCACCTAATTTCCACATGACTTCCTCTGTACGACGTAAGAATTTAGCTGAGGAATTGCTTTCAGATTTCTAAAATTGCTTAGAATTTAGAACTGAATAAATCTTAATTGTATTTAAAAAAAAAAAACATTTATGAACAAATAAATATTTCAACCATTTTTGGATTGATATTGTTTTTAGTTTCTATGGAGGCAAAGAGTTTCGAAGCCTTTTCATTTCTCGAAATATTTAGGATTTACATTTTAGATACATTTTGGTAGATTCATCATTATAAGCATTGTCAATTTAGACCCAGTTTCCCAGTTGTAGTAAGTGGCATTTAATTGGCCAATGTGAAAGAATTAAGAACAATTATTTCACAGTGCAATCTGACATTAATAAGTGACACTTAAGCCTGCCGTATTTGGAACTTAAGTGTCACTTACTCAGACTTCAAAACTGGGCTTAAAGTTCCAAAATGGAAATCTTAAGTGGCACTTAATGTGGTAAGTGTTCACTGTGAAACTGGCCCTTAATATTTGATTTTAAATTAAAATCAAGTTCGGATACCAGCTCTTTCTTTTAAAATATATTTAAAATTTAAAACTGTTTTTTTCAAACAATTTTATTCAAAATCTCTTCTAAAACAATCTTTTTTTGTCGCTCATTCTAATTTTTGATTTTTTTTTACAGCAATATTACAACGAACGACGGTTGATGTTGGGCGAATAAAAATCCAAAGTGTAGCGACATGCTTATATCTTTGCATGGATCAATGTGGTGCAGTCTATGGCTCGGTAAGCAATGTAATTTTATTTATTTGGTTTTCGTTTCTCAATTTCATTGTGTACATCCTCTCATCCCCTTTAACATAAATTCATTGTATGTACATATATAAAAAAAACCGTAATCCCAACAGATACTCGTATATCGTAGAAATGTCAAAATAACTGACATCAGAGTCTTTATTTTATTTCCTAGGCGCTAAAATAAAACCCTAAAGAGAGAAAAAAAAAAAAACAAAAGGATATTCATTTGACATAAATAAGAAAAATAAACCCGAAACCTTATAGACAAGAAAAAAAAATAAAGAAACCCCATAGTCAACCACAGTTTTCCTTTAATTTTCAAAGAAATTTATATTTTTTCTTTTCTTGAAAAAAAAAAAAAGAAATACATAGAGGTGATAAGTGATTTTAGTTTAAGTCGTCTATTGTATATATGTACAATGAAAGGATATCATTTGAAATAGATCTAATATCCTGTGGTGTAAAGCGCGCCATTTTTCAGTTTAATTTCTTCTAAGATCCTGATCATTTGTTATTTTAAGAGCGAACAATTGTAGTGTTAACGAATTAATATATATGACAGGTATACATACATATATTGATTTAGAAAGACTGGCGCATGTAGAAAGGCCATTTATTTTTTTTAGAGAGGTTTTATATCTTAAAGGCGCCGCGCCATGTCGCCGCTTTGTATAAATTGGATTGGAAAAAGATCAGTTTAAATCGTTTTATTAGATTTTTGATTAAATTCACTTGACTTTTGTTCATTATCATCAATTAATGGTAGTTCGTTTATGTTAACTACAAATTCGTCAATTATAATTTTCTTAAATTAATTATTTTTAATTGAGTTTTGCTATATTTTCTGATTTATATAATTTTTATATTTATACATATTTTGCATATAAAAAAATATTTGTGGTATTGTGTTCTTTTAAATCAATTTTAACTCTATGCGATGCATGAAATTTATGAAACTTGACTTGCTCGTATAGAAATGTACCTTTGAATAATAATTAAGGTTTTAGTTATTCCACTACTAATATTATGTATTTCACCAAGACATACTTCAGTTCATTTTTCATATTCCACATTTTGTACTTGATCAATGATGTATTGGTTTCTTGTGAATAAAACGATAGAAGAGAGAAGTCCGAAAATGTTAGTTAGTCTGTGCGTCCATGGTAAATTGAACTAGATCCTGTAGGTGATTCCCTGGAAATTTTTTTTTCAAATTTTATTTTACAGCTGTAACAATTTTAATAAGTGTGTTCATGCTTTAATGTAAAATACAAGATAAGTTTAACATTTGGTTAAGTTTACAATTTGGTTAATGATCTGTCAAATTTTGTATAAGAAATGGTTTACACAATTTGGTTAAAATTCCTCAAGGATTTTACTGCGAAAAATAAACCAAATTTTTTTTGATCAACTTAACCAAACATCATTGTGTTGTGACTTTTAGAATTATGCAATTTTAGAGTTAAAGCAATTTCGTCATAAATTTTTGTACATAGTCCATTGAAATGTTACAAAATTATTCATAAACCTCGCATTTAGTATAGGACGAGGTTTTTTTTTTTAAATGTGTAGGGTGCGTCAGTCTGCATGTACGAAATAATTTTCAGGACTGTGACCCCCCGCATTTTGGTGGCTGTGGGTTGGGTAAGAGTTTATTCGCCATATCTAGAGAACCATAAGTCCCACAAACAAAATTTTACCTCAGTTTTGTATAAAATTCAATTATTATTAAAAAATATGTATACAAGAAATCAAAAATAAAAAAAAATTATAGTTAAACATATACAATAATTTTATCAATCAACAAAACTTAAATGCAACTGTTTTTTTTAAAACGTTCGTCTATTTTTATTCGTAAATTTTTTATTTCTGATATCATTACACAATTTCTTTTTCCGACGTTGCGTTGTAAGAATACGTTTAATATAAAAATTTGTTTCAGATTTTTGTTGAAAATTTAAATATATTTTTAATACCTGAATCGATTTTGTTATACATATTTTTGAAATCTAGCAAAGTCAAGTTTTTGTTGAGAGCTTTAATTTTATATCTTATTATAATGCATGCCTTAATTACTCTTAATTTGGATAGCTTTTATCCAAGTCCAAGCTTCTAAGGGGGTGAAGTTAAATTAGGTAAGAATTTCTCTGCCTTGTCAAATGTAAATGATCTTAAAAATTGCGTAAAAATGTTTTTTTATTCCTTCATTACCTAACCTTACCTATAATGTAACAATTCTGAGATCAATTTATTGTGAATCACATAATGCACATATTAAAAACTCTTCTGGGTTTTTTAGTGCGGTTTCTTAAAAAAAATTTGGTTTACTTGTGTTTTTAGACTAAAATACATATGGAGAAGTGGAGGCATTTTTTTTAAGACCGTAATATAAGAATAATAGTCGTTAGAAAAAAATATTTCGTAATCAATTTTTAACAAAATCGCTTCATGAACTGAATTTCTTTTTTATTGCAGACAGGTTTAATATGTGAATTGGTTCATCCGATGTGACGTTTAAGTTGTATAGCGATTGTTTGTTATTTCAGTCAAAAGCCGTTCCCGTATTAAAAATGTTCTTAGTTTTTCAATTTAATTCTGTCATTTTCTGTCCAGGAAATGTCTGTGGACAGTTTCAATAAAATATCAGTGACAGAATTAATGAGTTAAGCCCACCCATTATATTTTTTACAGATTTGTCTGTCTATTCCGATTCGATTTTGTTGCAATACAATATTTTTATACGACCTCTTTATCGATATTCTACTTCAAAAAGATAAATAAGACTTTTGATCTTGTTAAAGTTAGCCGAATGCCTTTACGTTAAAGTATACAAAATCGTGGAATATTGCACTAAAATAAATTCTATAAAGTTGACTGCTAGTTTTCAGCGACAAAGTCTTAAGAGGAAGAGGTTTCTTATTTTTGACTTTAGCTCAATACAATCCGTGGTGTTAAATTTCTTAAAACTTATGGCGCTAGTTGAACAATTAAGGACGATGTTAAAGCATTTTTAGTATGATACTAAATTAAAAGCATGATTTTTCAAATTTTAAGCGAGTTAGCATGGTGCTATCTTCTAAACATTTCATTGAAGTTAAAATCACTAATTACCTATTTTACTTTTTAGTATGATACTAACTCCAAATCTCACTTTGACAATTAAAAATGGGTAGCCCCGGCGCAGTGGAAGTAGTGCTTGACTGCTAACTAGGATGTGTGGGTTCGATCCCCAGTCTAGGCAGCATTCTTTTCTATATTCCCTCAACTGAACGCCACCCCTGGGATTTAATGAGAAAAATCAAAACCTAATTTCTCAATCCACTGTGCCAACAAAAATCTATCCTATCCTTCTATTCCTTCTAACATGCCTAATTTATAAGACCCTAGGTCTGACTGGCAAATATATGTTTGTGTTTGTTTTTTTTTTTTAAATGGTATGTTTCCTTATCTACTTGTTTCCGTGAACGGTCACTTTTTTAGGCGTTTTCAGCTGAAGTTAAATTAAGAAAATAGGTTAAGTTAGACACTAAGTTAAAAAATTTCTAAAATTAAGAACATTTTAGTGAAGAGCTTTTAAGTTAGTAAATTGTTAAGTAGTATCATCATGCTAATACCTTAACATCAGGCTGTTTAAAATGCTGCGCCTATAACTTTAACTTGTAAAAAATAAATAGAATCTACTACACACTAATTGTATTGAACTGATCCCATATTCAAATACCCATATAATTGACTTTACAAATTAAAAACAAACCTACCTAATTTTATTTTAAAGATATCAAAGATTAAAAAGGTTTAGATAGATTTTAAAGAAGGTCAAATTCATAAATAGCAAAATCGCAAATCTTTGATTTTGCTACAGTATCATATCATTTCCTGGCTGTGATTTTTTTTTTAAATGTATTTTAGAAAGAATATAATCCTTTTCGGTAGGTGAATGTTAAAAAAAAATTCTACCTGCTAGGTAGGCGTATAGAAATCTATAAGATACAATTTGTGATGATTAAAAAAACGCACAGTTTTCGTATTCTATCTATCAAAGTTTCTTTAGGCGAATAGTTCGTTGTTCACAAAAATACTTCTTTTTCTTAAGAATTTTAAAGTGAAATAAAACTGATTTTGTTTTTGCGAAAATATATCATTTGTGAACCCAAAGATCTTAAAAGGGACTTTTTATTAATTTCTGCATAAAAAAACATCTTTGATAATATCATACATTAAAAAAAAATCAGAGATTATATCGATTCTACTTCCGTGAATTCAGTGACGGATCACAAAAAAGGTTAAGAAGCCAACCGATTGTAGGATCTGCCTTTATTTAATATTTTTAATACATAATCTTGTTGTATATAAAAATAAAAACAAACCAAACATCTACTAAGGGTATTCTAAGTTAATTTTTTCGGTGTGTCTTACATTTTTGTCCATTCCGATTCGGCTCCGATTTCAAGTTGAGTTCTAAAAAAATGTTAAATGAAAGCACATGAAATTATTACATTCTTTTATTTCGTGCCAAAAAAAAAAACATATAAAATATGTTCTTCTATTAAAAGATTTTGTATAGTATATTAAGTCCGTCCCTGAAATTAAATTCCACTTTATATATTTCTGTCAATATGAATTAGTGACTAATTTTTTTAACGAACAGAATTGAATTTGAATTTCTTAAGCGTTGACAGCAGCACAAACCTTGATCAAAGCCGAAAACCACACAATAAAACCACAAGTTCCAGAAAAAAACAATTTGATTCGATTAGGAATCAATTAGTTTACCTCCTGTGGCGTCACTTTTTCCATATAAATGAATTGTTTGATCGAGTTTTTTGCTTTTTGTGTGGTTTTTATTCCTTTTTTTTTAGTGTAAACCAATGTTTAACAGAAAATTGACTGCTCCAAAAACTGGTCCCAAAAAACAGCATTACTCTGTTTTTTTTTTTTTTCTTCCAGATCCCTTGGTCGACATGGTGTCCATTAAAACCAAATTTACATTATGTATCTGTCTGTTGGACATACACTTTTCGAAGTTTACACGAGATCCCTTCTGGGGGCCGCTACTCTCGTTCTTATCTGGGGCGGCTAGTTAAAGCGGCACAGGACAACAACTGACATAATTAAAATATATTCACCACAGGGTGGCGGCAGGAATGTTTTTGTTTTTTTTTTTTTTATTCGTAGATAAGCGAGGAGTGTATTTTTACTTTATCATATCAACACGACTTGTCGGAGTTTTTTTTTTTTTTTTTATTTTGTTTCATGTTGTTTTTTGTGATGTTGTGTGATTTTGAAACCACATTCATTTGGAACTAATGAATACAGCTCACTTGATAATCACTAATCGTTGATAAAAATAGTGATCTAATGAATTGGTCTTTGGACATTGACTGTGGGAGGATTAAAAAGGTGTGGAAGGAGTTTCGATTTAAAGGTTTAAAAAAAAAAATAGACCACACAACATAAAACGAGACCTTTTTTGGGAGAGTAAAATAGATGTTATAATGGTTGGTTAGATATATAATTTATTGGAATAAAGAAAATATAACTACGTGTTTTTAATGTATGTATGTAGGTACCTATAGCTTGAATTTATTAGATTTTTTTTCATAAGATCATTATAATCAACCTTCTTCCCCTCATATTTGGACATAGTCTTATAAAAAAAAGTCTATACGTCTATTTATTCTTCTTCCATTTCTTGGTTGATTTATTTTGATGGTAGGGTTAACTATTTATATTGTAAACACCTTTTTATCTAAGGACATATATTTTTTTCATTTAAACAATTTATGCGTTTAAATTAAATTTATAAATTCTCTTCGCAGAAACTCTGTCTTGTGATTCAAGGTTGTTTTATGGCTAAATATTGAAATTAAAATTATTTGTTAATTAATAAAAAAAAATATTATAAAAAAAAAGCAATATAATTTATACAGAGTTTAGCGAATCAGACGCATTGGTTTTAAATTGAAATGAAACTAAAATTAGTTGCATAAAAACATTGGGAACTTGTGTTAACAATAATTTAAATATCCCAAAAACGGAGGGGTCTATTGAGCAGCGTGTTCTTTGTGTCAAAACCTACGTTGAGAAAACCTAATAGCCTTACCTCGAAACGGTATATTTTGTTTTTTTTTTTCTCCGACAAGGAACAGTCTCATCATATACCTGGAACGTGAAATTTTTGACATTTCTTGTTATTATTTTTAACGAAATCTTTAAATCCCAGTTCAAAGAAAATAAATTAAAAAAAAAAGTCTATGCAAACTCCCGTTCTAGATGACCTTAGGCAAAAAAATTCGAATTTCTTATCTAGGCAATAATTTATAATTTATGCTCAGTACTTAATTTTAAGCCAATCAGTCCACTCGTTCAAGCTCCGATTCAATGTTCGATCGCTCGGTTGTAAAGACGTATGTAGGTACAAACCGACGATGGACGGTTTGAAGAAAATTATTTTTTTTTTTACTTCTGCAACATCGTAATGTTTAATTTGATTAAAACCCCTCTATAATTTTTTACACGAAGCGAAAACTCGCTCTTAAAAGCAAGAAAAAAATTTCTCTTATAGTTTAAGATCATCGGTCGGTGTTTACGCAAATCTGTGCATCGCGCTAGAACTTAAGAAAGAACAGATGGATAAATGAATCTGATTCAAATTTAGTATAGAATTATATTAGCTTTTTCAAAACCAGTTATAGCTCCCATTTAACGTTTTTAATCTTTTTATATTTGCTGGAAAATGTCTTCAAAATGATTTTCATCAAACCAATTTCATTAAAATTATGTTTTTGGAAATAAATTCAGATAATTTGCTATCGGTGAAATCTTGTTTATGTTTCTTGAAATAATAAGATAACATTTTTGCTTGCTTTATTCCTGTATTTCTCTACCAATTTTATTCACCAAGTAAAGAAGTGAAAATATAATATTTCATTTACAGTAAAAATGAGTTCAGTGCTTTTAAATATTTTTCACACTTTCTTCTTATGTGATCATATTTAATAACCATAATACCTTAAATCTTCAATTCTTACCCACTTAATAGCTTACAAGTGCAAGCATAAGTGCAAAAGCAGGATCGTGGCATAGAGTCGTATATATGCATTCTCTTAAATCTTATCGAACTTTTCTTTTAAATTATAATTTTTTCTACGTTATCAAGTTAAATCAATTTAAGTAAAGCTGTTACCAATATAACGAAAGTCATTTCTATTTTCCAGTTTTATAAGAAAAAAAATTAATTCATTTTACTATCAACCACAGTTATATCACATACATCTATTCTACACAAGTTCCGAACTCTTTTCAAGATGACACTAATGCACTTATTTTTCTTGTATTTGCTTGTATACAAAGTATAAGTCCTGCTATTTTATCCTTGGTCAGTTGTCAACTGATGAATGATGAATGATGACGTTAGCTTACAGTGTAATAATGAAGAAGTATTCTTTAGATAAAAGTTTTCAGGTTAAAACATTAAATATACTACCTAAATCTACCTTCTAAACATTTACTCTTACAATCTGCTACCTCATGTCTGTTATCCAAACGGCATGATCTTGAAAGGTTTGCCATTCTCAAAACATATACTCAATCTACCAAACTATACTGATCAGTTTCAATTCCACCTGTGTAATTATCACCTGCCATCAGATAACGCAAACATTTTCATCTTCTCAAGGAGCTCACAACAAAATAACCAGCATCCTGCGCAGCAAAGAATCTATCTGATGCCTTTCCATTCAACACTTCAAATCCAACTCCAAATCCAAATCCAGAAGACTTTGCACAGTCATCGAGTGCGCGCACATATACGCATCTCAATTAAAACCTAACTAATTACAACGTTGAACGTCGAAATTGTGTATATTTACAATAGAGCCACTATAATTCAATCGTCAGCATCTTTATAACGAATCACGCTGGCTTCTGCTCCCATCTCGGTTGCTCATGCTGATGACGCTGAATATATAGGTACTGATTACTGACTCTAGGTATACCTATGCTACTCTCGTGCGGATACCATTCATTCCATTCTTACGGAAGATAATCATTAATATCCGCCACCTCCACACACCGTTAAACTCGCATCATTCGAAGCCAGCAGTTCTATACCGCTCATACCTAACGTCTCGTCCCTCACCTGCACCTATACATAGCTAGGTATGCCTACCTCCAAAAGAGCGCTGATCACAATTTAAGATAAATAATTTCTGGATATATACGTTGACAGACGGACAGACAGACGCGTTCACGTTTTTGTTGTTTGGTAGATTGGATTTATTTTTATCTTCTCGCAATCGATTGTGAAACTAAAATAGAATTAGTAACATGAATTTATAGATTTAATGGATTTTTCTTATTTTAATTTCTGTAGATGTTGTTGTTGTTGTTGTTGTTGTAGATTTCCACATCAAATCAGAGACAGAGAGAGGGTTGACATCAATTATTGTTGAAGACAGAAAAAACATTTTGACATCTTGAGATTCATATGTCATTTTGATTTTGATGAAATTTTTTCTTGGGGTTGTTTCTTCAGATTTATTTAAAGTATTTTAAGAAAATACATAATTCCGACTTGGAACTTTCATGGTCAATGATAATGACATAAATATAAAAGTTACATAAGTGCTTAGATGGCAGAGCCAAAATAAGATTGATAATAAATTATTTTTTGATACATTGTACAAAATTTGACATTTCTGTATTAATATGCCATTTTTTTATGTTGAATACATTTTTCCTTGAGTTGCTAGAATGAACCCATGTTAAATCGTCCAGCCAAAAATCTAGAATTTGGATTGTTTCGATTTTCTCCGAATTCTAAAAAAATGCTAGAATTTTTACCCAATTAAAAAAAAAAAAAAAAACGGAAGCCAGCAGGAACAAAATTATTATTTTTTCTTTTCTCAAATAGTTTGAAAATAGGTTATTGTATGATATAAATTATATTATCTAGTGCCTTAACCCAATAAATTATATAATTTATGCTTCTTTCGATGTTTCTTTAACATAGTTTTTAAATTTTGACAGCATGCGAACACGACCGAAAATGAAAAATGGTACCTTTATCAAAATTTAGATGATGGGCCTATTCGATTGCTGTCAGAATGGCAATTCTTTTTTTAAAAAGAAGAGAGGATTCCTCTGAACTTATGATTTAGGAATAAAAATCGGAACGGAAGCATTCAAACGTATCTAATGTTGTTGTTCCGCATTACCAATCGAAAATGCCATTATTCATTTTGGGGCGATTAGCAACAAAAATTTTTTAATATAATGTCAGAAGATCTATTACCTTTAGCTTAAGGTAGATTTGGGCGATTTGGCATATTATCTGGTAAAATGATCATATAAAAGGGAAAAATAACTCATGTTTATCATCTATGGAATTATTTATTTTTCTGAAAAGTCGGTTAGATATTTAATTTTAGCTTAAGAAAAAATAAAAAAATAACACAAATTTAAGATTTATTTTTATATAAAAAAATTGTAACGGTGTCAAATCGAATGTCTTCGCCAACAAATTGACATTACTAAATCATGTTATTACGCGTCGTGGAACCTTTTCGCGTATTAAAGCCAAAATTGCTCGTGTAAAAGAACTAATCTCTTCGAATTCACAAATTGACGGTGTTGTTAATTTTACGCTTAGAAGGATGATTACACCGACCATAATTGGCTTATAAAATTATGTTATGTGGCTACATAAAAATCACCATTTTTGCAAAAACTTTACACTCATTTTAACACGTAGGTAAACTGAACTTAGTTAAAAAAAGAAAATCTTAAACTAATAGTAGAATGACATTAAAATTTGACAGCTGTCAAAATTACAGAATTAAATCTACGAAAAATGTATAAGGTTTTAGGCAAGTTCAGGAAATTGAGATTTCAGACCCCACAGCAACCTCTGTTACATGAATAGGATTCCTTAGCAAAATGTCTGAGTTTTACTGTCAAAATACTGAGGAAATCTCACCTTTTGAAGGAGCGAAATATCTGAGCTCTCATTTTTCTGAACGCGCCTATTCCAAACAAAATTGTGTGTTTTTCAGCAAGTGGACGCAATTCGTAGTTGAAACTTTGAATCTTTTTCTGAAAGTACCTTCACATATTTATGGTCTATTGGTTTACTTGCCAAATCTACCAATATTTTCTAGTTGTAGTCCAATTTAATTTTGTTTATGAATGAACTTTGACAAAGCTTTAGAATAATATTGGGTGAAATTGTCAGTTTTGTAAAGTAAACGAACAGAAGCTTAATCTCTCACTTCCATCACACAAATTCTGATCTGACAGTTTGAACTAAAGTTATAAGCTTCACAAGACAAAACCATATTGATAAAGTTTTCGGAGATTTTATAGAAATGACTGGATATCTTCACTGCCTATTTAACACATCTATATTAAGTATCGAGAAAGTAGGTACAAGAGTTAAGACACTAATATGATATAAACAGAAGTCATAGACATAATTTAATTTTGATATTAAATTCTAAGATCAAAAAGTGTTATTTCAAACTGAAACATTTTGTCGCACAACATTTTAAACATCATAAATTCATTATACACCCTATTAAAATGTTAAGTCTAGACACACATCTCTTTGACTGCTAAATGTCATACCACAGTGTCATTTGACGCCGCACAATTACAAGACAACTTAACCGAACGAAAGTAATTTTTTCTTCCAAATCAACAATCTACACAAAAAAATGCAAAAAAAATCACGTGAACATAATACTCCAAAAAACAATTTTCATGCTTCTAGCAAAAAAAAAAAAAATACAGACAGAATATGTAGCATCAAGAGACCCAATGCCATTGGCCCATAAATAAAATACCAAACATTGACTATCAACAGTGCAATGTTAATTACCCAATTGTATTCCAATCAAAATGATAAAATGACATTAGAAGCGGCAATGACTTTGCCTGCAAATAAATTCTCCACCTCTTGTGCCGCAGCTTATGCTGACTTGCTTAGTGCTTATAGTGCTGATGATGGTTCTGTGATGGTGCATCTTTGCTATAGCTAATTAATCTACTCAAAGACAAGTGTTGGGCACACGAACTAGATTCTACATTCCAATTTGTGTTGACTGGAAAGAGCAGGGCGCGGTAAAAAAGTTGTCGTTCCATTGAATGGTTTGCCCGCCCGTTGCCCGCCGCGCCGCACCACCGTTTCGTTGCGCACAGCGATCGACCGACGCGACGGATGGCCGCCGCTGCGGGATCCCTTTTATTCTATTTTGCGTGTGTGACAGGCGAAATTAGTTCATAGTTGTTAATTAAATTTGAAAGGAGTCGTCGTTGTGTCGTCGTCGTCGTCGTTGACGTTGCGTTTATAATGGACAAGCCTGTGTTCGGCACGGATTCATCTTCATCTAACTAAAACTAAGACTTTGAACTAAAAATATAACTTGTCGGTATGAGACACATACTTGTTGCAATCGTCATCAAATGGGTTAGAAGATAGAGTATAGAATAATGTAAGATGCTTGCATCAGATACATATGGTGTAGATGCACAGGGCTGGGTCTTGACGCATGAGAAAAACATGTAGCGAACCTAGGCGCCATGTTTAATTACCTACTCCAGCACAAATAATTATAAAGAGTAAACAGTACATAGTACATTTACAAAAACAAAATAATATTCAAATGATAACAAAAACCTGTTTATTTATTTTATCGAGAAACATGGTATTTAAACTGTTATACTTAGTTCGTATTTTGTTAGATTTGCATTTAAAATTTTATTTGATCCAAAAATAAGAAAGCTGTCACTAAATCGAAAGCTTCTGTTGATTTTCATGTTACGTAATTATTATGGGCGTTTTTCTTTTTTAGTTCAGAGTAGAGCTCTTAACAGAGTTTGAACAGTTCTAACATAATCTAAGCGATCTCTGAACTGAGCGTGCTCTGCTCTGAGAGTTCAGATCAGATTTATTTAAAGAAACACACTTCACCAGCTGTCACTTGTCAAACTTATGTTTAGCTATTCAATCCGTCTGCTCTATCAATTTATTCTGAGCTCATAGAGCGCGCTCTGAAAATATCAGAGCGAAAAAAGAAGCAAAAGTTGGAGCTCTGAATGCTCTGAGCTAAAAAAAACACGATTCTTTTTTTGACGGTTCTCTGCTTAAAATAAAAAAAAACGCTCTATGTAAAACCCAGGGTTATCGTTTGAAAATCAAACAAGGTGGAAGAGACACGATTTATTATTTCAATGATGGGACTTATGAAAAATATATTTAAGGCCCTATCGGGATCCCAAGAGGAATTTCGTTTCCTTCGAAATATTCTATTTTTTCGAATAAAAAATCAAATAATAAAACAAATAATTTGTTTCTAAATCCTCTGTAAAATTAAAATCCATTAAATCACTGCAACCGAAAAATAGCTCAAATTTTAAAACCAGAAGGCGCTTCGAATGTTACTGTCGACCCTGGAATAGATCAGTTCACTCTTACAATACAATATCTTATATAGATACAGCCAAGACATAAGGTATCAAAGACATTGTTGAAATGCACCGAGAAATGTTTGTGGTTTTGGTAGACGTTTTGCAGTTTGTTCTCAACTGTGCAACAAATTAAAATTGTATTCTCTTTTTCTTTGTGTTTTTGATTAGTTTGGAAGTAATGGCTTATCCCATCCAACAACATAGATAATATTATATAATATAGGGTGATGCTTTTGTGGTTTAAACAATTTGTTTTGGTTAAGTTATGATTTTAAAAAAATGTCTATAAAACCAAATGTCAAAGCAGATGTATTTAATAATTGTTTTGATAATTCAATGTGGTTAAGTTCTTAACTATTATATGAAGTTCGAAAGAAAATTGATTAGCTGTGATTCTTATGCTTTGTCTTAATTTGCACCCGGAGAACTTTCAGTTTATGTTATAAGATTGCCATGAATATTAGCTTTTAAAATATAGGTATTCAGATATTTTTTAGTTCCCAAGGGCCAAGGTCCACTGTAATTTGGTTAGACCGATTTGTTTCAACTCATCTAAAACGGGTAGCTGCCAAACCACAATTTCAAATTTCCTTGAAAACGGCTTTTACGATTTTAATTAAACTTCGTACATGTTAATGTAAACTGCTTTTCAGATTTTTGACAAAAGATTAGCTTAAAAGAAAAAATACTGTTTTAACGTTTTCTGAGGAAATTGCTATATTTTTAAGTTATATTTGCCTGTAGATTTTTAATGGCTTGGCCTCTCTTTAAATGTTTCGTAATTCAAATTGAATATGAAAATATTTTGTATTAATTTATACTTGTCAGGTAGAAAAAAGCTAAGGGCACGTGAGCTTTTGTTTTATAAAAATACTTTAAGTATCTGATGCCGATATTTTAGTACCTACTTTTTTAAAAAGTATCATAAACTAAATATAAACAACTCTAGTATTTGCCGTTTATGAGGTGTATTGAGAAACTGATAACTTGGATGAATCCATAAAATTCAACAATTGGAAACTTATTGTCCTTTTCTGACAAATTTTCAGTTCATAAAATATTGACAAGTATACGAAATAATTGACCCTTTTTCTAACATGCGAAATTTAAATAACCAAAATATATTTCTGTGTTAAATTAAATCTTGATCTAAAACTTTGTGCTCCAGAAATCACACCATTTTCTATTAACCTAACAATGCTCATCAAAAATGTTGGTTATGAAACCGTATTAGAGGTAAGATTGGAAAAAAAATCTTAATATTGTACCAGGTATAAGTTTTGTTTGAAATTAATTAAAATTCTATATAATATGACATTTTCGTGTGAATTTGAATCGACCTTGACCTAATTTTTTTGTTGTTGTTCATAAACTATACCAAATTTTTAAATTTAACTATTTTATTTGCAAATAAATTTATTTTCGATGTGGACAATTGAGTTCATGTCATTCATCATGCACATCAATTTAGTTTAATGGGAATTTCAGCATTCTTATCCTCCTCCACAATTGTTTGTCAATTACATACATATGTATATTACAAAAGCTATTTCTGTCCTTTATTTGAAAATAGGAACAAAACAAAAATACGCCGCCGCCGCGCCGCCCTCTTGACTTCCGACGCGTTGGATGCAAAGTAATTGAGGGCAAATAATTTGGCATCATGTATAGTTGAAGAAAACTAAAGTATATTTATAAAAAAAAATAAATATGTAAAAAGTTTAAAAATATAATTAAATGGTGTTTTTATTTCTTTAAAATCAAATAAAAAATCTCAATTTGATGTGTACACATATATATTCAAAGTATTGGATAATGATACCAAATGTTTTATCAATCACCAATCAGCTTTCCATATAGATATAAGATTGGTAAATTCACTTATTTTCAAATAATTTTTGTTTAACTCGGGACCTTTTCATTTTTGTTTGTTGAAAGCAATCTCTTAGTCAATTTTTAAAAGAAAAAAATCTTATGATCTTATAGATAGCCTTATTAATAATACTTGAATACTCAATAAATTTATTTTTATATGAATTGTTAAAAAATCAATATAACTAGAAATAAATTGATTAAAAAACTTTTGAAATTGTTTTGACATCAACGCGATGTGCAACATCTGATTTCTTTCACAAATTCAAATTTACAAGGGAAAAAAATTAAAAATCATTGGAGCGGTTTTTTTAAAAAAAGAATTTTTTATATTTAAAATTAAAAAAAAAAAAACATTTTTTAGAAAAAAATTGGTGAACCATTTTTTAGTACTAATTAATGCAGACTTTAAAATTTAATTTTGAAAAAAAATTTCATCTGCCCTTTTTTCGGAATATCGAATTAAAAAAAATATATATTTTTATTTTAATATTAATTTTTAATATTAATGTTTGTAAAAATTTCATTTGAATCATCGGTTTATCGGATTAGTTTTTTTTATTTTATATTTCATGATTTTTTCGAAATTGAAAATAAAAAGAATATATTATGAAACATTTTAAAATAAATAGAAACTTAATATCAAACTTTTGGTAGGAAAAAAACTTCAAACTTCATTACAACAATGAAAATCAACAATATATACAATCAGACATCACTGAATTTTCCTAAATTTGTTTTGCTTTTTTCTGCTTTTGTTACATATGTAATAATATTATTATTTTGAATTATAATATGTTAACGTTTTTACGTATTTTAAAAAGAAACTTAATATTTTGATTCTGTTTTCTAAAAATATCATGATCATTTGAGAGCGTTATCTATTTCTAAATGTTTTTGTTTATGTCTATGCGTCTCATGTCAATTTCAGCCTAATTCCTTAAAATGTGATCCGCATTGAAAATAAAAAAAAAAAAAATTGTCAATTAAATTGTCTAACACCCTAGGCAAATTGACATCCTTTGATAACGTCAACAGACGTCGTCGTCTCTGTCGAAGATTCCTCGATCGAATTGTTTTTCTTTTTTTGCATACAAATTTTATCGATGCGTCTTCATCCTCATCTGCGTTGTTTTAATTTCGATCTTTGGTCTTTTTTGTCAGAAATTCTCTAAAACGAAGAGACCTGAGACAGACTGACTGATGCATTTAAGAAACTCAAGGTGGTGGGTTGGTTGGTTTGGTTTTTTGGTCTACAAAAACAAAACGAAAAATCCAAGTGTCAAAGGCGGAAGAGGATTCATCATCATCTTCGCTTGATTAACAACAACTGGCTTTAGAATTATATATATATATATATACAGCACAGCAAACAGCATTCTGTGGGCAAACTATAAAACTCGCCCCAGGTATAATACCTACATCAGGAATGCAATTTTGCTTTTATATACCCATTTATACTATAAAACGCATTGTGTAGGTATAGTGTGTTTATATAGCCAAGAAACGCACATCAGTGAAAGTTCCCTACGACGAGGTGGCGAATCTGTCAGAGTCAAATCGCAACGAAACGGAATCGAGAGTGATGATATTTTTAGTCACTTTACTGTACGGATTCTTCTATTATTGTCATCGACATTCGAAGATAATAATGAAAATTCTCTTGGCCGGCATAAAGAGTGCGTGTCGGTGTCCTACAACGACAGCAAAACGCGACGAGTTACAACCTAAAGGAATGTCAATTGACTTCGTTGGCGGGCGTACTTATATATATATATACCTACATAGCATATGTAAATGTATATATTTATATGAAAGATAAAGATACATGATTTGGGCGGAGATGAATTTTCTTCTAATTAATTGTAAATTTATTTATGAGAAAATTAATTAAGTATTTAGTGAGATGTTTAAAATGCAGAGTAAGAAAGAAAGAAAGAAATAATGAATATAGGCAGTGTGCGTTGTGTCTACATTCGGGTTGTGTAACAAAGAAAAAAAATTCACTACTACTTGACATTTATGCCAAAAAAGATCACTAAAGTGTAACACTAGGCGTGTTTTTTTGCAAACCCCGAGGGGAATTGGTTGACAAAAAACTACCACGGGAATTAGCGACACCATCACAGAAACGAAATGGAGTTTTCATACAAACTATCGATAGCATGTATGTAATTCACGTAACACATATTTTCTGTGCGCCAGCAGGGGATTAGTTGTAGTTGCATTTAACATTGGTGATTATTAAGCACCGACGGACGTCGTTTTGAGAAACTGTCCGATTTCCCTCGGGCTTGCAAACAAACACGCCTACTATATTAAATCAAATGTATTTGGGTAGGATAAATATTAGGTCTGTTCTTTTACTTGCCTAAAATTGTCAAATTCTACGAGATTTATGTTGACTTTGACAGTCTTTGGACTAAAAATGATAGAAATGGGAGCAAACAAACAAGATTACTGTATCGAAAAAAAGTACAGCTTTGATTTGGCATTTAAAAGGGCTAAGATTAAAATGATACAGTGGCATTTTCTAGATTTAAAGAATTAAAACACTTTAAGCTGAGTATATCTTTACATCTTCTTGTCCCGCAGAAACTTGTAGTTTTATGTAATGTAACTGAAAACCCCTAAATTTTAGTTCAAAACCCATGTTTGGCATATAAAACATAGGATTTATAGGCAATGATGATGCAAAGTTTCTAAACATGTATATCTTTGCGGAATAGCTTAGCTTAGAGAGTGTGTGGTAGGTCAGGCCAGTTTGAGAACAAGGGTTCCTTTGTATTGGAGAATGGAGAAATCCATAAAAAATAAATCACTTAAAAGACTTTTACTAAATTTTAAACAATGATAAACTAAAATTACATAAGAAATCGTAACTAATTTTACACCAACTGACTTTATCCCTACTTAAATAAATTTTAATATAATAAAAACTCTCGTTATATATTCCTGGAAATTTATTTTGTTTATAAAAATACAAAAAAATAGAACAAAAATTACTTTCTGCCTTGTCCGCCATTTTCATAAAAAGCTTAATATTGCGCAAATGTTAATTTGATTGGTTTATTTAATTTTTTTCAAAAACTGCTCTTAGGATTTTGATTAAACTTCTTACCTGTAGTGTAAATGTTTTTTTTATAAGACTGTGTTTCAATTTTTAGATTGGAAAAATTGATAGTTATAAACAACAATTTTTTAATAAACGAAAAAATATATATCTACTATACTTGGACTACCAAGAGCTACAAGATCAAGGTTGTGCAGTAAAGTGGTCCATTTTATTTATTATTTAGGTAGTTTTTATTAGTTTTAAAATTGTTTTATTAAATAAAAATCATTTTTACAAACAATAAATTAGACTAACCTATTTTATTTATTATGAGAACTTAAATAATTCCACTGATCAAAACCCTGCCCTTGATTTAATTTTATTGCATTTTTTTTTAAATTATATAAATTTAACATTTAAATTTATTTTCATTTTCCAAAAAATAACCAAAATAACTTATTATAGTTCTTTTGTTGCAGAAAGAATTCACCGACGACTGCGTCTTCAACGAATCCATGGAACAGCACAACTACAACACATACTCATCCACATATAATTCCAATTCACGTCGCATCTATTATTTGGCACTGAATCGATACGGAGAACCGCGCAAGCTTCAAATTCCACCCAGTCGTCCGCTGGGCAAATTGGCAACTTATACAAAAGCCATAACCGAAACGGTAGCCCAAGATCGTGTTGAAACGGTTATAGCGAAGATATTTGGCAAAAATCGTGTTAAGCACGGCATCCGTCAACTCTGTGATACTGGCAAACCAATCGTCGAATTGACCGACAAAATATTAAAAGCACGCCCCCAATGCCCTGCAACTAGTAGCAATAGCAATAGCAATAGTAATAGCAATAGCAATAGTAATAATAATAACAATAGTAATAAGAATGGCCAATCGAACGTTCCTGCTGCCAATGATAAATCTAGCAATAGTAGCCTAACAAATAGTAGTAGTAATAGTAATAGTAGTAGTAGTGGCCATACTAGCAGTAATAGCAACAATAATCATGTAATCAAAAAGAAGAAGAAAAAACGGCGATGTCGGCCGGGCGAAAATGAGGACGAGCACAATTGCCAGCGAGGGGGTGGTGGCGGGCCACAGGCGATGAGAAAACGCCCAAACAACAATAACAATAAAAACAACAGAGTGGCCAAGTGTAAAGAATTAGCGCTAGATGCGGCGGCGGCCCTAGAATGTGCAAATCAAAAGCGAATAAAGAAGGGTGGAAAGAAACAACAAAATGGCGGTCCAAGGCACAAGCTAAATGGCGGCCAAGGCCCCCAAGGCCGTCGGGGTGGCAAAAAACTCAATCAAAATGGACGACAACAGCAAGGAGGTAGCAATAGTAGTAAGAAAAATAATGATAAGCAGCCAAAAAACGGCTTGGGTGGAGGCGAACGAATCCCACAACAATCAACAACAACAATACATCCCATCGTTATAAACAACAAAATGGTGCGAACGCCAAGATCGCGAACTTTACCATCAATCATGGAAAAAACATCATCAACAACAACATCAAAACCAACACCAACACCAACAACCACAGCAGCAACAACACTGGCAACACTGCTGCAAGTTGCCAACCAGCAAACCTTTGTTGGCAGCAATCAACCCAGTAGTCAAGTTGCGGCAAATCAAACGTCAAGCGAAACTCAAGATGCCGACAATTCTGAAAGCGAAGAGAACATCGCTGATGAAGAGACTGGCACCGGTGAAGCCGAAGATGAAGACCTGGCTACAGAAGATGACGACACCAGCAGCCATTTGCCATTCATTGGCGAACAAACACAGCTAGTTGGTGGCGGCTCTGATGACTTCCTGTACGACGATGATCTTGATTTGTGAGTCTTTTCCTTATTCCAAGTTTAAAATTATCAGAATTTTTTTTCCATTTTTTTTTAATAAATTATAAACTTTTGTTGTGTATGGATATTAATTTAATTTAATATTTTTTTATTTTTGTGCATTTTCTTTTTTGTTGTATATATTATATAAAATTTACGTTTTTTTTAGACTCAGGCAACAAAATGAATAAAAAATTGTAAAAAAGTTGATATATAAAAAAAAAAAACCAATAGTAAAAATTTATGAAAAGCATTTAAACCGATTTTTTACACTTCAAATTTTACATGAAATTCAAAACAAATAAAAAAACTAAAGCAGACTCAAAAGAAACTCACATACAAACATTTACATAACATCAATACTAAACCCTATTTTTTTCACATTCATCCTTTTTTCTTTTTTTTTTTATTTTATTAATAAATTAAAAGTTGTTTCTTTTTTTTCATATTTTTTAATTTAAATATTACCATTTATTTTAAATCACCACTGACTGCTATTTTATACAAAACATTTTTAAAAGAAATTCCATTTTAACCGCATATGGAATTTAATTTTATTCAATATAAAAAAATAAAACGCGGTAAATTTGTATAAAAAAAAAAAAACAATTCTCGTTCGCCTCCACTTTAAATTTACTTTATTTTCTTAATATTTAATTTAAAATAAACAAAAATGTTATCTCATCAGTTTTACTAATAATTCTTAAGACACAAGCACATCATACTCACACATAAAACACTTTTTCCCCATTTAATCACCATGTAGTATTATAAAACAAAAATCAAATACTCATTAATGTATATTCACAAAACAAAAAAATCAAAACATTGAATTGGCTGAAAAGTATTTAAGGAATCATAAATAATACCTAGAGTTGCTTTAAAGGGATTTGGTTGTAACTCTCTCTCATTAAATGCGTATTTAAGGAGAAATGGTTATAGGTGTACAAGATATTTAATCAAAAAAAGTCTTACTTCAGTTTTCAAGAAAAATTTCCCATAAAAAACCATTATTACATACTTAAAAGTAAAACCATACAAAATTTCCCACGCCACAGTACCTCAATACCTACAAATAAAGTTAAATGACAATGATTTCTTATAAATAAACGATTTCCTATTTTAGTGTTTTGAAAGATAACTTTTAAGAACGAGCATGGGAAGCTTTTCTAGAATGCAGTAGTCTTATCATATAACCATTAAATTTAATGTTGAATTGAGTTTGAGTTAAAAAAGATCTAGCTGAAGAAAGATGCATTCACAAGCAACGTTAATAAAACACAGTAGTAAAATAAAATTTATTTAAATTATCTTCAGATACCTATTTAACTGAATTTTAATGTGGAAACTAAAATATACATTAGTGTATTAAATATGTAAAGAAAAGCGTCTCGTTAGAAGGAAGGTCAAATCAAAGTGGTTTTATATTTTTATATACCTATATTCAAAAAATGTAAAATATCAAATATGAAATAATTTAAAAAAATAAATTGCATTTAGGTCAATTTAAATAAATATTTAATTAAATTTTTAAATTTAAAGAGCTGTCAAAAAAAAAATATTTGTATTAACATACTTAACACAATAGACGCGCGTCAGGCCGCGAGTTTTTGGCATGCATCTGATTATTAAAACTAGTATCACGTCTGTGGAAGCGGCTGCAGCTCTATTGTATTCACTACAACCAGAGTCCTTGTATTTTTACTTTGACAATAATTAAGGACGCCTAATGTGTTCAGTCAGATGTAATGAATACACACATATATGATAATTATTCTGTATCAAACTGAGATTTTGCACATAGCCAAAATCCGGTTTATTATTTGTTTTAACGAACAGTTCTGTTTAACTGAAGTCTCTTGTCTGACGTTTATGCATTGGCTAATGGCTTGACGTTTTAAAATTAGATTTAAAAAAAAAATATGAAAAGACAAAAAAAAAACGCCTTAAAAATAACAAACCAAAATATTTGCAAAATTTCCACCCAGATTTCCGTATCCAACGGTGGAGCGCCGCCGGTCAAGGTTGCACAAGTACCTACTATACGCACTTCTAACAATTATTTTCCTTTCATATCTCCATCTGGATCAACAAGAATACATTAATTTTGTACGCAAGTACCTCGAAACAAAACTGAAGAGTCCCATAATACCAAATATTGCGGATTCCATAAACGAAATAGTTAATTTTTCTTGAAAAAAAAAATCGAAATTACATTTATTAAGTTCAAAGGAGATTTAATAAAGTGAACTTTAAAAAAAAATAGTACTTGTTTTTGAAGTTGGCTGAAAGTTTCAAATGTTTGCATATTCAAAGTTTTTAACGCGTACGGTGAAAAAATTAATTCCATAGTACAAATTTGTGTTTTTCTACTTCCATTTTCTTCACTTTCTATTCTACGTAAATGTCGCTTTCCTATACACTGAATGCTGAGAGATTTTTATTTATGCATCAAAAAACGTCAAAATATGGTGATGGTTCATTGCAATTAATGCTTCATTTTGAAAAATTTGTTCTCGCGAAATTTTATTCAATGGGAAAGTACATATATACCTGCTTGAAAAATAATTTTTCCAAATTTTCATAAACATTACCAAATGTGACAGCCGTCAAATTTACTGTCACTAAAAACAGTGTTGCCAACTTAAAAACCAAACATCAATACAAAAAAAAAAAAAAAACAGGGTCTTGGCACATTTTCTTAGCCTTCCTTTTTCTACCATTTTTTAGGAGAAAATCAATCCTTTGAACAACTCACGGACATAACTTTATGTTTGTTTAAAGTTTTCATTATAGTTTCATTAAATTTTCATAAAATGTACCATATGTTCACCAAAACAAAATCAAACACCACACAAAAACACACATCAACAAAAACAACAACAACACTCTTATTTATAACACCACCAAAAAATAAAAAAAAAAAACAAACAAAAATCAGTTAATAACTGAAAGATAAAACAAATACATATATCGAACTCAATGCAGCTATGCAAAATCTATGAATAAATTAAAAAAAAAAATATCAATGCAATGCTATTTACACACTATACGTATACATATCACATGTAATTAAAACAACCATAAATAAATATATATGTATGTTTTAACACACACTTACATATATAAATATATAAATCGACCCATGATTAATATCAACATAAATATCAACAACCATCAACATAAATTGTGTATAATTTCCTTAATTTTAATTTAATGATTTATTATTGTAAATATTTATGAATAACATTTAAGAAACCTCGCTGCCTCTCAGTAAATATTAAAAACTAAACAAAAAAATTAATTATATATATATACATGAGAAAAACTTAAGAAAAAATCTTAAAAATAAATATTTATATTAATTAAATTTAAAATAAAAAAGTTTATATATAATAATAATAATAATTTGTATAGAGATTACACCTGCTTTTTTAAGGATTTTTTTTTTAAATTAAAAACATGAAACGAAATAAAATTTAATTTCAATTGTATACAACCCTCATCCGTTCAATAAAAAGAAATAAAAAAAAGAAACCACTTATACACACTATCCCATATAAAGTTAAATGCTTTATTAAATAATTGTTATGTAAAAAAAAAGAAACGAAAAACAAATAAATTCAAAAACAATCGTCAAAATAGTCATTACTAGAGTATTTATGTAAATCCTTGGAAAAAGAAAACAATTATAAAATAAACTACAGAAACGAAAACTAACAGTATGATACCAGATAAGTTAATAAATTAATAAAAAAAAACTACAATAAACTGAGAAGATTTTCTTTCATTTTTTTGCATAAAAACTACAAAATGTTTATTAATGCACAACAAAAACGTAAATTAAACAAGAATCTAACAACAATTATAGATTGTTATTATATTTTTGGTTTAATTCAAAAAATAAATTTGGTTGATGGATATACTTTAAAACATATAACAGATTCCTAACAGCATGATGGAAAAACTAGAAGAAGATTATTAACACAATTTTTCTTTTTCAGAAATTAAGGTTTTTCGGATTTTTTTTTTATCGAAAACATATACATAGGCGAATCAGCAAGTTTGTTGCTAAAAATATTATAAAATTTTGATTCATATTTGAGGTGTTGATTTCATCATTTTGATTCCCTCCCCAAGAAAAAAAAAGTATTACCCGGTGTAAATGATTCACTCTTGGAAACAAAAAATGAGGGAACACTGAACAAATATTATTCGTAAAGCTATGTACAAAATTCGTCAGTTCAATGAAAACTTCATTTAAATTATTCATTGTTACATAAAGAGACATAATTTATTGTATATCAATGAAAATGAATTCATACGATTTTTTCCTTGGCATTGAAGCAATTTGTTCATTTTGATAAATGGTTTTATAATTTTATGAAAAGTTTATAGATATATATTTTAAGTTTCTCTACTTTTACTAAATGAAAAATTTCATTCAATAATGAAAATATTTCATAAAAATCTTTGATTTTCTACTCGACTGAAATCTTGACTGCAAATTGAACATGAGTTTAATTATTATTTTTAAATAAATTCATTGAATCAATGAATAAATTATAGTAATAAATGAAATCGTTTACGTTAGTAAAATTCATTGACTCAACGAAAAAAAAATGTATGAATGGGTTTCACGTTGACTAATGAAATAATTTCAATGATTTTACTAAAAAAAATTTGTTTTATGAACAGCTTTACTAAAGTGTACAAATGACAAACACCGTTTGATTTTTTATGAAAAAAATAATTGAATAAATTGCATTTTCCGTTATTTTTACGTAAGAATTTGGTTCCGTGAATTGAATTGAATTGAATGACCTCAAAATAAAATATATCACCGATGTCCCACATACACAGCAGGAAATATTAAAAAATAAAATAAATTAATAAAACTAACTGCAACTTGCTCCCTCTTCAAAAATGTCATACAAACCTGTAAACTATATATTTAAATGCCATTTTATGGATAAATAAATAATTCGGTTTAGTAAAAAATGTTGCATACTTGAAGGACAAATCTAAAAATCTTCAGTATTTATATTTCAAAAAGAAAAGCTTATTACAGCACATTTCTTAAGAGTATAATTAATCCACAAAAAATAAAAATAATATTCCCTATATAAAAGAAACTGGAGAAAAAAAATACAAAAACCACTTAAAATTATTCATTTTCTCGGTACAATCGTCTCGGCAATAAAGTTATGTTAATTGTGTAACCCTTAAAACCCATGGTGTGATATTCACAACATATTTTGTTCAATCTATATATTTGTACTTATTTAGTTTTTGAAACTTATTTTTGGAATCTTGACTTTTCAAGAATTTAAGGAATTTTAGGTAGCATTGTCTAGGATTTTGAGGTAGTCTGACAAATTCAGACAAATAAAGTAAGAATGATTTTAAGATAAAGGAAAATAAATTATTTGAATAAAAATAAACGAACACCGAAACCTGATGATTTGAATATATGATATTAAGATGAAGTTAAAAAGATGTTACATATTATTATGTTGACTAATTATAAAATTAAAACGATTCAGACGTTTTTATTTTAAATTTTATTGCATGATTTTTTTTTTATTTTTAATAAAAAGCATGATTTTATGATATTTATTTATTTTTTTCAGTGCATGAATTTTTTCTTTCGTAGATTGATCAAACGACTTTACTTTTATATGATGTTAATTTTTTTGGCGGAGTTTGGATTAATTTTGTTTTTTTTTTTATTAAAAAAAAAAAAACAACATTATTAAGTATAAAAATTCAAAATTTAAATCAAAAACAAAAATTAAGTAAAAGTAATTCCAAATTGATCAACATATTTTCTTTGAAATTTTCTTTTTAGCTTAAACATTGGCCTCTGGGAGATATTTCTTCTTTTATGGATAACAAAATGGTTCCTCTAATTTAAATGAGTTCAATAAATTTGTTTTATGAACTCCATTTGAATTCTGGTTGTGAAAAAAAAAATTCATAAATAATATAATAGTAACACCTGGACAATCAGTTAACCTACAAAGCTACTCTATAATGGTACCTTTCAATTTTACCAAAAAAAACATAAACTAAACTTTAAGATGCCTATACACAATTACAAATAAAAAAAACATACACCTACACAACACCACATCACTCTGCTTTCAATCTGCTTTGTATACAAATTTTAAATATAATTATAGCATTAAATTAATTTTTAAGGTTTTAAACTTATAAACTCATCTTTAATAATAATAATATATACCTCCACAAATTGTAATAAATTCCCTTGTATTCTGTTTTTTTTTTTTTTTTTATTGCATGTAAAATCTATGACATTTTAATTCATCTTATTATTCTTTTATAGTTTTTAAAATTTCAAACACCTATACGTATTTTTATCTAAATTAGTATTTAATTTATTTTTAGATAGGGCTATTTAATTTTTACTTTATTTAAAAAGAAAAAGGAATAAAAAACTTTTAAGACTGAAAATTTGTATATGTTTTCATTTTTATTAATGTTAATCACTTAGGATCGTTACATAGACCTCTATAGTTTTATGTAACAAACTGATTGACTCCTTTCAAAAAGTTATTTTAATAAAGCAAAATTTTGCATCATGCTGTTAGTAGTTTATAGGAAAATGATAAGATTCCGCAGAGACTAATGCTGATTTAAATGTTTTTTTTTTTAAACATAATTCCAAGGGAAGGCATTTTTTGGAGATATATTTTCAGAAAGGTTTGAAAAAAGTAAGTTAATTTTGTGGTATGTATTTTATTGGCACCAATATTTCACTCTTGATTTCTTCGAAAAATTTTGGAGATCAAGAGAATTATTGCTTTCGTATTTTCATCCGCTAACTTCAGACTTGATTTCACCAAAGTTAACGACAAAAGTACGATGTAAGATAGGTAGATCTTTTTCTAAAAATGATTTTCAATGATTTAAGTTTACTGTGAATCAAATATCTCTCTGGCGAGATCAAATAAAGGACAAACTCATAAAAAAGTTCAGAATAACCCCAACAAAAGAAATATTATGAAAAGGACAAGTTTATATTTGCACGTTTGTCGGGTTTGTATTTTCATAAAAAAAATATATTAAATATTTATGTATAGTGTATGTTTGCAGTTATCACGTAAGTAAAATTTATACAAAAATAGATATTTATTTTTAGAAAAAAAAAGAACTGTTTTGAACTGAACTATTTATATATTCAGTCCTATCGCCAATTTAATGGACATTTTTTTTCCCCGGAAGAACAAAAACTACCGGGAAAAATATTATTTATCGCGAATCTACCACGAAATAATTTTTCCCCCACAGCTTAGGTACTTCCGGAAATGTTGGCACTGGAATAAGGAAAAATTATTCACGATAGCTACCGTCAAAGCTGATTACTGATAGCAAAATTTCCCAAAATGAAAAAAAAATAAAAATACCACGGGGAAATTTATTTCCCGATAGGGATGATTTTATTTCGACATCCACTTCCACAAGAATATTGAAAACTTTAAAACATGTCTCAACGCACGAACGTTCAGGGTAGGCCAAATACAAGTTTCTTTTTAAAAATGCAATAAAATGAACAAAATAAAATTTTTTACATGTATTATGGCTTTATTAGTAAGAGCAAACATTCCCATTAATTATGGAACACAACGTCGTTCAAGTGGCTACCTCGGGCTCGGCTGGCTTCGCAGTACTGCATTCTGTCACTATACAATTTTCCAAGACCTTGTTGATGGTTTCGGGCTGTAGCTCACGGATGGCTTAAATAATAATAGCCTTAAGTGCTTGAATCGTTTCCTGATTGTTGACATAACATCGATCCTTCACGATTTCCCACAAAAAAAGGTCCAAAGGGGTCAAATCGCAGCTCCGAGGCGGCCAATTGACATCGCCAAGACGGCTGGATAACACGATTTGGGGATTTGGTGCGCAAAAGATCGATTATGGCATGGGCTGTGTGGCATGGCGCGCCATCCTGCATAAAGCCATAAACCAGAGGTTTTTCAAATCCATGTCTTCAATTTCATTTAAAAAAAATCGGTTAACATGGCTCTGTAATGGCCACCGTTGACAGAAACGTTGTTCCCAGCCTCATTTTCGAGTCTCACACTCACGGCTACAGCAGCCACATTCTCGTCTGTGGCGCACCGTACAAACGACGGGGACCATACCAGTCTCACGAACTTATTGTACAAACTTGCCCACAACAGGCGCGGTGGATACTTCATTTCGGTCAAAAATTCTATTAAAAAAACGCACTGTTTGGGATACACAGCATCTCTTTTTGGGAATAAGTTTTCAATATTTCCCAACGTTGTTCAAGCGTAAAAGCGTTTTTAGTTTCGCGGAGGTATGATAAATGATACTGACTTTCTGTCAAGATTTCGAGCTGGAAACAGCTATCAGTGCCAAAATAACCTATAATTTAAAAAGAAACCACTAGATGTCCCAGCCTGTATAGATTTAGAGAAAATTAAACTTTCACTCCAAAAAATTCCGACAGAGCTTAATTTTATTATAGAAAGCTTTATTTGTTTGCCTTTAGCATTTCCAAAAATTAATTTTTTTTTAACATGGGGCGAGATTAACGTGAAACACCATTTTCGATTTTCAAAGTTCAACAATTTTTCGACAATAATTTTTAAAAATAATGAAAGATGTCAAAAAGATGTGTTAGAAAAAAAATTAAAACAAATTAGAGCCAAGAAAATCGAACTTATGTGTTATAATGAATTTTTCAAAATAGCGGACAACGACATTTTTGAATTTAGAGACTCTATAAGCACTCTAAATAAAAAAAAACAAAAAAATTCTGTTATTCCAACTCATTCTCTGGATGTAACCTAGTCAGTAAAATTATAAGACTTTTACTTTGAAAAAAATTTCAACAAAGCTTAATTTTGATGGAGACATTTTATTTGACGTCTTAAGCTCTTAAGGAAGGATATTTTTGTAAATATCACAAAAACTATCAAATTTTTTTTTTTGACAAAATATCTTGGTAAAATTATAGCTTACAACATCTTGAACAAAAAAGATTCCAATACTTTTTTCGTAAGAGAAATAGATTCTGAGAAAAACGTGCTGTGACCTTACAATATCAGCTGTTTATTTAAAAATATTTTTTGCCACATCTCTGTGGCTGTTGTAAGAAACTGAACGCAACTGGAGTGACTCTGTAATGTCCTAACCTTTGCTTACCTTGAAAATTTCTTTATTATTAAAAATATAATATACAATAATAGTAATTATCTTTCATGGTAAATGCTTTTTTTTGTTGGATATGAAAACAAGTTAGAAAAAAAAGCAAATAAAAACATCTCAAAGGTATAAATAAACCATAAAACCGAATAAATCTATCAACAAATTAAGTGTGTAGTTTAAAAAATCCATAAACAACATCAATTTGTTTATGGAAAAAAAAAACGTTTTATAGCGAATTGAAATTGTTTTGATTACTTAATTGCGGAAATTGCGGGTTCATTGACTTCAATTTAAGTTTGGAAAACAATTTCCCCATTTTTATAATTTAATTCTTAATGTTATTCCTCGAATAAATTTTGGTGTTCTAAAAATAATTTAAAAACACCTATTACTAAAAAGCTTGCTATTATAAACAACATCAATTTTTGGCGTGTTGTGCCGTTTTCTGCCGGAAATTAATTGTTTTTATAACTTATTTCCAGTATTTTTTTGTTCAATAGAGTAAGTTAATTCATCGGGCATAGCTTTTAGTTTTTATTTTCAAAAAATAGGCAAATAATAGAATTAAAAAAAAAAACTTGACATTTGGATCAAACTATGACATTACGATGGTAGGGCAGAAGAAAAATGTGGGTTCCAAAAACATTTCAATGTTTTTGAAAACTCAATATTCCGAAAACGACTTGGTCTATTTTAATTAAACTTAACCTTATTTAAGATATTTTTAACAAAAATTATTCTTTCTATATTTTTCTGTTAAAAAATCTTATTAATCTCGAAAACGATTTTATTTGTTGCTTTTTTGAGAGAACTGCGGGCAAAAAAAAATTCCGTGCCACATTGTCTGAAAAAACCTGCCATTTTCTGAAAAAAATGTGCCATTTTTGTTGCGTATGAAAAAAACGCAAGTTCATATAATTATTATTATTATAATTATAAAAATATAATTCAACTGTGGGTGAAATACAACAAACAAATATAATAAATACTTTGTGTATCATCAGAAAGTAAGAGTTTCTGTCAGATTTTTACTCAAATTGGAGCAATTTTCCTAAAAGTTCTTTAAAATTCGCTTTATTGGGAGTAAAAAATGGAAATGAGAAGAGCGTGCCACGATCGTGTCACTTCAGCAACGCTGACTTAGATTAGACCGCTGGGACTTAAGTTGTTGTTGTATTTAAAGAGAAAGTGTAAAAAAATCTAAAGAAATAAAAAATGGATGTTTTTTTAAGAAACTTATTTTTAAAATTTAGATGTACTCGATTGCATATACATGGGAATAAGCCCAAAAAAGGCGATTTTCTAAAATCCTTTTCTCGTAAACGCAATTTACGAAGTGTAATAAAGTCATTTTTGAGAGAAAAAAGAACAAAATTGTTTTATGGAAGCTTCACGTTCTAGATGAGCTTAAATAAAAAATCGAACCTTCCCTCTAATAGGGAATTATATATGAATGAATGCACTGTACGAAATTTTAAATTGGTCCATACGTTTAGGAACTACTAGCTTAAATTACAGTGGACACAAAAATGCATAGACCGATGGAAATTATGAAGAAACCCACTGCTCCAGATTTCATGGCAAATTTATGACAAATTCACACAACTAATGATATACTCATTTTTTTTTTTTTTTATTTTTTGGGGGGTGGTAATGCTTCTGGTTACTACGCCATTAGGCCAATACTTTTTTACTTACGATATATGTATATACATACATAGGTACTATATGGCAAGTTATGAACTCGTAAAAAAAATCGAACTTGAGATTTTGATCAAACTTGACATTACGATGATAGCAATTCTGTCTGTCCTGTCCTCTCGGCTGCAGCCTAAACCAGTGCGTCGATTCTCTTTAAACTTGGTACTTAGCTGTTGTTGGGCATTTCCCCCCACACTTTTAACAAAAAGGCTACCATTTTCCAAAAAATAAATTCGGAAAAATGGTTAAAAATGGTACCTCCCATAGAACTAATTTTTTTTTATTTTCGATTTACTCAAAAACGACCAATTTTTTATAGAAAATCTTTCAAGAAGTTTTAAAAGTTTTGTATACCAAAATTTTCAAAACATTTTTTTTTGGGATTGTTGAAAAAAGTTAATTTTTTTTTTTTTTTGAAAACTTAATAATTCGAAAATGGCTTGGTCGATTTTTATTAAACTTGGCATGCAGCCAATATCGAGTAGATATTAAATAAAAATTACCTACTCTTACAACCAAAAATAACGGTATCTCCAATACAAGTGTTTAAAAATCGGAATGGAAAATATTAAGCGTCCAGACTCGACCGTCGAAATAGAGAGGCATCTAAATAAAATTCATCATCAATCTGTTATTGAAGGAAATCGCTCTTGAAATGTGACCCCGAATCAGCTGGGTGTTCTCTGTAATCCAAGGCAACTTCTAAGATACTACCTTTCGAATACCCAAATATTTTGCATTTGCGGTGGGGCGTTGAACCACACCGGGCATCCATAGGCAACCGTCGTCGATCGCTCTGATAAGAGCAATGTTCATGTATAGCAAATAAACTTTTTTCTTGCTACCAAGTCGGCTGCTATAAAATAACCTCATAGAGAAAAAAGCTCCATAATAGTTTCCGATAGTTTCTGAAAGTTGATTTTTAATTTCCAGTCATCACAATATTGCTGAATCTTGTTTACCCATATGAGTAAAATATGCAAATTAATATTGTAAAATATATGAGATCTCAATCAAGTATCGCGATGTACATAATTATCGTTTTATTCCCTATAACAAATATTAAAAAACTTTGAAAGATAGATATATAAACCAATTTACTTCGTAAGTCATCTTTAAACAACAACAGCAAAGAAAGCGTTTGTTTATATTTTCTAGCTAATAAAGATACATTCTCATCATAACATCATAAGACAATCCTCTGCTGGCCTGGCAGTGGCATCTATCTTGGCATTAAGCTCCTCTGAATATTCCAAAAAAAAGCTTAAATATAATACCTAATTTATTAATAAAATTTTAGAAATGTCTATTATTCTGACGTAGTGATAACCATGTGAACTATCTCAAGCGTCACAACCAGATCATTATTCGCCATTTGTCATATGACGCGTTCTTCCAAAGCCCCAAAGCCTTTAAATTCTCCACCGATATTTTTAAAAGAAACTATTTAAATCTATATTCCCCGACGCGACGGCCGGCCCGACCTACCTGCTACAAGTCACGTAGGCCTTGAGATTGCCGTACATTTTGGCTATGAACTCATGACGTTGCATTTTAAAGCTTTTGATTTTCACGCAATTAATGAAAACAGGGAGACCTATAAGCAGCATTCACGTGAATGAATGAATGAATGAATAAATAAATTTAGTTTGTAAGCAAAAATCAGCTGTGAGCTATGTATTCGTATCGTACGTATTGCTTTAAGAAAATTTAAAACTGGTTCCGGTGGTGGTTTGAATTTATCATAAAGAAATCAATTAAATTGAGAATGGATTTTAAACAGGTGCAAAAGAGAAGTGTAAACGGATAGGTATGTAGTGTAGATATATTCACATATATGTAGATATATATGTATGTATCTAGGAACTTTAATATGTTTATAACTAACTACATATAAGCCTAAATATATTCAAAAATTCAGTGAGAAAATTGCTTTGGGACTTTAAACTGCCAGGCGGTGTCAGTTGTTGGTCTTATAGCTAAAGGTACCTGATAATAGATCTAAAGTCTTTTAGACTTTGTCCGCAAGCATAAATGTAAATTTAGGCTCTCGAGTATCGTTATTTTTTACACAGGGTGGCTCATAAATCACAAAGCGCCTTAAATTGTTTTTATTAGTCAATTATAATATGATTCATTTTTAATTATCATTCATTTTTTCATTCATTGGAGAAGAAATTGGTTTTTTCGTTAGGGCATCATATAGGAAGTTTAAATCCGAATTTTATATCAACAAACCTTGGAAGGTTGCCGCTATTTTGATTTGAAGTTGAGTTCAATTTTTTTCGATTATATTTGATTTTGTCGAAATAAAAAAATCAAGACTATATTTGTGACAAGAAAAATGCGTTCTACAAAATTTTATATAAGATATTTTTTCATATTTTGCGTATAAAAAAAAACATTTGCCCAAACAAAAATATTAATTCTTTTCTGTCTTTTATGGTTATCAGTTTATCACTAATTTAATAATTAAAAAATGAAACCATTTCATATTTCCAAAATTGTTGAACCCAATTTTCTCGTCAAAAATCTTAAAAACGTTTTTTTTTAATCTCGGAAAAACAAGTTAACTCTTAAATTCAAGATGAAGACAACGCTAAAAAGGATTTATGATCCAGATTAAAGCTTCCTATACAGTAATCTCTCAAGGGAAAAATGATGTCTTATCCATTTCCATATTAAAATTCCCTACGAGTTATGACTATACAAATAAATTTGTAGATATAATACAATTTTTAAAAAATGTTTTAACCCCATCATGATTTATGGGACACCCTGTAGGTACATACATATGTATAATGTATATGTTATAAAAATATTTTTTTTTTTATTACCAGTTTGTGATTTTTTTTAGTTCTCATTAACGCAGAGAGAAAGGCCTATTGTTCTAATGTATGACTTTTGTTTTATCTAGCGAATTTAAGTGTGCCTAAACTTTAAAGGGCGGCTGTTTTGCCTATGAAGAGATGAAAGACTGTCATATTTTTTTTTAAAGAGCACAAGATTGTTATAATTTGATGATTTTCTCATAAAATGTTTGCTATGCGAAATATCATTATGGATGAAATGCGATTTTTTTTTAATTTCTTAAATTAAAAGGAGGTTAATCTTAGCCCTCATTATAAGTTTAAGGCATACCTATTATAATTTATAGTCGAATAGTTAATGAACATTTATGTGGATAAAAAATTCGATGTTGTAGAAAATAATGGCTTTCTCTTTCAAACAGATCATTATTTATATAGAAAATCAAGTGGCGAATTGCCTTAAAACGAAAATAAACGTTGATATCATTGTTTACATAATCGTTTTGATTGATAAAGCTGTCTTTATCTTTCTCTATGGATAAAGACAGCAGTTGTCAAAAGTTTTTGACTCATAGATATCTGACAGATAAAATTTTAATAGATATAAAAACATGTTTTATTTGGAAAGTCCATATAGAATTAATCGAAAACACGACATCGGGACTTACCAAAGTTATCACAAAAAACAAGCCTATCATTTATATAGAATGTCATCACTACTCTTTCAATTTTGTGGCAAGCATGCAAAATAAAAACTATAATCAGCCACATTAAAATAAAAAGAAAATTCATACACAAAATTATTTCTCTTCAATAAATTAAGTTAAATTTAAACATAAATCTTAATTTCAAGTCATTGATAGGCAAACAAAATAAATTCCTGGACAATCATCGCAATTTTTTTTCACATACAAAAAATTGTTTCATTCGATGACTCAGATAATTTGACGTTTTCATAGAAACTATCAATAGCAAAATGATAATTCGCGCCGTTGTTACAGGACTTAAATTATGTTTATTAATGTAAGAAGTTCGGCCAACAGGACTGAAATTAAATTGACGAAAAGTCAATATAAACACCTTATATAGTCTTGTTTAAGCAAGGCTAATAAAATGGTTTAATTGACTTTTCGTCAATCCAAATGTAAAAATATCATATGAAAGGAAACTTTATTTAAAAATTTTAAAACACGTATTTTTTTTTTTTAAATCGGAATTTCAGTAGGGTATGTTAGAGCAAAAGAAGAGAAAGGTCTAGATTCTATTTTCTAAACGGATAGTGATAGAGATTTTTTTGTTTCTTCTATCGATAGATCTTGTAAATACAATAAAGTCACATAAAAGAAAATTCTAGAAAATCTAAAACTCGAGATAAAAACATTTTAAAGTCAAAAATGAAAAATCACATACAATCAGATAAATGTTTTCTAGAAATAAATTTTATATTTCTGAGAAGCCGATAAAAAATTAAAAGGTCCGTAGGTATGTGCAAAATTTTTGATTTAAGCTTTTTTTCTTGGCTAGGTGAATTTTTGAAAAATTCATATTTTTAAAATCAATTTTTCTTGGTTTTTCCTTTTTATTCTAATTGGTATTTTTATTTTCATTTAATACAACAGTAACATAAAGAGAATTTTATTATCATTACGATGGTAGATACTATGTTGTTTTTAAATCTGTTGTCTACTTTTAGAGTTACCGAAATTTTAATAATCGACGTTTTTTAATTTCTCATAGCGTTAAAGAAAACAATTTTAATAGTCTCAGAGAGATGTCAACAAATTCTGGGACAGAAACTATAACCAAAATGTGAGTAATTGGGTTAATAGGTACCTACAAGTGCCATGATATAAAATTCAAAAGTCTGGCCGTTTTTTTTCTCAGCTTGTGGTAGATCTGGGAGGTCATTTTGTCATTTTGTCATTTTCCAATTTTGTGCCAAGAGCATTACCACTTAAATTCATATTTTAAAAACAAGAATTTGAGCTCTGTCATTTTTCCTAACCTTAATGATCTCAATCTTGATGATCCGGTTTATTAAACCTGAGATATATGTAAGCTTTTCACAAAACAAAAATTTAAAAAAAAATCTCCAAAAATAGATTACAAATACGATTTTATTTTGTTTGCTTAGCGAAAAATTTCCAAAGAATCCAAATGGTTAGTTTAAAAAGCATTTAAAAAAATCAGAAAAATGTTTATAAATGGTACCTCCCAATTTTGTATTAAAATCTTTCAAAAAGTCTTTAAAGTATTGTTTACCAAAATTTGCATTTTTTTTTGAATTCTAAGAAAAGTTTCGAAAATTTTTTTTGAGAACTTAAAAATTCGAAAACGACTTGGTCGATTTTTATTAAACTTGGCAGTTTTTTGTACATTATCAAGCAGATTTTAAATGAAAATTATTCTTATGACCAAAAATAACAGTAAAGTAACAATACAAGTGTTTAAGAACCGATAAGGAAAATCTCATTTTGCTCAAAAACGGCTACTACGATTTTGATTAAAATTTTTATGTGCACTAATATCTTCTTGGAAAATTTTTGTATCTTTCGATTAATAATGGTATCTCTAGTTGAACCATTTTTTGGTTTTCGACTATCTCAAAAGGGACCTAAGATAGGTCACCTCTGGTACTTAATATTTTGAATTCTTTGGGTTTGGGTTTGGCCTAGCCTTAAAATAGACTCTAATTTTATTGCTAAGTGGTTAAATCCAAAAATTTTAATGCAATTGGGATCAACTTCCAACTGCTCCAAAACCCAATTAGCGAACACACGACGATGCTGCGTAAGGTCGTCGTTTGGTTTCAGCTCCTGGGTCAGTTGGATTTTGTATGGGTGCAGGCCCAAATCACGATGCAAAATTCGCCATATTGTGGTCTGCGACAAGCCAAGTTCTTGTGAGCGACGCGGAATTGACTGCCTCGGATTCTGCTGCACACCTTCACGAACAGCGGTGATGTTTTCGGCAGATCTTGCGTTTCGTTGACTTACGGGATACGGGTGTTGGCTCATTAATCATTATTCACTGAGCCGGTGGACTCGAATTTGGCCACCAAACGTTGAATAGTCGACTTGGAAGGACAACCATGTAGGTACCCCATAAAAAGGGCGCAACGCTCGCATCGTTGCTACTAGAGAACATTCATTTTGGTAATAAAGTTTTATCATTTACACGTGTTGCTCGATGCTGTAACTTGCCATGATGATTTGTCTTTAGTAAAAGACAATATTTTGACAGAAAGTAAAAGAAACAATATAGCCGCCACGAGCTGTCAAAATCAACCCGTCTCTATTGGAAAACCCTTTATGATAAGTTTTTGGACACGCATGTATTTTTCGATTAATCGAGAAGAATTTGTTATTTACTGCCATCTTTTTCTCGCCATGAAGTGGGACTGAGATAAAGTACAGAGACATCAAAAAACGCAAGGAATAAAACAAATTGTAGTAAAGTCCCCTTTCACACGAGGAAACTAAAGTTTCCAGCAACTTTCAATTTTTAGGTGAGAAGCACACCAAAGTTATGTAGTGTATAGTTAATTAGTCCAACCAAAATGTTAAATCCTGCTCTTAGGGGTCGATTCGCGATGTACATACATATGTATGTATGAAATTGTGAAGTAATAAATGTATCAAAACTTTAAACGTAGGTACACACATAATTAGACTCTGGGTGTGTTTAAAAAAGTGAAATCAAACGTCAAAATTAAAATAAAAAGCAACGAAACTTTTATATTTAATTTCACTTTTTTACTCCCATTCAGAATCCAATTACCTATGTATGTACATAAGTGTGAAGTTTTTAAAAAGTTATTACTTCACAGTCTCACAGAACGGGAATCGACACCCTGGTGTCTGTTAGAGCAAATTTCTACAACAAAAAAAATTGAAATCATGCACAAAAATATGTCCGCCTAAGTTAATTGTCCGCTTAAGGGAGGTGTCCGCATCAGAGGGAGATGGAGATTTTACTGCAATATCAAAAATAATCAGAAACGCTTGCATTAACTTTTACTTTCACTAATCGTTTATATTTATTATCGTAACCCAAAAATATTTTTTCTATTGAAAGACATTCCTGGCAAATAGTCAAAACATGCATGCAAAATTCATTCGACACTCACAAACGTTACAAACAAAAATTAAGTATCTAATCCCGTGAGACTTTAAAATGTGTTATTGTTTCAAAATTACGATGAGAAGCTTCACTCATTGCCTGCAAATAATTTTCCAAAGTATACGAATCTATTTAAAGTCCTTTACAATGTTGCAATATTGAAATTATTATGAAAACATTTATAAAGGTAGCCTCATTTTTAAATGTTCTACATTATAACTAATTATTGTAAATGTGTTTATAATTCTTTTCATTCGATGCGTCGATAGCTTTCGATTTTTGTTTATTTAATTTGATTTATTAAGTATGCAGAGGAAGTAAGTTTATTAAAATAAATGTAAATACAAAAATTAGTGAGTTATGTTTAATTTTTGTTTTATCTCTGATTTTCATTATTCTTTGTGATGATCTTATCAAATTAAGAACAAAATACTCGAGGAGAAAAAAATTTTAAAATCGTTGGAGCGGTTTTCCTAAAAAAATAAATTTTTTATTTAAAATTTTGAAAGAATAAAAAGAAATTGGTAATCCATATTTTAGTATTTATTAATGCGGAATTAAAAATGTATTAAAAAAAGAATCATCTACCCCTTTTAGAAACATGGAATTTTCAAAAAAAAAAAAATAATTTTGAAATTTTTTTTAATTTTAAAATTTAATTTTTTTTAAAGATTTTTTTGATAATTTTGATATGCAATATTATTCAAACTTATTACAAACTCATGTGTAAAACATTTCATTAAAATCGGTTCAATAGTTCTATGTGAGATACGATAGATACTACTAATCAAAATCGTTGTGGTCGTTTTTGAGAAAAATTAAACTTTCCTAACGGTTTTTTTAACACTTGTATGGTAGATACCGTTATTTTTAGTTATAAAAATGATTTTTGTTTCAAATCTGATACATAATGTCAAAAAACTGCTGGGTGCCAAATTTGAAACTATTTTAAAAATCACAAAAAATGCTTTCAAAATTTTGGTATACAATATTTTATATAACTTTTTGAAATAAATATATTCTTTATAAAAAAAAATATCAAAATTATTTGAATTGTTTTCGAGAAAATCGAAAATAAAAAATGGGAGGTACCATTTAAGAACATTAATTTTGTAAAAAAAATGTTGATATTTTATAAAGTTATGGGAACGTTTTTGAGAATTTCTACGGCAGGTATCTACCATTATTTTTGGTCTTAAAAAAAGAAAAAAAAAACGTATTGGAAATGCTCAAAAAACGCGAGATACCTTTCAAGAAAACCGAACGACTTATAGACGGACAGAATTGCGAGATCCTTTTTTTTTCGACTTCGCTAGGAACATTATGTCAAATTTGATCAAAATCTCGAGTTCGATTTTTTTTACGAATCCATATACAAATACGACCCTATTGTTTAGGTTGTTTTCTTATACCTTGTTATTTGATAAATGGTTTCACAGGGTTTTTATACAATTAGAGTAATTAACAAACAAAGAATTCAAGTTAAGTTCTTTTGTTTTTTCTATTTAATTGCCTCATCAATAAATTTGAGAAAAACAATCCAAGAATTAAATTTTCTAGATTTTAGCGGCTAGATTTTAATCGCTAATCTTAAGGGGCTATATTTTATAGTCTAGGTTCTAGAACAGATAATAAACTATACAGATGTAGCATCCCCATAGAAGAAAATGTCTTTTGCTCTTTGCCTGTTGATAGTAAAGCAGAGAAAGAAAGCTATTTGTCTTTTACAAAAAGTTCTCTCTTGCGTGCTCGCTCAGATGTTTTCCCTCTTGCTCTGTTACTCAGGATATAGGAATGTAATGAATGCGGGGAAAAAATTGAATGAAAACGTGTTTTTTTGTTTCTGCAATACTATGACTGCTTTTAAACGCTGCAATTACCCGCTGCAATTACCCCCTGCAATTTTTAAGCATGTAGGCGGGGGACGTATGCGGTGTCCGGGTTAAATAAAGTAGCAGAGGTTGAAATAATTGCAGAGTTATCGCTCTTTCTTTTTTGTGTTTTTTCTTATTGTTTGACAAATAAGCGGAGTAAAGAGTGTGAAGATATGTTTCCTTCTCATTTAACAAAAATTGCAGCTATTCAAATTTGCAGCGATTTAATGGATATTGCAATCCGAAAGAAACTAAAAAGAGAATTGGCGATACAAATTGCAGTATATGCAGTCTGCAACGATCGAGAGGAAGACGAAAGACAAAGTGATGTCTTTTGTTTTTTTTTTTTGGTGTGTTGTATGTACGATTTTTTTAAGGTCGTCTGAGGCTGGCGACAAGGATTTGCATTGATCTATAGATATTGAATTATCTAAAAATTACCAGTAAAACATAGAATTTTACGAGAAAAATACCATGCGAGAAAAGTTCGAGCAGAGCATCATTCAAGAAAAGTAGCATAGGAAAACAATAGCATGAAATAAAAGTGGAATGCAATAAAAACAAAAACTAGTAGGCGTGCACAGTGGAGCATGCATGCAATAAAAGTTGCATATGCGATAAAAGTTGCATGCGAGAAAGGCTGCATGAATACAAGTTGCATGCAATAAAAGTTGCATGAAGTTTCATGCAGTTGCATGCAGTAAAAGTATTAGTTAGTTATTTCAACCTCTGCTACTTTATTTAACCCGGACACCGCATACGTCCCCCGCCTACATGCTTAAAAATTGCAGGGGGTAATTGCAGCGGGTAAAGCAGTCATAGTATTGCAGAAACAAAAAAACACGTTTTTATTCAATTTTTTCCCCATTCATTATATTCCTTTATCCTGAGTAACAGAGCAAGAGGAAAAACATCTGAGCGAGTACGCAAGAGAGAACTTTTTGCAAAAGACAAATAGCTTTCTTTCCGTGCTTTACTATCAACAGGCAAAGAGCTTTCTTGCCTGTTGATCGTCTGCCTGATGTAAACAAAAAATTGGGACATTTTCTTCTATGGGGATGCTACATCTGTATAGTTTATTATCTGTGGTTCTAGATTATAAATTTTTAACAAAAACTACTACAAAAACCAATTTTTGTCAAGATTTGTACAAAATTTTATTTATTTTTTTTTTTCTTAACTTTAAAAAAACCTTACTTATCAATGGTTTAATTCAATAGTTCTATTGTACAAAAAATCTTTTTCTTTTTTCGTATAAAATCAAACAATTCAAAACACCCTGTATAATAATCTTTATACAAATTGCTTTAATATCAAAATGGATTTCTATTTTCAATTTCATTTGATATACTTGCAATTAATATTATATCCGTCATGATGGTTTTTTTTCGTAATGACGAAAGCTTAATTATTTTACAATGAAATCGTCGGTAAGTTCTTGATTTGAGTCACGTAGACCCCATGGTTAAATGTACGTAGGTAAACGATGTTCACTTATCCCTTATGCAATACCTCGTGGTTATTTATTATATTTAGTCTGGGCGTTTTAAACGTAATCTATTTGTCTGATGACAAAGCCAATTGTGCATGTGCAGTAATTTAAAAATGATTTGTTTACATTCTATTATATGAGGGCAATGCCTTGTGAAATGTTCTGACAAAAGGTGTGATCAAATATAAAAATATAAATACCTACTTCCAACAATTGCAATCATGTAAGTATTAAATGGCAAGCTTTGTATTTGTAAAAAAATTTAACTTTAGTTTTTGATCAAATAGGAAAAAAATGTTTGTCCCGTAGATGTGTTTGTCTTTTGTATATCGTGGTCGTGGGTCGCGTGCAATAATATAGGCTTAACATTGCGCTGAGAAATTGTTTGTAATAAATTATGTGTTTACAATAACATAATTAACACACAGAAGGATGAGAATTAAATCCTTCAGCAATCGTTTACTCGTTTGTTGTGCCATATTTCGTCTCCTTTCTCAATAATTTCTCACTAACTGACGTAAGTCATTCTAAAAAAAGCTTTTTAAAGGTGTTGGGCCGGCCGTTGTTTAAACTATTATTTTCTTATTATTTTGTGAACTACAGGATTTCTATTTTCAAATTTAATGATCGATTTAATGGTTTAAGGAAAAACTATAGCTAAAATATGCGTTTTCCAAAGATATTAAAAAAGCAGTTACGTCAGAAAGGGACGATTTGTTGAAGAAATTAGAACTCATTTTAGCCCCATGCCCCGTACCAGGTTGCACAACAAGTTTTCAATTAATATCAAAATTAATATTTAAAAATATTCAAATATAGTAAGAATATGAATTAGACCAGTTACGGTACTTGTGATGCAAAGAAATGTTCAGTTATCTTCGTTAGAACCGAAAACTAGAGCTGTGCGTGTATGCGTGCCTGCATAGAATTCTATATTCTTAATAAGGAAAAAAAAAGCAGACGGTCTTTTAATAATAAAAAAGTTTAAGCTAAAACTTGTATTTTTAAGTAAAAGCTAGGTTTTTGGTGAAAAAAATTGACTTCAGCTAACTAGTTAAAGATGTCTTCTAGTAATAGCTATTTTAAAACAGCCAATGCTAAATTCATTTAATTTTAGCTTGATTTTCCAACCTAAGCTTCAATTTGTTTGAATATATGTATAAATAGCTTAAACTAGAATATAAAAATAAAAGCTACAAAAATATCAAGATTCTTTCAACCCTGTGTTGAGAGCTTTGACTATCTGCCAGAATTTTGAACGTTTAGTATTTCTGATTCTCTCGTTAGCGATTTAATCCATTTCGATTAAATTTTTCATACATACAAGTAACTAATTTTTAATCACATTTTGATAAAAAAAATTAATACTTTTAAATACTATAAAATACGAAATTGATCATCGTTTTTGAAATATAGTTTTTAATTAAAATTTTTTTTTTAATTTGTAACCGGTCAAATCGTATTATAACCTAGAAAATGTGCAAGCGCATGCCATAGAAGCAAGGTCATTTCTATTCTCGACAAAGTCACTGTATTGAAAGTATTTACTTGTGAAATGGTGCACTAGTTTGCTAAAATGTGACATTTAACTTGATCGCGTTACCAAAAATGTGTCTCAAAGATGAAGGCAGCATGTTTTGTATGATATAATTTTACTTTTTTTTATTCATACCGATCAATGACCAGAAATTAAAAATTTCCCCAAGTTGGTCCATAGTCTTGCAGTCCCAGTTTACAATGTTTAACTAGAGTTAACTAGAGACATTAAGCGTAACAACTTTCAAAAAATTAACTTTTAATTACTTTCAAAACTGTCGAATAATTTACACATTTGGTTCTTTCAAAAATATTCTAGTTTTTTTTTGACTAAACCACTAAAACCGTCTACAGACGGTCTTCACAAAACACTCACATTACAATACAATTTTTTATTTCACAAATCAAACTAGCACAAATTATCAAACACAATCTTCAAAGAACTCACCAAAAAAATCCCAAGTCGATTGAGCTGTAGGAAAATGTATTTTCTTAATGTTTAATTTGTACCAAAATCGCGAAAAATTTTCACGTCTGCTTTCACAAAAATCTTGACAGAAATAGCTATATTTACCAAACTATTCCACTCAGTGCATTCAAACCGGCACCGTTCAACAACAAAAAACGGTTTTTGTGTTAAGGGGCGAAAAATATTAAATTTGAATATAATTGAATTTTAGTGATGACCTTCTATATGCGGTCTTAGTGGTTTAAGGGTTAAAGCTTATAAAAGATTCGGTCGTGATTTTCGGGACCCTTATGTTCTTAAACTTCTATTTATTTCGTTTGTTAGACCAATTCTAGAATATGGCTGTGTAGTATGGTCACCTTATTACTCGATACATGTTACAAGAATTGAAGGGATCCAAAAAAGGTTTCTGTCTTCGGTTTCTTCCATGGGCAAGGGAAAATCTACTTCCGCCTTATTCTCAAAGACTAGCTTTGATCAGCCTCCCTTCTTTGACTAACCACAGAAAATATATACAATTTTGTTTCATTGTTGGGATTATTAATGTTTCGATATCATTACCATCAGTTCTAAGTAAATTAAATTTCAGTTTCAGTCGTTCAAGTTTAAGGCGACAGCAACCTATTATTCAAATATTTAGCAGATCATGGTGTATGTAGCCCATTCAATCAATTAATAACAATTTATAACGAATTTCATTTTTGTTTAGAATCTGTAAATGATAATATAAAATGTAATAAATTTAAACTTATGTTTTTCAACAATGTTTAATAATAATTGTAAATTATGATATTAGATTATATTAGATTATAAGAACTATTTTTAACATTGTTAACGTTAGATTTTAACGAAATAAATAATAAATAAATAAATTAAGGTGTTGGGTGGCGTATGTGGAACCTTTTTTTTCATGTTACTTTAGGTGGTGGAAATATTTTTTTGTTGTTTTTATAATATTATGAAGGAATGTAAGAAACATAATTTCTTTATAATAACAAAGATGAAGGTATACAAATATCGGATAGCGAAAACGAGAATTTTTAAGACTTTGTCGAACTTGTACTAGTGCAGGAGGTGGCCATATTTAACAATTTTTGTAAATAAAATAGAAAAAATGTATGCCTACAATAAAAATAAAAAATTAAAAATAAAAACAAAAAAATTATCTTTTATTTGAAAAATAGGTTTGTTTTAATTTTTTGTAGAACCCTGTCTGTTCAAATTGTTATATCTTCTATCTAAGGCTATAGTTTTATAATTTTTAATAAACTGCAAGAAGATGGAAAATTTTTAAAAGTATAAATTAGTATTGAGTGTGAGTCATACGATCTTTTAAGGATGTCCCTCTTATAAAGATTGAAGTAAAAAAAATGTATTTGATCAAGTATCATATTATCTAGTAATTTTGAGCAAAACGGTAAAATAAATCAAAAATAATTTAATGCAAAACATAATTGGTCTTACTATTGTCCAATATTCCATAAATATAAAAAAAAAAATGAAAAAAATTTTGGACGGGGTGAATAAAAACCGAAATTTCTAAAAACAGCCGTTAATCGAAAAGTAAATTCTGGGAGATATCATAGTATTGACTATATTGATTATTTATGGGACAGCCTCTGTATCTACAGTACTATTTATGCATTACAAAGCTTTATTTGAGAGTTGAAATATGTTAATTAAAAAATTGAGTCTCTGCGAAGTGTGGATAGGTTCAGCTGGAATCATCATGACAACACTTTTTGGCAGAACTAAAATGGTGGCATGTTTTTTATTAACGGCGGCGGAGTCTTGCTAAAATTTTTAAAAGCAACTTATTGAAAAAAATCATGGCAACCCTTTCTACTGCTCAATATTTTCCTTCAATACCTCAATACTTTTGAAGTTTTGTTAAAAGGTGTCAAACTTACCACAACTCACCCTACTATATCAAAAGTTATTGCAAGCCTTTAAAAGTACCAACATTTAGCAGAAGTATATTTATACAGGGTGCTGGTTTCAAACGTTTCAGTTACAAATTAATTTTGCCCACCATTAAGAGTTATCGATTTATTTGTAGCTACATTGTGAAAATAATGAAAAATGTTTCATTATACTATGTATAGTGTTAATAAAAAAATGGTAAAAAATAAAAAAAAATTTTGGAAAGGGTGACCCAAAAATTAAATCAAAGTAGAGGTTTCTCTAAATTAAAACAAAAATTGATAACCCAAAACCGCTAGGATTTAGTATTAAAATATTACAGGTTATGAAATTCTTAAGAAAATAATTTAAAAAAATGCATTTGGCGCACCCTGTACAGTATGATATGAGTTATTCACGGTTTTAGTTTTTGTTTTAAAAATATTGTTTAAACAAGTTTTAACAAAAAATTAACTTTGGGGCAGATTCTTGGCGATAGAAATGTATTTTCTGTGTAATTAAACGTAATTAGAAAATAACACCAAATCACAGATCCCGTGTGGTTTTTTCTATAGACTCGCCTACTTTTTTTGTTTTAAACAAAATAGAAAAATATATTTTAAAAATTAACTGTCTAGCCAAATATTCAGAAACAACATGAAATTTCGAACAATTTCTGATAATTTGAAACTTTATTCATCAAAACTTGAAAAGTTAACCAGTTTTTAACATTTGATTTTCAAAAATATTGAAAAAAAAACTCTGGTTGCGACCTGTAAATGGTGTTCGATTTTGAATTTTTTGGTCATAATCGTTTGATTTCCAACTAAGCTTTATAATTAATTTCGCCCCGTCCTGTATGAATTCCGAGAAAAGTGTTTTTTTTTTAATCAGCTTAATGTAGGGACTAGTTTAGAATTAAAATATGAATTAATTAACATGAAAACTCATTTCGTGAAACTCGTAAAGTGTCACACGCTATATCTAACACGTTTTAGTACACCCTTTTAAGATGTAATTTTCTACGTGCAACAAAAATAACCCTCTCCACCAACCTCTTTCAAAAATTAAATAACCCTTCTTAGACAAATAATTAACTAATTTAAATAGTTGACCATATCTTTTTATTTTTTCTTATCTTTATTAATTTTTTTATTAAAAATAATAATAATGATTTATGCATATTATAAGAATATTTGTGCTAATTATTAATGTCGTTTTTATTATCTCAAGTGAGTCAAGTTTTGGTATGCTAAATGCTTTAAGATAAGATATAAAGTAAGATACTTATATTTCGTTGGCTAAAAATGGCAAGGAACTTTGTATACACTTTATTAATTGTATGATCAAATTGATAATAAAAATAACATAAAATCAGATACCAATTAAAATTTTAAAATTTGACTTTGTACAGTAAGAATAACTTGGTTTAGAATTTATATGATATCGTTTCCTATTTTGATCAAAAATGATAACCTTTTTCTCAGGAAACTTTTACAAAATTAAAACAAGCTGACGCAACCATTCTTGTGTGGGAATCAGGGTAAGCCGGTATAGGTATATGACTCCATAAATCATATTTATCTATATAAATGTTACTTAAAAATTTGTTTTAATTTTTAACAATCATCATATCCATTTTCATGCGGGTTCATCTAAATAAATCTATAATTGAAATGTTTCATTTTCATAATTCAATACGGAAAATTTTCAACTTAAACCAAATATATATGTAGGTAATATGTAAACACTTAAATGACAATTAATTTCCATTGGTCATAGCGACACCTAATAGTATTTGTATTGTTCGTTTAATAATGATCACTTTAAAAGTATTAGAAAAAAAAATAGCTTAAATACATATGTCCATGTCCAAGATCAATTTCAGTCGTCGGTCTTAATTGAGAACTCAATTGTACTGCATCCCCAATATGTCTATAGTTACTTTCAATAAAAATAGGGTCAATCTTAAGAAAAAATAAAAAAGCTAATTTATTGAATGGACATCTTTATCTTTTTTTGTGATGATGTCCAAAACCAACAAAAGCCAGTTCTGAAATTCGGCAGCTATTTTATTTCGATTATTTTTCATATATTTATTAATCGAGTATATTTTGTGAACAAAAATTGGAGTATAGCCGAAGATTTTGGGGTTTAAGTTATTTTTATGACGACCTATACCGACCTATACTGCAAAACTAAGTATTATGTGAATTATGGTTTACACTTTCGTGTTTATTGCGAAAGTCTATTCAAAATAAAATTAAAGTCGAATAGTCTTAAAGTCTACTGTCGTTAATTAGAAAGAACACTGTCTTAATCATTAATATTTTTCTCTTTGATTATTACATATATTTGTATAGGTATTGATTATTATACTACATTTTTCTCTTTGATGAAGAAGTTTTATTTCTATATCAAAAATTTCTTATCGACTTTTTGGGAAAGACTCGCAATAATGCCCTCTTTTGTTTATTGTAACTAACGAAAGTCCAGTTTTGACAAGACAGTCTGATAGGGTAAACGATACCTTAAAATAGTTATACCTAAGTTAAATTTTTTGTTTGTGTGTCAGATAACCTGTCTTTTCAATATTGATCGCTTTTGTCAGTTAGGAATGCCAGGTCATTGTTAAAAAGGAATGATCAATGTTAAATATATATGTAGGTATATAATGTATATGGTTGATTGAAATACATTTAGAATGAATAATCAAAGAAATATTGTGTTGACTTTTTAGGAAAAAGGGAAGAACCAAACATTGGGTCTTGAGAATGAAAACACCTAAAGCTAAAACTTGGATTTTTAAGCAAAATCTAGGCTTTGCGGGAATAAAAGAAAACTTAAGCTGACTAGTAAAGGATGAAAAACCAAGTTTTCAACCTCGAGCGCCGAACGCATCATTGTCAAAAAATCGAAAAATCGAAAATCGTGAAATTTTCGCGTTTTGTATAGTTATTGGTGATTTTAACCCTAAAGGACAGTTTCCAAAATACAGCTTCTCAAAAATTAGCAATAATTGCTTAATAACATCAAGTATAGTATAAAAAACAGAATAATAAATTTAGGGTCGTTGGCATAAGATGCATCAAAGTACTAAGGCTTGTAGAGTGGGTCAAAAGAAGAAAAAAATTGTATGGGAGGAGTATCTATCTCTCCCCATTTCGATGGGAGGGGTAATTTTAATTAAAATAAAACTTAAATTAGAAAAGGCACCATACATAAATAAAGGCACAACCTGTATCAAAATCCTATAGCTTTCGTGCAGCTGCAAAAAGGGCTGTGGGAACGCTTGTAGCTATAGGAAGACAGGGCTAAAGTCTCTATAGTCTGTAGCCACTGCAACAGGGTCTCTTGTGAGAATGTGCCAGAAATAGTACCTGATGTTAATTCACATTCCATAGATACTGATGATCTGCCCGCTGTAGGGATGTGTACACTGTACAGATCCCGCAGAAGAAATTGACGACTTTGTCACATATGTTTTTACTGGAAAAATATCAGACGATGCTCAATCAAGCCCTTCCAAGAGGGCAAAATGTACTTAAAGTTTGATTTAAATAGAAAATTATTTCATTTAATTTTTTTTTTACAAGTGCTTAATTTTAATTTTAAATAGTTTTTTTTAACTTTCAACAATATTATTTATGTTGATCCTATAAAAAGCTCTGTTTTGAAACTATTCGGTGTACAGAGATGTTTTTGGGCTCAAATTGAAGGAAATATCGTCAGTTTTAAATCGTAAAATGAAGTTATAATCGAAAGCTGGTCGTTTAGAGTTGCCAATAACTGTAAAAAACGCTTTAAATCATTATTAATGAAATCAGGTAATTCCGCTTCGTTTGACACCTTATTTGTCAAAATCGGTATAGTAGATATGAGAGTCGGAAAAGACTATAGAAATAATATATGTGCATATGTAGGTTTATGATTCCGTCTTTTTGGAAAGATATACACAATTTTAAATCTAATATCTTCTTTCCGGATGAATTGTTTAAATTTAATTAAATTTTTATATTTAAAAGAAATGTAAGTTTAACCATAGCTCAAGCCATTTTATTTATTTAGCAAAACTTAATTTATTTTTGTGAATCTTGACAAACATGAGGAAGTGTCAAATTCTTGCAGCAAATTTCAATGCAAACATTTCTTTATTATGCCAACAACTATTCAATATATTTATTAAAGCAAATAGTCGTGCAAACAATTTGCATGAAGTCGCAAATTAATTGTTGCAAACATTTTGCATGAAAATATTGCTTTAGGTGTGATCAAACTTTTGCGTCAAGCTTTAGAATCAACATTTTGAATCAAACACACAAGACACATCCGTACAAATATTTGTTTAAAAATGTTATAAAATAGTAAAAATGTCGAAATGATTCACTAAAAAGTGATTCGAGTCACTTTCACTTGTACGCATCACCACCTTGAACGAGGTCTTCCGCTACTGCACTGTTCCTCTATAGCTATAGGTTAAAATCAAAGGCACTAGAAGCTATCATTTGTGATGCTCTTCAGGTTTGTTGTATACAATCTTTATACCTCAGTGTAGGTATATGAGCCCGTTAATTCATAATCACTTGACTATTGTGATGTCGCTGTACAATTCCTTAAGTTCATTTTTGATTTTTCTCTTCCAGAACCTGTCAATCTAATTTTTTGTACAAAAGGACCAAGTATATCTTCAATTTTTCATCTGCCTTCGATAAAACACATGTCTCAGTACCTTAAAAGGTAGTAGTAGGATTACGATTATCAATGTATTATAAAGAGATTCGTCAGTTCTTCGGGATAGGGCCTTATATACTAGCCAATTGCTTTATTTGCCCGATTATTTTTTGACTGGTGTAATTTTCAGACGTTATAGCTTTGATCAGAGCTGATATAGACAAAATTCTTTAACTTCTTCGAAACGATAATCGTCAAACGATGTGAAGTTATATCACTATCCCCAGGTTCAGATTGTGGGTTGTGCCACTGGTCATTCACATCATACCTCCACCATTTCAACATTTTTACCAGCAAGCAGTAAAAGTAGGCCGAAAGTATTTGATTTAATGGCTTATATTATATATATATTACCATATCTAGTGGATATTTATTGATTTCTTAATTCTTCTTTCTGCTATGAAATTTTTCGCAAGAGAAAATAACCCCTAGGCCGCCTTAGGCTGCATCCAATGTGCCGTGGACCAGCAATATAACTCAATAAGTAGGGTGCATTTTTCCTTTATTGCATCTGTCTGGCAAAGTATATCTAAGAATTGTGTTTTATATTTTAAATTTTGCTTGTTCATATTTCAACAAAATCTACCAATCAATGCGTTTTGAAAGTCTTTATAAAATATAAATCAAACTTCAAGCTAAGGACCATCTAAAGTTTAATCGTACAAAAGTAAGTTGTTTAAACAAAATTTTTTGTTGTCCAACTGTCAACATGTCCAATTTGAGGTGATGGTGGTGGTGGCTGTGTCAACGCGCAATGAACCACAATATCTATTATATCCGACGCCATAGAGGCGACAACTCAATTTAATGCCTGAAATCGTGTATCGAATCTCTCATATCGATAATAAGACTTGCGGTTAGTCCAATATTCCATATATGCTGGCACTCTCCGACAACGCCACTTTACCACTATACAACCTTGTTATAAATGTGGCAACAAATTGCTCTAGAATCAAACAGCAATCCATGATCTGTCTCTATATATACACTACTATACATCTCACGACAGCTATTAAGCTACCGAATTATGGCTTTAAAGTTGCTTTAGAGCAATTCCCCTTATTATAATATGTACCTATTTTTTCTAGCTTCTGTGCCTCAAAAACACTTTATAATACAAATTAATGACTGTAATCTTCGGTGAAATTCCACCGAAACTGATCCACCGCAATGCTGCTGCTGCTGTTGTTGCTATTGGTGTTGCTGTTACTTCCACATGTTGCTAAGACTCTGATCAGCTGAGACTTAAACAGAAAAATTAGGAAAATCTATGGTGACACTTCAATGGCTTCCATTGAACGCTATAATTTGATACTAAAAAACGGTGACACTCATTTTATATGTGACAGCAAAAGAGAGACTCCAAACGTCATACCGCATATGACGCCACCGCACAGACCGCTCACCTCACTGCATCATATATATGTATGTACAAGCACATGCATTGCCAATCGGTTTGCCACAAATTGTCAAATCTGTTCGGGAGGGCTTATGATCTCTCTGTCTCTAGACGGAGTCGGAGTCTTAACGCGGTATACTATACTAGTGTTTCGTTTCCCAAGATTTTGTTGTTACACTTTCATCCCGCATATAACTTGTGAGTACTAGATGTTCATAACGGTCTTTTGCTTTTTCTCCTCGACTGATCCAGATGGCGAAGCTGTGTGTTGTATAGATCGGTTGCTGTCACACTCACAAACAACAATAGTAGTATACCGACCAGATCGGGTTTCTTCTAGCTCCAGCCTCGCAGCAGCGCCCATCGATTCCCAACTGCTGCGGGTGTCTACTAATATGTCAAAGCCGATGCTGACGATAATAATAATGATGATAATGACGATGATGGTGTTGGCGGTTTTCGTTATCTCTTTGCGTTACACATTGATCAATGCGCCACCTTTGGCGGGAATTTCTATATATGCAGATATTCATTGTTAACTATATAAGAACTAATATTACCAAGTTATAGGTACGTTAAAATCAATTCTTCTGGTTAGAATCGGGATCGATTGCTTCTAGGGCATAAATAAATGCAAAAACTAAGTCCGCATAGATTTCAATTCACCACATTTCAATCAAATAAATTGTTGTCGGAAATGTCATTTGTTGTGTATGAGTTGTGTCATAGAACTATATAGGTACAGGAGGGACTAACCATCTTCCGAGGAAGATGTTTCCATCATCGAAAGGTAAAGTAATTGAATTAGATGGATGCACAATAGCGTTAAAGTATCTTGTTACCATACCTACAATATCAAAAAATATACATATGGATAATAATTACAATGTACCTACATATTATAATTGGAGGGTTATTCTTTGGGGCACGCATTATTATTTTTCAGCAGATGGTACATACTTAAAGTAAATATTTGTTTTGACATAGGTATTAGGTACACATGCAATACTCACGTAGTATGTGTATCGCATTTAAAATGGACAAATGAAATATAAACAATTTTGATTATGGTTTCTGATAAACTGCAAACGATATTGATTGATCCAATCTGGAGAACTACTGATGCTTGAAATTAATGATACACCTGGACATTGTTACCTACATGTTACAATGCATATAAATCGAGAAATGGATATTTAGGGCACTTTTAACTACCCCTGCAAAATAAATCGAACGAAAACTCACTTTATCTATTCCATAAAGTACACATGGTAAGTAAGGTACTAACCGCGATGCACACTGCCCAAGTCAGGTCCATACCCATATCAATTGTGCTCGATAGTTTGTCAGTTTAAATTGATAATGAACGTTTAAGATCTTATTAAACAGCAGCGCGGATTAAGTAAGGTTCAGATGGTTTTTGGTCATTTCGATATTTATAGGTTAGTATGGTACCTTCACAATATAGGTAAACATATTTCGTTTTACAAAAATAAAATGCACGACTGGTTCGTACAAACTTGCTCTTAAATATATACGATCACACACCAGTTAAAGTCTTTATATTTTAAAAATTATTCATCTGATAAAAGAAATAAATTTGTTTTGGGAGTCTAAATTTCATGGCACCTGGTCAAAAATGTGCAGTCCTATTTTGCTATCCGATCGGATCGATTTTTTCAATTCTCGTGAATTGTTGTCACAAATTATTCTTTAAAGTCTTCAATATTTCGAGTTCAAAGCTCTATATTTGAAGTTCTTGAGAGAATCTAATTGTTAAAATTTTATTTTTATCGTAATTTGTATGCTTTTTGGAATATTCGCTTTCCTCTGACGGATTAGCAGAATACAAAAATTCACGCGAACGTTTAGCAGAATAGAGCTGGTAGTTTAGTTCATGGTACTATTATGTGAGTACAATATTGAAAATATATATATTACACATATACATTAAACTTGCACTTTAAGAACATATTTATAATTTCGTTCCAAATAAAATTAAAATTATAGACAAACTCTTTTTATATGAGTATTTATCATATTACTTTTCTTTCGTTCATGCGGTATTTTCACATCTTATTCTCTTCTCAGAAAGTCAATTTTTAACAACATATATGGACATTTAATTATTTTTGTATGTTTATTCATTTCTTATATTCTCTATGCTCAATTTATTGTTTCGCTATTTTTTATTTGACATTTAATTGATTTGCAATTTTTTAGTTTCCATTGAAAAGCATGTCTTAAAATTTGGGGCGAAGCAAAATAATAAAATGCTAAATAAAAAAAAGCAAAACAATGAAATGCGGAATAAAAAATTGCTGAACTTCAAAAATCCAATCCAACAAAAATCTAAATGAAAATTGCGAAAGGATAATTTGTGATAGGTATGTATGTATCAATTAAAAAACGAAACGGAATTTGCAAAATGTATAGAATGCGAAATAACAAAATGCGAAACGAAATAAAATACAACATGATTTTCCAAAAATTTGGATATTCAAAATTATTAGCACTTTTTAGATTTCGAAAATCATAAAATCTGTTCCATGAGAGATACTTTTAAAAATCGATTAATATAAATTTTTATGAATTGTCATTGCTTTCTGATATTAGCACAATTCTTATACAGTAAAACCCGCTTAAGAGGAACCCACTTAAAAGAAAAAACCGCTTATCTGAAGCACTTTTTTCATCCCCGAGCATTTTTCGACCAATTACCTATAAAACACTCCGCTTAAGCGACACTCGATTAAGTGAAAAACCCGAACAGAACAAAAAATTGACTGAAGGTTTTTACTTCTTTTTTTATTTTTCACCTTCACCATTTTCACCACAAAAATGACAGATGAATTATATTTTTTCTAGCTTTAAATTCGCTTAATTGAAATTTTTTTCACTTATCCAGACTTCGCTTAAGTGAAATTTGTTTTCACTTAAGCGGGGTTTTCACTTAACCGAACCCCGTTTAAGTAAATAAAATTTCACCCGTTTAAGTGAAAGAAATACTGTGACATTTTTCCGTTTCTCTATGATTCAATTTGGTGCCTTTTTTTACAATTGAGAATTGAAAATGAAAACATATTTAAAAAAAAAACATTAAAAACTCACATTTTAACAACATTTCAGACCAAATGGGATTTTATATAATTTTCTGTTGCCGTTAATACAAATTTATCAAATATAGCAGTATATAGAAAGAATAACAACACAATACTGTTTCTTGCCAGATATGTAGGTAAGTGCCTTTCCATTCTTAAAAATAACATCTTTTCCTTTTTTTGACTGAAACTTTAATATGATTTAATAAGCTAAAAATGTAGCCATACGTGCTCAAAGCTTTTTAGATTAACTTGTAAAGAAAATTTAAATAAAATTTGTTAACTCGTTTTTAAGAAATTTTTTAAAAAAAGTGTGGACAACTTTATAAGTAGGTAGGTACTAAAGGAAAATATTTCTTTTAGATTTTTTGCTTAGAAAAAATCTTTTAACAAAATTTAAACAAAATCGTTTCAGTCATTAAGAATTTTGTACGGGAATAACCTAAACATAAATCCCTATATGCAAGTAAATAATTTTTCATTGATATATGTATGCAGCACCAGGAAGAGCGAAAAAATAATAACACTTTTTTGTTATTTATTCAACCCAATTTAGGAGACGTCTTCATTTACTTTTGTTAAGAGCTTTTCATAATATAAATCACTTATTTGTATAGCAATCGATTTATTTATCGCAATTATACAAAATTGATTTATTTTTAAATCAATTTGGCATCTTCTAAACCTTAATACCTTGAATTTTGATACAAAATAATTAAAAGCTATTACTTAAATACCTATAATTAATTTACCAGAATACATTCGAAAGCTAAGTTTTCTAATTAATATTTGTCAAAAATCTATCTTGTCAAAACGATCTATCCATATAAAGAAATAAGCATGAAAAATGATGGTATACATATTTATAAATCTGACATATTATTTAGTCACATCAGAAGGTGTTATTATAATCTGTTATTGTACGGGCAAGGAGCCAGAATTTTAATTCTTGGGATGCCAATGCAAAAGTAGAGAACTTTATTAGTTTTTATTTGTACATATATACGAAGAAGATGTCTTTGATAAAATTTTAGCGACCCAGTTGATTGAGGTGTTGAAAAGTTCAACAACGTGACGCTTATAGTTCAGGGAGTATTTTTAAAACAACGTGTATTTTGAGTTTTTTGCCTTAAAAGTTGTGACGTCGCGTCGTCGTTAAGAATGAATGAAAATGTTTTATAGTATTCTAGGACAAGACGAAAATTGTTTTATTTAGAACTAAAATTCGGCATGACATTAACATGTGATCTATTTAACTGAATTTTCTAATTGCATTGAATGAGGACTGAGGAGTAAAGTAGAACCAAACACAAAGCAAAGTAACGGTAACTTTGGCGCCGCAAAATAATAACGGAGTTTTGTAGAGGGAATAAGTACAAGAATTTTTAACAGTGGATGGGAGAGGTTTTTCGATGTTTTGTGCGTTTTTTTTTAGCTAAACTCGTTTCAATTTCGTTATAAAACTCTTATCTCGCAATCGTGCACTCGTAACACGAAAATTATCAGTTGTTTGGAGAAATTTTATAATAAAAAGTATAGCTTATAAAATTCTTTGTATAACAGAATACATTGTATAACGGTTTTTTCTTGTTTCATAATATGAAAAGATTTTGCAAGAACGTGCACAAATAAAAATATATACATACATATGTAGGTATTTACTTACATGGGATTTTTGTTTAGTATTCTGAATTAATTGATAATAATCCATCCAGTTCATAAGAAATCCAAGACTTCATAAAAATGCATATTCAAGAATGATTTGTTGTACATCATTGCTATTATAGAGGAGACCAGTGAATATCTTCCGTATAAGAAGTAAATAAGTAAATTTACAGTATCTACATATACATACATACTTAATATTTGCCTATGTATGTACATACTACATAGATTGAATATTAAAAAAAAAAAAAAAAAATCTATGTATGTACATCAACATGGCACATCTTACCTGCTTTGTCACAATTAAAGACCTTTTCATTGATGAGCTTTTTTGAATAAAATTATTTAATATATACCTTTGTACATATACATACTTACGTATACGTATACGTATACGTATACGTATACGTATACGTATACGTACATATGTACCATTTTTTTTTATATTATTTGTTCAAAAATAATTTCAAACTTGACTGATTTTTAACGAACTTGATTGATTTATTTTATTTATTTTAAATAAAGTTATATATTTTGGTAATTTTATTTTTTTCAATTCATGTCGTTACAAAAAGTACACTGTAACCTTTTCCACTATATTACTGCCTAATTGCAATATACATATGTCAAATTTCATTCGAGTTCGTCCAGACATTCGAGAGTACCTATACCTAACAGTTCCTCCGAATGTGCATTAAACCTGAAACCTGGTGCAGATAAACTGCAAGTTGTACGTAGAGGTGTACCTATGCATTCTCTTTTTAAATTTATTTAAAAATAAATCAAAATGGATAAAAAGCTTTTTAATTATGAACCTTATCAATGGCATGAGTATAACTGAAAGCTTTATCCGGCCTGATTGTGTTAACAAAAGTTTATATTACCTTTGATAAGCTTTTAGGCATTAAAATTATATCGGGGATGTAGCTCAGATGGTAGAGCGCTCGCTTAGCATGTGAGAGGTACGGGGATCGATGCCCCGCATCTCCAATTTGTTTTTTAATGCTTAAAAAATCAATTTAAGGAAATAAATTATAACAGTAACAGATAATGTGAAAATCAAAATATATTGCTGCTTGAAAAGAGTATTCCACCCGCCCAATCACTTTCACTATCTCATAACTCGATTTGGCTTTTATGCAAACCAGAAAATCATTAAAATTAAAGATCTTGTGTTGTATTCAATTGTTGTCAATTAGTTTTGGTTAATTGTTTTAAATAAATGGTATTTACAAGGAAAAAGTTAATTTAGATGTAAGAATTTATAAATATTTACCTACATATTCTCTTGTGGCTATTTTGGTCGTAATGTTGATACAAATGAATTCAACCCGCGGATTCTATTTCCATAAATAAAAGGAAATAACCCCTGTGGGCTTTTTTCGTTTTTGGGGTGGTAATAAGACCCACCACAAAATAGCATTAAAAAGGAAAAGAAGCCCGCGGCGGCGAGGGTGTTATTTCCTTTTATTTTGGGAAACAAGACCCTCGGGTTTTATTTCCGTGGGTGTTATTACACTGTGCGTGTACCTGTTTTATCATCTTCTATAACGAGATTAATTAATATAAGTTTAATGTTAATGAAAAAAAAGAAAATACAGTGATATAACGAATGATCAATATTATATACGAATACTTTTTTTTAACAAATGCACCTCGGATATTATATCATGCAATATACTTACGGTGACCATCCGTTCATTATAATAATGAACAGTTCAGTATTTGAAGATGATGTTCATTATGAATTATTTGTTACACAAAAACACATAAATGTTCTGTATTTCAGAAGTTGTTCATTATTTATTCTGTATTTTATACAAATTCTTAAAAATAAATTCAAAATTCATTGACAAAAAAAATAGTAATGCTTACGTGCCCTTACCAATTGAACGAATGAACAAGACATCTATAGTTTTTATTTTTGTCCTGAACGCACTCCATTGGTTTTGATATCATCTGCCATGTACACACCAGAAACTATTAAAACTTAAAAAAAACATATCGGTTGTTTCTTGCCTGCGTTGTTAAAATTGGTATCTTTTACTTAAAATTTTGTTTTAAAAGCAAACAAAAATATTGAAATTTATTTTAGTCAACCCCAATCCCTGATTCCACCGAGAATGTAAAATCTATTTTGATAACTAAATACAATAATGAACTCTGTTAATTAGAGTTCAAAGAATATTTTTAAAAAAACAGAACTAAGTGAAGGAAATTTACTCTTCAGAAAAATATCAACATCTCTTAAAAATTAACAGTGTTAATTTGAACTTTAAGTTTTTATGTTTGTTTGTAAGACTTTTTTGTTTTAGAGTTATTTTGTTTTTTATTTTAAGTTTTATGCAAACAAGGACTGAATTTCTATACCTTCTCTTTTTAGCTTTAGTCTTTTTTCCGTAGATATTTTTTAATTAAATGGGAAAATTTAAAATTGAATTGAATTTTTTTTTTATTTGTTCATTATTTGCAATTCGAAAATATGGTCACCGTAAATATACTGGACTACCACTGTCAATATTTGTGAGATCTCAAAATATAAACAGAATTCCTCAATGAATTTCTCAATTCTTGTGTCGAATACTGAGGAATAAAATTTATGAATTCGCCTGCTAAACTTTTAAGGTTTTTAAAGTAATTAACACAAAAATTTAAATAGCCTGATGTTAAGGTATAAGCATGTTATTCTTAAAAATTTACTTCTAAAATATCTTTAGCTTTAAACATTTTTTAACTATAGTATCATACTAGATCTGTTTTCTTAATAAACTTCACCGGAACAAGCCTAAAAAAGTGACAGTTCGTGCTAATCTTAGCTAAATTTAAACAGACTTTAGAACTCTGTCAAACCTTTGGCATTGTTCATTTAGTCGCGATTAAACTTTGATTTCAATTGTGCAAAATTTTAAACAGCCTAATGTTAAGGCATTTACATGATACTACTTATCAAATTAATAACTTCAAAGCACTTTACTAAAATATTCTTAATTTTACATATTTTTTAATTAAGTTTCATACTTAACTTATTTTCTTAATTAACTTCAGCTGAACACGCCTAAAAAAGTGACCGTTCGTGGAAGCAAGTAAGCAATAACATACCATTTTCACATTTTTAATTGTCAAAGTGACATTTGGAGTTAGTTATCACTATAAAAAGATAAAATAGCCATTTAACTTTAGTAAAATATTAAAAAATATAGCACGATGCCAACTCGTTTAAAATTTGGAAAAATACTGTTTTTGACCCAGCATCATACTAAAAATTATTTAACATTGTACTTAATCGTTTACAATTTTGCGCCAATGTCTTTAACAGTTGTTGCTGAAGAAAGAGTTTTTAAATTTCTTCTTCCAAAAATTTTCATAAATTGTAAACCTGTTCAAAGGTGCCTTGACCGATTCGTTCAAAACTACCCCAATATTTTAAGCAACATAAAATTCAGCATAAGGTATTGTCCCGAACATATTCATCAAGAAATTGACTGTGCATTTATGAACAATTCTTCAAAAAGAAAACCTAATCAAAAAACGTTGAAACTCTTTAAAAAAAATTAAATTTACATACCTACCTAGCTACTGTCAGATGACCATAAGAGATACCCCGCGTTGAAATGTGCCCCCCTCTCCCTTAGATATGAATGGTATGTATACATTTCTGGAATATTCTCTAAAGATGACATCACGCAACAAAAGCTGTCACGAAGAAAGGTGATATGATTTTTCAAAGTGAAGTATCTTGATAATACAATACAAAATTGTACATATACATAAATATTTCCAAGAGTCAAGAATGAAAATGCTTACTATACGAGGGATCTCGAAAGCGACACAATTCAGACGTGCGCCATTCATCTAACAAAATGCCAGACGTCCCTATATAAATATAAAGTAAGTTTAAAAATATTCTTCTTTTGAAAGCTAATCACCATCATTGAACTCGATCACTTCACAAAGTTCTAAATTGGAATATGTTCCAGATGATATCACTCTTTGATCCCCATCAAGAAGTGAGAGTGTTAATCTAAATATATCTCTTGGCTCTTTTAAGAACTGCGTCAAAAACTATTCAATGTCAATCAAACTCACCCAATCCAGATATATATCAGCCAACGCCACATAGCGCTTCGATCAAAGTAATCGAAGAGGATTCTCTTTTCGACGACGACGACGACGACGACGATGCGAGATGCCGATGGTTGATCGTTTGACTCAAATGCAGTTGTGCGTGCGCTCAAGCTCACTAAAAAAAAAAAAAAAAAAATGCCACCTTCTTCTCCAATGCATTGCAAGTTGTAAGTAGGTATCTATGTACATCTTATCTATCAGGAGGAACATCAGCTCACCTTCCTTTTCGAATCCCAATGAGCTCCATTATTTAGAAGGCGCCTTCGCTTTGTATACTCGTAGTCGTACAGCTTTCTTTTCCGAATACACGCATATGAATCGATGGCGGTGGCGTTGCGGGCGCGGGTGGCCGACAGCGTAGTTGGTGGTGGAGTGTCAAATTTATACTAACAAAACAACATTCGCAATAAGTCTTGAATTACCTGAGAAGCAGCTATCGGCCCTTTTAAAGACAATACTTTGCCGCACAGTGTGATATACGATTACGGATATTTGGCGGCTTTGCAAACAAAAATCTACCTAACAGAAAAAAGATACAAAACAAAAAGAAAAACTTATTCTCAGAAAAGGTGATAAATTTCATGGAATTTTTTGGACAAATAAAATTGTTGCAGTCATGCTCATTGCTCATGATCCATGATCTATAGAGCTGGACCATGTGGGTGGTGTGTGTTAAAAGGTAAATATTTGCAGTATAAATGTTGTGCATTTCTAAAGCGCATTTTCGCACCTTGGCCAATCCATTTAATGAGAAAGTTAATTATGCGAATGATGGCAGAAGTTTTAATGCAGACACATGCTGTGCATATGGAGTTCTAATGACCACATTCAGAGCGTTTACGATTAATAACATACGAGTTTAGGTATAACGAATAAGGAAGAAACAGTGAACAGATAATAATAAACGAATCTGGAGGCTTGTATACCACAATTTAATGTTCAGTTATAATAAAATAAAAAGATATTTTTTTTTAACCTACGCACCTAAATATATAAATTTACGTATATGCACAAAGTTCTTCATTGTTGTGGCATTACAATTTTAAAAGTTCCACTATATCATCAAAATTCACCGGAACTTTGTTTGCTTTGGACGACTTCTGGCAATAATGATTATTGATTAAATGATTACTATTGAGTTCAAGAGATGTGTCATAGGTACATATATGTATCTATATAGTAAGGGTGGGCCAACTTTTTTATTTGTTTCTCGTGATAGAATTTCAGCTCCTTCAGCTCCAAAATCAAATGATTTTTTCATATTTTTGTTACGTTTGCATAACTTGCTACACGCGAAGGGACCTTTGTTACTTTTCCAGGCTTAAGACATAGTTGGAATTTGACTCAAATAAATTTCCATCTTTTAAATATGTAGGTAGGACCCGAATTTAAGCTACCCATAATTTTTTTTTTTTAATTCTGTTTCAATTGACGTTCATGCCTAAAGGGGGGAACATAGGTGGTCGTATCCCCTTGAGCCGTCTTAACCAACCCACTTCAGTATTACCGCTAACAAAAAAAAAAAATTGTCAGCAAAATACTCCTATGCTATATTACTGGTGCTCTAAATTTGTATAATAACTTTCATGCGAAAAGGGGAAAGTCGTTGATTTTTATTAAACTTTATTCCCGATATGACCGAATTAATTTCGAATTTGGAGCTTCATCAGATCATCTTCGATTCACTAAAGCAAAAGAAGTCAGCAGGAGTCGATGGTACAGCCAACGAATTACTATATGATATGTTCCTCAGGAAGCAGTTAACAATGCTCTGAATAATGTATATTATCCAATGCGGTGGAAGACAGTTGTGGTGCATCCCCTCCCCAAAAAGGGAAAGGACAACTCCAATCCAGCGAATTTCCGGTCGATAAGTCTTCTTTGGAGTATCAGAAAGGTATTAGAAAAAGTTATTAATAGAGCTCTATCTAAGTGGGCTAAAGACAATAATACACCACACAAAACACAAAAAGATATTATTCATATGCCGCGTCTAAGCTCGTTTCTGATATTCAATTGAACGAATCTAAAAAGCAGCGTACGAGTGCCTGTCTGGTTTATTTGGAGAAGGCTTTCAACATCGTATGGTCTTAATCTAAAGCTGACCATGGCTTGGCATAAGTAAACCAATGTTATATATACTTTATGATATGCTCAATGGTATAGAAAGTTTGTTGTCAAAAGTGGCAACGCAACTTAATTTTTTTTTTTTTTGAGAAAATTTATTTTATTTCACATTAAACTTAATTTAAATAGTTTGAACGATTTTATCAAAATTTTGCAATCTTGTGCTTCTAAATAGTTCCAACATCAATTCATTTAAAAATTTACCCGATTTGCCATTCCAGCATAGTTGAGGAACATTAGAAATGAAAAAAGCATTTATGTATTTATGTATGTACATTGAATGTCAAATTTAAATGTTGAGCAACTTTTCTGAACATAGGTACCAACATCATAACTTTCCTAAAAAGGGTCAAATACATGTGGTTTAAAAAATTATTGTTTTGTTTCTATTAAATACGCAATTTAATAATAACCGAAGTTATAAGCAAGCCAAACCAAACACAACGTATCTTTACAATTATTATACCGACTACAAATGTAGGTACATATGAACATTTAACATTTTTTTTCCGACGCGAAGCAAATTTGCCACGATTGTGATTTTTTACTGCACTAACTCCGCCGCCGCCGCCTGGTGGTTGAAAGTATTTTAATGCTTTTTTTGTTTTTATCAACTTCCTCATTGAATTAAATTATTTGTCCGATATTTATTTTCATGTTTTTAGTATAAAATTTTGAATGATTTTGAAAAAAATTGTTTGCTCTAACACGCCAGTCATTTTTCCTTTAATTATATACCTTAATATTGAAAATCGGATAATTGGATCGAAAGATATAAGAATTTAAGTAAACGCAAATCGGGTATTTTTCAGATTTCGCAAAAATCATCATCAAAAACATACCCATTTTTTTTCTACGAACATTTCTCCTTTTTTTCTGTCCGCTTTATCATCTTCTTCGTATTTTGTTTCCTCAGACTAGTAAGAACAAAGCATGAACGAAATAATTTTGTTTATTTTGTTTATTTTGTGTATTTTGTTTATTTTGCTTATTTTGTTTATTCCCCTCACGTTTCACCCCCTTTGTCTACTAGGCGTTTCATATTTTTGAAATTTTGTTGATTTTTTTACATTGTATGCCTCCGTTTAAACATTTCTAATGTTAAAATACATTTTTTACAGTTTACAGTTTTATTTTAATGACGAAATCCAAATAAGGACTTTAATAGATCTAGGTATAGATGTGGTATTTAATTACATAAAATAAAAAAATGCTTAACTTTGAATAATGAAATTGTTAATACACGTATTTGAGATTCATAACAAGATATTAATGCTAAAATATAACAATTGAATTATAAAGAGTCCTCTAGGAGTTTCTTTTTAGATTTCAAAAGAGCTAAACTCTGTGGGGTATGTTAGGTGGGTTGGGGTAAACAAAATGGTATGGTTTTCATCAAAAACATCAACATTACGACGATGGAGAAGTCCAAAAAAAGTGGTTTTCGCCATACAAGACTCAAGACATCCCAATTTATAACAATTATGATTATATGTGGGCAGTTTTATTTATGTAACCCCGCAGGATCAGGGCCAGTTTTTTTTAAGACGCACTTATCGTGTTAAATACCTATTTCATACCTGTCATTAATAATTTACATGACGATTTATTTTTTTGTTCCGGGAGTTAGGAAAAACCCTGCAAAAACATAAGACTGCATAGCCAGTTCAAAAAGTGCATTTTGACACTTTAATAATAGGGCGACGATACGCCAAACCTTGTCGAAGACATTTAACAGCAAAGCTGATTATAATTTGATTTTTTACCAGTGACTTTTCCACGACATCTGTAATTCGATGCAGTTTGTATATCGTGGAATGTTTATTTCTTAATTCACTTCACACTAATGATTTCTTCATTTTATGATTTAGCCTTTTAAGGAGGAGTCTTTAGAGGACTTTTGCCACAATATTTGTATTAGCGCTATTGATCTGCACTGATTTATATTGTTATGTATGTAGATGGCTTTCCTTGCTTGGGGATACAATTTATTATCTACATGTTTTTCAATAATGTTACACATATTCAAGCTTAAGACATGACAAACAGAAAATATTGGGGAAAACTTGATTTGTCTGATCTGTCATAGTAGATGTCATGTTTTTTTTTTTTTTTGCGGAAAGATAAGTTACAAGTTTAAATATATACTTACAGGATTTAACACCTGCACAAAATACTTTTATTTGCTTCAAAAATCAAAAGAATTTCTTAAAGCCTTCCATGTTATACCAGCATCCTTTTCAGAATTTACTAACAGTGTTTTGTTGTAGAACAAGTCATAGAAAATACAATAATAATTTACACCATCTGGTTTGACATATATAATTAGTGCTGCTCCTGATGATATGCGCTCGTTTAAATAAATCAAGAAGGATACTGACATATTGTTAACTTGAACCCTTGTAAATGTCAGTGATTCCATGCTGTAAATATATTCATTCATTCATTATTGCCTAATTAAGCTTGTTTAACCTTAGAATTTTAAACGATTACGTTCCACATTTGTTGAATTTAATTAAACATTAGGTACCTACATATCATAAATATGGATAACTAATGAAATTGGTTTTCTGTATACTAAGAGTACATTTAAATTAACATGGTCGTTAAAATGAAAAACTTATATAAAAAAAAAACTCAACACCCTCAATTTAGGGAGCAATTACCAGATAAGTCACAAAACAATAAAATTCCTCTTCTCCTCTCAATAACTTGTAAGTACTCATTTATCTAAACACAAATTGCAACACTTGTTCGAAATAAAGTCCCCGTGATGTCACAAAATGTCATCCCGACGACAAATGAATTTCTTGTTACCACATCAGAGTGCGATTAACTTCCTTATACAGATTTCGATGTGAGTCCCTTGAGGATGAATTGGATGCATCATCCCCAATAGCAATGCCACATCAACACTCTCTGTTATATACTTTAAACAATTAAACGAACAAGCACTTTAACGAGCAAACACAAAACATTTGATTTTCTCATCAGTGCGAACACATCGGTATTCAGGATTGGAACTGATGAAAAATTAGGGCACACGCCCGTTTCCCTACAAATTACACGACAACACGTTCGAGCTACATTCAAAATCCTGCCAACCGCCACTGCCGCCGCACCGAGTCGCCCCAAAATGTGTTCTCATTTAGCATACACACGGACGTCCTAATAAATTAATCTAGCGTCGCATTCAATACCGATTAAATGGTCTCAAATTAGACTCGAGCTATATGTATAGAGGCCTACGGGAGCACCCACAGTTACACATACGCCCTCGCTGTGGCTACCCTGAAGATTTTATCCGTTCCAGATATAGGAGAATTGAAGAACACCACCGACTCAATTAGAATTAGACATGGACTGGGTTGTTCGGTGGTGTCTATTACGTCTGCTCCTGCATGGGTTTTGGGTTTCACCACTATATACGAGTGCCCCCGCAACCAAGAGTTATTAGTAGTTTTAGAATTTAGAGGAGGGCAAGAGCTATACCATCAGCCCAGAGTTCTGGCATGCGGAAGAACGAATCATGATGAGAGTGAATTCGCTGGTCGTATGTAATAGAAAACTGTTCCTTCTAAATTACTTCTTCCCACATATCTCTGCTGGAGAAGAGCTGCTTCAGCTGTCACAAGATTATAATTAATTAAAATCTTTTGATTTGTGTCCTGCTGGCATTGCTTGTGGTCAATATTGTGTCCATCTTCAATTTGAATCAAGAATTGGGACGCGCGTATTCAATTGATGAATGCGTTTCTTATAGATACATACATGCATATGTATGTAAGAAAGTGTGCAATGCAAAGCAAGAAATGACGTTAATATACTTTGACAGTTTGTTGTTTGTACTTTCATATGATTGCCAAAGAAGAAAGGGAGTTTGTCTAGGCAGTGACCTTTATAATGGCCAATGGGACAAACGACCAGCATGGTGCCGTTGGTGATAATGGTTGCACTAATTACCCGGCTAGACTCTACTTCAAGTTCTAGATAGAATAATCTTGGCAAAGAACTTTCACAACTATCTTTTATACCAACAAATTATTTTATTTATTTGCTTGACTGATTGATAGATAATTAAATGGTTTTAAAATGTTGTGACATTGATTGAAGTATTTATTAATAGAATTGATAGATCTTTTAATTATTTTATTTGTTTGCATCAAATTGTATTAAGGAAAGATACAAAAAAAAAAAAAATTAATCGGGCTCAACCGGGATTTGAACCCGGGACCTCTCGCACCCAAAGCGAGAATCATACCCCTAGACCATTGAGCCACATAACGGTACAATGATAAAAATAGACCATACACGAATGCAAATTTGGATATCTGAGCTTTAAGAGACGATATACCTATGATTTATATGACTTGACTAGAGTAGTAAGATTGGAAGCTTTGAAGCTTAACAAATTCAATTTCGAAAAGCTTTAAATTCATCTAGATATTAACTTTCACAAGTTGGCTTTCGGTTTCAGTTGAGGTATAAATATATGTAAGTATCAGCAATTTACTTTTACACACGCAGCCATCAATACCTGTAATGTTACTTTGAGAAATGTGTACGAAATTTGTTTGTTAGATCATGTATTACACGGCGGCGCACAGTGGGCCCAAAATGCCTTTTGCGTCTCATAAATGGTTTTTCCGAAAGTACTTTTCCAGCCTGTATTTCTATGAAATATTTTTAAGAATATGTCAAATTTTGTTAAACAACAAAAATTTTATAAAAAACATTGGCACGATTTGTTATATGGCCACGCAAGGCTTAATCTTAAAAAAATTGCGAAATTGAGGGTGTTAGCGATTATTTTAAAGCTCTTATGATGTTTTAAATAAAAGGCGATTAAAATGAATCTTTAAGTTGTCTTGCCGTGACAGCCAAAACGAGCGAGTAATTTAATATGAAATTATGTATATACAAAAAATATATATGATAAGAACAAGATTGAAGGCAATATAAAACTATACTATTAGGTGTTGCCAGAAGGGCTTACTTATTTCTATGTTATGGTCAGAACAGAATTATGAATATTGAAATTTATTTATGATTAAGGTACAATTACTTTAGTCAACATGCTCCCCACCTTGAAGAGGCAGAGGTGATTCAACTGGTAATAAACAAATCTGAGTAATAGCTCTTTTTAAAATTGCAGTAGATGTCTTGACAGTTACTACTCTTACGAGGTCATCATTTCCAGGATGTAGTGAAATTATGCGGCCCATCTTCCATTTTAGTGGAGGCAGATTCTCATCTTTAAGGATAACCAAGGAGCCGATGGCTATTTTTTCACGGAGAGTATTCCATTTATTTCGTTTTTGTAATTCTTGTAGATACTCCGAAGACCATCTTGCCCAGAATGTTTGTGTTACCCATTGCATTCGTTGCCATCGTGAAAGCCTGTTGAGGTGATCATCTTTTAGGTTATTTTCCAAAATTGCTGTAAGGGGCCCACCTATTAAAAAATGACCAGGAGTTAAAAAATTATAATCATTAGGATCATTAGATATGGGTGTAATAGGGCGTGAATTTAATATGGCTTCTATTTGGATGAGAATTGTAGTAAATTCGACATAAGTAGGTGAAATCAAATGTAGTAGTCTTTTCATATGGAATTTCGCAGACTTCACCGCAGCTTCCCAGATTCCTCCCATATGAGGAGATCGGGGTGGAATGGTCTTCCATTCTATTCCATCTTCAGCACACATATTGAGGATGTCTGCCTTGTTCTCTCGTTTCAAAAACAGTTGATATATTTCGTGGAGCTCATTCCTAGCTCCAATAAAATTAAGACCATTATCGCTATATATAGTTGAGCATAAGCCCCGTCGGCCTGTGAAGCGTTTAAGAGCTGCAATGAAGGCAGCAGCAGTGAGGTCCTCCACGAGCTCAAGATGAATTGCACGAGTTACAAAACATATGAACACTGAAACGTATGCCTTTGCGGGAGTTACGCCTCTCCTACGATAGTGGACTAGAAAAGGACCGCAAAAGTCAACACCGACTGTGGAAAAGGGTCTTGCTGGTACTACTCGGGATGCTGGTAGATCTCCCATAATTTGATCAAGAGACTTTGGTTGACAACGAGTACACAAGACGCATCTGCGTACAATTTTCTTTGTCAGGATTTTTCCATTAATTGGCCAGAATTGCTGACGAACGGCAGCTAATAGATTTTGTGGACCCAAGTGACCATTTTTATAGTGAAGGTATCGAATGGCGGAGTAAGTGAAGACGTGCGAAGAGGGCAGTAAAATAGGATGTTTAGCATCGAATGAAAGATTCGAGTTTCTTATCCTGCCACCCACTCTTATTAATCCATCTGAATCCAAAAAAGGTGAGAGTGATCGTAAACTGCTTCGTTTGTGAACTTCAGCGTTTTTACGTAATGACATCAGCTCGGTAGAGAAGGAAGCTTCTTGGACCATGACTAAGATTTTCTTCAAGGCATTTTTCATTTCACCTGCGGTTATAGGTCCGGAAAGAAGTTCAGTGTTTGGAGGTGCTTTTCCTGGAGCAACGTTAATAACACCAGCACGAATCTTCTTCTCTAAAATTTTGGCTAAAACATTAAATTTGAAGCGGTTTATATAAGAAAAAACTCGTAGCAATCGGATGTAAGCAGCATGGTATTTTATATCGGCAATGAAGTCGAATTCTATTTGAGCCGACAGCACAATTTTAACCTTTCTTCGTTCTAAAATATTTTCATCAATATTTAGAGGAAGCGGTTTCGAACATAGCCAATTTTCTTGAGTTTGCCTCAAAAATTCAGGGCCAAAAAACCATAGGTCTGATTGCATCAATGTAGAAGGTCGAGTTCCACGCGAAATGATGTCAGCTGGATTAATTTTTGAATCAATATGTCGCCATTGCTGCAAGGTAGTAGTTTCGTGAATGGTGGCTATGCGATTAGCGACGAAGGTTTTCCATGTTGATGACTCTGCTGATAACCATGACAATACAATTGATGAATCAGTCCAATAAAAAATTTTTTCGAAATCTATGTTTAATATTTGTATTACACGATGTGTAAATTGGGCTGCCATCTCGGCAGCACATAGTTCAAGACGCGGTAAGCATGTGACCTTGGTGGGAGCGACCTTTGATTTTGCTGCTAAGAGCCTAGTTTGAATACTCCCGTCTTCCAAAAGTGAACGAATATATATGCAAGTGCCATATGCAAGTTCGGAGCTATCAGCAAATGTATGAATTTGGGCACTTGTCTTTTGAGTGGATATAACCATCCGTGGTATTCTCAGTTGTTGAAGAAGGCCGAATTCCTGCCGAAAGTCTTTCCACTTTTTTAAATATTCTTCGGGCAGCGGCTCATCCCAAGAAAACTTCGTTTGCCATAACTGTTTCATGAAAATCTTGGCAAGAACAATAACTGGATTGACTAGTCCGAGGGGATCAAATAGCTGAGCAATATCCGAAAGTACGGATCTTTTTGTACACTGCGAAGCCTGTGGTGGATTGTCGCTTTTGTACATAAATTCATCTGCGTTTGGGTCCCAAACAATGCCCAATGTCTTAACAACATTGCTGCTTTGCATTTGGAAATAAGACTCCTTTTGATCAGCAGGAATATTTTCTAAAAGAGTATCTGAATTAGAACACCACTTCCTTAGTTCAAATTTGCCCTTTTTTAATACTTCTATTAATTCTGCTTTAATTTGTTTCGCTTCGTCAAGAGAATCTGATCCCGTAAGTACATCATCCACATAAAAATCGGATTTGATGACCTTGGCAGCGTAAGGAAACTCCTTTTGTTCGTCATTGCCGAGTTTATTCAGTGCACGAGTCGCTAAATAGGAAGCCGATGAGGTTCCATAAGTTACTGTGCACAAACGATAGGTTTTGATAGGTTCATCCTGTTTTTCTCTCCACAATATCAATTGAAAATTGCGATCGCGTGGATCTACAACAACCTGGCGATACATTTTCGTAATGTCGCTGGTGAAAACATAGCGATGCATGCGAAACCGAAGTGCAATTGAAAATAAATCAGGCTGAACAACAGGTCCGACCATGAGGATTTCGTTGAGAGATTTACCACTGTCGGATTTGGAAGAGCCATCAAATACCACTCTTAATTTTGTTGTGGTGCTACCTGGTTTCAGAATACAGTGATGAGGAAGATAGAAATGAGGCTTAGAATGATCAACAAAATCAACAATTTCCATATGATTTAGTTGTATGTACTCATTTACAAAATCGGTATACTGTTTGCGTAAATCAATGTGTTTCTGGAGTTTTTTCTCCAAGCAATAAAAACGTCTCAAAGCTGTGTTGTATGAAATCCCTAAAATTGAAGGATCAAGTTTGAAAGGCAATCTAACTTGATATCTGCCACATTCAAGACGGCAAAAATTTTCAACGAAATGACGTTCGCATGCATTTTCGCTTTCCGAGAAAATATGTGCAGGTGAAGAGTGGTTTTCAATTTCCCAAAAATCTTTCAAGCGTTGATCTAAAAGATTGTCTTCAAAATGATTTTCTACAATCAAGTTGCATTGAACATCTGTGTTGGATATCGCTGGGTACTTGCCACTAACTACCCATCCCAAGAGCGTGTTTTGTAGAATCGTTGAATTATTTTCCAATCGAATTTGACCTTCTAATAGAAGGTCAAAGAAGAGTTCAGCTCCAAGTAGTAGGTCTATTCTTTGTGGAGTTTGAAAGTTTGGATCTGCTAAGCTTATGTTAGATGGTATACCAAGAATGGTAGTGTTTATTTTCTCAGAAGGAAGAAAACCTGTTATTTTCGGAAGCATAACCGCTTCGATTGATGATGAGAAACTGGTCAAACGAGATTTTATTGTAAAATGCTTGCTTCGTAACCGAAGAGATACCAGAGTATGACTGGTTTGTTTTAGTGCGAATGGAACCAATGCGTTGAGCAAATTGATCATTTACAAAGTTTATTTGAGAGCCAGAATCCAAAAGCACACGGCACGCAACTGGGGAACCTTGATAATCGAGAGCATAGATGATTGCTGTTGCTAATATAGTCGTAGTCTCAGTGCGAGTGGTGTTGAACACGGAATGTACGGCTGAGTTGTGGGAAGATGAAGGGGGAATGTATTCAGTAGCACGTGGATTGAAAGAAGAAGCTGGAATTGGAACATCTCGATGGAGTAAAGAGTGATGCTTTTGACCGCAACTTCGACAGTTAGAAGAGGTGCAGCTTTCCAAAGCATGATCGAATTTAAGACAATTTTGACATATTTTAATGGTGGCAATTTGTTGTCTCCGCTCCTCAGGTGATAAGCGAAGGAATCGATAACATCTAGTGATCATATGACCAGCTTTGGAGCAGTGGGCACAATGCGTGTTGTTAGTAATTGCAAAGGCCTTTGGTGTGCTTTTAACTCTAGTGTCTACCTTATGATTAGGACTCACCTTGTACGTTGGTATTTGGCTTACCATCCCTTCCAATATTTGGCTGCGTTTTATTAGATATTTGGATATTTCTTGGTAGCTTGCTAATCGATCAACAGGTGCCTCTTCCTGCCACTTGGTCAATGTTGCTGAATCCAATTTAGAGGTTATGATGTAAACTATGAGGTCATCCCAATGATGAGTGCAGTGTCCTAACGATGAAAGAGCTCGCAAATGAACATTGAAGGTGTCAAGCAAGTTTCGAAGTGATACCGCGGAACTTTTATGAATTGGCGGAGCGTCAAACAGCTGCTTCAGGTGCTCATGAGCAATAACCTTCTTATTCTCGTACCTTTCCCGCAACATCTTGATAGCAACATGATAGTTCGTATCAGTAACTTCCAAAGATTTGACGATCAATGCGGCGCTACCATCAAGCGCGCCACGTAGATGATGAAATTTGCTGACGTTACTAAGATTTGGCTGGTAGTGAATGAGCGAATTGAAAGCATCAAAAAATGACATCCACTCAGTGATTGTACCTGTAAATGTAGGAATATGAGCCTTTGGTAATTTTATAATGTCAGATATGGAAGAGGTTTGTTTTGAGGTTCCCTCATCAGATGATGAAATTTTCTCTGCTTTAGCTAGAAGTGTCTGCAACGCCGGTCGAATTGTATAATAAAGTTCCTCATATGTTGAACGCTCATCCTTTTCAAGTTCTTCCGGGTCAGCATCTTCCAACTTGGCCTGCATGGTGGTGAATGCTTTGAAACAAGCATCTAGAGCCTGCAGTCGGATGTTTAGGTCTGCTGGTGTTGCTGTTTCAGCCTTATTAGTTGCAAACTCCTTAATCCGATCTAATTGCTTCAGACACACGTGTCTCTTGTTCCGAAGTTCCTCAGCCTTGGACATCTTAACCTTTATATCGATGTCTCCCACGTGAAGTTCGAAAATTTACAATTTTTAGAATTTGTATTTCAATAATATTACTGAATTCTGGCAAATCACGTCGGGGTCACCAAATTTGTTAGCGATTATTTTAAAGCTCTTATGATGTTTTAAATAAAAGGCGATTAAAATGAATCTTTAAGTTGTCTTGCCGTGACAGCCAAAACGAGCGAGTAATTTAATATGAAATTATGTATATACAAAAAATATATATGATAAGAACAAGATTGAAGGCAATATAAAACTATACTATTAGGTGTTGCCAGAAGGGCTTACTTATTTCTATGTTATGGTCAGAACAGAATTATGAATATTGAAATTTATTTATGATTAAGGTACAATTACTTTAGTCAACAGAGGGCGATTATAATTGTTTTTTTTTTTAACTTCTTCTTGAATTAGACCTCTAAGTATTATATATCGTTGGAAAGATAATGTTGTAAGGCTTCTAAAAAAATAAAAATTAAATGTTAAACAAATTGTTTTATTTACTAAATTTCATAATTTTTGTCAACATATTTTGTTTACCTGTTTCCTATATTCGAATAAGGTTTTAAATAGTTGCGCTGTCTTGCGCTATTTTCTTTCATATTGCATTTTGTTCCTTTGCATATTGGTACTTGGCAGCAGAAAAAAAATCTTGCCCCTTTTTGAGAAATGTCAATTTTCATAGCGTAGGTGCATGGTAAAAAAAATTCAAATAGCTTTACATTGTTTTTTTTTTTTTATTATAAGCTTTGTTTTTACAGCCGCAATTGATATTGCCGTTATAATCTTCTTAACAAATATTTCTCAATAAATATTTGTTAAGAAGAAGCCAGTGGCGTAGGTGATGGAAAGGGGGCCTTGCTTCCCTTTCTGCCACATCGTATGTAATGATGTGTTTTTTGGGGTTTTTATTGTAAATTTCACACTACATACATTTATTTAATTTTTCTGTAGATCTGGATTGCATTGTATTATTCTATTTCCCATTTTTTTTTTAATTTTGAAATTTTATATTTTTTTTACCTTTGTTTAATAACAAAAAAAAAATGTTTTGTTAAGTCAAGTTCTTAATTCTGTGAAAAGTGCAAACAAAATTAAGATATGAGCGAATTTAAAATTTCAAAATTAATGTTGAGTGATTTTTTTATAAGCAATGGGACCGATAGATCAGAACTTATCAGCTATTTAGAAAACAACTTCCAGTTAACAGGTATGATATCTAATTGCATAGGTAACCTGGGAAATAAGATTTGCAGTGAAAGAAATGATTGAGAAAAACAAATTATGAAAAATAACAAAAAAATATGTTTTTCAACAGGATCCAAACTTAAAATTAAAGATATAAGTTGAAAAATTAAAAAAAAAAAAAATAGAACAAGATATTTACAGAATTTTTGAACATTTAATTAATGCAAAAATCTCGACATTCTTAACTAAGGTAAAATTTTAGTACTAAAAACTTATTATTTAAAAAAAGAGGTTTAATTGATTAAATGAATATCGGAGATGATATATTCCAAATTTCACTTAATTATTCAATGAAACGAAAAAGTTACAGAAGTTTTAAATGTGCAAATTATGCCAAAAACGTGTATTTCCTAACTTTGGAACAAATTTTAGTACTAAAAACAAACCTGGTTTAAAAAAAAAAAGTTATTCAAATGATAGCGTAGATATCAGAGATATAATATTCCAAATTTGACTGAATTATTCCAAGAAACAAAAAAGTTACAGATTTTTGAGACGCGTAAGCCCATTTGGGCCCACTGTGCGGCGTGTGAGTTTAATGCGCAACTCTTGGTTATTTTCTTTGGAACATTCATTCCGTGACGCGCTTGTTATTACACGAAGCCTTTTTCTCATTTCAGTACTGCGCGTTTATTTGACAGGTTTTTTTTTTCATTTTATCTTCTTTGCCCAGTATTAGATTCAACAAAAAATTAATGTTAATAGCATAAATGGAATCTTTCAAAGGTGTCTGCCTTTTTGACCCTGTTTATATATTCCGGCTGGCAAGGATTATAAAGAATGGCGCTGAAAAAATATTTAAAACTCAAAGTGGGCAATAAATTAATAAAAGTCTGTCGTGTATTTTTATTTATTAAATGTTTGCATTTTTCAAAAGTAATTTACAATAAATTAATAAAGGGCTTTTCAGCCAAAATAGATCACCGTCCATCCTGATGTAGAGGCATGTAATCTTAATAAATATAATCAGAAACAAATAGGGCTATTATAGGAAATGTTTGTTTTTAATTTCACGTGAATTTTTAAATGAGATTGTGTGAAGGTTCTGCTTCTTGTGTAAAAAAAGTGTTTCATCCATCATTAATTATCTATTGTGAAGTAGGCACTAAAAGTATTATGTAAGGCCTAATAAAGAGACGTAAAACCAACAAAAAGCAATAAAGTAATTTTACAATAAATAAAAACGAAAGAACGCAGTATGTACTAGTCTTCATTAAAAAAAAATAGATCGACTAAAAAAAAAAAATAAAAAATATCTTCCCATACCGGGAATCGAACCCGGGCCTCCCGGGTGAGAGCCGGGTATCCTAACCACTAGACAATATGGGAGTAAAAATGTATTTTTCTTAGTTTTAATATTATATTAAATGTCGCAATATTTTATTACAATTTTAAAATTTTCCTATTTTAAAACAAATAACTAATATTTTTATAATTTAAAACACTTTTAAAAACTAATATCGTGATAATAATACTGCCGGAAAATTCTCAACTAAGTACGATATTAAAACATTTTTAGTATGAATATGATGCTACGTTAAAAACACCATCTTCAAAATTTTTAACTAGTAAGCATCGTGCTATCTTTAACACATTTTATTAAAGTTAAAACTACCAAATGGCCATTTTTAATTTCTAATATCATACTAACTCTAAATGCCACTTTGACAACTAAAAATTTGAAAATGGTAGGCATATTAGGCTGAAGCGAATATGGCAAAATTTTGGTTTGTTCCTTTTTTATTAATTGGTGACCCTATAGGTATTGGGAAATCGTTTATGCAAAAAATAGGGAACCTATGGCTTTATCTTCAGGTGACTCAGACGAATTGAATTTAAAAAAAAAATGAATACCTACCTAATACATATTTAAAAATTTATCCCTCAAAACAAAGTTATTTTAAATCAGCAACCTATGATTTTAAAATTGCAAATTACTTGAATTAAAACGAAAATCAATTACAATTTAATTCATCATTCAATTCAAAGTAATTTTTTTAAGTAATGTGTCAGAATCGCTGTCTATAAAGTCTAATTGTACATTAGTACCTACGTTCTAGACTATTTGAGTATTTATACATATAACTAAGTGACTCGTTCCACCACTTTTATAAATAACTCTTTGACATCCATTCTTAATGTAGGTAATTAATTCCCTTGCCTACTGATTTATTAAAATGCCTAATAGGTGCTCGTGAAAATTCGCGTTGCCCTGTTTTTGGTGACCCCCAAAAAATTAATGATAATATGTTACCAATTTATTTTGATATAATTACACATTATTTGTGTATTAAAAACGATGTGATTGCATTGAATAATTATTGAAAAGACCCCTCAATAAAGGAGTTAACTGAAATAGTTTCTATAATGACGTCGAAAATAAACTTCCTACCATCAGTCATCAACAAGTTGTTGCAAGGTTGATTTCGTATTATAATAAGTATAAGAGTACGAAGAAACTACGCAATGAAACAAAAAAGCAGGAGTTTTATCAAGATTGCCTGGAAAAGTTGTTTGATATTGCAACATGTAAATGTATTTCAAGAGAATAGTTTAAATTGGAAACCAAACTAATCGTTGCAGAAGAACCCTTTTTAAAAGAGCAATGAAATTCTCACAAAACGTTTATTGGATATGTTAATCAGGATGGCAACCAAGTCTTCGCATCGTATAGGTATCTAAGGAAACGAAAATACCAACAGTTTTTGAAAACTACGGCCGATACTCCAAGCACTTCTACTGCTGCTGCAGCTATGGAATATTTGTCTGACAGTGCTTCTACTGAAATATCAGAAACAGAAATAGTTTTAACATAAACATAAATCATGTTTTTTTTAAGACACCAGGTTGAAAAAAATAATTAAAGACAAAATTGATGTCTCTGTACACATTTTGATGCAAATCATGCATTTCACCAGTTAAGGTGCTACTCAAATTACAAAGAACGCACGGATGCACTGACGCACAGATAGACGGACGATATGATAAAACATTCCCGAACATCTCGTTTAACATATCTAGTGTTAATTTAATTTGATTGAATTTAAAGACTACCAAAAACTACAACCATACTTTCGTTTAATATTTTATTGATATCGTTTTAACGAGGATATGAAAAAAAACTTTTATGTCGTCGCTATAGATCGAATACCTCGTAACCCAGAAAAGTACACTTTTTGGATAATGATGCACTTTTAAAGTAAACAACTTTCCGGATCTAATGAAAAAACCATGTAAGCCTAAGAACAATAGTTTCAAAGCTAAACGCATAAATAGCAGTACATCGTATCGCCCCATGCGTTTTTGTTGCTGAAATACCTCGTATACCAGGGCAATTCATGATCCGCAGACGATTCCTACAGAACAAGTACAGGCTTGTTCGTAAGACACTTTTTTAGATGATCAAAAGCAGTTTGTTCTTGATCGCCCCATTGAAATTTAGAATATACTTTTATATCAAGTTTTTTGTTTCTCCTGAAAAATTCACTTTTCTGGGTTACAAGATATTCGATCTACAGCGACGATATTAAATATTAACACAAAAAGTTACAAAGTTTAATTAAAATTGCTTATTAATATAATAAAGAAATGTGTAAATAAAAAAAAAATATTATTCCATAATTATGTAGATATACCCAGATAAAAAAAAACTCTGAAAGCTATCTAAATGGATCGGGCAATAAAGAACTTGAGTTATTTATGTTCGATTACCTTTAAATATGATGGTGGTATTTCAAACAATGTGCATTGGATGTCAATTATTCAAATCATAAAAATTCACTAGTATATTTTTGCTGTCAATAAAATAATTTATAACTTTATACACAAACTTTCTTACAACATGCTGTTTCACGTTATTAAAAAACAAATATTATGATACAACTTTCGTGCACCTGATGCCTGGTATACATGCCCTGTGCATATTTAACGTCTAGACACCCTCTACTAAATGATAAAAAAAAAATTTAACTCAGCACAAAAGTACTTAATAGTGCGGCGCCATTGTCACATACTAGAAATTCAAATATTATTTCCCATTGCCTATATAGCTAGTTGATTCTAATTAATCTGGTTTTGTATTTTAATGAAATAGCTATACGATACAATTTAATGATATTAATTAACAGGTAATAATATTTACAGCGCACTCTATAATTAATAGCCTCCTGTGTAATGAGCTTATTACTTTATTATATTGCATTCAATGGTCTTACATCTGATATGAGTGTCAAGAAATTAAAAAATCAAAAAAAAAGAAAAAAAACAACTCCTGCGCTGATAAATGATCTGCTCTTGCAAGAGCAATGGTATAAAATAATTTATGAAAATGCGTTCCGTATTGAATTGGTTATTCAAAAGGTAGCCGTAAACAATTTGTCTCAACTGTCACTATGAATGAAATGACAGAATGATGTGATCGATCAATTTTAACACTCCACTTAACATCGTATACTTATGTATGTATTACCTAAACAACGGATGATGCATTCATGCAGCAGAATAACAGTGTAGCAATGAATTGTGTGGCATTCACTTCAAGCCCTTAAGTTTATTAAACTCTTCAATTTGACCCTCAAACACATTTATGAATCTATCCTTGGTAATATTTCTTCCTCTAAATGTCACATTTAAATTTTTTAAGAATAATTTCACCGTAAATATGTCAAGTAAGCAAAGCAAAGGGTAAATTTTAGCATAATTTATAATAAACTGTCCATTAATTTTATCACCCAAAAAAATCGGTTGTAGAAATGATGAAAATCGCGGTTGATTTGATTGCATTCATTGTCACAATTGACCCGACATCCAATGTTGTCAATTTGACTAAGACATGGTTGTGAAATCTATCACCAAGTTGTAGAAATCACAACACCTGCTATAGAATTGAAAACCAGAAAAAATAAGAAAACAACAACATTTGCTGCAGAATCCACAACACAATTTGTAGAAAATACAAATTTCGTTGTGATTTTCACAACTTTTTGCAGTCGAATTAAACGATTTGTTGTAGAAAATACAAATTTCATTGTGATTTTTACAACTTTTTGCGGTCAAATTGAACGCTTTGTTGTAGAAAATACAAATTTCGTTGTGATTTTCACAACTTTTTGCAGTCAAATTGAAATCTTCGTTATCAAAACTACAACCATTTGCTCTTATTACACTGATCTACAAAATTAACCTTTTTTGTATTCTAAACAAAACTATACATTTTCGAAGGTTTTTAATGTGGTGAACTTAATCTGTAGGCAGAAATTGCTTATTTTTTTTTAGTTTTTGAGATATTTGAACAGAAATGTCTCAAAAATTTACCTAAATTAATAAACAATTTATAGTTTCGGATTCGAGTTCACCACACCAAAAACCTTCGAAAATTTATAGTTTTGTTTATAACACTAAAACCTTGTAGAACAGTGTTATTTTTGAAATTTCTGTTCCAAAATAACAAACAAAAACGTACAAATTCAATAATTAATATTTCTTTTTATTCAATTAAATGATATTAATGACATGACATATGTACCTACATAAATTATTATTATTAAAAAAAATCAATTACACTTATTCATCCCATCATTTAGGGTATTAAGGTGAATGGGTGGACTTGTGAATCTGTTTATATTGATAAGTATATATTTTTTAATTACATTTGTTAGATCTATTACATAGCAACAATAATGAAAAATAAAATACAAAATTTTGTATACACAACAAACAAAAAATACTTCTTTATTCTCATGAATGATAATATTTAATATCTTGAAAAAGCGTTTTTCATCGGTTTTAATTATACTTATGTAGTGTCCAACCTTATACCCTGTTCCATTGTATGTAAGCAGTTTATTTGAAACCATATTTTGTATGTTCAAATTTACACCATTTAACAAGGTAAAATAGAGCAGGCTTTCATCATTTTCAGTGAAAACATCTTCAGCTATTAAACCATTTTCTGTCTGAAAACCTTAATCATTTAACAATAAGTTTGAAAACGACATGCATGCCTTTATTGAAAGAGACTGACATATATTTCTACTATTTTTATTAACATGTGTATGTACTCTGATGGAATGATTCATACCTTAATGTCCAAGTGAATTTTACTGATCCTGTTTTTCGAATGCCTGACAGATAGTAAAGGAGAAAATGATATTTTGGTCTTAAATGCGTACATACAATTAAAGTCTGCGGATGATCCAGATGCTGTGAGGTGCCTTCTGTGCTTGGTGTTAAACTAAGTGAACTGTTATTTTTAACCCAGTCCGAGGTGGTCATCTCGCTGGTGACCGTGCTACGTGTAGAAACTAAAACAAATAATTTTATAGTTTTTAATGAAATTAACAAAGTAGGTAAAAAGTTATATACAATCACCGCCTGAGGCAAAAACCATGGCTTCTTGAGATACTAAGTAAAAAAACTTAAGAGGTCATTTTCTCGTTTTCGCTCCGTTTTCGAGTTATAATTTTTGTTCATGTTTATGTGTTGCGTTTCATTTAAATTGCTTTGTCTTTGCCGAACTACACCCGATTCTAAACGTTTTTTTCGACTTGGTCTAAGAAAATAATAACCTTTTAGAATCGGTTTTAGTTTGACAAAGATGTAGTAATTCAATTGAAACAAAACCCAAATTCATATCTCATAAATATTTTCATTTAGAATCACCTCAATAACACAAGGTTTTCGTTTAAGATGGTGAATGTGGAACCTTTATCAGAAATAAAGTCATTGACTATGTACTTACTTCTGTTTTTTTCCACTTCAGCAACTCGTCTTCGAACTCCAACTGCAGCCCAAGTTCACTATCCGGAAAAATATTTGACAAAGTGTTCCGACCTGAGTAGGAGTAAGCTTCTTTTTGAAAGCCCGCGACCTTTTCAATTATAAAAGTTTTATGTCAGCAATTTACATAGGTAAAATATTGGCGTATAGGACCGTCGACAAAGAATTTTTTTTACAAAACGTGGTGCTTTTTTATCTATGTCTCCTATTTCAAAACAGCAGCTAAAGCAATCTACTTACAATCAAAACTTTTTTTACTCTGAGATAGTTTAATTTAAAACATAAATTTTGAGCGGCCACGTTTTTTTAATAAAAAAATTCCTAGACTGGCTTTATATAGTTAGATATATAAACAAATACGTAACTGAACACAACTTACCTGCTAAAAACGGCACCAAAATTTTAGATAAATTAAAATTGCTTACGATCTTGAAAACTTCCAGGTCCAAAAGAAAAGAAGGCGACGACGAATTACTTATGGATCATGGATGGATTATTTTCACTTTCACCTTTATCTTTAATGTTCTCAGTATTTTGAGATAGGACAAATATGTATATGACTATTCATTTCCATGAAATTAATTAACACTATAAAACACGATGACCGACCTGATTGAACTGCAAAGCGAATGAGTTGATAACGGGACGATTCACTTTGATTTCCACAGATGGTTGCAGATTTGATTGCATTGTTGTGAATTCAACAAATTTGGATGTTGAAAGCACAACTTTTTGTAGATTTCAGATTTTTGGTTGTCGATTTGATTGCATTATTGTTAATTCAACAAATTTGGATGTCGAAAGCACAACTTTTTGTACTGTCAATACTAAGATTGTAGATTTTTAGTTGTCGATTTGACTGCCTTGTTGCTAATTCAACAAATTCGGTTGTCATTTTTACATATTTTTGTTCTTTTGATAGATTTAGGTTGTAAATTTGATTCACTTGGGTGTGGATTTCACAAATTCATAATAATGTAGAATTGACAACCGAAATTGACAACACGTTGTGAATTCTACAACAAGAAATTGCGATCATTTTCACAATTTTGTCGTAAAAATGATAGCAAATCTGTAAAACCAACAATTAATTGTGAATTTGATCACAAATTCTGTTGAATATACAAATAAACAGTTAGTTGTAAATTTGATTGCAACTTGTTGTGAAATTTACAGCCGAGATTTTTTTGGGTGTATTTTTTTTTTTACTTATTTTGACAATTTAAAGAAAACTACTTTCATGATATTTCACAAGCGCTTTGCGAATATTTTAGTGAAAATGTGTCTTATTTCCTTGAGACTTAGGCAATTTTGCTCTACAGTTGATGTCATAAAATGTTTTAAAGTGAAATCCGTGATAAGTATAAGGGTTATTCCTTAAAACTATCTCAACTAAAAACTCGAAATATGATTTTCAATTCAAAACAATAGCGATAAATTTACTAAAACAGCTTCATTTTTGATTATTTATGAAATTTTGTAGGTATGTACATAATAATAAATTAATTTGCTATTACGCTGCGCTTATGTTTGGAGCTGGGCTAAATAATCCGAGTAGCTGCGGTCCGAGCAACGATATAATAGAACAGTGAGTCGCGGCTCTCATGTCGTATTTAATAAGTGACGTTTTATTATCAAAAATTATATCAGGTATTATTTTAAGTTATTGAATTTGATTTCTAAAAAAATTTTAACGAATGCCATCGATAATATCTTCGAAAATACTATAAGTGATAACATTATCTTTTCTAGAAACCCTGCTTAAATCGTTTATCGCAGCTACAAAATAAGCTGCACAGTACCTACACATCCTTAATACAGGGTCTTTTATTAAGCACTTCTTATCTTTAAATTTAAATAAAACAAAGTGTGTGCGAAATATGTATTATCGAAATTTTTGTATTTATTTGAAATACCTATCGATGCCATTATGTATGGAATATGAATGTCCGCTGCGGTTTCTCTGGGTGGCGCTCATGCGAAATGTCTAATTTTCTATGGCGGATAAATAAAGCTGAATTTGACAGATGGCATGGGTTATGTTGGCGTTAAGGGCCGCTGTGGTTTCTGGCTTATTCGCATAGAATTGCGACTTCAAAAAATCCTAGAAGAAAAAGTGTAATGGGGTCAAATCCAGCGTTGCCACAATGTTACAAGTGTAACAAAAGTGTTACACTTTTCTTAATTTTTTTGTATTTGTTACTATGTTACTTTTTTTTTCTTTTTGTTACACTTTTTTCTCCAATTTTTTTTTTTTTCTTTAAAATTTTACTTTATCATTTTTTTAATCAGTGTGAAGTGCGCTTAAACAACACTTCCACCTACTTGTACACCTACGTCCTAAATTGAGTTGAAATCACCTTCATTCGACTCGATCGAACTCGTTCAGTTACAGTTTAGTCGAAATCTTGCTATCTTTGACTGCTTTTAAAAGCTGCAAATATGCTGCAATTACTCTTGCAATTTTTAAGCATGTAGGCGGGGGACGTATGCGGTGTCCGGGGTAGACAAAGTTGCAGAGGTTGAAATAATTGCAGAGTTACCGCTCTTTCCTCTTTGTTCTTTTTCGTATTGTTTGAGACATAAGCGGAGTAAAGAGTGAGGAGATATATTATCCTTCTCATTTAACAAAAATTGCAGGTATTCAAATTTGCAGCGTTTAAATGGATGCTGCAATCGGAAAGAAACTCAAAAGAGAATTGCGGATAGAAATTGCAGTCGTCTAAAAGCAGTCTTTCACTTCAAATTCAAACTCGATCTCTCGATCCAGCATATAAACATGGTTAGATATCCATTCCTCAAAGTATTCCAGTTTCCACATTCCAAAAAAATAATTTATTAACTTATTATTTAATGCATAGTTTTGTACTGAATTTAAAAACTGTGATGAAGAAAACTTATGTTCCTATTAAAAATAAAAAATTCAGTTCAAGAGCATTCTTTGCATTTAAATCTTTTTTCAATTTGTTACATTTTTTTCGCTTTTGTTACGTTTTTTAAAAAATGTGTTACACTTTCGTGAAGCCCAGCGGCAACGCTGGTCAAATCACACGATCTCGGTGGCCAGTTCACATTACCTTCACCTGAGATGTCCATGCCCTCGCATCCCTCGTGCAGAACTTCCAATGTGACGTGAGCTGTGTTGCACGTAGGGCCATCCTGTTGAAATCACATGTCTTTGGTGTCCATATCATCCAATTCAGACCAAAAGTAGTTGGTAATCATAGCCCTAAAGTGCCCGCCGTTGACAGTGATTGCTTGAGCAAACGTCGTTCTCAAGGAAACATGGACCGATAATGCCGCCAGTCCCAAAATCCACATCAAACAGTAACTTTTTCGGGATGCATCTTGGGTGCTCTTGGATCTCATTGCTACATTGGTATCGTCCAAAATTCGAAAATTTTGTTTGTTGACCGATACCGATTCATTCCGAAATGGGCCTCATCACTGAAGATGATTTTTCGATGAAAATTGGGGTCACTTTCCATTCCAACTACTCCAGAGCCCATTCAGCGAACACACGTTCGTTGTCTATGGTCGTTAACCTTCAGCTCTTAAGTCAGTTGAATTACGTACGACGCAAAATTCATCAAATTGTGGTCTGCAAAACGTCAAGTTCTTGTGAGCGATGCGAAATCGACAGCCTCTGATTCTCCTACGTATACTCTCACAGACAGCAGCAATGTTTTCGGCAGATCTTGCGTTTCGTCGACGTAAGGGTGTTGGTTGATGTTTTACTTAACCAGCAATGAGTAGCAATATAATAGTCTTATTTATAAACCCATTCCAAAGTATGTGTAACTTTAGCCAGCTGTCCAACTGCAAGACCTTATTTATAACATTTCAACATTTCATTTAGACATTACAATTGGTTGTCCAAACCTATTCTAACTTCTAAAATGAACAAGGTACATAAGTCTAGTTTCTAGTAACGAATTGGAAAGTTATATTTAAATGATTGAAATGTTCATTGATAGTACTCAAAAATTAAGTCAAATTCATTTAGTCATTCAGAAATGACAGATCATAGGGATATCAGTGATTATATGAGGACTGCATTTTTAAATAAGGCGATGTTCAATCATTAAAAAAATAATGGCTAATTAGTAGCTGGACAAGAGTGTTATATTGAAATCTAGTAAATACAACAGTTTAAGTTTTAAATAACTTTTGGATCCTCAAATTTAGCCCAATAACCTCATCAATTTGGCTTATCTTTTACCTAAAAATTCGTTCGACTTAACTTTCTATTTGATATTAATTCGTACTTAAAAAGTTTAATAATCTAAATCAAACCAACAGTAACAGAACTTGGACCATATCATTTTCTTCAAAATACATTATTCTGTGTCGAATAACCATGTTATTAAATTATATGCGATCAAACAAACTAAAACCCCTTGCTTATAGGTTTTCAAACAAATTAAAAGCCAGTGAATTCGTTCGTAATGCAAACCACCTTATCCTCACGCGATTGTTATTATCGGTTTCTACAAAAACGCACACCTTTAGCCTTTAGGATTATTAAGTACGGAATAAAATTCACAAAACTTTAGCCATACCCATACTAAGTGATGGATTTATAATGTTTGACGGAATGCCACATGTTAGTCGTAGGTACATACATAAGTAAATTAACATCAATCTTTCAACTTTTTTACATCCAGAAGTTCGAATCGATCAATCACTGTTTCCAATATGATACACTATATCATATTCATTGAAGTTCGCATCTCAATAATAAACGTACGACAATGACAGCACAAAACGTGTCACCAATTTGTTCCAGTAGTTCCATCATTTAGCATTCTACAATATTCGCAACAAATTGTTTTTCCATTACAATTAGATGTGCTAGCCAAGCCAACTGTGTAGTTTCCCATTGTCTACGCTTGTTGTAAAATACCATAACCACATATTCAATTTAATACAGAATACACTATCCATTTGTGGCCAATAAACGGACATACATATGTATGTCCGCAATACTGCAGCAGACAATAATGTGCAGTATAGACTGACACTCAACTCACGTAATTGCACCACACTTTTCCTTTCAAATTGTGTCTCGCAAAAAATAGCCATGGCTATACGTGACACAAATGTCCGCCTGGGAATCTCTTATTCACACGTTTTGTAGATTTCACCGACTATAAGCGCACAAAATGTCATCAATGGTGGTATAACTGGCTGAACACAATGGAATGATGTAGCTGTAGCATGAATTAAAATTGGCGCAACTTGTGCTTTACCATATATTTCTTGATACAGCAGCTCCAGCATCATATTGTAGCACTATATACTATTTTCGTACCTTTTAACTTTGACGGTGCTGCTAGGTGTTCTGCCAGTAACAGTAAGGCACTGTTTTATAATGCTTGATGGATTGGCATTGACCATAAACAGATTAGTGATCAAATACTTTAAGAAGAGTGACTAACCTAATGCGAAATGGCGTGGATCGTCATGCGTATTCTGTTAATGTGTCTAATAGAGTTACGCTCTATTCATATATGATCCGAATTCCAAATCGAATGTGTATTAATAATAAGCTGATGAAGTGGAGTAAAGTGCACTCTTGATAATTGTGGACTGTGGTAGCGAAAAGACTTACTGCGGTTGTTCGTTCAGCTGTCATTTTGTGACGTAGGCGCCAAAGGTGTAATGTTTCGACATAAAAATAAGTAAATAATTCGTCAATTAGCGCCAATTTAAACACTTCCGCCCAATCATTTTCTTTCCTATGCTTAAATCTTTATTTAAATTGAATTATTGAGCACAAAAGGACAAGTGACAGAAGATCATAAGGTGTTACTAATATACCCTATAAATTATATCAAAAAAATCTTTAAACTTAATATATCTTTGAAAAGTATTTATTTGTTCGATTTGAGGTTGAATTTATGCTTGATACGAAAGTGTAGCTTATCTAATATCAATTATACCTAAAACAAATAAAATTTTATACAAGTTTATCAATTGATAAAATTTCTATAAGGTACAAATCGTTTAAAGTTTTTTTTAACGCTTTTGCTTATATAGCAATATATTGTTGATCTTTTGAGTGGAAATTCGGGATCAACAATTTTTTTCCGATGAAGCATCTAATTATTTCTTGAGAAGAGAAGTCATGTGTCACAGGATCCAGGGGTGGAATCGGCTAAGGTGATTTGTGACTGTCACGTTTGTGACAATCAAATGTGATCAAAAGAATTTTTGCATCTGTGTAAGGTGATCACCAAAATATATTTTAAATTTGGTATCACTTTAGAAGAAATGACTTCCATCTACGCAGCCTATTACTAGGAAAATAACAAAATTAAATATATTTTTTAACAATTAACAAAAACCTACCTCCAGGTATTCTCATAAAAGAACGTTTTGGTTGCTTCCGAATTCGATAGAGTAAATTTTATTTTGAGGGGACAGAATATCCTCTCCATTTTTTTTTCAATGTAGAAGAGGTGACTTCACAGACTGTACTCTGACCAGTCAGCACCAACTTGCCTTTGGTAGGCACCACTTTCAAGAAAATTGAGTGTTACGGAATATTTATATGTAATGTTCACTTACTTTGGATTTGGAATTTCAAGTACGTCAAATTTATTCAGGAGGATTATTTTCAAAATCCGGACGTTTCTATTACGACACATTTATTTTGACTAGACACAACAGACAATAAAAAAATAAAGTCAATTTCATATGAAAGTGACACCTAAATAGCTGTCACGGAAAATAGTCAGAAAATTGTGATTGTCACAGGTGACTATCACCTTACACAGACCAAATTGGTTGATTGTGACTGTCAACTATCACAAATCACCTTAGCCGATTCCACCCCAGTATTGAGAAGAATTGGCAACATGGCCAAGAAGCTATCAGAGATGTTGCCATAGAGTTCTGGATTTTATACAACCACCACAATGAGACCCCTGGTTTAATGATAAGTGCCAACAAGAAGTTACATTTTATTTTAAACAAAAGGCACACGAAGCCTGGATAGAATAGAAAAGGAGCGAAGAATCTCCGTCTTCTCACTAGGAAAAAAGGAACCACGCGATTGAGGAAATAAAAGAATGTAATAGCAGGAATGAGGTTCGAAAGTTTTACCAAAACCTTAAAGGAACCTCTCAAGGTCAGAGGGCCCGAACCAAAGCCTCAAAAGACGATCAAGTTTAAGAGAGTATCGCAGAAAAATTACAGTCGATGCTGATGGTATGGAAAAATCATTTCTCCAAATTATAAATCGGTGATGACAAATGGAATTCCACTATCAGATAGATTGTACCATTCAACCTAAACGACACTCGTAGTTCGTAGACTAACAATTTTGTCCATCCGACCTTGAGGAAGTGAAGACAGATTTTAACTTAAGTCCAATAAAACTGAGGAAGCTGTCAGCCTTACTAGTGCGCTATTCAAAGTTGTGGCGATCAATTGCTTAGAAGATGTCAACAGCTCATATGCAAAATATGGTCGAAAACCTTTTAAAAAAATCCTCAGTATTGTTCGCTTGCCTCAAGAAAGCAGATTTTAACATTTTTTTAAGAAACTTGTCTCCTCTCTATCTGCCAAAAACAAAATTGACATATGTAGATATTTGTTTTCTTTGTGTTAAAACAGAAACTGAACATTCAATTGCCTTATATTTTTATATAGGAACTAATATTTCATCAGTTTATTTCCTAGTGGGATTCACAACACTTTCCTCAACATCTGTCCTGGCATGTATAGGGCCAAAAAGACATCGATAATGCTTTTTAATCCATAACATAGAAAACAGAATTTAAACAGAAAATAAAAAAAAAAAAAAAAAACAAAACAAAAAATCAATATGCAAATTCTAATCTAATTAAAATTCACTCACATGACAGACCAGCAACGACAAAGTGTCACCTCTCCAGTCCACATTGCACACGCAGGACGGACGCAGACTTGATCATCTTGTTTATAGGACAGACAGGCCCTTCTTTTGCAGTGCGAGTTTTATGAAATGTTTGTCAGCTGTGACATTTTCTCATGTTGTATAGTCGAAACATTTCTCCTATTCCCATGCAGTCTTCGTCATTAATTAACCGATGTCTCTCTAACACGATTTCAATGTCCAGTGCCGCCTCTCTCTCTCTACACGTACATTATATACATTACGCATATAGATATACGATGTCCTAAGCATCTTTCTCTATGGGGCAATAACACCTATTGCGCAAGATCTATGTTTGAAGACACGTCGCGTCGCGGCCATATCCTTCGACTTAAAAAAAAAAAAAAAAAATATACCTACACGTTTTCCCTATAAAATGGTCCAATCCATTGATGATGGCCGGCGGCGCTGTAGTGCGGTGACGGGATCAACATTGAATTGGTCGTCTCGGAACGTTATGCCTCGACATTGCATTAATTTACTTCGACAATTGATCGATTTAATGATCTCAGAGTTGGAACTTGGAACTATTTTGCGAGCTCCTTTAATTAGAAGTAAAATTCAAATGGAATTGATTCCAGAGCTAAGCGCGGCGACAAAATGTCACGATCGTCTAAGTGAGGACGTGCATGTTGACGATGTCATAATATCGTAAATTTTATGCTTTATACGACTAAAGTAAACCTGGTTTGAATTCTTTTTTTTTTTTTTGCCAATGGGTGTGCATATGTGCATATTATTGTTGACGTTTATATTGCAGTATTTACACAGAACCTTAATAGGGAGCATTTTACAAAAGTTAATCGTTTAAGAATGTTATTGGAATTATATCCAAAATAATAGCTGATTTTGCGGCAAAAAAGGTTGTAGAGCATAAAGAGTTAAATGGCTAATGGAATTACAGCATTTTTATTAGATATACCTACTTTACTCCAAATCTACATGTTACCTATATTCACTTCACTGCTCGAAAATGCTTTTTATTGTAATGTTTTCTAAAAAAAAAAAAACTAGCTTCTAAGATAAGAAATGTTTTTAATACCTGCACTTAAGACATTGAGTCTATATGGAGACTCACTTAGGTTTTAAGATTAAAATTTACATTTTCATAAATTTTAAGTTTCAAACAGAGAAATTTTTACTTAGATGCACAAAACGACCTTACTTCTAAAAAAAAAAAATCATTTTTGTCTGGAATTACGGTAAAGATGAGAAGGAACTAGGAACGTATAATTAATAAGCGTGGATATTATGAGAAAGTCTAATACATTTAGGATATTGAGATACAGAATTACAGATGTTTAATTTTGTAGAGGACTGTTTTTTTAATCTCTGGAATCTTGGCTTCTTATTTGTGGGATATTCCAAAAATAAGAACATATAAATATATCTAAAATGTTGGTTTCTATATCAGCTGTTATCACCAATAATCGAATTTTTTTATCAATTTTTACAGTTTATTTTTCAAGGTCAGTATTGGAGAATATTATGTCACTTAATTTTTAGGATATTCGAAAAAGAAGTATGCCATTTTTAAAATGTAATGAAATGGTCATAAAAGATTAGCTAGTTTCATTAATTAACTCTGAAAAAAACTTTAACAATTTATACAAAATAGATTATCGACTGACCATCTGACACTAGTTGACCTACTACACCCTTTAATGGCTTATCAAACATTATACCAACTGGTTTTTTAAATTCCACAAAAGTTCAAAAGAAATCGTTTATGGGCGATTATGGCTGACCAAAAACTGAGGTTCAGCTAGAGTTCAAATTAGCTATCTTCACATACTCTTGAAACTTTAACCGCGGCTGAACCTCATTTAATCGATGGGTTAAAATTGCTCAACCCACGGTTATGGTTACAATATTTGAACAATAGTGGCACTTAGTGCGGATTATCTCTTGACTCAGGCTGACTGAAAAATATGTTTAGAGCGTGAACCTAAGTTAAAGCCCGCAATACGGATGATAATTCACATAATGTAGTTTAAGTATAAACAACTTTAAGAAAAACAAAGTTTCACCTCGTTGCACACGGGCCGATTTAGAACAACCCTAGATGGTCAAAATTAAAAAAAAAAATATGTTATTGTTATTGAAATACCATTTGGTCAAAAGATAAATAGCCAAACAACAATTAAAAACACTAAAAACTTTTATTTCTTGTGGTTTCGCAAAGTCGCCACTTGAACTTTCGTCACTCTCGATTTTATCAGTCACAGGTTAACAAGAGTTTATAAGTTGATTTTGTGAGTTGAAAATTAAATACTTAAGCTACGATTAGACGGTCAATGAAAATGGTCAACGCGTTGACTCTCTGACGTCACCAAAGAAACCCTCAAAACACTGGCAGTGCACCGTCAACGTTCACCGTGTCAACGCATACAATATTGACGATCACACGAATGACGCAAGTCCGTCAATGTTGTCCTAAAATGCGTTGACATGTAATATGTGTCAACGAGATTAGTCCCAATCAGTGTCAATGCGTTGACATGTAATCGTTGACGATCTCACGACCTGGCCACGTCAGCGCACTTTGACCATTGACAATAGGAAAAATCTGCAGTTTTTCACGTTGACGTTCAAACGGGGGCGTTGACATAGTCAAATGTGATTTAGTTCGGTTTGTGATTTGTGTTCCTATTTATTGCAGAAATAAAAATGTCGAACAAAAATTTAGAAATGGCAATTTTAGCGACATATTTGATTGAGAGTAGCACAGACGAAGAAGACGACAATAACGACATTCGAGAAAATCTAAGGTCATCACGAAAACGCCGTACGGTTTGGACAAAAAATTAGCTATTACGTCGCAACCAAGAAGGATTTTGTGCAAAATTGCTCCGCGAACTGCGAGCTGAGGAACCAGTGGGTCCACGAGTAAATTAATTTTCTTTTTCGTTTCTCCGCTACCTTTTCCTTCGATTTAATAACATCAGGAGGCGACTCCACTTGTTGGTGGCCCGCTTCACTGGTGTTTCGAATCATTTTTTTTGTTTTCACTCTAATATTTCCGAAATAAAAGTAAAAGCGAGGTTTTTCCTGTTTTTCAATGAAAACAATGAACGAAAAACAAAGTCAACGCCAGCTACGTTGACTCGGCAGAAAAGTGTGGTATGTCAACGATGAAACCTAGTCAACGCGTTGACGGGCAGTCCGAACAAATCTGTCAATGTGTCCTAAAAGTTTTGATGGGGTGATTACACGGTTAACAAAAACAGTCAACGCGTTGACTCTTAAATGTGTGTCATCGTTACTTTCAACGCTACCGTCAACGAATTGAATGCGTTTTGCAATGACGATTACACGACTTGACACATTTGGGACACAATTAAACGTCATTTTGACGTCAGAAAGTCAACACGTTGACCATTTGCATTGACCGTCTAATCGTAGCTTTAATACAAAAAAGTATGTAAGAGAATGTCAATGCTATCTTTGCTATTTACAACGCGTTTTGTTTTTATAAAGAATTCGATTTTCTTCCAATAAAAGTTTTTGAATGTGCATTTTTATGGTAGCAAAAGGTAAGTTTTTTTCTTTCTCGGAGTATAAAAAAAAATTCCTCAAAGTGTCATCGTAAAAGTACTGTTATTTTAAAGTTTCCTTCATACGAAATAGATGAATGAATGCATGTCAAATAATGTTTAAGAAGTCCGTCAAAAAGATCATAAAATTTTTAGAAACGAATTTTCCAGGAAAATGTCCCGCTTTGCTATACAATTAATAGGAAATTGGCAAACAAATTTTAAGGAGTTAACTCGGTTTTAACTCCGAAACTGGGAGAGACTACAAATCCGAAATTTAAAAATATAGCAAGGTTCGAAGAACGATTCGATCGCGAATCTTATTTTTTTAATCCTTTAAAATAAAATTCGTGTTCGCGAACGAATCATATCTGTTGCGATCTGTAAAATATGGTTCGTTCGCGAATTTATCACGTGGGAACTATTGAAGATCCATTCGCGAACCGTTCGAATAAGAAAAAAATGTCATTTTAGGTTTTATATAAATATAATATTTTACAGTAAATAGGGATATTTTTTATCGTAACTAACCCCACACAACATTTAAAAATCACTCTTCTTCATGTAAATTAAGACCGATTTACTTTTTCCTTCTCGAACTGACACACTTCCAGTTCCTGATGGTTGTTCATTAACCCCCGAATCATTAATATTAACACTATGTATTGTTGTTCATTCTTTCAATTTTTTTTTTATAAATTAAACAAGTTGATTTGTTACCTACTTTTTCATTACAAGAAACATATTTATCTAACTCGAATGTTTTAAATTTCCCCATTTCAACAAAAATCATTTAAAAAATAACTCACTTCACATCCGCACTGAATGGATACTCGATGACGAATGATTCTTTTTACGGATCTTTTCGGATCCTTATCGCGAGCGAACAATATTCTACCTGAATTTTATTTTTCCGATCTCTCACGAACGAACTATAAATTTTTATAGATCGAGAATTTTATTGTTCGCGGACTATATTTTTTATGGTTCGTGAGAAGATCGATAAAGAATGATAAAGACCCGTTCCGTATTTTATGATTCGCGAGCGATATTTTACGAACCCTGAAATATAGGTAAATTAGGTTTGTCTATTCTCGTAGTATAAAAATCATAAACACACTAGGTATGGACTGCTAGGTGCCATCTTCACGTTGGTTCCAACTTTAATTATAAACGACACGAGCGCTTTTGGTCTAAAAGCAGATGGTATAACTTTTGACACTTTGGATGTTGGACTGGCTATAATTGACGCGAGATAAGCTGAAGTGGTTTTTTTGAGCGGCTGTTTCTTTGGCGTTGAAAGAATAAAATTGCTGCAAACAAATTTAAAGTGTAACAATTAAGAATTTTAAATTAAAACTAATAACTTTTACTTTATAATTGACGTGAAATGAAAATTCCTGATGGATGTTGTAAAAAACGTCAAACAATTAAATTCAATCAAAGCATATGGCTCTATTTTTAATACGTCCCCCGCCTACATGATTAAAAATTGCAGGGGTAATTGCAGCATATTTGCAGCGTTTAAAAGCAGTCTTATAAAAAAAGATGTCCTTAGTTTTTATGTCAAAAAATATTTGCTAAAGCCAAATGCCAAGAGATGGCCTGGAGAATATTTATTTTTTTTGCCAATTTCACACCAAAAGCGCTTATGTCGCTAATTAAATAAGGAACCATTGATACTTTTGTATGGAAATTAGTATCGACTAGTAGTCCATATCTAGTATGTCTAATACAAACATTATGATTGAGTAACTTAACTTTTTCTAATTTCAAGATTGAATCAAATCTAGGATCACTTAGAAAAAAAATTCTTTTAAACCAACAAAACAGGCTTGTCCCAGTGTCATTTTTTTTATTTTAATAAGATCTATTTAATTTTAATTTCTAGTCCAGGTTCCTTTTTAGCCTTCAATCAATTTTTTTTTTTAAATTATGGTTTTCCATGACACCAATATCCATGACACATTTATATAATAATATTCCTTTTAACATACATTAAGCCTGATAGATGATGTCAAGCAAATATGGCATCAAAGAATGTGTGGGCTTGGACTCACTTCATGTAATGTTCAATTTTATATTTATAAATATGTATGTATGTATATTCCTAGAATATCTAAGCACAACAATTTGCAGCAATACGTCAAAACTTTGACACAAACCTTATTTCTAATGGCTCCACGATCAGATTACTTAACCATTACTTTGACATTAAACACCAGTTCAATAGTTATTTATGTCCTCACATCCACTCAACGTCAGCGTCACGGTGATCATTTTGCATTCGGGGTGAATTAAATTAGAACGTTAGATGATCTCAGATGACCTTAAATTGAAATATATACATATGTACCTAATACAAAAAAAAAATGTCCAATAATTTATGTATCAGCAAACAATTTCTAACTAAGTAGTGGTTTGACATGCTTGCTCGAGGCCTAGGAAACAGCAAATCACCCACGTTTACACGTAGCGATAACAATGCAAATGCATCCTGCACTTGTACTACTTACGTACTACATACTTGAAGTACATGAAGTACATACCTACACTACATACCTCTAACTCAATATATTATGTACCTATGTTGACCGGGTCACTATGACGAATACTGTCTCAATAGCACATTCGTCTCGTCGACTGGCGGTGTCGCCCAGGTGATAAATAATAAACAATAACACCACACAGTGTGCTGCACAAGGACAACCTTAGTCGCATGGCACCGGCACCACAGTCCACAGCAGCACTGAGCGATGACAATTTGTCCCACCGTTTGGCATTTGCCTGCTCCAGCGAGTTAATAATATCATTATGCAGATAAATATTGGTAATGGAAGTTGTAGCACCAACTTAGCCAGTGTGTAAATCAATCAGCAGAGTCTCTCAGCTGTGCTATGAGGTTGGTGCGGATCGGTGGTGCTTCATCATGCCTTGCCTGGTGACCAACTTTTAACCAGTCTCTGGTTCCGTCATAACGCGCAGTGCGGCGCGGCGCCACCACCACCGCCGCCGCGTTTTTGTGGCCTCCTGTCAGGCTGTGTCGAGCGTGTGTTGAGAAATGATTTATTCCGATTGCATATTATACATTGTCGAACATAGCAAATGCATTTGCATCGTGGACTGCTATTTAGATAAGCCTAGGCGAATTGATTACCCGTTTATGGGTCTTCGATTGTGTTTTCACGTTATCGCGAGGCATTCGTCAAACAGCGAGCATGTGAAACCAGCTTGAGATCAATCTACCGATAACATACAACTCATTCCTCTATTTATATGTATGTATAAGTGGAATAGGCACTGGATTATTGTCGTTTTCTTTGTCCACAAACGCTAGTTTATTTAGGTTTTCCACGAGCAAGACCGGCGTTTGGTATTAAATGATTAAGTGTCAATAAATTGATTTCGCATTTTTGCCAATTGACGATAGTATCTCTGTGGGACACCTTAAATGGGTCACACTTACGAGTTGGTAAAAGAAATTTATTCCGGAAAGGGTTGCCAAACTTCATTAGATAGTAATTAAATAGGTATCAATCTCAATTCACAATTTATTGTTCTGATTTCAGAATTTTAGAATATCAGAACAAAAGGCAAAATTAGAGTAAAGAATTGCATTCCATTCGTGTAGTGTAGCTTAAGAAAGAATCTCTGTATTTGACAGTACGTCTGAAATTGGGCTGAAGAGTGAAGGGTAAACTAATGGACATTCCTAGAAACGCGAGTATGGGTATGTAATGGAATGACTGCAACAAGCTATTTTATTACAACACCTTTTTGTAGAAGCAGCGAAAAATAAGAAAAGACAAGTAACATGTATGACGTTCTATAGGTTTTAGATTTTTAAAGCTCTTTTCTATATTCTATACAAAATTCTCAAAAAAAGTCATAGGTATTTGTTTATTATTAGTCATTGGCAAGCCTTACATTTTACAACAAACACAACTTCCCCTAGCTTTGCTTCACTTTAATATGAAACAATAAATTTGACCCAGCCTCACCACTTTATCTTCATTCACATTTTCTTTATGTTGTCGTTTGGCATCATGCAAATCTCTAACTTGGCTTTCGACTATCTAGCGGTACTTAAGTTGTCTGAGTTATATTCTCCGGCACTTTGAAGACGAGAAAATTAAAAAAAAAAAAAAAGAAACCACCAAGGCGCAAACGAAGACTTCAACGCTTGCAGAGGATTACAACTTCATCACCCCAAGACACATGAATCTCTCAATTAACCTGACTGACTTTCCTCCTCAAAGTCATAAACATCTTCATTTCGGTGCGCAAAGAGATACTTTAACAAGAGTAAAGAATTGCATATAGTATACGAGGGAAGAACCAAAGAACGAGAAGAAGATCCTCTGTGACGTGACGCGGCGACATATGTAGGTTCAGTCAACGGTAGATGGCAATATCGTCTATCAAATGTCGATTGACATTTCAATTATTCAAGCGATCCATTTAAGTCCTCCGGCATAATAAAGTAATCATTAACGAGTAACGAGACGAAGCAGTGCGCTGTGAGCACTAGTTTTTTTTTTTTTTTTTTACTCGCGCAGACTATTTCTGCAGATAAGTTGGAATGACGTCTTCTTCGTCATTGTCAGTGTGTTCTCCCTTTCAGTAGATCATCAGTGAAGTTGCTATTTTAAAGTACACCGCTGTTGGCAGCGGGCAGCACGTTCTCTGACCGAATCCGATTTTTTTTTTATAAAATCGTCAATGAAAACTAAGCGAGCCGGGCTAGCAACTTAATTCTGACCCTGTTCCATAGCTTGGCAGTATGTGTAGTGTACCTATGTATAAAGAGAGTGATGTATGTGTGTTGAATTGAGTGGGAACTATTTCCTTTTCTCTTACTCCCCTTTGTCAACCGGGTAATGGTTGAAGTGACAGCAATGTCTTTTTTCGGAGTGACATCGAATCCTCTGCGTACAAGGAAGTTGTATGCTGTCACAGTTGAATGTCTACCAATATCTCTTAGTGGGGTAGGAAGTAAAAAAAAAATGCAAAAATTATGGAAAGGACAACTCGCCGTCACAAGCAGATCTATGGAGACCGCGAGCCTGTCAAACCATCTGTCATCAATCCGTCAAAATATAAATTGCATTTGATTTTTTTTTTTTGAATATTTCTTAGAATTATGGCAGATATGATTTGACATGTAAATGTCATAAGGCGGCAACAACTTTTTGAATGATGGATTATTCGGTAGGATTTGATTTAGAAGTTATAATAAACCAGGAAGAAAATTGTTTTTAGATGGAAGCACAAGTATGTACATACCTATATACCAATTGCCAGTGATGAAATAAACCTAGGGCTATAGAAATTTATGACAACTGTCATATGGCGCCATTGCCATTAATCAGTCTTCAAATGACAGCAGTGAGTTTTTCTTGATGATATTGTGAATTAAAATATACCAAAGTAGACATCGATATTTGGCTAAGCAATCAGAAAATAATAAAAGACAAACTAAAAAAAAGTACGTTACCTACTTTACCTATGGCATTTAAAAGAAATTCAATAGTCTCTTTATTTTAACACCATAACAATCATAATTACAATTCAAGAGACTCGTCTTTCGTATACTATTAAAAACCATACTTTCTCAAAAACAAAAACCTAACTCTCTCGAAAATAAAAAAAATTGTGTTGACAATAAAAATATGGAAAGGCCAGAGTCACAGAGCGTGTTCATAGAACTCGAATACGTTTGTATGAAAATTGACTGACATTTGTACATCTGACGATAACAATATCTGCGTCAAAAAATAGAAACAATTAAACGTTGATATGACATTTTTTAAAACGGCCATATATAGTTATAAATATACATAAGTTGACTCCACTGCTGATATACCGGTCAGCAGCTGTTGATAAGTTGCGAAATCACTATTTGATAACCAGAGAAGCACCACGACTTGGAGACTTCGAGACCTACAAGATATCGAGGCACGATACTTTTATTCCTGGGAAGGGAGGGAACAAATGCACAGAAAATCACCGAGTTTCAAAGTAAATGAACACACTTAAAATTTCCGATTAATCCTTTAACAAGCGCAGATCTGTGGTAAATGCTAAATGACCGAGTTAGTTGGTTATGTTCACATTAGTTTGTGTGAAAACAATTGTAGGAGTCGATTTCACGTAAAAATAAGTCAGTTGAGTTAGTCCAGTGTGAACAATGAACGTCGTCCTTTATAATAAAAATTTAAACACCATGCTTAAAAAGTTAATCTTCTTATTAACACAAGATTTATGTAATCTGAACTTTAACAGTTAATTACGGTCGTATTTATAAACTTTTATTTGATGTTACAGAGTTATCTACCTTAGACAAAGGAATCAGTTATCTAAACCTTGACTAATAGAACATTTTTTTAATCAAATAAACCACATTTCCCACTACACATTTATGACTATCAAAATCAAGTCAAAAATTAAATAATAACGCCTGTAAATCTTCAATATTCTTAACGAAAGCAAGGCCACATCGAAGGTCTTTCACACATTGAAAAGTCCTCCGTCTTAAGTAAACTCATTGTCACCAGTTTTTCAACCAGTTTCCGTAGTGTAGTGGTTATCACGTGTGCTTCACACGCACAAGGTCCCCGGTTCGAACCCGGGCGGAAACATTCTGTTCTGTTAAATAATCTTTTTTATTTTTAACATTAGAAATGTTTTAACATTAGAAATGTTTAAACGGAGGCATACAATGTAAAAAAATCAACAGAATTTCAAAAATATGAAACGCCTAGTAGACAAAGGGGGTGAAACGTGAGGGGAATAAACAAAATAAACAAAATAAACAAAAAAACAAAATTATTTCGTTCATGCTTTGTTCTTACTAGTCTGAGGAAACAAAATACGAAGAAGATGATAAAACAAGGAAAAATGTTCGTAGAAAAAAAATGGGTATGTTTTGATGATGATTTTTGCGAAATCTGAAAAATATCCGATTTGCGTTTAGGTACTTAAATGCTTATACCTATCTTTCGATCCAATTATCCGATTTTCAATATTAAGGTATATAATTAAAGGAAAAATGACTGGCGTGTTAGAGCAAACAAAAATTTTCAAAATCATTCAAAATTTTATACTTAAAACATGAAAATAAATATCGGACAAATAATTTAATTCAATGAGGAAGTTGATAAAAACAAAAAAAAAGCATTAAAATACTTTCAACCACTAATTGGCGAGAGGGAGATAGTATTCTAAAGCCGGCGGCGGCGGAGTTTGTGCAATAAAAAACCACAATCGTGGCAAATTTGCTTCGCGTCGGAAAAAAAATGCTAAATGTTCATATGTACCTACATTTGTAGTCGGTATAATAATAGTAATAGTATAAAAATAGTGTTTGGTTTGGTCTTATAACTTCGGTTCTAATAATCCGTTCATTAAGGTCTTAAAATTTAGCTAGAATATCGGACTACATTTTTTGTATTATATCATTGCACAGTCACATAAAACTATATATGAAAAAACTTATTAAATTGCGTATTTAATAGAAACAAAAATTTAATACAAAACAATAATTTTTTAAACCACATGTATTTGACCCTTTTTAGGAAAGTTATGATGTTGGTACCTATGTTCAGAAAAGTTGCTCAAAATTTAAATTTGACATTCAATGTACATACATAAATACATAAATGCTTTTTTCATTTCTAATGTTCCTCAACTATGCTGGAATGGCAAATCGGGTAAATTTTTTTATACAGATATGTCTGTTTGGTTGCTACTTGTCAAAATTTTCTATGGGATTTGACAGCAAATTGTGCGACATCCGGATAGCTTTGGATTGATCCCCAAACGCGACCATTAATAAATTTTCATGACATTAAAAACAACAATAAATTTGCAAAACGCGTCATAATGATAAAATCTAGTATATTTAGGGCTTTTTTTAAATATATATTTAAGGGAAGACTTTTTATACTTCTTCTATAGGGCAAAAATGGTTTGTTTCGTAAAAACAATTGAGGTTTTAAGAAGAATTAACACTACGATGATGATGGACAAGTCCACTGTAATTAGCTAGACCAAACAGATGAACCGATTTGCTTCAAAATTGATACAGAGCATTTTTTTAGCCGACGAATTTGGCAAAGATTCCGATACATCAAATTATAATAATTATAAAATAATGTACCTTTAATTTTTCTCTATTCAGGCTAGATCCTGTTTATAAAGAAGAAGTGTGTATCGATCTGAAATATTACTGATGGGGCTTTTTCAAAATATGTCGGAGTGTGGAAATTCGTCCAATGTTCTGGCTGACAGTGTGCTGATGGTTTTCCTCATCATTTAATAAAGTGTAGGAAAGTGCTCTTTCCAGATACTCAGTTCAAATTTTATAATTTAACACCATAAGGAAAATAATTTAAAATTTTCGGAACTCCTTTGATCTTCCAATCTATAACTTAGGCGAGGTATTATAGAAAGTCCAGTATAAGAAGTATTTTATTCTTCCATTTTTCAAATTAACCTAATTTATAAACAAGCCATCGTTTGACTTATATCCTTTAGTTTTTGAAAGCATACAAAATCATGTAATTGATTGTCCCACTTAAATTCTTGCAGATTGTTTCCCATCATAATCTGTTGGAGTTTTTAAATTCGTGTTAAAAACATTTATTTTATTTCGCTTAAAGTATCTAATCATTATTATACCGCAGTCACAAGTAAGGAAGAACATTTCCATAGGATTAAGATATTGGAAATTATTTCCAAGCTGGTCGGTGACACTAATTGAGGATTTTTATATATATGTACATATGTATATGCCCTAACGATGTCTGTTCTTGGTGTAACCACCATCAACAATAAAGCAAAACAATTTCTTAGATAGACAACCCTAAAGATACTATACATGAATATGATGTGTATACCACACTTTTTAAAGCTGGTAAATACATAAACTTCCTCTCTCTAAAGTTGAGAAAAGTGGAACAAATTGGTGTAATACCCGCAGCATTATAAAGGCGTTTTAAGCCGATTACACTTTGTTAAATGCAATATATTTTCCATTCGTTCGGATTTCCTGTCTAAAGATCGATCGAGAGAAAGAAACCATTGGTGAATTTCTACCTGCCAATATAATGCTGAAATATTTTTGTCTGCATAGGAACTACATAATAAGAAAATATGTAAATATGTATCTACATATGTATGTAACATAGCTACATAATATTTATAAATCACAGCAAAAAAGCCAAATTATCTATATGAAATAAAGCCAATTTGGATGTATTTTGTTTAAGCCATTTTCGAAAAAGTTAGTCAATTTTATCGTAATTTCCTGGCGCAGATATTGCTATCGTAAATTACAGTCGTCCTGCTTGTTTGATCGATCGAAATCATTCAATTTTTTTGCAAACGCATATGACGTTCACGAACACGCTCTTTGTCTTCAACTCGATTTTTTTATTGCAGATTTGCTCCGCAAATAATTTCATCGCAAATATAAAAGCCACATTGGACGGTAGCGTCACTGTAAGTTTCAACGTCATTTATGCCTGTTTTTGCGCATCAATACGACGATATTATTATAAGAATGTTAAATCTTATTATTGTGATGAACAGTAGGTACCTACGTAGACAAATCTAAGGTAATATATTGCGCAGGTTGTCAAAGTAGGAAGTGTCAGAAATTAAAAATAGGTTTGTTCAATGTTCGGGTACTTTCCGGGCTAAAAATGTCAATCTGTCAAATTTTGAGGAGTGGGAAGGAAATTCTCTCAAAGAAGGTGAAACACTTTACTAATAGTAGAAAGCCCGGAACCAAAATATTTGCCACTTTTTAAACTTCAAAAGAAAGTAAACAAAAGCAAAAAAGTAAACAAAACGACAACATTGAAATTTTAATCATAACTTCGTATTCATTATTAAATATGATAATTTATAAATTCAAATTTGCATTATAATTATTTACGAATGTAAATACACTTAGCAAGAACATCCGGTATTTTTTTTTTTTTCATAAATCCCTAAGCAGTACCGAATTGAAAAAAAAAACACTGAAACTCTTCAAAAACACAGTTTCTTTAATTAAATATTTTACTAATAAATTTCTTTTAATAAAAAACTCAATTTCCTTTCATTAAGATAATTAAATTTTTTTATACGAACGAACAAGAAAACAATTCACTCCTTTCAAGTTAAACAAAACAAAAAGTAAACAACAGCCATTTTGTATTTTTTGTTGAACACAGAACTTAACAGTTTGTTTCTCGGGTAAAAACTGGCAAGAAGGGGAAATAATTTTCTCTCTCATGAGTGCTCTCTCCTGCCAGAAATTACACGAAATGTGCGTCCGCGAAGCAAACACGTTTGGACTAAATCTGGTAGAAAATCGTAGTTTTGGGTAGTTTGTGGCTATTACGCGAACGAACCTAATGGCTGTTCGAGTACCCACAAGAAGCATCATTAGAAACAACAACAAAATATTGAATTTTTACAAGAAAAGGGACACTGAATCCAGAGTTTTCCTCGATTTTGACAGATGCTCAAAACTGAACAAAAATGAAAACCCTAATGATATTACCTTTAATATCCGTACTGTGATTCTGATGAACTGGTTTACTACTTCAAATAAATTAGCTTTAATTCAAATTAATACAAAATAAAAAAATTCCTCTAATATTATTTAATTAGATTAATAGAAGCAATAGAAATAGAAACTTAAAAATGCAAAAATTTGATTATTATCAAGATCATCAATAGTTACTGATTAGTTGAAGTAATATTGCAAGGATAAAAACAAAAATTTTTGTAGAATTCAGGGTTTCAAATATTGTTCTTCGTGAATTTTAAATTCAACTCATTTTTTTTTTTTGTTTAATAGTGAACGCAAAGAATGTTAATAAAATAGAAAACCGTAAATCAAAACCAGAACCATAAAATAAAAACAAATCAACTTAGGAACTGGTGAAATTCAGATTATAAAATAAGCTTCGAATTGACGCCAAGATCAGTGCCTGGTAATCAAATCAAATTATAGGGTTCAATGCAAGGCAGTGATCAGTGGAGAAAATTTTTGTTCCACTCTGTCTTATCAGCATTAGAAGATTTTTTTTTTAGTTTTATTTCTGGTTTTATTGTTGATGCGTAAAATTTATTGGATTATATTGTATATAGTTAAATGATGATAGAAGTTTACAATAAAAACTGACCATATATTGTGTGAACCAGAACCGGAAGAATAAGGCGCTAGAAATATAAAAATTTATAAATGAAGTGCGCATCGCAATGATGCCTTATAGATTTACTTATCAAGTTTTACTATACTTGTTATTAGTATTTTCGATGGGTGTAGGTATACTGTATTGGTTGGTACATACATACATAATAAATATAATGTCTATTGGTGCTTTAAAACAATGAAATAATATTGCAACTGATTGAAAAAATAAATACCTAATAAAATATAGGTATCTACTCATAAAGTAATAAAATAAAAATACAGACAATAAACTGCTGTTATAAACTAACAACTTAGATAATAATATAATCTACATATATTTATTCATTTAGCGTAGAACACACATTAAAAGTTTATTACACTGTCGGATAGTATAACTGTCAAAGTTAAAATTGCTATTAAGATAATAATATTAAAATAGAAGTGGTGATTTTTATATTGTCTTGCAACACCGACTTTATGGATCATTTAGGTCACTTATTTTATTTTTATTGAATTATTTATTTATGGAAGTGCCACTACCTATTCTATGTTAGAACTTAAAAGGATGTAAAATATCTTTAATATAGTTCAGAGAAATATAAACCCTGTTTGAAAACACTACAGTTTTATTTAACATATTTCCCCATACGGTTGTCTAATTAATTATAAGTATGTAGGTATATGAAAATATATTTAATTCAATTAAATATAATGGGCCGTATTCTATTCATAATCATTTTTTAAATGTTGCTAATTCAAAAGTGGGTTTAATTGAATTTTTTGACATTTATTGTAATTTGTATGTTTTTTTTATTCCAATATTTGAAGTTGAATAATTCAATAAACTTCTCTTTTGATAATTAAAGAACCGGATTTTTTCTATAATGATCCAATAGATTTTAAACTGCTGTTACGTAAAACGTGAGTTTATAAATCCATTATGAATGTTAAGACAATCGATGGATTCTGGTGGTCTCGATATAATGCAAACATTTGAAGTTATTAATACGACTATTTTGATAAAATAGATAATCTACGACTGTTATTACTTTACTTGGTACCTGTTAATTTTTATTGTGAAAGCATAGTATGGGGACCGCTCTAAATTTTAATTCCCAAACCAAATTCTTTTTAAAATACTTAGGATTTTTAGTTTTCATACAAAATACTCTTTAAAATTTACCGAAACTAAAGTTTAACATTTTAAGCTTAGTACGCGAATCGAGCTAAATTTAAGCTCTCATACAAAAGTCTCTTCAAAATTTTAGCTAAGCTTAAATTAAGCCAAGCATTTTAGCCGAGTGGTACATACGCAGTTCCAGCCAAAAAATTAAATTTTAGTTTCTCACAGTATACATCACTTATGTATCTGTTAAAATTTACCGTACGAAATATTTGTTCGGCACATTAATTTTCTAGCTAAATTTTAATATGCATAATGTATTCTGTAATTCTTGAATTTTTGTGTGAACTTTGTATATTGTGAAATTAAAAATAGAAATGGATAAATATTTGGGAACAGACGATTTATCTCAGCGCAAAGAAAAGAATCAATTTTAAAACAAAAACAAAAACAGCTGTTTTCTCCACAACGCTCTTTTATCAAAATTTAGCTAGAGTTTTAGCCGATGTTTGGAGAGAAGCAGGACTTAAAATTTAGGGCTTAGTGGCTTTACCCGAGTGGTAAAAGCTCCAGCTTTAAAATATTTTTTTGTTTCTTACTGTACATTGCATATCTGTCAAAATTTAGACCATGAAGTAATTCTTCGGTACACTAATTCTACAGCTTTATTTTGGGAATACGTTTTACTAAATACTATGATTTTATGATTTTCTTCAAAAAAAAAAATACTGATTAATCTCAAAATGTAACTTATCATATATAAAATTTAAAAAAATATGCAGGTCTACATACCTATAATTTAGTTTGAAAATACTTTGTGCTAAATAACTTGATATGATCAAAGTAAATATAACCGAGAGATCGTTGAATAATATTTGTTACAAAGTGTCACATAAAATAAGTACATATATCGGGTTTTACAATAAGAGCGCTACAAAGTTTTTTTAAATAAAACAAAAACGATTTTGGATATCAATGAAATTCTTTATTCCTTTGAAAGTTTGTTTGATACCATTATGTATGGAACTCGATTTCTTTTGCATGTCCACCACGGGCACGCTTGCAGAAGTCCAGACACTGAACCCAATTTTCGACGGTTTTCAAGCATAAATCGGCCGATACTGCTGCAATTTCACGTTCGATATTCGTACGAAGTTCATCAATCATCGCTGGCTTGTTGGCATAGACCATAGACTTGACGTAGCCCCACAGGAAATAGTCTAACGGCGTCAAATCGCCCGACCGAGGTGGCCAAGCGACTGGACCATTTCGTGAGATAACAGGTTCTCCAAACTTGGTTTCCAATAAATTGATTGTGACATTAGCTGTGTGGCTTGTGGCGCCGTCCTGTTGGAACCACATGTCCATCGTCCAATTGGAGCCAAAAATATTCGGTTATCATTGAACGGTAGCGATCCCCATTCACAGTAACGTGCCGGTCTTGATCATCACGGAAGAAGTACGGCCCAATGACGCCGCCGGCCCATAAACCACACCAAACCGTGTCCCGTTTTCGGGATGCAATGATGACTCATGGAGTACGTGTGGATTGCTGCCTGACCAATACCGCATATTTTGTTTATTGACGAAGCCATTCAGCCAGAAATGAGCCTCATCGCTGAAGATGATTTTTTCGATTAAAATCCGCTCTTAACGTTGAGGCAACTGACTCCGAATTTCGGTAGTAAATTTTAATAATTTCGACTCGTTGTTGGCTTGTATATCTTTCCATCATGAAATGGCAAACCTTACTAAAGAGAAATGTCAAAAGAGCGGCAAGAAATATGGCGTCGTTTGCTGTCCCTGTTGCTCTACTTTTGTAGCGTCCCTTTTGAAATAGGGGAGAGGGGGGCACGTTTGAACGCGGGGTACCTTTGAACATGGCTAATCAAATCTTAACAAATAAATATTTCAAAGTGCGAAATTAATTTTAAACATGGAAATACTGATATCTTTACACGTCAACGATTTCGCGGAGCCTCTCTTATCTTCATCTGACAGTAGCTGTTTATGCAGTTTTTATGCGTAAATTGAATTTTTGAAATATTTTGTTTGTAAAGGTTTAAAATTTCTTTGCTAAGGTTTTCGTTTTTTAAATAAATAAAGTTCACACCTTCATTTTGATTAACACAAAGATACAGTTCTTAATAAATATGTTAGGTATAATAACTATGGCCGAGTTTTATGTTTTTTAGCATGTTGGGGCAGTTTTTAACGAAACAGACGGGGCACCTTTGAACGGGTTTAAAACTAGTTATTGAAAAAAAAATTTAATTTTTTTCTTCGTAGAACCGATGGAATGTTAAGGGCATTAAGATTTAAGCTTAAATGAGACTTTTTTCTTTAAAAATTTTGTTTTAATCTTTTTATTTCCAAAAGTCAACTTTTTAACTAGTGATTTACACCCTTAAAAACATTTTAAATCATATTAAAGTTTTTTGTATATTCAGCTTCTACATAATTAATTTATTCATACAGTGTATTCTTTCCTTTAATAGATAAGCTCTAATACTCACATTATTAACTTTTGAAAATAATTATAAATACTTCCGTTCAAAAGTGCCCCAGGTAAATTCAAACCTACCCCACATGTGGGGTACCTTTGAACATAAGAACCTACTTTGTATTTTAATAAAAATAGAATATAAATCTTTATTAAATTTAATCAAAAATGGATTTAAATTAATCTTTAAATACATATTTCGAAGTGCCAATATCTTACAGGCCACTGGGGTTTAGAGACTCTAAACCAAAAAGTGTTCAAAGGTGCCCCCCTCTCCCCTACCCTTTATATAAAAAGGGGAATCTGTTATCCTAGAGTTCAATATTGTTTGGATTGTGAAAGGAGTAAGCCAATATTGGCACAGAATCCTGCCTTCATAAAAAAAAATATTTTCAATATTAAAGAATAATCCCTGAGGAAGTTGTTAAAATTGATTTGTTTTATTTGTGTCCTAATCAAATTTTCCAAAAAGCCCACTATAACATCATATCATTCATTATAAACAATAATCTACTTTTCCACTTACCAAAATAATAGAGGCTGAGAACAGTCGGCATCCGGGTATTTCAACTCATGAAATATACCTTTACACGATGAAAAGATAGCAAGTCAACAATATACAGTCGACTCTCAATTAACCGGAATTTTCATTACTTATGTTGGATAATTCCAAATATCGATTTAACGAATAAATCAATTCCTAAAAAATAATAATCTTTATAAAGATAACAATAAAATTACTGATTACCTATTATATATTTTTAATAAATAAATCAAGGGAATAAAGAAAATTAAAACATTTAATAAAAAATTAGTTAAGACCGTAAACCTATTTACTGAATTTTATTGATAAACTTCAACATTTTAAAGATATATGAATTTATTATTTATAGTCTCTTACCATTAATTAGTTTTTCTATATATTTTTTCTTAAAAAAATACTCTTTCTACAAGATAAAGACGCTTTTGTGCAAGATTTCCTTTAAATATAATTGGCCAAATTAGTGTTTTCCAATAAACATCTCGGATAAAAAGTGAAATCTGGATAATCAATTGCTTTTAGTAATTAAACCCGTTTATTAAATCCCTGATTGATCGAATGCTTGATAGCCGAGAATTGACTGTATAAGTACATAAATAAACATTTTGATACTTATGCGTTAAACCAATCAACTAAAATATGATTTAAGTGCTAAAAAAACCCACGCTCAATATCTCATCACTGAGGCTGACCGACACACATTAAATTTTTCCATCAATTATAGATATACAAACGCCTACAGAATTTTCCATTGATGCCAGAAATATATACGCACAAAATCATTAGTACATAGATATATATCGACAAAGAAAATAGCCATTGGCATTTCCATCACAATAAATTGTAAATAGATTTCCCTTTAACGGTTAATTTCAAGCATTATATTTCACACTTTTTCGCCAAAGAATCAGGTACTTACTTATTTTTTTTTCCTCCATCATAACAAACTTACATCTGCTGGATGCAGGCAGAACTTGTTTTTCCGACACTCGACAGAGTCTTAACCAAAACTAAATTGTACAACACACACGCACTTAATTGAGCTACTTTTTGATGAATCGGAACAGCTTTGATGTGAAGCCAACTTCACATCGAACAACCATCCAAACACTCTCTCATATATATTGATGAAGTTACTAAGTGTGTTTCCTGGTTGTTTATAAATATAAGCAATATAGCTAGCTATAACTTAATATCCATCATTGCTAAATGGGAGACCCAATTCAAACATTAAATTAAATTTTTTTTAAGAAGAAAGAAGAAGGGACCCAACAACTACGCCCTGTGGTACCTCATTACCCACTTTGAAAAAGTACGCAAATATTTTGGCACATTGTCAGTAACGACGACGAGCGACGACGATGGTGATGCGGTAGCAATTGCGTGACTTCGGGAAATTGGATATCCACTTTCAACATGATGTTAAAGCTACCTCGTCGAATTCGGTTCTTGAGACCTTTATAATTACATGTTCGGTGGGTCTTGACTCTGAAGGCGAACATGCGTGTGTGGTAGGAACAGATTTGCTTCAAGTTTGCTTTTTTATTTGTGGCACATATTTAACTTCGGAAATCACCGCAAATTGCCAACATTGTTAAGATCCAAGAAGCGTGTTGAGTACACATTTATAGCAATTGACAAAAGTGAAAGTCAGGTATAAGCCAATTGGACGAATTCCTCAAGGGCAAAATACTATTGAAGCAGAAAATGTAGTTATTTAAGATTTGAGTAGGCTATACTTAAAAAGTTAAACATATATATGTACGTACTAATTTGATAATAAGAATAACCAGCCGAGACCACCCATAACGAATATAAGGTTCTGGTGTTCTCATTCATTAATCCTCTTTAAGGAGCGTATCGAAAATTAGATCCATTACAAAAACGACACAATGACGCAACAAATGTGAAACTTTATATTTAATATCAATACAAATGACAGTCGGTCGTACTTCTAATCCTCAACTCAGACAAATATGATACACGAATGTTAAAGATCATATCAAGCTCCTGTTTCAAAACAAGGATCAAATTTCATCGCGCTTAGATATTGTTTGTATCCTTCTGTTCCAGCGACCCAGATTTCCAATGATATAATTTGAATTCATCAATGATGTTTATAACCACAACCAATGCCGCCATATGTAGATATATTCATGACAAGAGTCTTTCCTCCGACAAGCAGGATGCTGGTTCTTGCACCCTTTCCACCTAAACTGGATCATGATATATTATCGTAGCACAGCGACCGACGCGACGCTGCTGCATCACATAACTCATAATGTAGCACGAGTGTATAATACGTTACGTATAGCGTAGCGATGCTAGAATATAGAATAGCCGACAGCGGATGTTAGGTGTCAGGCTTTCGAATCTTTTGATTGATCCCGATATAGGGTTAGTGAGCCCTCGTTTTATTTTTTTCTTCTGCCTCTAACCATGTTCATAAAGGTAAAGTGCCCCCAAAAGGATTCTGATGCTCCTCTCGGAACTGGCTTTGGTTTCGTTTAAGGGTTTTTGTTGGATGAACTTCGACAGAGCGGGGATAATAAATTGATGGCAAATCGATGTCTGTGCGTTGCGTCGTCATCGGTCGGTTGAGTTTAAATACTGTGTGGTGCGATGATGAAGTGAGCGTGTCCGCGCATTCATAATTGTTATAGGGTAAAGGATATAAGCCGCTTCTTGATGAATGCACGCCATTGTACTAAATTATCTGTGAGATGAGTGCTTTTTGGCCAAGAGGTTTCGGTTTCAGATTAAGTTGTTTCCTTGAGTTTTAATTACTGCGGCGAAAGTGGTACAAGTAATATTTATGATGGGTACGTTGCGTGTCAAGAAGAAAATTAATTGGATTTTTTTTTAATATTTTACGGAAAGTTGATCGAGAAGTTAGGCTGGTGAAAAGTGAATGATATCATAATTCATTAGGTTAATTGGTCTTAATTTGAATTAAGTAATTAGGAAATTCTTGTGTTTTATTTTATTTAACACGAACAAAGTGGCATATTTAATTTTTTGTTTCTTATGTAACAGATAAGGACTTGTGTGTGATAAGATGAGCTTATATGAATTTTGATAATAGATAAGGGAAATTATGATTTTGAGAAAATTTTTTTTTAGATAGAAAATTATTTTTAGCCATAAAAACGGTTATTACAAAAATTTAAATTTTAGTTTTTGTGAGTCAGTATAAAATTCATCTTCCTGCAAAGAAGTTCAAATTTTAATCTGAGTTATTTTTCGTTGTGTTAGTAGATACCTAGGTACCTTTGGGGAGGGAACATTTTTTTTACCGTAAACAATTTTAATTTTTTGGAAATACATACTGTTAAAATTGTAATTTAGAATTGAGCAATAGAAAAGTGAACCTTGTGCCTATTTGCACACAACATGCTACAGTTTTAAAATAAATATAGCTTACCAAATCCTACTTTTAAGATTTTTGAAACATTATCTAAAAAAAAAAATTATCAAAATCAGTTGAGCCGTTTTTTTTAGAAAATTGAAAATCAAAAATATGATTCCATGGAAAGTACCTACCTACCATTTAGAAATATTTATCGGCTTTTTTGCTATAAAATGGTATAGCCTCTTTGTAAAAAAAATAGTTTTTTTATTAAGTTGTGGGGCGTTTTTGAGAAAAACAAGGTTTTTATTACTTGCTAAAATAATTAGATACGGCAGGTACCGTTATTTTTGGTACTAAAAAAAAATAAAAAAAAAAAACGTGTGTGGAAATATCCAGTAAGCGCTAGATGCTAAGTTTAGAGAAAAATGATCCAACCGTTTAAGCTGCAGTTGAAAGGACAGACATACAAAATTCCGAGGCTCACTTTTTTTGACTTCTCTATCATCGTAATGTCGACTGATAAGAGAATTTGATTTTTTTTACGAATCCATAACTTGCCTACGCATAATATGTACTATATATAATATGGAATATAATATATTTGCGTCCTCCTTATAGTTATACACTACAGGCATTTACGTAATATATATGGACTACTCCACTCGTGTTCCAGTTTACAGCAGTGCTCTTGGGTCTTGGTGGTCATGCCATGAAACTCGCCATTACGAGCAGCCAAAGATACTCTATTATTAATATATATTGTAAGGTAATAACGCACTATATTGCCAAAAAACCCAATGGGAAAGATCAGAAAAAATAAGTTCGATCAAAATTTGCAAAAATTGTGCAATTCATTGGCTAGAAAACCGAAAAAAATGTCTTTTATTCAATTTAAATAAAAAATGAACTTTTTCGAATGCCATCAACTGTCGGTTCTTCTTAAATATTTGAATTTTAACGATTTTTTTTTAGTGTTTGGCGTCTATTTAGTTACGAATGTAGCCGCTCAGTCCCAAAAGCGGTGAGATTTCTTGGAACATTTTTCTGCACAAGAAATGTAGTGACAAGTAACTAGCAGTCCATGTACAGTACGTCAATGACTACAGGGCTTATGTCAAATAAAGTATCAAAAAGGGAAAATCCATTACGTTTTACCTCACAAACTGACAAACAAATCTGAGTTGTTCGTAAAAAATAAATAACAAAAATTCTGCTGCGCCGATTAGATTCTTTTTCATTTCTTTTAATATTATTCTCATCATCGTTTTTGTGTAGTTTTTGCGTTGTTTTCAAATAAATTTAAATATGTACGTACATATATGAAACAAAAAGTACATGTTATTGATTTTTTGAAAGAATTTTTTCATTCACTTGGCTGTGTGTAGTGTATAGTACATAACTCTATGCACTCGCTATTATGCGTTTATAAATTCGGCTGTAGTACCTACATATGTAACAGAAAATACTTTTCTTAAAAGATAAATTCAATAAACCCCATTATTTAAACATAAAGCTAAGTACAGACGATTGTCAGATCTTACAATATTGTCAGAACTGTCAATGGTCTGACAATAGCTGACAATTAGCTGACAATTGACATATTTCTTACAATGAAAAATTGTCCGTTCACACGATTGGTAGATTTCATCCAAAAGTCTGACAATTTGATTGTCAGCTCTTGTCTGACAATTTTCGGACAATAATATATCTGAAAAAATTGTCAGCTTGAAAATTTTCTGTTCAAACGGTTGGCCGATCTATATAAAATTTTTTTGATTGTTTACATCTTTTGGGGGGAGACATCATTACTTGGCGGATGTTCTGCAGCATTCTTATCGATTTCCTCTGCATTAAATAAAGAATCTTTTTCTTATCTCCTTTTAATATAATATGTAATATTTTCGACCATTGATGCCTCCTCCATTGTTAGATTTTTTATCTATTTTTATTCAGAAATGCGACAAAAAATCAACAACATGCAAAAAAGAATTAATAAAAGACAAATGGCGGCCGAGCATGAGCACTTAATTTATTCCGAATAAAACTACATAACACAAGGAATTGATATAAAATGTAATTGAAGTGAACTGAATAAATAAACTCAAAAAGAAAATATTTATAAAGCAATATAGATATTTTCTTTTTGAGTTTATTTATTCAGTTGTGCAAAAACTAAAAATTTCGAACACAAATGTTTTTTTTTATCTCTTATCTCTCATTGACATTTCGAACTTCGATGAAGAAATTGTCAGCAATTGTAAGATGTTTTCAATGAAAACATGTGACAATGACCAATGAGTCTGACAATGTCCTAATCATCTGACAATGATAAAATTGTGTGTTCAGACTATTGTAAGACATTTGAGACAGTTTTTTCACTGACAGATCTGACAATATTGTAAGATCTGACAATCGTCTGTACTTAGCTTAAGTTCTAAACAGTCTACAACATAGCCTAATTGAACGAACCTAAATAACACTACATCATAACAGCCATTTGAATTAATTATTTAATATTGTTTTAGAAGACCTACCTCAATTAGTTTCCGTAGTGTAGTGGTTATCACGTGTGCTTCACACGCACAAGGTCCCCGGTTCGAACCCGGGCGGAAACAAAATTTCATAAACCCTTTTTTAGTTTTTTTTTAGTTCGAAATATATTTTTTTTAATTGAATAAAAATTAAATCTAATCCAGTCGAAAGGTATACGTGCACATCAAATGAATAATTATATATAATAGTACCAAATAGAAAATTTGTTTATTTGCATCTTTACTTTCTTATAGACCGAGAGCCCGCAGCAAATTTTGGGTGTGATGTACCTTGGGTTCTAAGGCTGAAGTGTACTCGTCGGATCCAGAGTCTAACTAAAGGAGGTACAGTAAACTTTAGTATAAAAGGTCTTTTTTTATTAAGACTCCAAATTAAATAGTAAATTCACAAAATCTTATATTAAATTGCTACAATAAAGTTTGTTTTGATGATTATCGATCGGTCACTGGAACATCGGTAGCACCTGGTATTTTCGGGCTGTTGTCTTCTTTAGAGAGTCTTCTTCCGCGGCTTGTACTGCACTTCGGGTTCTTTGCTAGGTTATCTTTATTACGGTCGTAATGGAATATTAGCGACTATCAACGGCTTTTAACCGGCTTATCAACGGCTTTTAACCGGCTTATCAACGGCTCTTAACCGGCTTATCAACGGCTCTTAACCTATCTTTACTTTTCATATGCAAATATGAAAGCCTTGCACTCGTTGGTCCATCCCTGCCAAATTGTGTATGCGATCTTATAGTATGAGGTTTTGAATTCTGCCTTTTTCTGTAAAATGTTCAGACTTCAGAAAAACATTTTTACGCTGAAGCCAAAAGGTGGTTCTGATTATGCTGATTTTTTGCATTAATAATTTTTTTGTTTGGAATTTATCGACTTTCACTTCAACCGTCGATAGTGTGTTTCCAAGGTAAGTTCCGTACGGAAAAGATATGTCGTAATTCAAATTCATTGTGCAAGACTTTCATATTTTATTTAAAAAAATTGTCTTTGTTAGGTTAATATTTTATTTTCAAATAAATTGATGGTCAGGAATAAACAACCTGTTTATAGTAAAATTATGATAATGAGATATTTCGAATAACATACTAAAAAATTTTAAAGTCCCTTAAATATTATTGCGTTGGTTTTTCAACTCCTGGCCATTTGATTGTTTAAGGTGCTGACCAAAGCTATTATTGAAATTTTTTTTATAATTTTGTGATAGTAAGAAATCAAAATCACAGTCATTGTTTTTATGCCAAAAAAATACTTTGGCCGAACAATATAGAAACGTCCAGGGAATGGAGATTTCAGAAACATCAGCAATTTCGCTTATAAATACATAAAAAGGATTCCTCAAGAAAATTTCCCGATTTTGCTATCAAAATGCTGAGGACAAACATTTTGAATTCGCTTATTAATTTTTTTTGTCGGAGTGAAATTTCTGTGATCTCTGTTTCCAGAAGGTTTCTTTATTTAAAAAAAGAGCTTTTTTTCTTATTTCAAACCTATTGAAGACCAGCCTCCAAAAATAAAATAGCATAGGTATATAAAAATCACCTTATAATAAACATAAACCATTCCCATACCTTTTGTTTGAATGTTGTTTGCTAACACAGAATTGTTGTAATGAGCAATTTCGAATCCCCAAATAATTTTCACTTTCTATAATTTAATCAGGATTCGGGACCAATCTATAATCGTATTCAAACACATTCATCAGACAAAAGAAAACCCTGTTTAGTTCATGGCCTTAACTTAACCTTATCAAGTAATTTTTGTTTCTATTGAATTTCATTTTGATTTAGTTCGGTGGTAAAATTCCAATTACTTTTGTATGCCGTTCGCTCTACAGTCCTCACCGTACGGCACATAAATTATTTGAAATATGTTCATTACCGTTTATTAACGTCAGATTAGGGCATTCAAATGCAGGCCACACCGACCAAGCATGTTTTACGTGACAGCAAAATCCGTGTCTTGATCTTGAATTTGAAACCACGTACCTACCTAAAGATTTAGGGAAAATAAAAGTATAAAGAACAACAAAAAGAAAAGTGACAACAATACGTCCAAAAAGTTCTGACGGTCACTAGGACACACAAAATAAAACTAGAAGGCGAATAAGACGATTGCTGAATTTAAACTTCAAGACATACCTACCTATCATTATGCCAGCTTAGTCAATTTGTGAAATAAATCATCTGGATTTCTTTATTTAAGTTAAGTACATACATAAATATCCCGTCCAAAATCAGTTGATTTGTACGATGACTACATACTATAGTGCATTTTTATTTTTTTTATTATATTTCAAATTCATTGGATATTTTTAGTTAAAATTTCACTTACCACAGCCAAACTTAAAGTCTTTAGTTGGGAAGAAATTTCAACCTATTTTGGTTACAAAGTATGATTTACCTACACTAGAAGGAGAGGTTCATTTGTTGGTAATCTTTATAGGGAACTCAAGTCTTTTAAAAAAACTCATCGCGCTTGATGACAGTTAAATATGGAGAACGGTCCAGTTAACCCACACATATTTAAACAAGAGGTCATTTAAAATTTAAATGTTTTTTGAAATGTGATTTCCGAATTGATAAATGAAATGTATTTTTTTTATTATCCGGATAAAAATGAAAGCGCGATGATTATTATGGCGCTTAAGTTAATGGGGATATACCATCATCTTAAATAAATACCGCATCGTTATAATGGTTGCTGTTGCTGGACCCACCAGAATTGGCCGTTTTAAATTGGTTTTGTTAGATTTGTAAGTGGCTTGAAGCTTAACAATGACAAGCAGTGATTCATTGGGTGTTTGTTTTTTTTTCTTTATAAAAGTGGTTGTAATCTTAAAGACACAATGACACCCGCATTAATATAAGAGAAATTAAATTAAGAAAAAGAAAAGGAAAAGATTTTAGGTCACAAAAGATTATTTAAGTATTTTGTTTGTTTTTAATCTTGGCTTCATTTAGTAGGTACCACCTAACGTATTAAGTCTTAACAAAAAATTAAATAAGACAACGTTAAGAGTTATTATACTATCCTGGGAAATATGTACAAAAAAGGTCAATCTCCGGAAAAAAAACCCAAGTAAGGATTTTTAAACTCAATCATCATCATCAATATTATTTGTATTAAATTAATGCAAGAATTCTCGCACGGGTAGACTATATATGTATTTATTTAGACATATAGATGCTGCTCTGGCCTGGGCTAGGGGAGCCTTTGCCCTGACGAAACGGTTGTTTTACAGCAGCCGGCTTGACACCAGGGTAAAGGTGATTTGCTACATGGCCCTCATACGGCCGATGATTGCCTATGGATGTCCCGTGTGGTTCAACGTTGGCCCATCTCAAATGGAAAAGATTCAGGTGTTTGAGAGGCAGTGCTTACGTCGCTGCCTTGGATTACACAGAACACCAGAGTCGGAGTACAAACATTACTATTCCAACAGGGTTCTATACAACGGAGTCAACATTAACAGAATTGATAATTTCTTATTAAAGCTGATTCGGGGTCACATTGCAAGAGCGATGTCCTCAGCTAATAGCTTAATCTTTGGGGCTTATTACTCCAACACGGAATATTTCGAGAGTGTGCGTTTGAATGACCATGTTCCACCTAACGCATTCCTCTATTTAGACAGTCGAGGGCTGATCCAGGATAGAGAGGCGGTTCCGCTAATCTACCACGTCGGTCGTAGAACTGTGGATAGGCGATTTCGATACGATCGAGACGTGCTTGCACAAGGCGGTGCTGAGCGAATTCGGTTCAGTAGGACTGTGTCAGATCGGGACCGAAAAGATAGGAAGAAGCAGGAGAACCAGTTTTGGTGGCTCAATGCTAATCATAATGATATTGAAAGTTGACGAAGTTTTTTCTTGGCCGACTTACATATAGTTGTAGGTACTAGTTTTAAGTAGGGACAGTCGGGGTGGCACCCATAAAAATTAAAAAAAAAAAAATATATGTATATACATATGTATAAAAAACAATAAAAATCAAACAAAAAAAATGTAAAATAAAAGCTGCTGTGGCTGTTCTAGTTTTTAAGTAGCTTTAAGTAGTTTAAGTCATTTTAAGTAGTTTAAGTAATCTTAAGTACATAGTTTTAATTAGTAGTAAGTAGTTTTAACATAGTTTTTTAAGTAGTAGTAAGTTTTAAATAAAAAAAAAATAAAAATGATATTTAACCAAGTTTTTTGTATCCATTCTTTCTTGGTAAAAAATAAAACCAATACAAAATATTAGTATTAAATTAGTTTTTAGGCCGAAAGGCATTAGAATTAAGATATATCTTAACTTAGAGCGCCCACATAGGGCCAGTAAGTTAGTTGTAAGTTATTGATAAGTAGTCTAGTTTTTATGAATTTTTATCTAGCTTTTAGTTAGTTGTAAGTCTTTGGAAAAATAAAAATGAAAAATGAAAATGAGACTATATATTTACATATATAGTTACCTTTATTTTGGAAGAAGAAATACTGACGTATCGCAAAATCTGGCTTCCATACAAGGTGACATGTCAAAAATAACGGTGTTTTGTAATCCACATGATTTTATTTTTAAAAATTGTTCAAAAGTACCATTTTTGTATCTTTACACTTAATGATAAATTTATCTATAACTAATTATTTATTCTATGGAGTGCGTAGTGTGTAGTGCGAGGTGCGTAGATACAAAAAACTTTAACATTAAAGTCTATTTTCATTAAAATTAAAACAATTTTTGTTTTTATATTTTGGAAAAATTCAGCTCCAACTGCCAAGTGGCACCAGGATATTTTATTTATTTAAGTACTTTTAGGGCCTGTTTCACAATACTAAAAATGACTAAAGTTCTAATTATTTTTATCCGACATTTAATTTAAAAAAACTTTGCGTTTCACAATGATCAAATAGCTATTTGTTCGTTATTCCAGTTTTCTAGACAAATTAAATTTGACTGATGTGAAAAATAAAAAAAAATTATTTAGATATATTATAGTACAGTAACTTTATACATCAGACTTTGCGTCAAATCCTGTAGTCTTAATTTTTTGCTGAGAAAACCGATATTTTAAACATGTAACCCTTAACAACTTTTTGGCAATGGATAAAGTATTTCCTAGACCAAAATAAATGAATATTATTGCTTAAGAAAACCTTTACGTCGTTTTTTTCTCTACAGTAGAAGTACATTTTTCCTGGGCTATCTCAGATTAAAGCGATACCGGCATTTTTGAGAATCATAAAAAGAACGAACCTAAATCTAAAAAAGATAACATCATCAAAGTACAGAATTTAAAGCGACTTATTGTTTTCTTTTGAGTGATGGAAATTGCCCGCGCTGAAAAAAAAAAGTTTCAATAAAGCGTGTAAGGAAAACTAGAGGTAGGTATAGGTACATTCACGGCTTAGAAGCTTTTGAATCAAAAATAGATCCGTATATATGTATACTTTTTATAGAAAATTAAAAATTTTGTATGGTCCTTATCCTTAATTAATTTGCAATATCAAAAACTTCTGTTAAGGTTTTTATTTTGTATAGCTTTTATAGACTGGAGTTTCACGACTGCCACCAGCCCCATTAAATGGTGCTTGGTCTTTTTGTTCAATTTAATTTGGAAAACTTTTTGCCTCCACCGAGATTCGACCCTTACGCTGTGGATCCATTCGCATTATTTGAGATAATGTCAATTTCAATGGTAATGAAAATTACCATGCCTATGTGGGCTTTCTATTGCCAAGAAATGTCAAAAGTCAGTATAGAAATTACGACCACTGTCAAATGTTTTTTAGCTTTTTAAAATCACTCTTATTGATACTAAAAAACTTTATTTCACTTAATTTCGCATATTTTCAACTTTAATTTCAAAAAGAAGCAAAAATCATATAAAATCGCGGAGACACCGGAGAAAGGTAAAACGTCAACATTTATTGCCTCAGCGATGTAAATGAATAGTTGCCGTCCATTTGCCGAGCAATATTGCCGTTGATATTGCCAAAGCATCTCCATTGGCAATATTCAAGGCAATGACAATGAGTCAGTCAATTTATTTCTTAAAATATTGCCAATGAAGACGCTGGGTAAACCAAGCTTCTTCAGAGCCATATGCACTATACGCATTGCACTACCTACCGAAGTCACGTGATCAGGTCCATCTCACTAAAGGTTTTTTTGTTTGAAAACACTATTTTTATTTTTTATAAGTGTTTCCGCTTAAACATATCTACATTTTATTAATTTTTTTTTTACTTTCTAGAACCCACATCAAGTTGTTATTGTTTCGGAATTTTTTAAAATTATGTGAAAATCCAGTCTGAACTGAACTGACTTTATGTTTATTGACGCTTCAACAACATTCGTCCAAAAGAAAGGTAAAGCAAAATTCCACAGGGGCCATTTGTACAAACGTTATTCACTTCAGATCAAGATTTCAACCCAACGATTTCAGTGGATTAACTTTAAGTTTAAGGTAAAGTTTAAAAGTTTAAATATTTAATTGGGCATTAAAGAAGTTTTTGGCCTTGAACCTTCATCGATTATTATCAGTTATAAAACCCGCCGAAATTGGTTAGTTTTAATATTGATCAGACGATGAACCACATTCGCACAACTGACCCATAGACCTAGTTTTACAGTAATAAGTTAAACCAGAATTAGTTATAACTGGACGTATATTTAATTAAAGTTAACTAAAGAAGCAGGTTTTCGGAGGAGAGTACTTCCGAATCAGCTTTATTCACTAGCAGGATAAAACCTCAGAAGCATCTATTCAGTAAATCCAAAAAGTATAACTCACATGATTTGGTGATTAAATTCGGGTTTAATTTTAATCCTGCCAGAAAAACTTGAACAAAAGTCTCTATGTTCTCTTTGAATATAAAATATATTCAAAATTAAAAGGAAACTATTGAAAACCATCATGAAAAGTCACATAGAACATAATTAAGTTTTTAAATAATGAGGATTGAACTTGAAGCGTTCTAATTCTAAATCTACAATTTACTGTTGTCTAATAATTCATGAGTCATGGTGCAATGCGATGACATAATTTACAAATTAAGTGCAGAGTTTTTAGGTACAGTGTGTTTTCGGTTATTCATGTCTCACTCCCAACAACGATATTATGCTCGATGATAATTACTATGATGAGACGCTCTTTAAGTTGAACGTTTAGTATTCTAATGTTATGCATGCATGCATAATGAGCGGGGATTTCAAGACTATCAAAGGGTGATGGAGTTATTTATGAAGTTTAAACGCAAAACCTACACCTACACTATGGACAACATTTTCCCCGACTATTCTAACTATGGCCATGGTCTAGGGGAACATCTTCGTTTCCCTATTTTTGTTGAGTTCTTATACGTCTAATGGCAATCAAGTGCTCTCATAGTTAACACTACACAAACACAACTCAATGCGTCACGTCACGGGTTGTGTTGTTTATTTATGGAGAAGAGATATTCCAGAACAGACCATGTATAGATATTTGCGCAGTGACGACGACGACCTATACAAAGTCGACGTGCGGAAATTTGTTTGCAAATAAACAACATACTATACACAGCGGCGGCGGCGGCGGCACGGTGCGGTGGCGGCATGGATGGTGCGGCAAATCGAATTTGATTTATATTAGCTTAACGCGTCGATTGATCCTTTGAAGGGAGCATCAAGCAGAGTCCCAGTCCCAGACACAGCACGTCATCAATGGTTAATGTTAGACCTATCTATGATGATGGTTGGCGTGAGACGATGATAGCTATAAGCGTATAATATACATTATAATATATTTTCATGCTAACATCAAATAGTTTGCACGATCTGGATCGACTCAATCTATAGTGGGTGGATATACCTAACACCTTTATTTTTGACTTGGCCGAGTGGGGTTGTTTTTTTGTTTTAGGAATAATAATGCAAAAGAGTTCATTGATTTTTAATGAGGTAAACCTTTCTTTCACCCACCTCAAGTAAATGACCGCGGTTTTTATAATCTTCCGATATAGGTACATAAGTCGTTGTTTGATATTTAGATTAAATTGCATTCATATGGATCATGGGATTATCAAAAATGAATCTTCGTCGATAGTAAAATGGGGCTATTGTATCTCTTAAATTTTAGGTTTTTAAATTAAGTAAGATTCTTACCTCAGAAAGTGAATAAAATAAAGTGAACCTAAACGTTTAGGCTGCAGCCGTACAGACCAGATAGATTTGCCAGACCAACATAATTTTATACCAATCCATAACACGTAGACGTAGCACATTATATTATAATACCAGTGTTTTAGTAAGATCCAGCTGAGCAAAATTTTTACACGTAAACAATAACAAACAAAAAATTGATTAGGTGTAAATAAATACTTTGTTACTGTTTATAAACGAAACCACTGAGCTGGCTTTATTATATAAATATTATAATCTTTATTACTTTGACACTGCGGCTTTGCAAAGCGTGCCCTGCTTGCATCAATTTTTTTCCGTTATGTTTAAAAATGTTGGCCTCAATTCAAAAACTTATTAGCTATAAATTATTTAAGGAGATGTCAAATTTGAGATTATGAGATGTTGCATTAAAAACGATTCACTTCGAATTATTAAAAGTGCTAATCATAAAATTAATTGACAATTAATTAAAAATAATTGTACGGTGTTTGTGTCTAGGTATGTTCCAACAATTAAAAAAAAAAACTTTGACTTATCAAAATTTCAAACACTTCATTTTCTGTGGAAATAATAGGCATGTTCAGGAAAATGAGATTTCTGAGATATGTATGTATGAGAAATGAAATATATATGAGATATCGGAGAAAAAGATAAAATAAGTATTTGTTGATTTTAAATTTAATATGTGTACTGTGCTTTTAAACAATGTGCCTGTTTGGTAACTTGACTTGCTGTAAGACGTCGCGTCATTATAATTTGACAATTTATGGCTTAACACATAAAGGTCAAACAATCTCGCGTGGATTGGTATCGTCCCAAATCCGGCAATCTAGCTTTTTCACGTACCCATCATTCATCCAAAAATGGGCCTCATCGCTAAAGGGCGCAACGAGCGCATCATTGCTACTACCCATTTTGATAATAAAATTTTATCATTTGCCCGTGTTCCTCGACGCTGTAACTTGCAATGATGGTTTGACTTTAGTAACTGATTAAAAGACGATATTTTGACAGAAAGTAAAAGAATAAATATGGCCGCCACGAGCTGTCAAAATCAACCCGTCCCTACTGGAAAACCCATTACATTTTGACGTAGAGTATTTCGTTCTAAAAGTTACCGCTTTTTCCAGTTTGAAAAATAAAATAATCTTTTTTTTTACTTATTCATTCGTATTGTAGGCATTCTTTTGTGAAATTTGATAATTCTTTGAGATTATCTAAAGAAAGAAAACCCCATTAAATTAGTAAAGTCAATTCGTGCAACATGCGTTCGGATGTGTTCGTTCAAGTCCTTAAATCTTCAACGTTTTACCTGTCAACACTGAATGATAAATAACGTCTTTAACAATTATTACCTACACGTCAACGAATTTTGGCACATCATTAACTGACCTATTACAGTTATTCGTAAGATCGCCAATGTTTAATGCGTAGACTCCAGGGCATATTAAAGGTGTGTTCATCGATTTTCTGGTGAAATCATTTACCATACTGTTCACCTTCAAACGCCTTTTAAACGAACACATCCTTATAACAAAAATGCATAAAGATTAGCTTATTTTAATGAATTTCTTGATATTGGTGATTAAATTAAAAACTATGCTGATGATACTGAATTTAAATTGTTTCTAATAAATAGTTGGTTGTCAATAATTCTTTTTTTTTCTCAATCGCAGAAGTTTAACCGTTTGATTTATAACTATTCTCAATAATTTTTTGTTCAATCTTGCTTGCATATAATAATTATATTGGTATATTTTAAATGAATAATGCAATTTTTCTTAAGTTTCCAGGTGTGGTTTTAAATAATAAAATCAGCAGAAGTTAATTAATTTTTTTTTTCTTTTTTATAAAATCAATCATTTGACTTATGTATAGGTACCTGTAAGAACAGAATATATACATATTTAAATAAATACAATATCTACACTGTCAGAACTACATCTATATAAAATGCAAAGGAAACTCCCTGTTTCATGCACCCTATATCGCGTAACAAAAAAATCATTCCGTTTCATTTGTTTTGTACATACATATGTATGTATATTATACATAAATTCATTACACCTTCACTTTGGCCTAGCTCAAAGCAAGCACTTTATTCAAGATCCTCACATCTTCTGATGATCGATTATAATGTCGTTTACACAAGATAACATTCATTCTTGACGTTTTGTAGCATTGTTACCATCCCACGAAACACCCCGTGTGTAATTGGTTGTCATTGAAAAGATAATAAAACCGATGTAAACGCCGCCGCCGCCGTCGCTGCCACCGCCATCCACCATCATTTTAACAAAACTTACTCATCTCATCTTGAGTCCTACTTTAAATTCTAAACATGTAAAAAATATTACATTAAATAAAAAAAATAATAAGAACAACGAACAATATTTAAACATCAACTTTATGTTTTCTTTTATTTTTTTTATACCCGATCGATCATCAACCCTCCTGTGTTTGTTCGTGTCAAGGCGCACCACGCACGGCTGCGGGCACTACATTAGTATCAGTGCTTGCAATAAGAAAGGACTCTTGCGATCACGAAGTAAGTACAAATATACACCATCGTGTGCCATTAAAGATGCTCAATTTAATGGTAATAATTGAAAAAGAAGACATTTTCACAATACAATGTTAAAGTAAATGATAATTTTAAAGTGATTTAGGTATGTTTGGTTGGGTTCTGTTGCTCCACCCAAATTTAAAGCAAACGTGCTCTTGTTCATTCAATGGGCTCAATGAATGACAGGAGAATTATGTCATCAGATTTGACATCATCCAGGTTTAGTAGTAGCTTCTTTTGGATGATAAATCGAAAGCTAAAGATCTTATAAAACAAATTTTAAGCATTCAAAACTTGACCTGTAGCAATGAATAAAACTTATAAAAATTTAATAGAAATTATAAAGTTACATAAATGTGTTATATTTGTATATTTTTAAATCTTGCCTTTATTTAAATTTAGTCAAACGAACAGCTCTTTTAGTTAAACAACAAAATTAAGATATGAATCCAAAATTGTTTGGTCTTAGAGATCTCCGAACAAAATGGATCGTTTAGGCTCAATTCTTTCTCGCTTTAAGCCCTATATTGAATATTGATTCACTTTTCACAGTAACTAGGTCAGTTGGATTTCTTCAAATTGTGAATATCATTTTTAATGATTTATTGTCATTAGAAAAAAAGGGGAAGAAATTTTCACTAAAGGAATTCGTCAATGTCGGTTAAGTAGAAGATTTTTCTTCCATATGACACTGGGTCTTGTGAATAAAAAAAGATTTGAAGCTAGATAGTTCCAGCTTAAGCTTTGTTTTATATGGATAAAAAAATGATTGCGCTTAACAGCTTGAACTAGAAAATTCTAGCTTTAGCTTCAAAATTTATTCACATGTTTCGACTTAGGAAGCTTTAGCTAAAACTGATTTATATTGACCAAATCGTAAAGCAAGCGGGTTTAGGATTTTTTGTTGTCAAAACTCTCTGCTCTCTGCAGTCTTCACTATAGGGAAAGTATTGGTTGCTGGTACAAAAATTTTGTTTATTATCTATATCGTTTGTCAGTCTCGTCTCTGCGTCTTTATGTCCAGTGCACAGTAGACGTATTTGGTTCGAATTTGTACAACATTCTTTAGAGGAGAAGTTTGTTTTTTTTAGTGCTAAAGTTTAACTAGACTTTGTAGCTACAATACAGCGGTTTTGATATTTTAAAATGTTTCGCAAAAGGGCTCAAATGATTTTAATTAATAATCGCAGGTACACTTAATAACTAACCTGATTTGAATAAAACTGCGTTTCAAGTTAGTTAGCAAAAAATCACATAACATGATGATTTTTTTTAATTCTCTTAATTTTGAGCTATTCCCTAATAGGCGCATAAACTTGACCATTTTCACACCATAACTCTAGAGACAGAATAATAAAAATAAGACCTACCTAGTCAAAGCTTGAAAGAATCTTGATATTTTTGGAGCTTTTATTAAATATAATATTCTAGCTTAAGTTATTCTTAATTTACACAAATTGAAGCTTAGGCTGAAAAAACAAGCTTAAACTGAGGGAATTTAGCATTGGATATTTTAAAATAGCTATTACTAGAAGATATCTTTAACTTGCTACCTTAAGCTTATTTTTATTCACCTAAAACCTAATGTTTACTTAAAAATCAAAGTTTAAACTTTAGCTTGCTTTTATTTACAAGACCCACTATCACAAATTTGTTTCCTATGGATTTTGACAATAAATTAAGAAAATTTTTGCACTAGAAAGTTCACGTTAACAAAATCCACGAGTTTAATATAACATGAAATTGAAACAGGAGTTACCTCTTTTTGATAAAAACAAAACCTTCGTCAAATATTACACTAAAATTTATTTACTTTTGGCGGAATCAAAAAATTTCGATATCTATCTGAATTATTTGTAGATAATTAAATGCTAACTTTTTGCCCAACCGAACTGTGCATTTTTGGAAAGTATAACGGTGGATCTTTCGATAATCTCATTTGAGTTACCGTAGCTACAATTTTGCTTATTGAACAAAAAATGGGGTTAATCGCTGAACGTAATTTAACGATATTCCCCGAAATTTTGATACGAACGATGGTCATTCGGCTTCAATTCTTTCAAGAGCAGGTATGGAGTCGGCTAAGGTGATAAGTGATTGTCACATCAACCATAGTCGCATGTGATTGTCATTGAATTTTCCGACTTGCTAAGGTGATTCAACTCACTTTAATTCAGTTGAATACTGACTTAATTGGTTGATTGTGACTTTCATTTATCGCAAATCACCTTACACGATTAAACTCCTGGATTTTGTAAGCCTTTAAGCCTAGTACGCAGCTGAAGCGAAACGAAAATTTTCTTTGGTCTCCAAATCGATAGCGAAAACGTAAACGAAAAAATATTAATGGAGAGTTTTATCAGATGATGCGATACGAAATTCGTCTGTAGTATCCAACACTATAGTAAAATCCTAACGGAAACCACAATACAAAACTATCCATTGAAAGTGTCACTAATGGCCAAACAAAAAAAAAAAATGAAATAACCTATAATTATTTTCTCGCTCGTTGAACAGCAGAACGACATTTTTAGTTTATGATTTCGTTGTTTCAATTTTTGTATGAAAATTTTCGTTTCGCTTAAGCTGTGTACTATGCTTAAAGTTAAAATATTTGCAAAAAAAAGTGGACGGACCAAGACCAAGTTCTGAACGATGACGTTGAATCGACTGGATTTTATACAACACTTTCCTGAACGGATACAATATATCCCCTTCGTATGCATCTCGACCCCAATGAATTTTGCAAAGAAAATGTTGTATGCGAATCAGGATCAAAATACGGTGAATAGCGGCCTCAGATGCCAAGTGATGTACTAACAAGTGCTTTATATATAAGTTCGACGCTACAGAACAATAATTTTGGAACCAAAATTTGTTAAAGCGTACCTATATGTCATCACGATAAAATTACAAATATTACGAAATAAAAAGGACACTGATAGTTTGCAATTTTACAGTTGGTTTGACAGATATGATAATAATCTGAAGTTAGTATTGAGTTAAATAAAATAATCACATGTAAACAACCATTTCAGTTTAACTGCTAAAAATTCAAAAATTACCCATTCAATTGAGTTGAATTGATAAACAATATATTTTTTATGAAGTGCAAGTAGGCTGACCAGACGTCCTCTTTTTAACCTAACCAATTTTACAGTTGGTTTGACAGATATGATCATGATGATAAGTTAGTATTGAGAAGATTTTATCCGGTATTTTTTTTTTTTTTTATATAATTTAGGTTGTTTTTAATTAATATTCTGCTATACACAGAATTAGGTACAATCAAAAATTTATGTTGGTTAAACATGGTCTTAAAAGCTATAAAATAAACGGAAATAGATTTTCTGACCAATTTTTTTAAATTAAAAAGGTTTTTGGTTTTCTAGTATATTTTGCTAACCCTGATTAATTCAAACCTCTAAGGGTTTTTCCGATCTCAAACGAATTTAGCAAACACATAATTTTCAAATAAATTATACTTGATATTAGATATTAAAAGTCCCTTTTATTTATGCTAAAAGCAACAAAATTCATTTAAATAAACATCTACAATAAATTTTTCATTAGATTTTTCTCACAACAAGCAAACATTCAAATGCCAATTTTATTGTTGGTTTCTATAAATTTAAAAGGCGCCCTCTATTAATGGGAGATACCACTAAGTCGGCACCGCATCGCACAGTCGACCGACACTGCCATGCCATACATTGATTAGTTCGTTTTTATTTTATGCGCACAACTACTTCCTATATTTTTCGATGAAAGATATAAAAGTATCTCAAAGCGAAATGCAGTGCGTGTTATGATTCCACTTAAGAGTTCGACATGCACTCATCACTATGATATTGCTTTGTGCGCGGCTGGTAAACAAACACGCCATCTTTAGTAAGCCCAGCAATAACAGCTACGATTCTGTTCCGTTTATTCAAAAGTATTTCAACACCAAAGAGATTACCTTATCGTTGAGCCGGTAATAAATAGCTAGTCAATGGAACTGGGCATAACTAGAGAAGCTGCCATTCAGGTGTCTGATGCTGGCTCAAAAGGAAACAACTCGCTCACCCGCTGCCGCTGTCATCATGCCAGAAGGACGACCAACAGCGACAAGCACGGGGCTGGGTGAGGCCAACCCAAAGTGTGACGGATATCTGGGCTACGCAGTTTTATATATACTTTGTTGTGTGCTTATTTTTGCATCAAGCATCTATTTTCATTGGTTTGGTAAGTCCCGATTCTAGAATGACAAATGGGCCGAGGTATGAGGATAATCGAATAGAACAGTATATGGAATGTGGCAGCGAGCAGAGTGTGCTCAACTTTATCTTGCTGTTATAGTGAACGGGTTAAGTAGCAGGGTGTGGCGTGTGATGGCATGTTTTCTGCGCCGACATACGACGCCCGCCCCAAAGATCGCTAGAGTAGTAATTTTTCAAAAGCTGGCTTATCAGCTCGTGGTGATTTCTTCAGGACGATCTGATGCTGCAGTGGTGTTCTGCATATATGTTATAATATAAGCCTTGAGCTGGATTGAGGATTGAAAAATTGAACTTGGCCTACCGTTGCGTTGGTTGGTTGTACCGCTCTGCCGGTTGTCTTAGATCAGCGCGCTGGTAAAATAATAGCATCTGTCGAATCACTGGTAAAGATCTCGATGGAGTTTGTTAGTTAGCTGAGGATCGTTAGTATAAATATAGGATCTTGTTTTCTGCGCGCGTTGTTGATGATGCGTGAAGAAGATGATGTTTGTGCTTACGTTGAGGAGTGGTGCGACGGTGCGGCGTATTTCACTATATATATAGTGTCGGCTTTAATGGGGTTACAAATGTGTGAAGTTATCTCAGGTTGAGTTTGATTGGATGAGGATTATGATGGAGCTAGAGGTTTTGGTACAGATGCATGTTGGGCTTGGCTTACCTTTAACATACCAGTAAATGTGTTGATTTCTTTGAGTTTGTTTTTCTTGTTTCATTGATGAAAGATCACGCTATTTGACTTTAGGCTCAGAGGTTTGTAATTGAAAATTCAAACAACTTTAATGGCATATGAACCAGGAAAGATTGGCAAGCAGAAACAAGTCTTATAAATCCTCGTGTCGAAAAATTACCATGGCTTAAAAATGTCTTGATGAAAAGTAGGTACTATAGTTCAGTATTTATTTCTTAACTTTAATTGATATCTACATACCAACAAACAGAAATGAAACGTGGATCTTAGAAATCGTAATTCTTTGATCTGCGATTCTGTGCGTTACCATCTCTTCATCGATCTTTTGTCTTAAGTTTCAAAAAATCATAAATATTTTATCTTGAGAAGTTGACGCAGAATTGTGTACCTGCCTACCTTCCTAAGCTTAGAACATAAAAGTGGGATTTTATGAGAAAACTTGATGTGGGCTTTCCGCAACTTAATTTCGATGGTTTTTCTTATAATATCTAAATGCAATTAATGTTCACTTTAAGGAATAGATGAACTCCGTACAACTAATTCAAAGTTGCTGCTATAAATTTATAGGCGGATCATTATTCATTTGTTGTTATCAAGTAGTTGGTCTTGTACTCTATTTCTTCAAGCCCAAAAATATGAACCTGTTCATCAATCAGCATGAAGGACTCTAACAGCACATTAGATCGCCGCCGTATAGATGTATCTGATGGTGTTTCGTAGAGGCTATGTACTGTACAACTTACCAAATAATTCGGAAATGATGTCTTTTTTCCAACTTTAGCATTGAAGTACCCGATCACAACTGTGACATCGTACTCCGTAATGTCTCCGTAGGCTCTATTCGGGAAAGCATAAGACTCTCTCTTGGTAGATTCTTCAGCTTCTTCGGTAGAACCCCGTGCGCAATTTATGCTTATGTTTTGAAGACTGGCTTTGATACAAATCACAGCCAGGCGGTGACTTATTTTCCATCATACCTTATCTTTTCCATCACTTCTTCTCGATCGCGGTAATATTATTTGCCTTATAGCGTGGGGAGAATAAACTCAAAATTTTGAGTTTGGTCTGTAGTGTAGTGATGTATTCGAAATTTTCAGGTTCACTCTCAAGTCATTATCCGCTGAAGTTCCAGATCTTGTTATCAGTTGACGATAATCATTAAACGAGACTTATCTTTACACTTTCATAACTGGATTTTTTTACGTGATGGTAGGGAAGTAAAGCCGAAAACTTAACCTTATAAAAGTTACTGGTAGCCCATAAAGGGTTCATACGCCAAAATCTCTTTTTCTGTCTATAGTACTGAAAATCTATGCTGACCTTAGCTCTTAATTATTGACAAAAGCTCACGTAAAATTCTGCATTCCAGACTAGGTATATAGGTGCCCTAACTGACAATAGCTGTTACAAACTGTTATTCTTGAAAATTGTACAAGAACAAAGACAACATTTCCTTTCATCTGCTTAAAAAAACATAGCACGAAATGAATTAACTATAATATTTGGATATAGGGCAAATTCCCCATCAAGCTGTACCTACAGATACTCTACTCACTTTCAAATTCTTATTTCATATCAATCGGATCTCTTATTCCCATTTCGCCAGAGAGACCTCCCTGATTTAAAATGCATTTAATTTCCATTAACAAAATTCCATACGCGTAGTTGCAGTGATTTTCACTAATTGGCATCAGTAAGTGTGCGCATTGTCGTTCATTGCAAAAATAAAATATACCCAAAAGATCTCAAAGAACAGGTGTATTCAGGCCCATAAATGGTTGGAAATTGGTAACATTACACCAAAACCAATCAAATGAACGTCACTCTGGGGTTTTTATTGCAAACTGCAATAAATGCTGAGTATATAATATATATAGTCTGTGGACTGTGGTCTCGTCTCAAGGGATAAGCAGTGTGCTAACAGTCTATCACTGAGCGTGTTTTACGTTCGTTCCAGACTTGATTTTTATTTCCTCGATTCAAGTTCGAACAAACGAATTTTTGGAATTCAGGTTTCGCATTTTAATGGCATCTAATTAAATTACGCTGAACCTGATGTGAACATGGACGACATGTAGGTATGTATCTCCGCGCGTTTGCTGGACTTTAGAGTTTGATTTTTTTTTTCATTTTTTTTTTTTTTAACTGTTGAGCAACATGAATTTGGGAAAAAGAAACTGACACCAAACAAAGAATTGGGAAGTAATCGTGTCCCAACGAAAAAAAAAAAAAATAAATTAAATAAAGAATATTCCCTTAGCCATTTCGAGCAACAGTGCGCTCTGACATTGATCTTTTGTTGCTTGTGCGGCTCATGAATGGACATATTTTGGAATCAATGGGACCTTGTCATGTAAAAGGAGTAATAAAAGTGACAAACACGTGGTGTATCGACCTAAGAACAAGCCATTAAATTAAAAACAAATAAAATCCAAATAAAAAAAAAAGTGTATTTTGTATATATAGGAGGCTTGATGTAACATTGTTGCATTGATCTCTATTACCGTTTCATAAAATTGGACAGGGCACGCATTGTTTGGAATTATTTATTAAGAAAGATATTTGAAACTTTTCTGGTAATCAGAATGAAAAATTCAACTCAATCATTGAAGTGAATATATTTGAGTGGAAAATATATTTCGATTTTTATAAGTTTGGTATGATTCTTTGAATAACAATAAACCGAAACGTTTTTTTTTTTGGGGGGGGGGACGGGACGGAAACCAGATTATGTTTTTCCGATGATTTTGTAGGTATGCTTTGAACTAAAATTTTATCTAAAAAACTAGAGCAATTTTTCGAGATATTCGTTGTGGCAACTGAAAGTACTAAATTTCCTTTTCAAAATCTATTGGTGGAAAAAATCCAGTATATTTATTATTTCCGGAAAAATCCCTACTTGAAATTTAAAAGTTGTGCATGGAAAGACTACCAATTTCTGGAAGAGAAAAGAGGAAATTGGCAAATGGCAAGGTTCAAGCTTATTTTTGAAGGGGAAGTATAGTAATTTAAGATTCTGCAAACATAGTCTTTTGCAGACAAATTATTTCTTGGTGTAACATTAGTATAGTCGAGTATATAGAAATTTTTTTTTCGAAGTTTAAACGTTTGAAAAACATCAGACAAGTTAGGAATTTCGAGGTCAGATTTAAATTGAGGATAACAAAAATCTTCGCAAACTAAATCGTTCAATTATGTCATATCTCATATGTGTGTTATGTTTTGTGTGTTGCAGATCTGATGCATAATTACTTTCATCAAAAATTTATAATTCCATCAAACGAGCAACCAATTTTGTAAAACTTTATACTATTACAAACTTGCATCAAATGATGCTCAACAACCAAATTCAACAATTCTTGATTGATTGTTGCTAATATATTGCATCATTGCATCATGTGCATCAGCATTTCAACAAAGCAGTGATGCACTATTATTTAACTTTTATGAATTAACCCATTTTGTTGTGTTGCTAAAAATCTTATTAAACTATTATCGGGCTATTATTGGGGCACCGTCTTACATTACTAAATTTTGAACCAAATATTGGTTCTATAAGAGTTTTTTTTTTTCATTATGTATCCACATAATGTGTAGATCGATTTTTCTTCTTTTTTTTTCTTTTTGGAACTTTCAAGAAATGTCATTAAAGTTATAATAATTTAAAACATTGGAGTAAAATATAATTTTTTCGTGAAGTGTTATGTGCTTACGATTAACTGTTTGAATTTTTATATGATTTTTATAAATTTATAAGAGAAATGTATTATTTAATGATAACTGATTAAAATTTGGTGGGTTCACTGTTCAAGTTTTTGAAACTTTTTTATTTTTGTAAGTAATACAAAAATAACTTTCCAAGTAAACCCACCAAATTTTAGTCAGTAATCATGAAATAATAATTTGTAGTTTTTTTAATATTAATCTACTTAAAATATTTGATAATAAACCTTCAAAAAGTAAGAACTTGGCGTACTATTAGATCTCACTACTTTTCACAGCTGACTTGTTATATGTACGTTTTTGTATCTATAAAAGAACTTGGCTCTCTTTTTAAAATTTATGTTTTTTCTCACTCATTTTTACAAAAAGATTTTTATGTTTTCAAGTTAAAATATCGAAAGATACTAGTGAAGCTGTGTGGGGCTCATTTTACAGCAATCAGAATTGCAATAGAGCAATCAGAAAGTAGGTGGATACCACGCCTCCTGAATGGAAAATTTCAAATATTAAATTTTTTCCTTTGTATGCACTTCAAGCATTACCGCTTTACCAAATTTCATCATTCTACAGCAGTCGGAAGTACTCTATATCAATTGATAACAGTTATGGGAAAGTTTGAGAAATGTTCGATTTTTTCCTTTGTATGCACCACAAGACCGATACCGCTGTGCGAAATTACAAGATGCCATAATATTGACGGTCTATCAGTCAGTTACAGTTTTTGCGATTTTTGAAGTCTTATATCTCACGAACCATTTATTCTTAAGGGTTGAAATTTGGTGAGGCACCTGACTTTATTGGTACTTAAGTTAGAGGGATTGAAAATCACCTGTTCCTGTAAAAAGGGTGTAGTGCCAGAACTTGGCTGGGCACTACCATACCCATTGATCTGATATCAACACAAGAAAAACTTTATGGAATGTACCATTTTCTGAAAAAATAATAATAAATCAGTATAGGTGACCACTTCAAAGTTCGAATCAATAACAAAACAATACATTCTCAAAATTTAGCTTTAAGCTTAATAAGTGACTGTAACAACATCCATTCGAACGGTGGTGTGTGGTATTATTAGGAACAGAAAAATGTGCCATTTATGCTTTCTGAAATTCCAGGTGCTGTTACGGAGATCCAAAATATAGGCAAAAACGTTGTAAATACACAATGCTAAAGCAAAATTCCAAAGTGCCCGCCGCTGTTCGAGAAGCTGTTGTGGCATTTATGAAAGAGTTTATTGCATTGTTTTCTTCAAATCTTCTCCTTAAATTTTGCAATAGCGTGAGTGTTTTATTTTATAGTCCCGTGACAATTGGTTGAAAAAAACGACAACGCGGTTTAGCGAGGCCATCACAGAAACAAAATGGAGTTTTCATATACAAACTATCGATAATAAGTAGATAATAGTTTTTCTGTGGCTTAAGTTAAGCCTCGAAAATTCTCTTGGTTTAACTAAGTTTCCAGGGGATTAGTTGTTGTTGTATTTGACAAAAAATGTATTATTTTGTATTATCTACAACGCAATATCTGTGCTTCGGAAAATATACATGCTAAGTTTTAAGAATTTCTGATAGCGTGCAAAAGAAATACCTGATCAACTAAATATTAATCTAAAAGTTCCTCGAATCCCTGGTCATGTTGGACGCCAAATTTATGGTGCCAATGGCAAACATGAAATAAATTCAGCTGAGGAATACTATACAGGATATTAATAAATAAAGGATCTCACAGATCTGCGAGAAAGATTCCAACTTGATTTCCTTTAAAAAAATATCATAAGATGTTCTCTTGATAAGTGTAGATATGATTCAATTATTGTAATGTGAAGATTTTGAAGTTTCTACTCGTTTGCTTCGCAATTCTCTTAGAAATAAATAAAAACCCTCCTGTTTTTTTCTGCTAAAAGGCGAATAGGAGCTATGGTGGCTAATTTTTATTTTAGCCAGCCGCAAAATGAGCAACCCATCATGGCTGCTCTGGATGTATTAAATAAATGCAATAAGAATGTATGTATTTTTACTAAATTTAAAGCTCTTTACTAAAATGTTCTTCGTTTCAAATATTTTTTAACTAGTATCATATTAAACTTATTTTCTTAATAAACTTTATCTGGATACGCCTAAAATGACAGTTCGGACAAAAAATTAAGCAAACATAACATTTCCATATTTTAAATTGTCGAAAAAGACAATTGAATACTATCTAAAGAGTTAAAATAGGCATTTGATGATTTTATTTTCAGTAAAATTTCAAAAAGATAGAACGATTCTAGCTCGTTTGAAATTTGGAAAATCCTGTTTTTAACCTAGCATCATACAAAAGATGCTTTAACATCGTACTTAATCGTTTAAAATTTTGCACATGAACTACAAATCAAAAGCTGAGGAGATATTTAAATACATGCAAATAAAAAATTACTTTTCTATACAATCTAAAATCTAAAACAATTTCTTGTAGGTATTTTTTTCTTTTTTTTTTCAAAACTGAATGCACAATGTAAATAAGTTATCAAATACATATATTGGCCATAACTCATCCAAAACTAAACTATCCATTCCGAAGTCGGACACAAGAATGTACCTACATACAAGAAGATTTATCGTTATAGGTATATTTCTGAATTTTAAATTTTAAATAAATTACTTTTACGCAACACATTGTATTCGCGTTTTCTGCATAATATGTTTGTATAAGAAACTCCACAAATAGAAACCAAAAGTCTAAAATTGAAATCCTTGCGATTTCCCTCTTTTAACTTTTTCTTTGTATATAAACCTTTCCATCGTCACCTTGCTGCATTGCAATCGCACATAAAAACTTCTAACGTGTGAACATACCCCACAGCTGGAGACCTCCCACCCATATACAAAACAAACAAACAAATAACAAAAATAAGAAAAAGAAACCTCTTCGAGATTCCACAAAACTAGAAACCCAATGAATTATATGTACCTAACGACAAATTGCATAGCGCAACAGGTAGCACAACACATAGTCACTTCTACAGCATTTCTAACTGCCACCCCATAAGAAATCTCAGAGCAGACTAGCTATTCAGCAATAGATAAATCTATTCCTGCACTTCAAGGGACAACGGTCTATTCTTCCTTATGCCCCAAAGGGGCAGGAGCCCGGAAACCCAGCCGCCGCCGCCGCTGATGGCAGACGGTGGTGGTGGTGCGGAGCAAATTTTACTATCCCGAAGCAACTAATCATCGATTCGGGCAGAAGAGACCACAAACCAACCATTAGACGTAATACATTCGTGTTGAGAGCTCTCCTGTATCTCGAATGCAAATGTATCTGAAATAAATTAGTTTTTCATGTTGATCTATCGTTTATCACTTGTTGTGTCCTGTGGCACGCTAGTACGTGCAGTCTCTCAATAGTCTAGAGTGTGGTCATACCTGAAAGGGATAGTTTCCTGATTTGTGTCCACTTTTGCCTAGCAACTTGCCACTGTCGCTTTGCCGCTCGAGCTTGAGTTATTTTTCTTTTTCTTATTATTTTCTGTAAAGTCTTGTTATCTTAGAAGAAAACCAAGCATGCTATAGATTCAGATATGTGGAAGTTGAAAGCAGGAGGATATACCTAACTCAGTGACAAGAGTTGCTATCAATTTAAAGTAATTGCCATCAGGATATGTTAATTATCGTATATTCTTAAAGAGTATCGCATCATACATACGAAGTAGGACTAATTTTCAATATGTTTTAGTGGACCGACGACGTACATGTTTGAATGTTTTGTAATTGAATTGAATTTTTATCGTATTTTTTTGAACTTTGGTAAAAATTCGTTTTTATTTTTATAAATACCAAATGTAATACAAAATAAGCCCTAATTAGATTCTGGAAGTTGACAATTGATTAATCGAAATCCGTTGTCAGGCAAATTGTAACATACAACCTAAACGATCCCTTTAGACCAACGATTTTGTCATCCCAGACCGCAACGAATTGAAAAAAAGCTATATAATAAAATAACTAACTGAACACAATTGATACGGAGCTGCAACATGCAGCTCCAGCTCACTGATCTCTATAATATATACACTGGATGACTGGATAGCGTATCCATACAAAATAGGTGACTCCATTTGAACAAATGTTATACTTGAAGCTGCCTTTTTTTTGTATAAATGTATAACATATTAACGCAAAACTTGCGCAAATTATGCTAAGCAGACAGTTTTAAAATGCAAACTTAAACATCCCTACAAAGCAGATTGTCCCAAAATGTAGTTGATTTTTGTTTTCTTCTGCAAATGCATTTATGCAAATGTAAAAAATATTTTGCTTTTTGCATTTGCTTTGCAAATTTGCGTTTAGGAATTTGGCCTACTACTTTAATAATGTATTAACGAAATGAATCCACGCAAGAAAGCGACACCATCAATAAAAAGAAATTACTTAGTAAATTATTGTTGTTGATGTTTCTCTTATCAAAATTAAAATACAAATACAAACAACAAAAATTACATCTACTTTAATATTAGATTTTTCTTTTGGCAAAATTATAATTATTATAGCGTTTTATTCATCAATGGCAATGCATGCTAGCGAATGTGAAAATTATTTATTCGATTCACTTTTTCACAGAACCAGAATCGGCCCCCTGTTCATGTAAGAGAGATTGAGATCTCATTCTCCTGAACACGCCTAATTTATACGCCAGTCGTCAAAATACTTTTTTTTGTGCTCGGCAGATGTCAAATCTTGAAGCTGCCTTCGATAGTGCCATCTTCAATTAGTGTCAAAAGAACTGTTATACTTTATAGGGAATACACTATCCAGTGTATTTTAGACGCTGATTACACGAGTCTTTTTTTCGTTCGTTTCGTCTTTCGTCTTTTTGACAGGCACGTATCCTCGTGATTACATGGTTCCTTTTTACATTCGTGAAGACTCTTTCGTTATTTTGACGTTCAGAAACTTTCCGGTGGATTTATTGGAAAATAAACAGAAGTAATAATTAAAAAAGTTTTTTAATCAATTCTTATTAATATCTACAGCTTATTTAAGTGTGAAAAATTGTTCTACAGCTCGAAATTAAAAGTTTATAAGTTCTTCTCACAATGCTCTGATTTGAGGGATGGGCGATTAAATTTTTCGATTTTAAAATCGGTGGGAAAATTTATCGAACCTGAAACATCGATGTTTTTCAAATCGATGTATTTCTTTTTTTTTCTATTTTGATAGCCAAATACGTTATAATAGGTATATTTGGAGCAAATCGGTCCACCTGTTGAACCTCTGTCTCAATTGACCTCGTATAGTGCAAAGAGCGTAGAAATCAACGGACGGTATGGTAAAACTACTTTTTTAGACTTCTCCATGTTTACACGAAACCAATACTTGCCCTATAGAAAATGTAAAAAGAAACAAAAATTTCCACCCTACATATTGTTTTATCAAGTACATTTTTAAATTTACGTGGTGTGAACATTTTATCTAAATTAAATCTTAAATGACCACATGAATTCTTAATTTTAAAAAGGAAAATTATACACAAAGAGAATTACATTTTATAAAATGAGTACAGCAGAAATGAGAAAGGAAAGGAGATATTAACATGGTGCCTACGTTTTGTAATTCTCGCATCGATAAATCAGTCGAGAAACTATGAAAATTGAAACTTTTCAACGTTTCTCGATCATATTTATCAATGCGAGAGTTACAGAACGTAGGCAATGATTTGGAATACTTTATTTGTAACTAGTTATTACCCACTACCTTTGCTGAAACCCCGCAAACCCCTTGTAGTATTCATGTTCCTTTCCCATGAAATAATCGATTTCCAAAATCCTTTCAGCGAAAAAGCGCAAAAAAAATGTACTTTCACATTTAATATTTATAAGAATCATGTTTTTTTTAGAAAGCACAAATATTTGAAATTGCTTTCTTTACATTTTAGTTACATAAACCATTTTATTTACATTTTTGTAATTTTCTGTAGTCGATGTATTTAATCTTAAAATCGATATCTGAGATCGATTCAACTACGATTTTTGCTGACAACTGCCTATCGCTCATCTCTACCCTGTTGTCAAACCATAAACGTCAATGTTCAACCAGAAAAAATCTTTAAATTTTCATTCCTGCTTTCGTTACTTCATTCCCCCTACATTTCTACACCCCTCACCCAAGCTGTCAAAAGCACGAAAGACGAAACGAACGAAAAAAAGACTCGTGTAATCAGCGTCATAGAGATCAGTGCTCCAGCTGGATTTGATGTCAATATAGTCAATATACGCAAATTCAATGCTACGAACACAACACAAAGCAACTGCAGTCGGTGCTGCAAGAGTTCACCAACTTTTCAATTTGTATGAAAAAAATATTGAAGCTTTTTGTGGTTATTTGTTTCGCGAAAAATATTTATTATTAATTAAAAGAAAAATATAGGAAATAAAAAAAGTGAATAATGAGACCGTGATTGTTTTTTTTTTTTTTTTTTTTTTTTTTCTTTAAAATATATAAAATGCTGTACAGCTGCATTGTGGGTACATACAAAATAGCACGTAGGACACTATTTCACTGCTGCATGTCCAGCTCTAGTTCCAGTTGCAGCATTCTATTGTACAGTAAACTTGAGTCCAAAAAAGCTGTTTTAACTGATGGCCTTCCTGCTGCGCTATTCAAAGTGACAGGCAATAACTTGGTTGAGAGTAAGCAGCAACTCATCTGCAAAATATAATCGAAGGAATTCTCCCTCGATGAATTGAATTTCACCACTGTTTCCTGATCCTAAAAAAAGGACACCCTCGGAACTGAGTCACAGTTACAGAGGAAACAGTCTCCTTCAACGCTCTTAAGTTAAAATTGCAAATTTTAAAATTTGTTAAAATTTTAGAAGTCATAAAATGTTTTTTCTCGCATTTGAACGAAATTTCTTAAATTTGCTTTACATGTTCTTCAATTGTGAATGAAATTTGGCATTATATTTTTCCGAGAGATGTTCTTCTCGTATGAAATATTTCTCGCACGGTATGTATGTTTTTCGTATGATATATTATTTCCCATGATATTTTTTCTGGCATGTTTTTTTGTCTTCCATGAATTATGTATGTCTCGCAAGATATATTTCTCGCATGCTAAATTTCTCGCAGAATATTTTTCTTCTATAATATTATTCATAGTAGTATTTTTCCCCTATGATATTATACGCATGATATCATTCATTACATTTTGAATAGCCCGCTATTTGGGCAGCTGTCACTCTTGATTCTGTCATCTTTTGGCATTTGACAAGTAAAAACTACGTCATTACTAAAAATGGAACGATACACGCTTCAACAACGCATTGAAATTGTTAAAATTTACTACATACAAAAACGGCACTACGTGCCACACAAGCATTAAATCATTTTTTTAATATCAAAATGAAACCTCTTATTCGAAAACCCTTTATTTTTCTCGCTTAATATACAAATTTCTAGCATGATATATTTCTCGCATAATATATTTTTCGCATGAAATATTTCTCGCATGATATATCTATTTCTCCCATGAAATTCTTCAAAATTTTCCCTCAAAAGCTTTACCATGATTTGTTCTATTTTCAAAATAAATTCTAACTTTGGATTTGTACAATTTTTGTGTACAAGATTTTACTAAACCCCAAATCATTTTTTTTTATTTTTCCGCTTCGTTTTTAATTTAATTAACAATCTTACAAAAATCACGTAATTTTTGTTTTCAAAAACATTGTACATAATTGTACTTTGTACATAATGTTTCTGCTTTTTAAACAAATGCTTAGTTTGACAACTAAAAACATTAAAAAATGTGACAACTGACAAGGAGTTTAATTGATTTAGTGACAGTTTAACATACATTACATACATATGTCTGCATGTAAGTTTCATGGGCTCCCTAAAAATTAATACCTGGAAAGGGAATTTGTATATTTATAGAAATAAAAATTGGTCTTTAATTCTTTCCTGCATTGTATTTTTTTTAGGATACAATAAAGAGTTACTTAACTTCTATACAATATGTTGTACATATAAATGTTAATCTAATCGGAAGAAGACATTCCCCATTTATCAAACGTCCACAATTTATTACGTTATTAAGTTATAAGGCGTTTCAGTAATTAACTCATTTTGACCTACAGCAGCGAAGCGCTTTCCTTCCATTCGACATTCGTCTGACTAGAATCAGGAAATATGAAACCATGTGAAATAGTCAATGGCTATGGAGTTGTATGCCTTGCTAATATTACTACTAATGCATATACATAATGATTAATGGTGCTTAATTAATTCTGGTTGCAATTTTTGACACTTGCGTCGCGACGGATAGATAAATTTGCAAAAATATTCGCACCCAACTTGTCTAATGATAAATGAATATATTTTCGCCTTTTAAGTTTAATATAATATGCATTAGCTTGGCCTCGGAGAATTCGTGGAAATTATTTCAAACTCGTGTATACCGTTTAGATGGAAGTTTATGGTTTCATGATAAATTAAGACATCAATTTGGGAAAATTAGTTTTATTTGCATATAGAAATACTATTAGATACTAAATGAAATGAAATTTATATTTGAGTGGCGCTTGAAAATTACAAAATGAGTTATAAGTGTTATGCGCTGTTATAAGTCAATGTCAAACATTCGCTTTAGACCAAGTTCATTGAAGTTATTAGGCTGTAAGAGTTAGTTTATGCACTGCGGACAACTTAGTACTATAATAAACTAGATTTTGATCAACAAATCAAAAGAGCTTAAGAACCATATTCGTTTTCTGGTTTTTGAGATTAATATAGACAGATTAAAGTAAAACGCTTGTAGGAAATAATAAATTGAGCAGTCGGAGACTGCTGGAAGTAGAAGTGTAGTCATAGCCTTTTTTTGTGGCCATCGGCGGCACTTGAAGCAATTAGTTACAAAATGAAGATTAGCGAATATTATGGCAAAAAAAATTATTGGCGTTGGAAAGAAAATAGCTCGTTTATAGACATCTTCTGAAAGAAATCTTCTAAAGTTTTTTTTTCTCAGGAAAGATGTTAAATAGTCCTGAATTTCATATCACAATCGAAACCTAAAGATTTTGAACTGAAGACTGTTGTCAAAACCCCGCCCCGTGTTCCGTAAAGACTCCCTACCTACCTATAGTACACAATAAATAAAAAGACGTGCGAAGCAAGTGTGCAGATGCTAGCCTTTTATAAATTGTCACGGAAAAAATCATACTTCATAGCTAACTTCACTGTGAACGTGAAGTAAGAATAAGAAATTTTGAACTATGCAAGTAGTCACCTCCTCTCCAAACTTGATAACTATCACCCCCCCATTTCTATTAATTTCGCATACGCCAGCGAACATCATAATATTGATCTTTTAACGCAGCGAAAATTTAATTTTCGTAAAGCTAACTTTGACAAACTCAATGTTCTCATTGGTAGAATCAACTTTGACTTTATCTCCGACGAATCTATTAATATTGATTTAGTGACTGACACCTTTTATAAACACATTTCATCTGATTCTGTCCCTATTTTACTTCAAAAAAACTTCACATCTTCTCCTCCCTGGTATAATAAAGAACTTCGCTCGCTACGTAACCTACGTAACAAACTTTGGCAAAAGTTTCTGAAGTCGAGGTCCAATTTGAACTTTTCCAATTATCTCTTATCTTACAAAAATTTCTCGGCCTTATGTGATTCTCTTTACTCCAATTATATCCAGCAAATGCAGACTGATCTTATTTCCAACCCCAAAAAATTATACCAATTTATCAATTGCAAGAAAAAATCGGATGGTTATCCTTCCGCGTTTAGACTCCGTGAATCTTTGTCTACTGACCCTAATACCATATCCAATCTTTTCGCAGATTTTTTCTGCGAGGCATTCTCTTTTAACAATTCCGATGTGGATTTGAACTATTTTAATTATTTGAACAACTGTCCTCATACCTCCTTTACTGATATCAACATTTCTTCATTTCGAAATAGAAATGGTCGGCCTGTCTGTTTCGATAGTAAAACGCATTTTAATAATTTCGCATTTATTTAATTTTAAAAGATTTTTGACAACTTAAAGTTCAACCTGTTGGTAAGCCTTTTTGTGTCAAGGGTCATTTCCGAACTCATGGGTTTCAGTAAGAGTTATATTCACTAACTCGCACTTAAAGATCAGTGTAAACAACAAATTGCGAAAACCAGCACACGATTAAAACACCGGATATACAATTTGAAAACAACGACGTCAATTTCGTATACGGTCTTCCGATAAACTCTTGTGATTTTGATGCGATTAAATTACAAGCAAATCTAAACTTGTCTCTTGTGTTGTCTAATTTAATATAAAGTTTACACTATTATGATTGTCAATTATTAATTGATAGTTGATAAAAATTGTAGATCAATATTTATCAACCCAATTACCTACTAAAAGTTTTTATCATTAAGAATTTTACATACCTTTGAGAATTACAAAAAATGACAATTTATCGCTGAAAAAAAAGATCAGTTTAAAAAAAAAATTGAGTTTAAAATTTCAGTATTTTTATCAAGTATCAATTGATAATTACTATCGTATTAGTGGTGTTGAGGGTTAATTAGATGTACCCAAACAAAAACATAGACAATGCATGAGAAAATTTTAAGTAAGATAAAAGCCCTCATAAAAAACTGTTTGTTAAAATTTTGCCTTGCTGCTTGAAATACCATAGATCTTTTTTTATTGATTTCTTTTTTTTCCCCTATTTCTACTTTAAAGCATTTCTCATGTGTGATTTTGGTTCAATTCCAAAAACAAAAAAAATCATAAATTGTTCTTCTTGAAAATATATATAAATAAACATAATATGTATGGAACTTCATTTTTTTATATCTATATACCTTCACGAAATATTGCCACTACATCAAAATGTCTTGTTCTTTTGATCCGTTGACTGTTCAATCAAGGACCGTTTATAAATAGGGACCATCATAAATCATTACCAAACTAATAAAAAACGCAACCAAAAGGCACGCACGCGTTGTTGCCGCCCCTTACATACCACTTATGTATATCGGCATTTTCACTTAAAACTGTCCAATTTTCTCGATTAATTTATTGGGGAAATCCTCTGAAAGTGTTATTTATATTATATTGTTTAAGGTTAAATCGTATAATTATAACATGAACTCAATTTGTTAAGAAATTTTTAAATTGCTTTATAAATTCACACCTTGTTGCACCTGCAGTTTGACCGGTATACGGTTGGTGGTGAAACAAGTCATAGTTTGGGAATTTTTTCTTCGGTTATCTTTGAAGCCTTTTTTATTTAAAAAAAAAAAACATATGTATGTACATACAATGCGTACAAAGTGTAAAGTAGCCTTCAGAAAACAGGAAATCTAGTACATGGAGAGATGCTGATTTAAATTCCAATATGAGGTCTTCATATAAGGTCAAAATAATAAAGAAAGCCTTGTACACAAACCATCAATCTGATTATAATTCTAGAAGAAATAGACAACATTATTATTATAATTTTTTTTTTCAAAGAAGACATAGGAAAATTAATAAAATAGCAATATCAATAATGTTTTTAACTTTACACGAAACTATAAAATCCCGCTGACGCCAATAATAGTGTGTCACATGGAAAGTCGTAACAATTTTTTGAGTTGTGACCCTTCAATTTATTTAATTTTCTAAATGAAGGATGGTTTTTTGTTTAATTGAAAAACAATTATTGACACGCTTCATTATACCATTATATTGTTTAACAATAAATTAAATATTTTTATCTCCAGAATTTAATGGCTTTTTGACATCTGTCAATATATAAACTTATGTATCTAGGAATCTACATAAATTTAACTCAAGGGGGTTTTCATTAAAGAAACAAACAGTTGAAGTAGGAGAATATACAATACCGACATAAGATAACTATTGTTAGGAATGTTTACGAGGTCATTTTATTTGCCTGAAATCTATTTTGCTCATATTTTGCATATCCCCATAGTGATGTTTTATATAAAATGAATTTAATGCAAATAGACTCAATAATTTTCGAATTTAAAAAGCCAAGGCTAAATATTATCTATATGATAATATTTCTGGGTTTATTATTGTACATATATTTTATTTAATCAACATACAACTACAAGTTGTAATATAATCATAATGTGAATTGTGAATATGCAATAATTTAAGCTAATTTTAATTTAATAGATTTTTCGCCGCAAATTACTGGATTAGGTCTCCGGCCAAAAACACTTCCAGTAGACCCGACTAAATTAATGCTTTTGTTTTATCGGGCTGTCGAAGTACTGCAATTATAATATTTGTACTGCAATTTGAAACTCTGTACTGCCGTATTGCAAACACGACAAAAGTAGGTACTGCTTTTTTCGTTTTCCATACAAAATCTTCAAAGTCCAAAACATTCATTTTCATTATTGCTGTACTGCTCTCTAAACGCACCCAAAAACATTTTCTACGAACATACCTTTCAAATTAAAAAGCTACAAGCCATTAGTCAAGCCACAAGCGGACACAACTTTACAGAAATGTCTAAAAAACATTAATAAGAACGTTTCTGGTGTGATGTCTTTTCAGCCAGAAATGGCCTGGGAGAAGATCGTTTCCCTAATATCAAAATTTTTATTGGACCCTAACTTGCCTTACCACACAGACATGTGCTGCTTGTGAGCGGGTCTTTTCAAGCGTGAATTTTATTAAAACAAAAACCAGAAATTGCTTAAATGTGACTACTGTAAGTGGTATCCTTTCAGTCAAGTCTTTGTTGGACAGTTACCAGACACATGAATGGAAACCATCTTCAAATTTAATTAAACAATATGAAAATTTAATATTCTGAAGTACAAATATTATCAATACTCAAAAGGAATGGTAAAAACGTTCTTCAACTTAACTTTAACTTAAGTATGAAAGAAATGTTTAAATTATTTTTTGTTTAAGAAAGAATGTTGTTTTTTTTTATTTTCTGATTTCAATCCAAAGCCTGTATAAAAATGTGAATAATATTGTTTTTGATATAATTATTTTAAGTTTTCTTATTAATTAAAGTAAGTATAATATAAATTACAAATTAACTTGTTTATGTTACAGAGAATAACAGTTAAATAATAATAAATTGTTTATTACTTGATAAATAAAAACAAATCTAAATTTTTTTCCTGCATATTTTAATAAGATAGATTCCTGCAAGCTAACAACATTGTTACCTAAATAATATTCTTGAAATTGTATCTTTTACGAATAAAACTATTTAAAAAGATTATTAAGTTGACAGACTTTAGCGAGGTCTACAAGTTTTTCTTCAAAAATGGCATCTCTTTGTTTCTTTTCAGCTTTATCTCAGTAGATCAAATCGTATTTGAAGGGTTGGAATAGTTCCAAACATTTTTTCGATAAATTATAGTACTTTTCAAAATGAACTAAAGCAAATATAGTACCTACACTTCAAAAAAATATAGTATTATAATAATGGCAAAAAAAAGGTGAAAATAATTTTTGCTAATTATTTATTTTTATAAAATCCATTTTTTTAATTATAGCATCTTTAAACGATTTTTTGTTCACAATAAAAGTGTCATAATTCTTTATTACAATCAATTTTGAAATTTATATTGATTAAAAGTAATTTTTTTTATTAATGGGGTACTAGCTAGCTTCTCGCCATTTTGAATTCTGTTTGTTTGTTTTGAATTGCTGTTGACTATTAACAGCAAGACTCAGGCGTCAGGCACCTTCGAATACATTGCATATAAAATGGTACCTTAAGGTGCAATCAAAGTGAGTTTGCTATTTGTTTCTAAGATTAGTTAATCCAACTGAAATATAGTACTTCTGCGTACTGTATATTTCTACAACAGTATATAGTACACAGATCCAAAATATTGTGCAATATCTTATTATATAGGACGCTTGGGTACCATAAGTAGGTAGTATATAACAAGTTCTTCTTAGAACGATCATTTCTGACAGATTCTGGTGTACTTCAAAGTAGTCACCTTGGTCCACTACTCTTTATAGTTAATAATAATAATGTTGAATCATTAGGAAAATCTTGTAGGACGCTTATAATACACTCATGATATTAAGTTATTTAAAATCACCTTAAATCAGTCCAAAAACCTATTTAAATTTAATATTAAGATACAAAATTTTACGTTTTAATTACTCAAATAAGAGACATTTGATAAAATAAATCTTTCGTCACAAATTGCAATCTGATTTTACGAACTGTCAAACTCTATTCCCGTCGCGTTCCACATACCATCCACACTGCAACGAATGAATTGTTTGCGCGCAAATGGCCTTAAAATCATTCTTGTTTTTATTTACTAGGTGTAGGTGATTTAGTCATGGCTGAAACAAACATTCAAACGTCATTCGCGACGAACAACAAAATGCTATGTAAACGAAATGTGAATATGGACGAATTTTCGTTCATTCTTCGGTCGTTGTTCGTTTGTTCAGATTTCTAGAACTCATTCCCAGCCTGCATTTGAAAATATCAATAGCAAACCCTGTTTTATTAGCTTCAGTAGTGCATAGTGCTAAGCCTACTGACATTCTAAAGACCCTCAATATTTGTCGATTTGCTTTAACTGCAATAAGCAGATTACTAGTTTTCTAGACCTGCTGCCATCTAGTTTTTGTTTTATCAGTAATTTCAGGAAAAAAAGGAGACTGACCAACAGGTGAATACGTTTTATGCAATTTTCTTAAAACTACAAAAATCAAGTTAGCTTGTTCTTGCATTCAGGTGACGATATATAATTTATTATGTTGGCTGGGATAAAAGTGCTCTGTACCTTCCAAAGCTACAGCAAATCCATCTACTTATTTAAATTATAGCTCGATGAAAAGTTATTGGATGCACATATAAAGAACAAACCAATGAAATGTATTACCAAACCACTTTTTGAAAACTCAGATTGGATAATGGATAGGTAGATTTATGATGTCTCGTTTGCAGAAACGCTTATTTACCTACAGAAAATAAAATCCAACTTTTGAATATTTGCATCTTAGATGAATCTGTATGAAAAATTCTAAATCTAGTCTGCATTGCAACTTAGTTTCCGCAAAGTTATGGTGCTTTTATGTTTTATATGAATTCGATTATTTGCCAAAAGGTTTTGCTCCATGTTCATGTACCGCATGTATGGTCTCTCACTTTTTTGACGGTCATTCATTTTTATATTCAATTTTTTCTTCTGAAGCATATCTTATTTCCAAATAATTTATCTATACCACATAGCTGTTTTATTTCAATTGTCTGCAGATGCCGCTCATACGAGTAGCCGCAATATAACCTTTATCAATCTAATCCGCTTATAAAATAAACAAAAATCCATCATCCATTCCAGTAACTTCAATGTGTTGTGTATTGTTGCAAAATAAAATTAATCTCCATTACTTCTTTGCAAACATATACCTACCTATCATACACAAGGCCGCCAAAAAGCATCATCTAATCTTAAATCTTTTTTGCATAAAAACAATTTAGCATCAGGAGCTCGCTATTGTCATTCCGTCAAACAAAAATTGCCTTCCGCAATAATATTGAATGATGCAACATCAAGATTAATATTTTTTCGTTTAATCCCAATAATGCTCTGATTCGTATACCTATATAATGTTTGGGTGGCACTACCATTAGTAGTCACAAAAACTCAACAATTCCAACTTAATCCCCATCAAGGATAAAAATACATATAACTCGCGATAATATCAAATCGCAGTAAAGAACACCAAAGAAAAAACTGCACTCAATGCGGGAAGATTTAATTCAAAGATGTTTTCAGGGGAACTTACAGTGGGTTAGAATAAAAACAAAAATCGAATTAAAATCATCACACATGCGAACTGAAAATGCTTATAAAATCGAGTTTCTTTTTTCTTCTGGAAATCATGAATGGTTGATTGCTTGAGGCTCTAAGAAGAGACTATTCAAATATGAGCCCTTGATTTTAACGTGTAAAGTGATAACTCAAAACAATTTGTATAAGTCATTGCAATACCAAGAGCTATTTTCTCTCATTCGCCAAATTTACACTTATCATAATGCAATGTTTCTCAAGACATTATTTGCTAAAGGACCATATGCGGATCATGCGGTTCCTGAATTAATTTGTTTTTATCTTGACCTGTTCTGAACTGTACGTTACTTATAACGGTTTTTTTTTTATCTAACTGGAATCACCCTGTGATGTGAATTAACATCTTTAAATCCAAATTTAAATTTAATCCAAGTACAATAATAACCTACCCCATTGTGAATTTGAGGAAAATTGACAAATTAACCAAAAAAACTGAACAGATGTGGTAATTGCCAAGCGGCGGCGGCGGCGCGGCGGTACGGCGGCATGCATAGTGTAGTGCGTCCAGACGATACAATTTCTGAAAACCAATCAATCAATCGATGGTATTTGTGGAATCTTGTGATGCTATCGCATGCGTCAATGTCAACCTCGCACAGTTTTGCAGTGTCCTATCCCGCTGCGGTCGGCCGGTGTATTTTCAATCCACCACACCACACAGTATGATCGTTATCTCATTATCACACCCGAAATCGAGTAGTCCTGTCCTTACACGAAATCGTCGTCGTCGTCCTCCAGACGACATCACACACTCCATTTCGAAAACAGATTCACTTTTCATAAAATCTCGGGCCCAATTACGAGGTTCGGTGGCAAATGGCGGTTTGGTGTGGACTCTTTTTTGGGCTCGCTCATAGACACTGCAAGAATAACGATCTGTCTGCATCCAAATTAGATGGAAATCTGAGAATTAAATCGGAGCGATCTGTATTGTTGCATATGACGCCAACCATGCCGAAGAATGGGTAGCATAATCCTAATTGCACTGACAACGCGCCAGACTACACACCTTCGCATCCTGTGTGCCTGTGAGCCGTTTTGGTACCTGGTCTCTGGTCCCTAGGGGCCGATAGCCCGCCCGTCCGTCCACGAGTCGTATATTGCAGTGGGACTTAGGCGCTTGCCCTTGCATCATCATCGTCATCATTTATTTAATGGCGACCAACGCGCACTGGCCGCTTTGACAGATCATTTGATGCATTACGTGCCAAAGGGATTTACCTTTTTGGTTGGACTGTGTAGTGTAGTTTAGTTCCATTCGTGTTTGGGGCACGTTTTGTCTTTGTGGCAGCATTCAACGTGCGCATTATAATTGTTTACACTTTGTTTAAAAGGGCCTGACGCTTGAATAACCGCTTATAAGAGTGCAAACTTGAATTTCTGCTGCGCGGGATCTGTGTCAGCGGGGTGTGCGCGTAGCGTTAGTGTGTTGTGTATACATTCTGCAGCACAATACCAATTACTATAAGCCCCTCATATGCCATCAGTGAGTCAATGGGTCTGGGATTTGTGATTATGATCAATGGCAGTGCGGGATCAAGTTCAACATTGACAGAGTGGCAAGCCTCAATGTTTGCTAAGTTACAGTCATGGGCGTAATTAATTGTTTATGAAAAAAAGAAAATAAAAAAAAATATCTGGAAGCAATGAGCTCTCTAGTCGCTTGTAATCTTGCGTGCGGTGGGTATTCAAAATGTGTGTGAAAAATTAACGGGTTGGGCTCGCACTGTGGGAATAATTTGAAAAACAGGAAAAGCTTAGAAGATTGATTTATATGCGGCAGTTGATTGCACTCGTTAATGCAAAGCATTTAAAGTTCAGCTTCAGTTGTAATTTGAAGATCGTTACAAATTGAAGAAAGTCATTTGCATCAGTGGAGCACTTAGTGATTTTGGAAGTATGTATAAAATGATATAGGCCAAATTCGAAGATTGAGAAACTCCCACAAGAAAGTAAATCATTAAAAGTGTATCCATATGATACTACATTAATTCAATTGGTTAGACGTGTGAGAGAGGGAGTATATTGCGGTAGGTTAAATATGTAACAGTTTTAATTAGCGATGGAAGAAATGTGAAGAGCTTGGTTACATTCAACAAAAACGAAGACGGTAAAAATTTTAAATATGCGAGAATTTTCATAACTTGAACCAAAAATGTATTATCCTTTTTTTCAATTTGATTAAAAAAAATGTCATTTAGCTAAAAAAAAAGGTGAAACTAAAAACATACATAACTTGCACTTTCGCTTGATTCGCTTGATAAGGCAATCTTGTAAAAAATGTCAAAACCTAAATTTAATGTTAATTCGTGGATCCGTTACAGTTTTAACTCATTGTAGGTTCGGTTAAATGAAATCAACCTTTTTACTTTCAGTATAATGTGTGTAATATATAATAGGTCTTTTAATAAGGATGTTCCAACTCTCAATGAAAGAGTCCTAGGATTTTCTGAGAAAGTGAGAAGCACTTTTATGATGCTATACAATTAGAGGATTTGTAAATTCCTCGAAAAAGGCAGGTAACCCGTGAGAACCATTTCTGTTTTTAGGTGGTATAGGCTTATTACACCTTATTTCTCAGCTCACTGTGCCAACACAAAAATGTTTCCTATCTTTTTATTACTTCTAACTATTGCCGTGCAATTCAAGTTGCATTTAAAGAGACGTTAGGTCTTACTGGCATATACATACATAATATGTAGGTAAAATTATTATTTTTATTAAAACTCGCACATAAGCCACTTTTTGATGGGTAAACATCTGTACCGGCGGTAGGGTAAACTAAAAACGTGGACATTTCTATAGGGCATTACGTTGTGCTGTTACACGTTACGATACGTTGATGTATATTGGATACGTTCAATATTGGGTACGTTCCTTCGTAGCTCAAACTAAATCGAAAGGTTGAGTTGAGTTTGGTATGAAATTTGGTTGACAGTTCGAACTCACCGCGTTCTGTGATGTGAAACGAGCTCTTGAATATTTAATTTGATATTTACAACACATCTTAACCGTGAGTCACGGCACTCACACTGTTTATTATTATTCACGAAGATCATCCCATGAAAATAAAACGATACGGATCCTAATGACAACAGTCGAGTATGCTCATCTCTTTTTTCCTTATGTTTTTTTTATTTAATATTTCAGGCATTGGTTTTCTTTTTTCCTTATAGACCATAGTTTACACTACCTTATCATTTTTAAAACTGAAAAGCCATCTACCCACCAGAGTAAGAACTTATTTTCGTATCTTTGAAATAGATTCAGGATCCCAAGTTGTTTTTGCTGTTGCATTACGTATTAAATAATGATCCAGATACGTAGATAATAAAACGCGGCTATAATGTCAATAGTGGTCCGCACATGTGGATGTGGCATGTAGCGAGTGGCCTGTTGGAATCATCGATTTGTAGCTCTAGCTGTTGACGGTTATAGCATAATACAGTTTAATTTTGGAAGAAGTATGTACATATACGTACCATGGATTTTCCGCCAGACCAAAATCCTCACCAAACAGTGATTTTCCCAGGATCTATTTGGTGCTGGTATATCTTACGTGGATTGGTATCATCCTGAATCCAACAATTTTGTCTGCGTGTTCACCCATCCATTCATCTTAAATTGGGACTCGTCGCTATAAATGATTTTTTTGGCAAAAATTGTTTGCAAAAAAAACGTTTCTCCAATGGAGCACTGATTTTAAAAATTTAATTTGATGACTTCCAAAAAAATGTTCAGTGCTATAATGTTCCACGATGAAATGCCATACTTACACTTCATAACAATTCAAAACAAATTTGACAGACGTTTTTTTACCAACATGACCGCTAAAACCTAACGAATTTTGGGAGTATCCTTCCCAATTGAAAGTCCCTTCCTTCTCAATTGAAACCCTTCTTTATAAGTACCTACTGGTTTAGGATTGTTTAGAGAAATGATACACGAGATTTCCCCTTTTGTATTTGGGTTCATGTTCCGTCACGAAATTTTGTTGGATTCGGATTCAAAACATAAAATTAATATTGAAGAAAATAGATTAAAACTACCCCACTGGCCCACTCTATAGAGTTTCATGTTGACCAGAAATTGATAGTACATATTAAAATTAATTCAAACAAAAATCTATACCTATACGCTATACCTAGACTATAGTCAAAGTTTTCTAATATAGAATTCAATTTATAAGATCGGTTCATTTTTGAATCTGATTTGGCAGCTAACTATGCTTATGCATGTATTTTGTACGTTTCCTTTTCGGTTTTTTTTTTTTCATAAATCAAATTTTAATTTTTCTTTGAAAACCTGTGAGTGTGAGCCTTTTACTTTTTTCAATTTAGGTGTCTTTAAGAAATTTACATTTCCTCGTTACCTTAACATTTTTATCTAATTTTATCTTCTCAATATTAAAGAGCCGGACAGAAAAACTATTACTTTTGTGAAGAGAATATTTATAACAAAATTACAAAGTGTTATACTTATATGTACATCCCAACCCAGCTGATTTTGAATTCGCCTTAGAACTAGAACATAATTTTCCCCCTTTTTTTATAAAGAATTGCTCTCTTCTTTTCTTATCAGAAATTCAGAAAAAAAACAACAACAAATGCAGACATGCAATTATTATATTGAATTGAATTCGCCTCATTTCAAACTCTCTACTTTATAAGAGAAACTCTTTCTTTATTTCTGTATTTCTCTTTATTCTTTCGTCGTGTGGTGAATAAAAATGCAGAACAAAATTAAAAATAAGGGTGGATTGGGCTGTGGTTGATATATTATGATGAGATTGAAATGAAAATCGAAAGTAAAATTAGTGACAAGAGAGATTTAAAAATTTTATTTAAAAAAAATTGCATTTTCCGCGTTACAATATGATTCTAATAGGGTTTTTGAACAATTAGAGCGACAATATAAATTATACTTCGTTTAATTTCTAAAATAAAAAAATGTGGGCGTTTGTAGAGATGGTTCGTTCTTCTTTAAAGAACCGTGCGATGTGCGAGTATTGCATACATAACATAATGGGGCAAGAAACCCTATCACTGGCTCTTAAAGGATACTCAAGACGAACGACGCAACGGACGTCAAGATTTTCGCATTAAATAACAAAGATTGACACTGATATTTGATTAGCATAATGTCAATGAGTTCAAGCTTTACAGGGTGATGGAAATACTACTTATTGTGCATTGCAATACTACTCACCCGTATGTCCTCTACAGTACAAACTCAAACGTCTCATTAACACTTCTGATTTCATAACATCCTCTAAAATGTCGTTTCAATCAAAAGCCAAACAGTTTTCGAATTATATTTCATCCTCCAGGTTTAGCAGTACCTAAGTAAAATCAAAAATGGGTTGGGGGTTAGGGTTATGCAATTCCTTTATTTAAATAAGTCAGGAATTTATTGAAGATTAAACCTGTCATAGTGGACCAGACAATCAGTACATAAATACCTACACACTCAGAAAAAAAATTGTGTTGAAATTTTGATATGATGATATCGAGCTTAAAGTTTTACATTTAATGATTTTTATAATTATTAATTAATTAGTAAATAAGGTTAACCTACTGAAAATATATGAATAAGGAGATTAGGTTGACAGTCATGGTATCTTAAGTTTAAAAAAATTGTAGATTTAATTGTTAATTAATAAACATAAAGGTAAGAAAATAAAAAAATATGTAAACTGTTATTTGTACCTACTCTTACGAAAACGTGTACTTTAAAAATTGTTTTATAAAAGCTATACACCATACGATGAACTTCCTCGTGGTCATGATCATCAATTAAATTGGAACGAATCCTAAATAATCCTCTTGCGATGAACGATGATACCAATACCAGGCAACGCGTATGTAATTTTACCGTTGTGCTTCATCAAAACGTTGATTTTTATGTGCCACGAGATATATAGATTTTTTCCACGATTATCAAAACCGCTCGATATTCGTGATAAAAGCACGAATACGAGTAGCGAAATTTTGTGACATGTAGCCATCTATATAGATAAATATAGCACTTTGTAAGGTTTAAACATGCTCGTGATAATATTGTAAAGTTTCTCTCGGTGTAGATACCAACTCTTAGAAACTTGAAGCGACTTCAAAGGATAAAGCAACAGTGGCATTTGCTAAAAAAAAAAAAAAAAAAATATTTGATGTGAAAAATTCTTCCCTATATATTATAATCCTTATTCAATCTGATTGATTATTTGATAAGATACAACGTCCGCATTCAAATATTGAATGCATTAGTGCTCCAGGACAGACATGTTGCATGTCAACTTGCCATCAGGCTGCATTTCCCGGTACTTAAACAATTTCTTCCAAGGTGTACCTCTGTCTGGAGTATTACCTTTAGTTTTTTGTGGGTTGTCATGTTGAATCAGGTCACCCATCTGATTCTGTTATTTTTTTTTTATTTTTTATTTATGTTTTGTATAATATTTTTTCTTATGCGGTTAACCCATGAAGAACCATCATTATATGGAGAAGGAATCTGAATTCGTTTTCTTCTCAGGCAAATGGTTTATTTTAATTTTATTTTTCCTCTCTCTCTTTCTCTTTCTTTCTCTCTCTCTCGCTGTTATGATGATGGCGTCAATGTTATAAATTAATCGCCGAAATGTTTTCAACGGGATTACAACGATCCAAGCGTGTAAATAGCTTCATCAGACTAATTAAGACGGCATTGTAACCATTAATTATTTTATCTGGAGGAGGCGAGTGTTTCTGTTTATACCTCAAAATAGGATCACGACAAGATTCGAATATTATTTATGAATCGCCGTGATACTGCGGAAGGGGTTAGCACAATAAATTTTGCTCGGTTTTAATTATATGTATATTGTGCAAAGGAATGGATTTGTCAGTTATAGTGAGTTAATAAATTTGGATTAGTGTCGCTTATTTATGACTTTCGTCAAATTTGCGGCTGACAAATGAACTTAAGCAAAATTGTGTGGGAAGCAAATTCGAATACTGGAATTATAATTAGCATTAAGCGAATAATAAAAAAAAGAATGAGTGAGTAAAAAACAGAATTAAATTTCTCGTAATTAATGTTTTCAAACCAATTAATATAAATTAATCTGATTAAAGAATAATATTTTTAAATATTTAATAGCTAGGTATATTAAGTGTTATATATGATTTTTAATTGTTCAAAAGGATTCCGGATTATTATGGTTTGCAAAAGACTTTAAAACTGACGTGTTCAAGTGTTTACCATAAAGAAATTAAATGCAAGATTGTGTCGCACGAGCTTGCTCTTGTGAACTGTCACACTGTGGTTTTAAAGTCTTAATATTTAAAAAACTATATTCATCTGATAAAAAATAAATAAATTATGAGAGCCTATATTTTCTACTACCTACCTAAAACATAGTTTAGTGTAAGGTAGTATTATGTGAGTATACATAACTATGAACAGTATATGCATGGCACTAACAGTTTAGACTGTTAAAACCTAAGAATTGTTAAAAGTTATATAATTAGAAATAAATTGATTAAAGAACCTCTGAAATTGTTTTGATACCAACGCGATGTACAGTAGGTATCTGATTTCTTAAACAAATCTCAATTTATTTGGGAAAACTTATTTTAAATCGTTGGAGCGGCTCTATAAAAAATTATCTTTTTATATAAAAAATTTTGAAAACATTTTTATGAATACAAATTGGTATGCCATTTTTTAGTATTTATTAATGCGGAGTTAAAAAAAATATTTTGAAAAACAAATAGTCTACCCATTTTCGAAATATCGAATTATAAAAAAATAATTTTAAAATTTCCTTTTCAAATCAAAATTTGATTTAAAAATAAAAAATTGATATGCAATATTATTTAAACTTATTAGAAGTAACATATTTCATTAAAATCGTTTGAGCCAAAAAATGGTTCTACGAGAGATACAATTAATAATGGATAAAAAAAAATATGTTCCTATAATATGGTGGATCGTATGGGTAGAAACCCATATGTTGTATGTAGTAGGTACCGTTATTTTGGTTACAAGAATAATTTTTGTTAAAAATTTGCTAGATAATATTAAAAAACTGCTGGATTCCAATAAAAAAAAATGGTCAAAATAATTTGAACCATTTTTGAGAAAATCGAAAATAAGAAAATAAAGACACAGTAGCACAATTGCAGAACCACTTTTTTCGACCTCACTATCATCGTAGTGTCAAATTTAATTAAAATCTCGAGTTAATGAACGGAAATTAAACTAAATTAATGTTACATGGTATAGTCCTGGTAAAGGTGATAAGATGACGAATACGTTCGTCTGCCAGTACGTAGTGGCAGCGTTACCGAGAAAAAGTGCATAAAAAGTAGAACTTTATCTGAAAATAAAAATAGTGAGGGAAACCACTTCAAATACATACATCGCATCCCAAAGCCCTCGACTCTCTCATTACAAATATGGATTCGACAGACACGTCTAGCTGGCCGCAAAACGAAAACCCAGCGTTTTTAGAATTTTGGCAAAACACTTGAAATCGGTCACATCCGAAACCCCTGGCCTCCGTGACAGACCTCTAAGTGACTGCCAAACCGCTGACAGACGCCGCGCCGCTGACGAAAATAAAATTTCTTTGGCGTTTTCAGAATTTTAGGAAACCACCTAAAATGTGTCTTAAACGATAGGTCCTGACTCCCCGAGTGCGAATATATATGTACGACGGACGTCTACGCGTGGCGCAAAATCCCCGACAGACGTGATTAAAATCACTGATTTTTTATAGAAATTTTAAGATAACTGATATAATACAGCGAAATATATCGCAATCAAAAGGGCTTGACTATACCAAAGAATAAATTATGTAAAACAAAGACGTTTTGAGTTTCACCCCACAGCTGGAAAACGGATTTTTTAAATTTAATTTTCTTTTGTGGGCTTTTGGAGGAAACCACTTGAAATGTAGGTACCTATTCAATTAAAAAGTATTGACTTCACAAAAATTTAAATGTGAGGGACGGGTACGGAAGCTGAAATGGTGACAAACTGAAGACAGCCGCACGATATAAGTCACGAATCTTCCTGGTTTTTTAATTGGACTTTAGTGGTAAACTCTTCAAATGTAACTCAAATGTTTTTGACTACCTAAAAAAATGTGGAGCCGGGAAACACGGTTAAGATGTATGTATGTATAAACATCATCACAGAACGCGACGAGTTCGAACTGTTAACCATATTTCAACCCAAACTCAACTCGACCTTTCGATTTAGTTTGAGCTACGAAGGAACGTTCCCAATATTGAACGTGTCGAATATACATACATCAACGTATCGTAACGTGTAACAGCACAACGTAATGTATTACAGAAATTTCCACGTTTTAAGTTTATCCTACCGCCGGCATAGATGTTTACACATCAAAAATTTAAGTGACAAACGTTTTGAGTTGCGCCAAATTATTGAAAATCGAGAAAGAAATCGGGGATGTTTTTATTATTATTTCAATTTGATATTGCATGTAATCTTTGGAAATGTATTTGAATTGAAATGTTTTGACTCCCTGACTTGGAAAATGTAACTGACAGACTTTTTTAGTTATGCCAAACTATTTAAATCCGTGAAATAAGTCGTGTATACTGTATATTATTGTTTTTTTTTTTTTAATTCAATTTCCCTGAAAAAATAAATTTTAAATAAAAGACGTTTTAAGTTACGCCAAATTTTTAAACACCGTAATTATAGTTGTACATAATTAAATTAAATGAAAAATTGTGTCGCGGCTCTACACTTTTCGACATGATTCATATGTCTCACCCTTGATTAAAACCAAAATAAAAAGATACAGACATTTTTGAGAATGAATAAGAACGTACCTTAATATGAAAAAGATATACAAATAAAGTAAGAACACAATTACAATTGACCTACTAAAGTGGTTCAAATATTTTGTGTCTTGTTAGTTTTTTTTTTCATTTTTCCTTTTTTAACGATTATGTTATGGATATGCAAATAGGATGCTTCAACAACAAGCATTAAATCAATAAGCCCCGACTTACAAGTGAATATTAAGTCCTACTTAGATACTAACGGCTTCTATATTGAGCCTGATCCTTAACCAGTTCTTTTGAGTAAAAAAGAAAACAACAAACTCAAGTCAGCCTGCCGCCTTAATCAGATGTCAAAATCAATTGAAATCTAATTCTGTGATAAGACAACTTCAACAATTATATCGAGTGCAATGGTTGTGGAGGTAACATAATTCCACATTAGTATCTAGTAAATGCGGCACGGTGACAGCGAGACGGCCAATGGCCCAATCACTGCACCTGGAATTAAATATATATATAAAATGTAATCCAAGATACAGGTGCATTGCAAGTTGCAAGCTCGCACAACTGAACAGAGTCGCGTTGTGTCCACAAATTAGATGACAGGCCACAAAGAAGTGTTTGCTTTTTCAAAGAAATAGAATTCAAAACTCTTTCGATTCAATACTGAGTATATATTTTGGTATCTATCCTACTCTTGCTATATTTATATAGGCAAGCTGAATTGGTATTATAGTGTAGGCCGAGGTATATATAACATGTTAAGACGGCTAACAATCTTTGAGTGGTATAGAGCTGTAAATTAAGTCAAGCCATCCACCACCATTGAACTTGGAAGTTAGGATTGTGCAGATATTTTAATGCGATTGCATCATAAATTTCCAAAGAACATACATTTGAATCGAGGAGACGTTGCGTTCAACAACGATTGTCGCAAGGAGCCAAATTGCTTTCTCTGTTTCAAATATAGGTAGTATATAAAATGCGCGGAAATGTGTTGTAAGAATATAGAGAGTCGATGACAATTTAGGCCCCCCTCTCCTGCTGCCAATGTTTCATTGGTGGTGGGCTGGGCAATGCAAAGTTGGACGTTGACAGCTTAACGAGACTTTTATTAATTGTTCGCTTTGGAGCAGTGCGACATAAAAGGTGGTATTTGGTGTAATTGTCATCCGGAGGCTTTTGTTAAGAAGTTGGGTTGGAAATTGAAATTGCATTCCAGAGCTTCGTGGGAAATTTTCGTACCAGCAAGACAAACGTAAAAATATTCAAATGATTAAGCAACTAAGTGTACCAAAATCAGTTATCATTTGATTGGGTAATTGAGTGAACGGATCAGTGAATTGCGGTGCAACATGTCAATTGGTTGACTTTTAGGATTTTTGAATTCAATTAAAATGAGAGGTTTTTTGTACGGGAGCGGATCGTACGTAAGTTTAACAAAAAATAACAATAATTACGCTGAGTTAATGGGCTTGTGTTTTTTTGCGGGTACATAAAGAATCGGACAAAAAAAAAAGACATCGGAGCAAAGCGATTTACACGTAGGTACAACAAGAACTTAAGTCCATATATGGGCTTAACTAAGTCCACATAATTTACGGGGCTTAACTTCAGTCTAAAAACTGTACCTACCGACTGTATTTACCAACTCCTTCGAGTTGAAAATACGCTTATTGCTTTTATTAAATAAACACCAAAGCAATCGTGATGCTCAGTTCATGATCCGAACAGATTTATGCTTTTATAACTTTGGCGCCGCGCTTTTGAGAAAAAATCAGATTTTTTCAAAAAACCTTGGTACCAAGAAGAAAATCGATCCACCTGCTTAGGTTGCAGCTGAACAGACATCAGACAGATGGACGGAATTTCAAGACTGACTTTTTTGTATCAAATTTGAAATCCACCTACCAAACTATACGCCTACTTTTTCTTTAAAACATATGCGTATTTTACATATAGAAATCTGCAATTTTGTAATTCAGCTCTATTGAAATCATATTTAAAGTCTTTGGAGAATCCAACCTCTGCCACGCCCATTTTTCTTACATTTGAGTTTTATCAACAACTGGGAACCTAAAATTTTGTAATTAACCTCATATAAGAACAAGGGGAATAATATGAATAATTTTGACCACCCACTGCCACGCCCATCTATACGTATAAAATAAAATGTCTTTAGTTAAATCTATATTATGTAGTCTTGAAAATCGCTTGACAAATTTATATGAAATTTTTAGAATTTGTTATTAAACGTGGGAGAAAGGTTAGAAAATTAGTTTTAATAAAAATACCCCCACTGTCATGCCTGAGTTTCTTATATGTATATGTATTTTAGTTTTCTCACGTCATGATGTAAGAATGAAAACTTAGTCTACTGCTACGCCCAATTTATGATTGAATTTCGAATGTCGAATTAAATGATAAATCTATTTCAAAAATATCTTCAGCCTAAAACATTTTTTCTGAAAATCCACCTTCTGCCACGCCCAGTTTTATCATATTTAAGTTTTATTTTTATCTTTCGTTAAGAACCTGAAGGGAAGTTTTATTGCAAATTATTTAGGACATTCGACATTCGAAGTCGTCAAAATCATTGGAGTAGTTTTCGATAAAATTTGTAAAAAAAAATCATTCTATACCTAACAAATATCTATTCTATATAAGATTAAACAAAAAAAAATGTATTTACTGTCAAGTGAATTAGATACAAAAAATCCAAATTTAAATCAAATCCTTAGAGCCATTAGGCTTTTGATCGATGTAAAGGAAGAGTAGAGACAAGACGACGAAAACCATTTTTCGGACTTCTGTAATCAATATCAATCAATAACCTTTTTTGCATAAAACCAGTAGTATATGTATATAGTATTTGTATATAGTATATATATTTATATATACAGACTCGAAATTGTTTCCTTCTGGTACCTTTCTGTATCAAACAATACAAGAAGTGGCTTATATTGAATTATAAATAATCTCATAAATTAAATTTGCACCGATATTCTTTTCTTCAAGCCCATATAATAGTCCCCATTTTAATATATTTTTAGAATCATCTACAGTCCAGACTCCACTGCCCAGATTTTACCACATAAGCGACTTACCTTATACATCCGCATATTCTAACATCGATCGTCACCAATGAATTTTATTCTCTCAATTCCTCTGAACCAGCAAAACCACCATAAACTATCGACCCACATAAATATCGTTAAAATACAACAACAATTAAAATAGCATAAATATAAATATACCAAAAAAAATACATTAAATACATTATATATACTTTGCTTTGTAGAAGTTCCTTTGAGCTCTCTGTCCAAGAATAACAAAGACAAAGAAATCTCCTTGGCTAATAAGACACCACCACCACCTGGCAGACGGTGTATCTTCCCTTTCCGATGCTAGATCAAAAATGTCATATAAATTGTATCCAACGCTAATGGGAAAAGTAGGTAGTTTGCTACTCAAGGAGATCGTTATTTTCCGCGTGATGGTTTTCCGCTTTTCCACACGAACCATTGCCATTGGGAATTTACATTTGTGCAATATTACTTTGTGGTGTTTTTATATATTTTTAAATGGAAATGGAAATTAAAACGCAAACGTTATTAAGAGAAAAATTTTAGGAACAAAATGATGCGGGAGGGATATATGTACATACCAAATATACATACATATATAATATGTCCCTGGGGAAAATTATTAAATAAACATTTATTTTTGCTTTTATAGGTTTTTAATAGTCTTCGTTTTTATATTTTATTTTTTGTTATGAAATAGAAGACAACCCTTTCTCATCATTTCGTGAGATCGGGCTCTTTGAGAATAATTTTACGAGCAATAACTACACTTACCCTAATGAGCTGTTGTTGAAAACATCTTGAACGAATTCAATTATAAATTTATGTATGACAATATATGACAAACAAAATAAACTCTCATGGCATGAATGAACTTTTAATAAAATTTTAGAGTCAAAATAAAGCCTTAATCTAATTGAAAATTAAATGAACATGCTCAAAATTGCTAGTTTTATGCGTTAGATAATTTAATTGAAAATTAATGTGTCAACCAAAACGAATGTACGTAGACGAAAAACATCTTGTTACACAAAAAACAAGTACCGTAACGTTTTATCCGATTTAGTAATAGCAGCTGATTGAGTTTTCAAAAACTATCTTAATTATAAATTTTGGATGGTTGAAAAAACAACCAAAGACTAACACTTTATTTACACGATAACCAAATCATTCTGTCATTTTGTACCATTTTTTGTTATTCAGTGGACTAATTTGTGCTAAGTGACGTTTACTAAGCTAAACCACCGAAGAAGGCGTTTTAGCGAAGGAATAAGAACTATAAGATGTGTCAAAAGTTTATTTGATTTGCATTCAACATTCTTTTGATTTTGTTGGTGTCAACAAATTTATTTTCTACTTATTTTATTTTATTTTATTTTATTTTATTTTTTCTATGCACAGTGCTTTGAGTAAGTTCTGAAGAATTTGCTTTTTAACAAGACAATTCTGAGGTGTTTTTAGTAACGTGAGCTTCATTTTTTTAACAAAAAACTATAATTTGCTGTTAAAACCTATTCGAAACAAAAACAAAAACATGCATCTTACTTATTGTAGTAGATTTTCTGAAAGGATTTTAGGTGAACGTCACTTCTCTATTCCATGAACATTTTCTTTTTATTAATGGAAAATTTAAATCCGTATCTTAACTCTTATTATATGGTTTAGTAAATTCGTGGATTAAAGGTTTTTTATTTATAGGGCTGTACAGCTTGAATATAATTTTCATCTTAGCATTCATTCTTAGCATAATATACATATGTACATACATCTTATATCTTACGTATATTGTAAATATATGTTAAATGATATTTACGTATGTCTAGTATACTTTGACAATTCTTTAATATAAGAAAATGTTACGTAATGTATCTAAAACTCAGATATGTAAAATTTCTAGAACTTATCGGTAAAACATGAAATTTTTCAGCAACAATAGTAAAATACGGAAATGTTTTATTTTTATAACGTAGGTATTGCAAAAATTTTAAATTTCCATCACAACATTTTGCTCCTTGTCCATTCTACAGTTCTTAGAAAAAGAAACTTTACCTTTTTAGTATTATGATCGGGACTCCCTTGTTTGGCAAATTCATCGCTTCGCATTCCTCAATTGTCAATTAACGGTTTTTTTTTTATTATGTTTTTCAATCATTATGCAATATTAAACTCTGGCATTTTGTTGTATAGTTGTTTTTTTTACATTGTTTGATATTTGGCGTGTTTTTTTCGTGAAATAACGTTTCGCCATTTCATTATTTCGCAAAATATCGCCAAACCGTTTTATTATTTTGCTATAAGTTCATTTCGCCGTTTAGTTATTTTGATATTTTGTTTATAAATACAAATGTATATTTTTGTTATTTTTTTTAGTATTTTTAATATTAATTTGCTTTTGTTCGTGGTATTTTCGCATTTTAGGCTTATAATCAATTTTTAACAATAACAATTAGGTATTCACTTGAATTCTATATGTTGAATTTTGTTTTTTTCTCTTTATTTATTAAGCATTCAATTGTTTTGCTATTTTTTGGCTTTCATTTAATTAGATGCCTTAAAATTTCAAGTCTTAAGACATGTAATTAAATCGAAGTTAAAAATAGCAAAACAACAAAATGCCAAATAAAAAATTGACGAACTTCAAAAACTCAACAAAAAACGAAATGTAAAATGCGAAATAACAACATGCTAAACAATAAAAATGCGAAACGGAAAACGGCAAAACGAACCCCCACGAAACGTTAGTTTGCCAGACAATTCCTGCAAAACATGCCCATTATGATTCTACCTACCCTTTATTAGACACTCTTCCAACAAAGCAAGCAAGAGAAGTACGAATACGATATGACAAAGTAACGACTCTTGTGAGTCAAGAAGAAAACATACCAATCATAGCTTTGTTCCCAACATTTCTCGCACTAAATCTATAGCTTAATTGTTAAATTTGAGAAGTGGGCATGCAATGCTCTCAAAGAGAAAGAAATCTGTTAAAATATTGGAATTGCACTACTACGCACCAGCGTTGCCGAAGTGGCACGATCGTGCCTTTTTGACACGAAAATTTTACCATGGCACGGTGGCACGAAAAAATTCAATATGGAACGCTTTTTCTGTTTCCATTTTTTACTCCAAATAAAGCGAATTTTGAAGAAATTTTGAGAAAATTGCTCCAAATGCAGGCCAGATGGAGGAAAAACTGGCAGAAACTCTTATTTTATATAGAAAAAATTATTTCTACTATTTTTTTGTTGTATTTCACCCCACAATTGATTTATAATTTTTTTTGTTAACATACGAATTTTTGGTTTTTTCATATGGCACGAAAATGACACGATTTTTTAGAAAATGGAATTTTTTTTTTGGGCGGCAACGCTGCTACGCACAACTTTTTATATGTCAAAAAATATAATCGACTAGAGTTGCCGTAGATCAATTATAATTTTTTTTATAACTAGATTTAAGAGATAATATGTAACGTTAGCATTTAACGGTCTCCAATAAATAAACATTTTTTGCTGTTGTTTATGTCTATCCAACCAACCCATATTCAAAAAACACTATATTAAATTTTAATTATTCTAATAATTATTGACATAATTTTTTTTGATTATTTAATTAGTTAATTATGAATAAAATAAATTTGGTCGACGTTGATATTTGAATTTAACTGATAAATTCTGTCATCTGACAGAAGGCAACCTAGCATTAGACAACCAGTCAGAAACAGCCAGAAGAAATTCCTCGGAATAAAACTGACAAGCAGGAAGTATTTTTTATTCTCTTTTGAGAGCGCTCACGTTTTTTTATTTGTGAAACGGCTTCGAACTAAAAATCACTAAATCCGGAGGTTTGAAACGGTTTGAAAATAATTTTGGAACAGAGCTCAATTTTTGAAGTCTTTTTATTGAAAGTATGGAAGTCTTTTGACTGCTTTGAAGTCTATTGAATTTTATTTGTTTTTAGTCAAATACTGATCTAATTTCGTAGGTTATAAAATAGAAACAAAAAAAGTAATACCTACCTACAAAATCATAGTCCTTATCTTAAAATTCTCCATAGCTCAGGCTTTTGCAAATTTGATTATATCATAATCATAACTTAGGTTTAGTTTTTTGTATGTATGTATGTATATAAGTTTTTCATTTCAGTTTCATATAAACCGCCTGAAACTTTCTTTTGTTTACTTGTTTTAACTTTACTCTCACAAACTGTGTCTCAAAGATTCCCTTTTCAAGAGTTTTTACTGCTCCGTCGGTCAAATAAATACCAAATCAACTGGCAAACAGCCCAATGTGTGACCCATTTTATAGTTGTCCTGCGGTAAAAGAGAAAGAGTTTGTTAGCATAATAATCAGTGAATGTGGGTAACCTCAAAAACGGGCTGGTGTTTCCTATATTCCAGGAAGAAGAATAATTGTCGCATAGGTCCTGTCATACTCACAATACACAAAAATGTTTGCCTCAAAATACAAGTAGGTAGCCTAAATACATATGTATATCTATTAATTAAAAAAAAAAAAAAAAACAATACAATACACTACACTATACAAGAACTAGGTTACTGGACTTAATTTACTATAAACAATGGAGAAGAACAGTGACTCTTATTCATATGAATATGTTAATTAATTGAAAAATAAAAGAAACCGAAGCCAGGAATCCAGCGCAGATGCATACTGATTGAAAGGCTGAAAAAGATGCCCGACTCAACCGAAAACGACGACCGACACGGACGTAATAAACTATTCAGCACGTCTAATTAAGTTGACTACCATCATGAGACCACAACTAGAAGAAGGCCTAATATTTTGAATTAAATCGACGCCCGATTGGGAAAATGAAGGATCGTTATATAAATTATAGAATAAATTAAGAATTACACTTCATTAGAACTTAAAACTGGATAAAATGGTGTAAAAATTCCTAGAAGTTCACCTTATATACAACTATAGTGCTGGTGGTGCCGTTGTGTCCTTTTTTCTATGACTCCATCCTATACATAATATGAAAATGAAATGGGCAGCGTCTGTCACATTACAACACCGAAACAAGTTCCAATGGATATTTTTTTTTTTTTTTGTAATTATAATCGTCATCGGAGGACGAGAGGGCATTGTCGGAGTAATTCCTTTGACCGCTGATCACTTATCACCTCTTTTGTATTTGTCGTTGGTTTTTGGTGTCCTTATTTTTTATTGACATTCATTTATTACAACAAAAAAAATATATTGAATCTGTTGCTAGGGGACAGACAGACAGACAGACAGAGAGAGAGATTGAAGATTTATGCATTTCAATAGAAAATGTTGAATTTTAAAAATTACACATTTATGAGTTTTAATTTTTTTTGATACCAATAGTAAATAAATGGGTGTTCTCTTGATTTTTTTTATAGAAATTTCAAAAATAGTTTGGAAGGAAAAAAGTAGTATCAAAGGCGAATTAAATAAAATGCACGACTGGGTCGCACGAACTTGTTTTTATGTACGATCACACTGTAGTTTTAAAGTCTTAATATTTTAAAAACTATTCATCTGATAAATCAAATTATAGATAAGATTAAAAAAGTTTGTATTTTATGCCACCTACCACAAAAAAGTTGTTAAGTTTAATATAATTTGAGTATACACTATCACACCTTGTTGTACATATGCAAGCATGGAAGTTACAGTTTAGACTGAAATATTGTTTAAAAAAATCAATATAAATAGAAATAAATTAACGCAATTAACACCATCTGATTTCCTTAAAGAATCTCAATTTATGGGAACAAAATTTTTAAAATCGTTGGAGCAGTTTAAAAAGAAAATAAATGTTTATATATAAAATTCTGAAAACGTTTTTAAGCAAAAAAAATTGTACTCCATTTTTTAGCATTTACTAACGCGGAGTTAAAAAATTAGTTTTGAAAAAAACCATTTTCGAAATAACTATCAAAAACATAATTTTGAAATTTTTTCAAAAATAACTTTGATTTGTTAAAAGATGATTCCGATCCAGATACGTATAAAACGCGGCTACTATTTTAACATATTTGGAGCTAGATATTGTGTAAAAATAATTCATTAAAATTCCTTTAACTGATAATGATATAAGTATTCGAAAATCAAAATCCTAGAAGTCGCTTTCGAGAAAAAAAAGATTTTCCTTACCGGTTTTTAAACACTTGTGTGGAAGGTACCGTTATTTTTGGTTATATAAGAATAACTGTTTTTAATCTTGTAAAAAAAATCAATAAAAATCGACCAAGCCCAGTCATTAAAAACTTTTGACCCCGGAAAAATCGCCGAAAAGCTGGATTTTGGTATAAAGCTTTCTCATTGTGTTCTTAAGAAAAAAGTGCTGCCGTTGTTTTTTTAATATTAATTTTGTATTTTATGATTTTTTTTTTAAATTGTCCCTCCCACCTAAAGGGGTGGACATATAAAGTGCCCCAATATCTTAAAATTATGTTTATATAATTATCAAACAATGAAAAAAGTGTTGGTACACAAAACTTTTAAAGATAATTTCCAACCAAAGAATGATCAAAATCAGTTGAACCAGTCATGCAAAAAAATGGTTCTATCCAAGTTGTGTTATGTTAGTGTGTATCGGTAGGTACATAATTAATAATCTTCCACTTTTGACCCAAAAGTTTTTTTTGGCGTAGGAAACCTGTAACGAAAATTGGTATTTTAAAGTGTATACCTAATGAGCTAGGCAATGTGGATAGTAAGTAGGTATAACTATAAATGTGTATAAGCGATCGTAAAATTACAATTCAGCTAACATCAATCTTCAGGATAATTTTTAAAATTTCTACCAGAGTTCAAAGTGAATGAAAACCCCCATTTTAAAACACCAACAAAAACTAAACTTGAACAAAAATTCCCCTTCCGGACAAGGAAGTATAATAGATATCTATATTCTTGTTATAAAACACTTAATGTCCTAAAGGTCCAATTGCGGGGAACTATTAAACAATTTTATGTTGCAGAGCGCATTTGCAACATTTGCAACACCTCATCCATCATAATGCGGAGCACTTCCTACACTTGGGAATCACGCGAATCGTTTCACTCCCGCTCCCCAAAGCAATTCGTAAACCTAACCAGATCAACAGTTACATTTGGCACGACATCATATACATACTTAGATCCTTGATGGTTCTCTATATTCGCAGATGAATCGTTTCTAAATCATGATTCACTTATCATGTCCACATTATGTCTGTGCTCCGATAAATTTTAATTAAATCCCAAAGCCTCTTGTAGGTACACCAGACCTCGAGTGAGGTAGTGATGGTAGTACCTTCATACAGTTGTGTGCCCTGGGGACATCCTTCATTCCTTAGCTCTTGACTCTTGGTAAAAGCATGCGCATAGAGATGTACATATTTCTGTTAGGTTTTCGCTCGCGCAATAATGCGGAAAAGATTTATGACACACTAGCGCGACATGCGTTCTAAACCGCACATTCCAGGACGAGACGGACGACCACATTGCTGGCCGTAAGTGAAAATTCTTGAATCAAAATAGAAGACTCGAACTGTTGGTCGGTCGTCAACATAGCACACCAAGCAGTGTATTGATATCGTGGTTTTCCATGCTCGTTCTCTTCCAGTTCCAACAAGTCATCTTCCTGTGCGGTGCATCATTTCATGGCGAAATTTTATCGATAAGATTCTGTCGGAACACAGAGCTTAAACCGCCATAACCACATACCACCCGCCACCACCACCCCTGTTGCCGCCTGCCAGGCGTTACATCATGTTTCCGAGTGGACAACGACGACACTGGACTTATGTAACCTAATCTGTGCCGTGAAAGTTGCATCACCATACGAGGAGGTCTTGTAATCGCCCAAGAATCAGGAAGACTCATTAAGGTATCGGTAAAAGAAAGGGAAACAAAGTGCACCAGCATCAGCGTATAGGGCCAAAGACGCAAGCCCATCAAGTTGTTTGCCTCGGACTGGTTTATTCTGTGAAAAAAGAGGTGATGCTGGTTGTGCGACTACGACTTTGACATTGAATTCCTTGTCTGATTGAAGCGAATGTATAGTGAAGATGAAACCAAAGGTTGAATTGGCGCATGATTAATCAAACGAACAGGGCATTGAGCCCGCTGAGAGCGCCCTATGCACAAGGAAAGACTTGTAACTCTATCAAAGGATACGCCAATAGAGTGCCAGTGCCGACAAATAGATTCGAGGGCACCGGCACTTAATTAGCTCCGGCGATAGATAAAGTGAACGTCTTTCCTCTTCGGCATTAGATTGACATATGGCTGAAGGAGCTGCAACAGCACCGCACACATCAAGTGTGACTTTGCACCGCATCATAAGGTTCGACTCAGTGAATTGGAATCATGCACGGACATCAGATCCTGTCCACCTGATTTGAATCGTGTTAGCCTGTGTGTGGATTTGTGGAAGGTGCAACCCGTCGGCGCGGCGTTGGCGGCGTTGAAAACGAATGCGCGTGCTCGCGCTAGAAAAGTGCAGAAGGAATTGATAGACGGACCCATATTGTGGTAGCATAGCATAGCGATCGGATACAGTGTGGAAGTAATGAAATTTAGGTGCCAGTTCAGTCTGGGGGAATGTTAATCTTTGTCGGGAACGCACATTTGCCATGCTGCCGACTATTAATATTAAATCTGTGTGCTGGATAAATAGACAGACAGTGCACTGTGCAAGAATTTTATATAAAGTGCGTGTGTGCATATAAATATAGCTTATACTGGCCACACCTGCAGTGGATGATGCTTTCATTTCAAAACGTTTGACGTTTATAAATTATGGCTGCTACTGTCAATTTACAGCCGCTATACATATTATGCTGTTTCTTTGAGAAACATGCTAATCAGTTTAGAGTCGGAGTCTATCTGAAGCACTGTTTTAGAAATGGGTCAGTATTAATTAAATCTGTGCAACTGTAAAGCAAACAATGTTAACATGGTAAGAGGAGTGCTTTTCATGAACTTGCTTTCAGGATCAAGAACTTTCGTTTGAATATTGTGTTTGAAGTATGAAAACGTGTTGGATGCTTTTGATGTTCCGAATTTATGTACTAACAAAAAGAAGAAAAAGAGTGTTGATCATTGAGAGTGGTGCAGACCGTTAGTTGAATTTTCGAATGTAAACATTTAGCAGCTTGTTGATTGAAACTTTATTTTGATAGTTCTTAAAGAAATCCGAAGGTGCAGGTAACTAACTTCACGGGGACTTTCTTCTTTAAAAAATAAATAAATGTAAAAAAAATTCTTTTGCTTGGAAACAAAAGATTAACCGATAAAATTGATTATTTTTGTTATTATTATTTATTTTTGTAAAAAGGGTCATTTGTGAAAATTGTACAAAAATAAGGTATTAATAACTTTCCCAGCTAAATATTTTCATATATACATACATATGTACATATATATTTTCGTTAGTAAAGGACTTTTCGTAAGAAACTAAAATTAAGACATTAATTTGTAAAGTATCTGTCAGCTCCCTGTTGTTTCCATTTATCATCCAAATAGCCCTATCTTACTCCACAATCAAAAACGTGGTGTAGACAATAGGATTGAGAATGGAGATGCACTAATAATCTTGTTTAACAAAGGTCAGCAAAACTAATCGATTTCCACACAGAGAGGATCCAAAAGGTTTACGAAAGTAAATTTAAATTTCGATTAAGATATTTTTAAATCAAACATAATTAATTTATTCGATTTTAAACCCAAATGGTCCTTGAAAATGAAATTTATATTTTTATAATAATTTTAAATTCTAACCCAGCCGGCCGACAGGTATATTATTTTCGAAAAAAAACTAATGCTGGTATTTTTCAATTCACTCCGCCATCCATGAGAGCACTCTTCAAGATCAAAACATTCAATTTAATTTTAAACTTCATATTTACAACGAACGTCCACACTCCACGTCCACATCCGCAAATGGCATGACGAATGTGTCAGTCAAATCAGTCAGCTTCATCTAATGCTTTTTTCGCGGATTCGCACAAATTGCCACCAATAAATTTTCATTTGACGGGCACCATGACGTCGGCGACGACTAGATGTATTTACAGTTTTGACAGACGCGTAATTAACCATCGTACGGTGTGCAATTGCAACAAACTAAACTACAATTTGCTTCATTCCTTGGCCTGGCTGGAAGAGTTTTGAGCTATGTCTTAAACAGAGTGTGGTGGGGAGGAAGACCAATGGCGACGTCTAACACCACGTGAGAGTGAGTGCAAAATGAGGGTTTTTTTCATCTAATTTCTGGCCTGGAGCTGGAAAAAATTTTGAATTTTATAAAACTGAGCACCTGATGTTGAAACCAACATAAGATATTGTGACAGTTGACAAAATATAATAATATTTAGTTAGAATTTAAAAGTGATTGAAATTTGTAAGATTAAAAGTATAACTTGTATTTTCATCAAGCATAACTTATTTATTGTGAAATGTATTAACTAAATTGAAGATAACAGTTAAGCCATTCGAAAAGTAAGGCAAATTTTTACTCATATTAAAAACTGGTGCATGTTCCTCAAATGAAGTACAACAAATACGAAAAACCTACATACACTTTGTATCATTTTGACAGTTCTGCTTCATGATTTCTGCTTCTCAGACATTGGGCGCATTCACTAATGTAGTGACTACGTAGTCGAAATTCAACTAGCTTTGTGAATGCAAAATTACACTACAAAGGTAGTCAATTCTAAACTGTCATATTAATGATAGATGTAAACACACACGAAATAAAAAACAGTTGTGTTTTGAGAATTTAAATAATATTTTCTTTTTAAATTAAATAATATCAAATATAAGATATAATATGAGTGATTTGGAAGAAGATAAAATCATAATTATGCAAAATAATTTAATTGTGGTCAAGTTTCATTTTGAATAGTTTGAATCTTTTGTATTTTAACCGAATAGCGGATTGTGAAACGTCAAAATCATTCTCCACTAACTTTGAAGCCGAAATTTTTACACTACGTCGGAGGGGAAATTTTAACTCATTTTGTATTTGTATGTAGCCAATCAGAATGACTTGACTACGTTGTGACTACATTAGTGAATGCGCCCATTGTTTTTTGATATGCTGTCATACTAGAATATTTTTGTGCGGAAAGTTGACTGAAATAATTGAAATTTGCATGGTCTTACAAATTATCATAAGAGCCAAATTATTGGATTGTCCCTCTTTAGTTGAATTTATCGTCACACATCCTAGGCGATTTTTTTTAAATTCCCTGCCAGAGCCTAAAAAAAAGGCGACTATGAATATCCATCAATGAAGATTAAGATTAATTATGTAATATGATTGGTTTCTTACACCCAAGTTATACTCCTTGACGTAATGGTTTGATCGTCATGTGTCACGCCTATTCCACCTGAAATGTTCTTTGCAGGATATGCGGTATGCCTCTTGAGAGTTGAGAGGGAGTGATAAATACTTCAGAAGTATCTCTTTTTGTTATAAGCGGTTTGAATTTCGAAGAAAATTGTAGGTGTCCTTTTGCTTAATATGAGTTCAAGACAAAAAAATATTCAAAAGCCAGAGAGCGTGTTCGTAAACATCAAACACGAATTCGAAATTCGTTGAAAAACGATGAAAATTAAAACAAAATCATAGCTCTGCTCCAGACGTAGTTTCAAGCACCCAGATTTAGTAATTTTTGATACGAAGTCGTTCCACACTTAAAAAATTGTGCTATTTTTTGCAAAAGAGGGCTTGCCAGAGAGAGTAAAACATTTGCCCTTCCTGGCAGTTTTACTGCCTGAACCCAATACGGATCTGCAGCTGGAATAGCTGTCAAAATATTGAATACACACAAATTCAATATTACGAACAGAACGCAACGCAACTGCCGTGTCGGTGCTGCAAGAGTTCACCAACATTTCACGTGAGCACTTTTGGCATTTCAATTTGTATGAAAAAAAAAAAGACCCAGAGAAAAATATTGAAGCTTTTTGTGGTTATTTGTTTCGCGAAAAATATTATTAATTAAAACAAAATTATTATTATTATACTAAAACTAATTATTAATTAATTTTTTTAAATATTATTATAATATTTAGTTTATAAAAGTTTATTCTAAAAAAAGTGAATAATACACCCTTGACTGTTTGTTTTTCTTTAAAATAAACAAAAGCTGTACAGTTGTATTGTGCACACATACAAAATAGCACGTACGACACTTTTTCACAGCTGTTGCATCTCCAGCTCCAGTTCCAGTTGCAGCATTCTATTGTGTTGAGGCAGTTAAGGTCTGAGGAATTTCGTCTGGCTATTTCTGGGCTGAATGTCAAATGCCAGGTTAACATCTAGGTATCAGATGACAGAATTTGTCAGTTGAATTCAAATATCAATGTCGACCAAGAGTTGCTAAAGTGTTAATTTTATTTTAGTTTTGAAAAGATTTGACAATTGAATATTTCTTATATAATATGTATACGTTGTGCTTTTTGAAGAAAAACACGCTTAAGCTTAAGCTTTCTTGTTTTTAATATTATAACCTTGATATAAGAAGGTACCTACGTGTATTTTGTGTTAACATTTTATTTTCCTGGGTTGTGATTCTCAATTTTTTTTTATTTATCATTAATCTACGACAACTCTAGTCGCGTATATTTTTTGACGGTTAAAAAATTGTCCAAATTAATGCGAAAACCGTTCCCGACATTTTGACAGTTTTCTTTCTTTTTGAGAGCATTTCATCCCCACTCTTCAAATTTTACTATTAAACCAGATTTAGTGCGAGAAATGTTGGAAACAATATTAAACAAGATTTAGATTTAGCGATAAATGTTGGAAATACAGCTCATATGAATATTGTTCCATTTTTTAAAGTTTCTCGACTAATTTTATCGGTGCGAGGTTACAGAACGTAGGTTACAATAACTAAATTACTTTAACTTAAGGATGTCTTGTTGCTCGATTTAAGATTAGAAAAGACTTTGTCCGATATGTTTCTTCTTCAGCTATTCGCTGGAATTTTTCTTCTTTTATGAAACCACCAATCTACATTCTACATGTCAAAAAAATTCGTTCATTTTGAAACATTACGAAGTGACAGAAGCATAATATGTATTATACTGAGACGCCATTAGTGAAAATATGACATATTTATATAGAATTGCCATCAAGTGTTAGAATGAATTACTTTGAGGCAGGTCAATTATTTCGATAGAAAGTACTACTGTCACATTTTGAATACTCGTATTTAAAACTATTTTTCTTTATAGGTAGGTACTGTCAGTTCCAGTTTATTTTGTTTTCGTTCTGTTCTTACAAATTGCACTGACACACCTTAATCCTAATAAGAGTTAGTTCCATCACACATCTTCAAATCATAACACTCAGTGGCGCCTATTAGCTTCGCTTTTAAATTATTTTAATAAGACAATAATAGTTTTTAAAGCCTTTTTTAATCCGGATTTTAAGAACGCAGATATCCATATAAAATGCCACCAAGTTATTAAAATATGAGACTGCTCACAAACTAATTCTGACAGTTAGTCTTAATATATGATATTACTTCCTCGTGCCAATTAGCATTTTAATTTTCTTGGTTTTGCCTCATATTATTATGGACATCAAGAGATTACCATAAAAATGTCTACTTCACACGTTTAAACGTAATAACATATTTATGAGAGCACTCCCTCACTCCGGGCAAATTTATTGTAAAACATAATTGATAGGTCCTGAAAGTATTGATTTCATTTTTCAAATAACTCGCAATTATCTATTTTATACGTGGGTATAAATTAACAAGTAAATAGTCATATATACATCAAATTCATCTATAATGCTAATTTTTTCTTTTTGTTTGCTTATTAATTTTTAAATGCAAAATAATACCAATTAAGATTATTGAAAAATTATGCAAATCATCCCACCCACAGGGTAGACTACTGATTAAACAGTGAGTTAATTCGAATGGCAACTTTAGATCGTTTTTTTTTACCAGATGTCAGGTGGGCCGCGGGGGTTTTGTTTCCCCACTTATCGAAAATATAAACAACTATATATGTAAAACACCTCTTGTCAAGAAGTCACATAATCATGGCCGAACAATCAATTCAAGTTCTGTATGATTTTTTATTTGATTCTTATTTATTCCTAACTAGTTGCAATTAAGTTGATGACTATCGATCACACTCCATGGGATCGCGAGACTGGGTGATGTGACATTAGTTTGTTGTTCTATACTATATTATATACGAGCGACGACTCGACGACGACGATTTTAAAATCTGGATGACAGTGACACTGACAATGACAGTAGGCGGTGTAAATTCCAGCACTTTCAGTGACATTATAAATCATTGGCTAATTGATTCGAAATGTCGGTGGTTCTATGTGTGGCCAGTAGTTTGTGTTTGATGACAAGTGTAACTAATTTTATTGACACTTTTCTATACTACTAAAATAGTATTGATAATATTGTGAACTTTTTTGTTGAGGAGATGATTTATCTATGTGGAACTAATGAGCAAATTAGAATACATGAAGTTAAGTGCCGGTGATTAAAATCAATGACATCTTTTTTTTTTTTAATTAATTATTGGCAATTGAACTGTCGAGACACTTTAATTGTTAAAAAAAAGTGATTCTCTTTTTCCAAGTTATTCTATAAAAGAAAATCTGTAAAACTAAATTTATAACATTAAGTTAAATCCATGAAATCTTTTCGGCTATATGACTATTTTTCGCAAAGAAAAAACGTGATTTTTCTATTTGTTTTTGTTTTTTATTTAAGACTTAGAAACTACCAATGCTTTATGTAATTTGTAGCAAGTAGATGTTTTGTCGGCATCGTAACTCACAAATTTCAAATTTTACGAGAAAGACGAAAATGTCTCAAGGAACTTATTTTTGTCTTAAAACTAATACACCCAAACCTGTGTTTTTCGGTAAAGATAAGAATTTATAGTTAGTCAACTTTCAATTGTTAAATTTCATTGTATGAACACCAGAACTGATTCTCCTCCTTTTACCCTGGTTCTCCTGTTTTCTGTATTTTGGGTAGGTTATAGTAAGCTATAGGTAAATAACTCAAAAAGAAACGTCAAAACAACCCTATTTACTAATTCGAACTTTTTTTTACAAAACCTAAAAAGCAATTTTCTTACAATCACAATTTTAATCAAAATCATTAGATTTGTTTTCGAGAAAACGAACCGAAATCATTGTTGTAGAAAAGATTACAACCTCTAAATTTTGTTTTAACAAGAAACCAATACTTGTCCAAATAGACCAAGTAAAAATACGTAAATTCAGATTCGTTTGGCGAGAAAAAATAATAATAATAATAGAATGCAAGGAATCTGTCTAAGCCACATTCTTCCTATCTCAAAACATTTAGCGCCACATTGTTTAATGCCAAACTATACCTGCATCTGAATAAATTAAATACACCTGACCTGTGTGATGGTTGATTGAGGTGCAAATCAATTTAAACAAAAACCTCTTCACACCTTCCTTAGCGTCTATATAACTGGCGATAAATTAAATATTCCCATATACTTAACACAATAATGAAGAAAGAATTCCAATATCTATCGATGTTCTGTCAAACCATCACAATTCACAACACAAGAAATAACAAAACTGCAAACAACTAACAAATCGGTGCTAATGTCATTCCTGTCGTTCCGACAAATTCACGACATTTTTCAAATGCATTTGATTTTTTAATTTGTTGTTGTTGTCTGTACCATATGAGACACCTTTTTTTACAATAAATTATTTCAATCGACACTGATGCTGTAATGAAATTTCTATTGAATGCATCTCCCTCTTCTGTCTAAAGACTGACATCTACACAGTATGACATTTCCCGCTTTTTATTGCAAATTGAAAAGTAGCGACACTAATTACTTTGGATAGTCTCATGAAAATGCTTCTTCATAAAACAAACAAAATCAATTCGTATATATAATGCGGGTGGGCGGTGCGTCTCGCTGCGCCACAAGATGAAAAGAGGACCTTGGCTATTAATCAATTAAACAATCGAATAAAATCAAGATTTATTGCAAAACTGACGTAGTGGCGCCATGGATGGCGTTGTACCGCGATCAATGCTGCCAAAAGCATCGCTCGCAATAGCTACTTCGTGTAACCTGAAGGCAGTCGTCTTAACGTCCGTTGTCGTAAAATATACTTTTGCCGCCGCGCCGCCACTGTGTTTAGTGAATTAAAACAAATAATTCACTGCCTCAGAAATGAAATCAATTTCTCGAAATATACCATCTTTGAATGAAGAAAAAAAAATCACAAGGTGAAGTCTATAAACTTATAGTCGTAGCCGAAGATGAGGATGCAGGATGAGGAAGGATATCTATACTATAGAACGATGAATGTTATGTTGGAGCACATATCATCGGTCATTCGCGGGTGCTGCATCGTTCATAAAACGTACCTAAACCTATTCACGTATAGAAGTTAGCTTCTTAATCAAAACAATATTTCATTTCTCAAAATTAGAAACTATAATAATGCTAACCTTATAGTTATCAAGGTTTCGCACCATCACTTCACGAGCACGAAACCAATCTCCACGCGCACAAATGATTTATGCAACCAGACTCATGCCAGACTATGGGTGCGTGTCTATCCCTAGATCGAAGGACTATATCTTGCTCCAGCTTATATTTTTTTCAGAGTAAAAAGTCCAAAAAAGAATCCAATTTGGAAGTCAATTCTTCTTGTTCTGGTTTGGTGTCTAGTCGAGCTCTGGTGGAGTGGAAATGACTCAATCAGTGGCGCATAAATCGCTGGTATCAGGGCGGAATAGGTCCTTAATTAGTGGCTTTCATAATTGACAAAGTAAATCAAAGTCACTTGGTGTATGTGTCTATTATTAAGACATTCAATAGCTAAGGTATTATCGTGGTGCAGTAGCCTCTTATCTTTTACAGGGGGGTATCTCGAATCTTGTTGCTATACATTTTTTTTTAATACCGCGGGGGCTTAGGGTAATAAATTTAGCATTCTTTTTCATATCAAGCGCCAATGTGGTGATGATGATGACGAAGACGACGATGCAGGAAAGTGCTGGTTTAAATTCTCAGAAATCAAAAGGCACTGTTCAACTGAATGATTTATCAGGAGCATCCCATCGATTGTGCGGAATTGTTGGCAGACGCTACGCTTTTGGGCGTTCTTGCACCTTATGTTGCAAGGTATAAATGTGTTCAACGTTGTTTCCTCATAAGATAACCATCGAGACGAGTTTGGGTGTAAATTTCTTAGATCGAACTGTCTTGTCTTGCACTCAATTCATGCACCTAATCATCAACCAAACAAGTCAGTTTAAAAAAAAAAACAAAAAAGAAGTTGTTGTGTTGTGTGTTTATGTTTATGAATCTTATGTAAATATCCCAGACAGCTTAAAACTTTTTTAATAATTCCAAGGAACATTTAAGATCATCTTTTAAGTTAAAACTCGATAAAACTTAACTATAGGCTTTTTCTGAATCTTTTATCTTTTCAATTTATTGATAGTATTCTCTTCAATCTTACCTATTGCTTTTCTGAAGCGAAAGCATGAGTTGTGAAGTCTTAAGAAAATCTCTCCGCTTTTGCTAATCAGAAAATTGCTACTTCCAGCTGAATTTTTTGTAATCGGACTAACTTTTGTTGGTTATTACCACTATAGTTCTATCACTTATATAAAAATAACTATTTTGTTTAACTTTGCGTATTACGCTCTTGGATCTTTTGGCATCCTTCTCTGTTTTGATTCCATTTTCTCATATTTCTTAACATAGCGTAACGGATGCAATATTGTAGGTCCCTCTAATTTCGAATCCAAATGCGCGTAGATTTTGTATTTATGGATTTAATATTATGTTAAATAAACCAAATTAAAATTTTGAATTTTTTTTATTTTTGAATTTGTATTTTATTATTAAAAAAGGGGTAAAAACGGAAAATTAAAATTTTTTTAATTTATATTAATAAAATAAGGAATAAAAAGTAAAAGACATCATCTTTTCTTTTCGGAAATACCTTGTTTTCCGAAACTTTTAACCATTCGACAATATTTTATTCTTCTTCGTCTGTTCAAAGTGTTGCGAACTCTAGACGTGCTTTTGTAAATTTATGCCCAATCGGAACTGCAGAGTAGAACGTGGTATTTAATAGTTTTTGGAAACTGCTTTTTTAGACACGTGACACCTTCCTGATCATCCTTTTCTTAATAACTCTTCCTTGTTTTCGGCATTTTTTCAAACCTTAAAAGTACCTAACGATTCAAAGATACAATTATTGGCAGTCTTAAGAGTATATTTGTTGACAGTGCCAATAGTTAAAGTTCCATGAAACCAGTAATTGAACCACTAATTAAAAATGTACCATTTAATTTTACAAAACATTTTTACAAACGAATAATTTATTTTTATTTTCTGATATCAATATACGTAAGTTATTAATACAATAAACATTATATTTATAACTAATTAAGGCTTTGTACTTTTTCCGTATTTTTTTCTTTTTGGTTTAGTAACCCTTTGATTTACATACCTGCAAGTTTCTTGATTATCATTATGTGATGGCTTTACCCGATCATTATTTTTACATCCTTGTTTTAGATAATTTTATAAATTAAAAAAAAAATTGGTTGGTGCGACTGCTCGTGTAGAACCAGGGCCTAGTGAATTACAATTCTGAACCATTCCTGTGTGCGTGTTATTGGCAGGAATAGAACAGAAATGTCTTTCGCGGATACTGCCTCTTACGAGGAATTGACAAGTCCTCCAAGAGTATCTCTTGTCATGAAAAAGTGCTTCTCACCCTAGCCGTTCTGATTCGGCAGAAAATTGTAGGTCCCCTCTATTCCTGCCAATTGTTTGCCTCATCAAATCAGTTGAAAAGTAAATAATGATATGATGTGCTCGGAAAGTGTAAAAGCGATTCGAACATTTTTGCCTCATAAAATCAGATAAGTTTATACTATTCAGTTTGATTCCTAGATATTTGACATCCTTCTTCGTTGCTATTACTTCACCACGCAATCTAAGTAATAGGTTTCATACGTGGCAGAAGTATTTTCTTATCTATATTATTCACTCTGGATTTAAATTGGATCATAGTGAATTTTAAATCCAATAATTAAATCCGGATCTATTAAATCCAAAAATATAAATCTATGTCCATATTATTTACTACAAAAAATGCATTAAATTTAATTTGTCTTTGATTGATCGATTCCCACGAATCCTTCAATAGTATCTCTTGTCAAAGAAAAGTGCTTCTCACCTTAGCCGTTCGAATTCGACAGAAAATTGTAGGTCCCCCCATTCCTGCCAATAGCACGCATACAGGATTAGTTGACAGTTGAGCTGTCGAGCCATCCATCTAAGAAGTTAAATAGCCAATATATCCTTATACCTGAATAGATTGCTGAAGCTGTCTTCAAGTTTTCTCGATAAGGCTGATCAGCGATAGCTACTCTCGTTCTATTCAGTTTTCCTTACAAAAAATCCCGAATTGAATTGGTGAAAAAATAATTTGAATTTTGTTTAAGTCGCTAACCGTTTAACTTCAAGAGAAATTCTTCCAAATGTTTTAAGCACATTTTATCTATTATCAATTAGGTATCAATATTTGAGTCTTTTTTAAGGTCCCAACCAACCAACCAAAAGGTTTTACATGACCCACCCTAAAGTAGATACATAATAATATTATCTATACATTACATCAAATTAGTATGAAATTATAAAATGAAAGATATTGTCATATTTGAATGATATACAATATTATTCAAATTTCTTCAATCATTAAATTAGAATTCCATACAATAAGATCAGCAATATAACCAAAGACGACACATATCCATTAAGTACATTCTCCATCAAGAGCTTCTTCCTCAGTTGATGACATTAGATATGAGTCTCATTCATGTGCTGTCACATTTAATTGGCGATTTGTCAAGCCTGAAAATTGTCTCTGCACGTAATTCGATCAACTGATCTATACACGTAGTATTACACATCCAGATCAAGGAACGAATAAAGAGACCTTTAGTTCGATTGTATTTTTATGAAAATGACAATCGATAACAATTAATAAAAACCCACTAAATCGTCGATTATCATGATCTTCGAATGAAAACAAACAACAACAACAAAAAAAAGAATCAATTTCCATTGATTGTCCACGACGAAGAGGAAAGGCTCTGCAGGGAGCCATTCACTCGCCAACAGCATCATGTAGGTACTGTATCGCTGTGTTGTGTATTGAGTAAAGGAACGCACGCGCAACGGTGACTTTCAATATAGGCAATCCTTCAAGATGATTCTTCAGATAATGGCAACGTTAACGCTTACCACAAAACCCATTTGGGTGCGCTCTTCCAACACCCTATATTCCCGATTCAGAGCTGTGCGATAGAACAATCTTGATCATTTCTCAAAACAGAAATAGGTGGACCCCTTCGTTCTTGATTTCCAATCTAGAATTATTGATGCTGTGCCCGTTGGAAGATCATTACGGCGCTATCTTTGTGGTTTACAGAAAGAAGAAAAAAAAAAAACTGTCATTGACGATAAAAAGCTTTTGACTTCTAATCAGATCAATGATATCTTCTTTGACGTTTATTATAATGGGGATGTTATTGTATATATATAGACAAAACCTTGGAAACGCATTATGGGAGCTTCATTCAATTCATCTTTGAGTTAATCGATTCGACATGGTTTAAGCTTAACCATATAAACCTACCTATACGATTGAGATGGGTCAAATGGGTGCACCCCATATAGAGAAGCACAACAAGCTTGAAATTAATAGTTCTTAAGAATAAATTTGTACTATCGCTATCAGGGAATTTAGTAAGGAATGCGATGCAAGTCTGAAAGCACGGCACCTGCCAACCTGCCACAGTAGATTACGAAATGTTTTTGTCTGATATAATAAGCATGTGTTTGTGTTTTGTCTGTTAGAAAGTTAAAAATAAGTGGCGTTAGGAAGCAGGTTAGATAGAAATATGTATTTGTAAACAGATTGAATATGATAATGAAATCATCTGGTTTGTTGAATATTTTAAGTGATGAAATAAAATATATAAATTATAATCGTATTGAGCTACTGGAAAATAAATTGTTTAAAAGAAATTTAAAAATTAAAACACTTTTTCCTAAAATGTTTTTGCTTTTTAGAGTTATTGAATAGACAACTTATGGTCGGTTAAAATATCTGGTTCTGAAATGAAGTTAGTTTAGAAAGGCCCTTTTAATTATACGTTAAACCGCGTTAAGTTACTTAAGTCTCATTTGATCATATGCGCTCACCAGTAGTATAATCTTGCTTTAAATCTTTTGTAACTAATATGATGGGGGCTTATCAGTGTCGTTTTAGGCGAGAAAATCAAGGTGCAGGGTCAAAAGTCCACAATTCATTTTTGACCCACTTGGGTGGGTTGCAATCTAAAAATCAACTGTGGACTTATATCCGATCCTGATGAGCCATCAGAATTTCACAAACAAGTGGGTCAATATTCCCTAAATTCAGAAATAAAGGGCGTCATTAGTCCACAAATATTTTTTCCATTTTTTTTAAATTACCCAACGTACTGTTTACTAAGAAAACTTTTGACATTGGCCCTGTTTGTCGACTGAACATATACCTTAAGCGGAGCAACGGAGTTGCGTGAGCATCAGGACAGAATATTTTTGAAATCACTAAAGTGGGTCAGAAATCCACATTATACCGCCAAGAAATCCATAAGAATTTCCTGTGGACTTCTGGCCCTCTAGATTTGTGGACTTTTAACCCACCAAAGATTTGTAGACTCTTAACCCACCTAAAGCGGGTCCAAAATCGATTATGGACTTTTGGCTTGTGGACTTATGACTCTGCGCCGGAAATTGACTTTCGGCGATGACGTTGATCAAATTTTCACGATAAATGAGTGTTTTAACTTCGAAGTGGTCAAGCACATTGTTAACCTGTACCTCGAAAAATGACATTTTCAATGAATTCCACTTCAAATGTACTCCACTTGGATGTGTTCGTAAACTTTTGCCGTAACTTACTACCGAATCACGTGCATAATTTGGTTGAAATTATCTCATTTTTGAATTTATATGAAAAATTATATGATTTGGAATCAAATTTTCAATTGCCTCATTTGCCTTAATAACAAACTATTAAGTAATATTCGGTCCGGTTATCGATAAGATTTGACAACGAGTTCTATACTACGGACTATACATCGCAGAACTGGTTAAAAATTGAAAATACAACGACTGAGATGATAAATAAATAAATCCAAGACACGTTAAACAATAAACAAATTACATAGAATGCGAGTGAAGTGTGCAGGATATTTTTTTATATTTGCACAAATGTATTTGCATTTGCGGTATAAAACAAAAATCTACTACGTTTTGGGTAATTTGCCTTGCAGGGATGTTTACGTTTTACAACTGTTTGCTTAACATAATTTTCGCAAGTTTTGCGTTTAGGAATTATGGGGTAACATTAGTTTCCAAAACATCTGACTTATACTATGTTTTAATTAAGGCAAATGAGGTACATACATATGTATGTAGTTGATTAACAAAAACAATTTGAAATCCCAAAAAAATTCACATTTCGAAATGAGTTAATTTTTACCAAATATCCAAAAAATTCATAAAAGAAATTACGTACAAACTTAACAAATACATCCCCAGTGTGATCAATTGAAAATGTCAAAATTTGATGACATATAAACCAGTGTAACAGATAGAGAAAATAGCAAAAATAAACGCTTAACGAACAAATGAAATGAGCTGTCATATTTAATTAGAAAATTTGACAAGAAACCACTTTTTCTGGAATTGTGAGGTTACCGCTGCTGATCAGCTCGTATACACATTAACTCAACAAATTTTCGTTCTCTAGTTAACAATCTTGTACTAAAACATCCCAAGTTTTATTTCCTGCAATTTGATACTTAAACTATAGGCTGTATTTTACTATAAATGTTATCGAAATCTTTAAAAAAAAATATGATTAGGTATATGCTAGAACCTTTGATCTTTCTTCTATGTAGGATATACCTAAGCTATAATTTTTTGCCCACTTTCCTGGCAATCGACATATAATATATAAAGTGAAAGATCTACAAATCTTTTATTTAACCCATTAAACTCTTACATAATAGTTCAGTTAACTGGCATAGCAATCAATTCCGTGGGCGTTTTCGACGTATTATATTCTCCAGCGACAGCATTCAATGTAAGTATCAATCATCGCTAGTTTTATGACAACCAAAGCGGGCAATTATCTGTCATTAACAGCGATGGAAGCAACATTTTTATGACAACAAAATCGATTTGCTCGGTTAGAAACGCATAAAACATGATGTCGCCTTGAGACCAGCAGCAACATGGGTAACCAGATGATCAGATGATCCCATCCCATAGATTCCAACACTTACCGCCCGCAAAGAGAATGTTAATGATCCAGCAATTGCAACTAAACCAAAAACAACCATCGCATCGCAGCGATCCATGCTAAAGCAAAACTGCAGTGGTGGTTGTAATCTTACACAGGAGATCACCATCGCATCGCACTTAAGTCTGTCCAATCCATGTGGTTAGAACCTGAAGCCGATGAACTTGAAAAGAAAGAAAGTCCATCCGGGCTACTATATGTAAATACATAGGCGTCAAGTCATAAAACTCGCTTCATAACGATCGGGCAGCAGCCGCGTGCATTTTGACACTTTTTCCATTGAAATTCTAATTGCTAACCCGTCGCTTAGCTAGCGCTTTACTTTGAAATACAGTTTCTTTTGAGGATTTTAATTTGCACGCGTCTGTCGTGTCCGTTGTCCCAGTCTGGGAATGGAACTGCGACTGGGATGAGAAACTATTCCTGGATCTGGATGGTTGGTATGGGACGGCATCAGTTGTTGAGTATATATAGAGAAACTAAATCCCCAGACTGTAACTTGTAGTTTAACGACTTTTGCACAGCGTGAGGAGGTGGAAGGATGCCACTATGACGACGACAAGATGCTTGGTTTCCTGCGAGAGAGACACTGTGATCATTCTCTGGCAAATGAATTGAAAGTCGATACTTGAAAGTATTTAGATTGGGACACAGTTCCTTTGGTTTTTTTTGTTTTTTTTTTTTTTAACGAAAACAAAAATGATCGTTTATAGTGTTGAGGTCATTAAAATATCCTTGGGCGGCCCCGGCCAGAAGCGACCACACATTCATAATAATATAAACAACCTGCTCCTGCTGCTAGAACGGTGGACTGGACTGGCTGGCTTGGCTATACAACCAAACTACAAACTGTGGACGCAACGCGCCACTTATGTTCTGAGGTGCAATTTGATATGTTTAAGTCAGTGTCACAGCACAATCGGTGATGGCGCGATATGTGACTTTTGATTGTTTTTGCGTGTGCATTGAAACAAAGTTCGATTGATAGATTTTCGAATTGAATTTTTGTTTTTACGATTGGTGATTTTTTATGTCTTCATTTTTTAAGTAGGTATTTTTTTTTAATGTTAAGAAGGGGTGGGCAAGTTAGAAAAACAAATTATTAAATCATACTAAATAGAAGTTATTTAAGATTTTCTTTCCGTGTATGTTTGCAAATATTATTTAATTGAAGGTAAAATTGTTGTTTTTGTGACTTGCAGTTATAAGTTACAGTTATTGAATATCTTAATTGTTATAGATAGACCTATAGCTAAGATAAGTAATGAATATTGTCATATCTGTAAATTTTCTGACAATGAGTTGTCAACAGCTGACAATAGCCAACTACCTTAAAATGCAAACATTGTCAGTTCACACAGTTTTCCACATTTTGTTGTCCCAAAGTCTGACAATTTTATTGTCAGATGGATGGCTGAAAATGGTCTGAGAGTTAATTTTCTGACAACCTTGTCAGGTTGAAAAATGTCAGTTCACACGGTTCCCAGATTTTCGTTTGTGAAAAATTGTTCGATGATTTGATATGCATTAGGCATATTCAGGAAAATGAGATCTGGAAGATCCCAGCAATCTTAGTTACATGAACAGGATTCCTCAATTTTGCTGTCAAAACTCCGAGGAAATTGGATTCGCTTGCTCACTTTTTGACGGATCGAAATCTCGGTGATCACATATTTCTGAACGCGCCTATTCATAAATAAATAAAAAATTGTTCTTCGTCGTTTTTAGTTCAGAGATTTTTGATGAGATTTTTCATGAGAGTGAAATATTGACAGGACAATATTTTTGTTTTTATAGAAGGGAGACAGTGTGAGTAGACGCAGTAGATACCCTCGTTAATTTCGTCAAAAAAGCCGCATGGAAAAATACCTTTTACCAAAGATAAATTCCGCAGCTCCAGAAAACAAAGCACACATAAATCGCTTGTGTAATATTTGCTCACTGCTATTAAAATAACGAAAAACCAAATCTCCCAGCGCTTAAGATCAAGAAAAGTGACAGCTATCATTTTGTCGAAGCTGTCAGACGAAAAATTACAAAACGAAAGGAAAAGGCGTTTTTTAAATCTTTAAACCAGTTTTTCTCTATTAAGAAAGACTATAACGTATGTGAGGATAACCGGAATAAAACATTTAAACCAGACTTGCTAACAAGCTGCGTTATAGAAAATAATGCTATCGCAGTAAGATTTCGTTTTGATTTTTCGAGCATTTGATTTTTGCTGTTTGAAGTTTGACACAAACGATGTTTCCGAAAACGGCTTATTAACCAATAATAAAAAATTTCACAATTTGCTGTCAAAACCCAAAGGAAAAAACTCGTTTTGGGGAAATTTGTTGAAAAAAAAAGTTACCAAAAAGGCATAACCTCAAACTCCTACCTGTGAAATCTCATTTATTGGTCTTAATAGCCTTCGAAGGCTTCAACACTTACCCTTGGAAACAAAAAATTCCTACAAGGTCCAGTCCATCAAGGGAACATTGTATCCAAAAAGGACTTTTCCTTTAAATTTTCAGAAAAGGACAACAAAAAAATAACTGTCAACATTTTAGAATTAATAGTGTATACCTATTAGCCTATTACCTAATGGGTTTTATAGTCTCGTACAGAATATATAATCTCACTAAGAATTATAATTTATAACGCTTCCTGCATAAAACAAGCATAGGTAAGGTAGTTACATACATACTTTGTCATATTGAGTTTGATGAATGCATTATCGTTTTTGATCGATTATGAACTTGACAAGAGTCTTTGCCTCCTGGCTAAGAGTAATTTATCTATACTACTATCATCTTCATAATATACGTCTGCGTATGTAAAAAATTACGGGCTTTTAAGCCGCCAATAAAACAGGTTCCATCGTGCTCAAGAAATCACGCCATAATCCAAAATCATTATACCATCATTTGCAAATCATTATCATATTGACAGTCGACTTCATGGGGGTTCAAGTGGGGTAGCCTCCAGTGACTAACAGGATAAAAAAGCTATTGCCTGCCGTCTGTCTTGATAAGAGTAAAGCAGTGAAAGATGTATAACAAAAGCCAACGAAGACTATGTAAGTATGTACATATAGAAATGTTGTCATCACACGTTTGCCCCATTGAAGCTTTAACCAAGAAAGGAAGTGAGGTGCGTAGCGTATCTGCCAGATGCCATAATAAAATATCTCGACATAATATATAATTGAATATTATTTTCTCAAATGGACGCCCCATCGTAATTATGCCAATTTATAGATAGAAAGAACCTAGACGCGTCATCGATGTTGCATTGCAAGGTTGCTTTCATTGTGGGTTGTGCATAGTGGTTATATACTTTCACGCTGCTGCTGTCTGTATTCCCGGTGGCTGAGAATTTCGACGTTCTGCCAGAATGTGGGACGTGGAGGAGATAAATGACGATGTTCAACCAGGAAATTCATTGATTGATGGAGATTAGAGGAATCATGTTAGAAGTAGAAGCTGCTGCTGTTGTTGCTCCTGCTGCAGTTAGTTGAATTCGCTGGCAACTGTTTTTTTTTTTTTTCAATTTCTATCCAAGATCAATTATCAAGTTCAACCTATAAGTAGGTGCTAAGGAATGAACGACAAATTTGTTGCACATATGTACATAGTACATATACATACATATCTACATATTACCAACTTTTAATGAAGTGTCTATCAAATGTGATAAGCATATAGGTATGATATAGTTTAATGTGGAGCAGAGCATGGGTTGCGAGGCGGAAAAAGTGATTCATGCCTTTTCTTAAAGCCGTTAGAGCAATCAATGCCACCGAACAAGTGTCAACAAAAAGATGGCTTATTTAGATGAAGATGGAGATAGCATATATGTATGTAGGTATTGGATGTGATGAATGACTTTAGTGCCCAGGAAATGTGTTTTAAGTAGCCATTCAATGTATCTATAGATGTTTTTTTTATAATCTTGAATTATTATCATGCAAGGCGTATACGCGTGGTTGGCAACAGGTGCAACTATTCATTAAAAGATAAACTGTTATTCATTTTGCAGATTATGTCACGGAAATCTGTCAACTGAATGAAAATCTTTTTCAATCTCATAAGCGCGGCGGTCATAAGGAACTCGATTTTTAATTCTATATAGAAAATAACATAAAAGCTTAATCTAAATTTTGTATATGAGGGTGCGTCATAAACACGGCATAGGCGTATTGAATGAGCTTTTCCATGAACTATTTTCTGGAGCGACAGCTCGTGGAGAACCTTACTTATCAACCACTCCTGTGTGCGTGGTTATCCTCGAGAATGGAGAGGACATTCCAAATCATAACGGTTATAATGGATTGCACTTTTTCATGGCTATTGATACTCTAGGAGGATTTGTACATTCCTCCAAAGAGACAGTACCCGTGAAAAAAATTCTGTGATAGTCCTACGCACTATAACCATTAATCCACAGGCTTCTTCAACTCTCTCATCTGCTCATCATTATTTCTATTAGGACAAATTGTCGTACATGCTATATGTATACACTGCACAACATTAGTCTCTACTCTCACATATCCATTAAAACTATAATGCTCACCACTTACTGATCGTTGATTGATAGGAATTCCCATACAAAATCCTGTAAGGATCCAACTAACAACTTAATGAAAAACTAAGGGAAAAAAAAAAAAACAAATATTTTCCATTAGTATTTAGGTGTAATATAATCCAACAGCGCACTTGGATGGAAGGCGCTGACCTAAACCATCAACATGTGTTATCTTCTTATCGCTGGACCAAGCGCCAACTACCATTAAGGCTCAACACATTTATCAGTCATTTAATTTACACCATATATACATACAAGAGGCGTAAAGGAACATTAATTTCAAAAGTTCACCAGAGAGGTAAAGATCAATTCAAGGAATGTTAACAATTTTATTGCCGTCGGACGACAGACAATCCTATATATATATATAAGTTGTTGTATGACCACATCAGAGGATCTCGCACGGGTGGTCTGTTGAACCCGAATGTGATTTTTGTTTTTGTCTTTTTGTGTCAATGTCACACAAAATTGGTGTCACCATCTCCGAAGTAGGGCTCTTTAATAATAAAAAAAAAAGATCATTTAGGTATTTTTTTTTAGCTATTTTACAAGGCCTACATGACTATACATACATACATGACTATAAAACAATATTTTTTTTTATATATGAAGTTAAATGAATGGCGCACCATGCATTCTGATGAATTTATGTTCAATGCGTTTTATTGCTCCTAATTTAATTGTTAACCAATGTGGGAGCAAGCATGTCCTTTCGATTCGTTTGTTTCATTGACAAAGAGGTGGACATCAATTTAAATAAAAATGTTTATACAATATATACGAGTAGGTGATATTTATTGCTGGTTTCATTGGCAGAAACAATTTTTCCATAAAGCCACCCAAAGCGATAAATGTTTACAGATATACATATGTACGTACATATGTATGTATAATTACAGTATTTTACAGATATAAGAAACTCTCCCCAACAAAATAAAAAAAAAAAATCGTTTTAAATTATCAAATTAGATACACGTGCCCGAAGACTTTTACTTACTTCCTCTGACTCTCGTTATTTATCAACAGACATATTAAATCAACAAGCTAATTATTTTATCACCCTTGTTATTGAGAATAGTAAGATAAGAGATTGATTTAGGTTAAGGGGAATAATTTGAGAGGAATTCAGCTTGGAGTATTTAATCTTTATACATAATATTGTTACCTACCCACTTCCCCGCAGTCCCCTTGCGATATAAAAAATGTATCTCATAAGTCATAACTATATGTTTATCCATTTCACAACATAATAAACTTCTGTGCCTAATTTCGTTGGAAACCATCCAGCCGTTCGAGCGTAATTGATAAAAAAAAACGTGCTAGCACATTTAAATACATGTATAACATCACAGTACACAAATCTAAGGTAATATTTTGCGCAGGTTGTCAAAGTTTAAAGTGTCAAAAAATTAAAAATGGCTGTTCGAGTGCACCCGCGAACCCAACACGCATCATTATGAAACAACAACAAAATAATAAAATAAGACAAATAAAGGGGCACTGCATCCATCATAATACCTGATTTTGACAGATGCGCAGAACTGAACAAAAATGAACACGAAAATGATATTACCTTTAATATATGTATGTACTGTGATAATAACATAATTAAATAGGAAAGTAGGAAAAAGGAAGTAAGAATGAGGAAGTAGAGTTAGTATGATTCAAATAAAAGAAAAGGTTCTCTTAATATTCTTATACTCGTAATGTACTGTACCGTTAAACTAAGCAAAAAAAAAAAGGAGAAGGATATAACTATTTGTGACAGATGACAATGCGTGGACGTAATCGGCAGCGATCCCACCAGATTTTAGTACTTTAAAATACCAATCCTTTCGCTTGATGTATTTTTTGACAGATATATAAATATTTGTACGTCATACATGTTTTGTTGTTTTTTTTTTTTTTTTTGTATAATGCAGAAAGCAAAAGTGTTTTGTTCGATTGTTGTTGAAAATCATAAATAAGATGTCAGTATCAATTTCAATAAATATATGTAGGTATGTAGTTTCTTTGGGAATTATTGTATTTAAAGATTCAGCTGCACGAAGCGGATGTAAAATGAATTCTTATGAAATGGAAAATCTACGGCGGTGATTCAATAGCCAGAGTTTAAAAAAGATGTAGGTACAAGAAAAAAAATCTGAGATTTCACAGCCAGTTACGTAGCTTGAAGGGAAAAATTCCTGGGACAGTAAATAAATTGGGCAAACGCTATCTTTATTCAAAAAAATTTGTTTTAATTTTGAATCAGAAACAACAAACTATTTTTGGAAAAAGTTGGTATGGGATTTTTGCAAAAATCGTCAACACAATAGGTTTTTTCGGCTCTGAATGCACTGAATGCAAAATAGATTGCTGAAACCTTGAATCATCGTAGTATTCTGGAATTACTGTCATCTTAAACATATTGTCCGCACTCAAAAATTTGAAATACATACATATGTAGATGAATATTATTTTTATTGTTTATTTTAATGAATCTACATTGTAGCTTATCTCTGTATGCGTTTTTTATGCATTTTCCCATTTATATTTTTGTGACCAATATTGTATGTTTTGTTTGAAATATTTTGATTTAAGTTATTGAATTATGGAATTAAAAACTAATATACATTTATGTATATTTTTCCCCGACGCACGCGACGTTTCACTGGATTTTCTCAACATCATCAGGGGCGTTTATTTATAAAAAATTATACTGCATTTTGAATTTAAAAAATTGCATCTTCGCAACATTTAAAATTTAAAAATATAAGGACACAGTTTTAATAAATAAATAAATAAATAAATAAATACCTATGTACATATAATTGACGTTAAAATTAAGTTTTTCATTCAACACAAAACATCGTGAATTCCGAGAGAGATTTTCTTTTATAAAATTTAGTTTAATACAAAATAGCAAGTCTTTTCCTAATTTAAACATTTTTAAAAATCCAAAATTGTTTTGAAAATTCTGGTTAACAATCCTTTTGAAACATTCTTTATAAAAAAAATTGATCAATGAAAATCAGTTGAAAAGAAAATAAAGAAAATGTTTCCATATGGGAGGTGTGCGTTGAAATTCGAAGCGAATATGCGATGAATTTTCAAAGATTTGTGTCGGGTCAGTGTGGGTACTGTCATTAATTACAAATGTAAATTAATTAAAACACAAGACATGCGAAAGTTTCGTTGTCGTTTCAAAGTATGACAGTTTATTTTTGAACGCCTATAATATTGGTAAAAAAAAGAGTTCCTCAAGTATTATCACTATCGTTCCATTATATAATATTTTTATTTATATAATTTCATATTCTCATCTGGATATTATTTAATAAAAAAAAAACAATTATTTCAATTGACTTAATTCATTCAAAAAACTTTAACGTTTGATATTGAAATTGTGTTCTTTTACCATATTTGAATTCAAAAACAAACAGTGAACGAATTTTGTTTGCAATTAAATAATTTGTCTGACTAGGTTAAGTTCAAAATCCCACCCACTCTGGTTGTACGCTAACTGACTAATTGCAGAGGCCAACTATACAAATACAACCCACATTCTAATTGAAATCCTGCATCTTGCGTAGGTTGTTTTAGATACATAATGCATGACTTGGTTCAGGCATCACTTTGCAATCAATACAGAAACTTTACTTTTAGTCTTCTGAAATAAAATAAAGTTCCTAACTATATAGGTACATTGCGTGGAAGTTTTTCTGCAATTTTATTATTTTTTGTGTGTAAGTGACTTTTGAATTTATTGATTTATCGCGTGTTAAAGACCCCTCTTACTCAAATGGAAGAATTAATTCGATTCAGACATTGATCGGGTGTTTGTTAAGTTCAATAGCTCTCGAATCTACTATATTGAAGCAAGGTGCTAATCACTATCATGGTGACAGAAGCTTGTAACATTCAAAAGTGCTACACACAAAAAACTACTGACGCATACATAAAGTGGTGCACGTGTCTGGAGTTTTGTGTTTGTTCATGTTTGTTAAATTTTCGTCTCTGTTCAAATGTTATGTTACTCTATCATTATACAATTGTTATGTACGACCTCATCTTGAGTACGCCTCACAAGTATGGACTCCCTTCTATGAAATTCATAAAAGCCGAATTGAATCAATACAACATAAATTCATTCGCTTTGCTCTGAAAGGTCTTCCTTGGACCGATCCGTTTAACCTTCCACCATATGAACATATCAGATCCAGCTTCTGCAGGTCCAAACATTATACCAAAGGCGCGTTAATAACGACATATTGTTTGTTCACCAACTCATGAATGGTCAACTTGACGCTCCTTATTTGTTAGCCTGTATTGGCATAAATTACCGTGGAGGATCTCACCACCTGCGAAGATTTGAACTTTTACGCGTAGATTTTCATAGAACTAACTACGGCATACATGAGCCTCTTAACCGAATGAGCAAACTTTTTAACTTAAATGCTTCCTCTGTTGATTTTAACACGAGTAAAAGTGGATTAAAAAAAGCGTTTCGAACCAGTGCTCCACGGTCGTGATTGTTTTTACTTGACAACAGATACTTTTGTTCTGTATAATTTTGTTTACTTGTATTATTATATTGTTTAAGTTTTGTTACTATGTATTTGTTTAGATTTGTATTTGCATGTGTTATTAGTTTGAATTATTTTTACTAATTTACTAACCACTAACACATGCACTTATGATGAGACTCTGATTGTAGCTTGCAGCTTGCTCTAAGCTCACTACAACAAAGAATTCTGAAGTGTAAAAAAAAAAAAAAAAAACGGTCAATTGCGGAAGTTAAGTTTATATACTATTTTTTTTAATGTTTAATCTTTAAGATATTGTTATCCGATATGTCAACCCTGATTGTATCGTTTCGTACCATTTTAGTTAAGTTTTAAATACCAGAAGCATTTCGGCCAGGCGTTTAATCCTGATTAAAACTTAAATCCGGGTGTAAATAAATTGAATTTAAATGAATTTAGATCCGGATTTAAGATTTAAGCAGGAAGAGCTCATTTATAGATTTCTTAGGAAATTCTAAAGTTTTTTTTTTTTTTATAGCATTAATTGGTGTTTGATTATACATCGTTACCCATCGTTGTGTAAGCGGTTGCTTCATTAAGCTTGAACCAATTATGAAACTTACAGCAAAACATGGTACACTCACATTATTACATTACCTCATAAAGTAGTATTTGTTTTGTGTAAAACAAAATTCGAAATTTTAATCAAAATTAACATTACGAATAATGGAAAAGTTCTTTTTCTGAAGTAATTTCCATTGATCATCTTGAACCAAATCTTTGGCCCTTTGTTTTATCATTGTTCTCGCTAGCAGGGCAAGTACCATGAACATCGCTATAGTTTGGATGAAACTCATACTTTTAAAACAATTATCTGTAACAGGTAAACCTTGTGTGGTGTTATCATCATCGTTTATCGTATGTGAACATCATGTGGTATTTTTTTTTTCAGTAAAATTTTGAAAGAAAGGGAAAATTCCTTCAGCGGTCAAAAATTTCACAAACGAACAAATCACTTTTTGTATAAAATGTCACTTTTGTGTATAATACGTCTAACGGTGAAAAATATAATTTTTATTTGTGATTAGTTAGTCATTTTTGATTAGATTATTATTTTAAACGTTCTAAAAAATGTCTGACGATTATATGTATAGTATATGGATATACATAGTTATCGTCAGATATCGATTTTTTTTTAATTCCTAGCCTTCGTCAAGCAACAAGACACTGACAGCTGGGTCTATGGCAGAATAGGAACGTTCAGAATTATGTGATCTCAGAGATTTCGCTCCGTCAAAAAGTAATACAGCGAATCGAAATTTGTTTTTCTCAGTATCGACAGCAACACAGAAATTTTACTGAGAAAGCCTGTTCATGTAAATGTGATTGCTAAAATGCTGAGGTCTGCAAGATCTCATTTTTCTGAACTTTTCCAGTTATGTAGGTACTATATGTAGCAGAAATTTGAAAGCTATTCAATGAAGGTTATAAATTGTTTGTTCTCTCGTTGCAACTGTTTAGAATAAAAGAGCAGCAATTTCTTAAAATTTTAACAAGTTTTTTTCTAAGCAATTCATCGTTACCAAAAAGACATTTTATATATGTATGTCATCCCTTCTTTAACTCGAATTCTTCTTTAGTTCGAATCTTAAAAACTAAAAAACGCTATGAGAAAAATTAAGGTTTCAAATTAAAAAAGAGTGCTTTTAAACAAGAATGTTATTAAGAATTACAGCTTATAACATTAAGCTGCACCAGTGTTGCCAATTTACAAACCAAACCTCAATATAAAAAAAAAACACCCTGTGTATATGAAACTTCTGCTGCATGATCACAAAATGCATAAAGTAACATTGTTCTCAAATTTATTTATTAAAAATTCATTTCATGCAACATTACAAAAAAAATGTATTGCACTCAATATATTTGCATATATATGTACTTATTCTAATATCGTCATAAAACATTTTTCAATCGCCATTAATGTCAGGACATTTATATATAATTATCCAATGAATCAAAAACAATTTGTTCGCAAATAACACAATCACGCCCAGACAGAGGCGCGACACAACACAATAATATTCAAAAAGTATCGTGATTTTCAAAATTCATTTCACAAAAAACCAATTCGTTTTATTCTTTCTTATATTTCTTGGGTAATTTGTGTCAAAAAATTTAATAATTACATGTGAAACATTCCGATCATGTTAATTCAAATCGTGATTTATTGTCCCATCTTACAAAGCTATAGTATAGATATTCGATATGTTTAATTTTCGATAAAGATCTGTGAGTAGAATAATTTATATTGATCAAAAATCAATGATCGAGAGTGCATTGAATTATTTCTATTTGGTGTGGCTGCGAATTATGATCAGTTCATCAATTTTCGCATCTCTTTTCAGTGAATGTATAATGTATGTAGAAATTTACAATTCATCCGATATGAAAAATGTGATCCGTTTCGGACTGTAGATGTCGTGTGAAAACTAATTGAATGCGCAACTTGTGCGAAAGGTATAATTGCAAATTATGCGTATTTAGAAGGTGTAATTTCTGCGCACTTGGATATGCATGCAAGATTGAAAAATAGATTGTTAGATAATTTATCGTGAAGATATCTTGTCCGATAGGATGGACACACATTCCGCGCACCTACCACACAGCTGAAGATGGTGCAGCATATATAGAGATCGGCAATATACGGTTACCGCTCTGATGTATTACTGAAAAACTTTAAAACTATGGAGACAACAAAATTTAATTTTTATAGATCTTTCTAGCCCTTTTCTAAATTTATCAAACTGTGGATTATTTTAAAACTTTAGCTTTTATCGTTCGTTTTACGTGATTTGGCCCTGGTAAATTTTTTCCGATCTGACAGTTAAGATTGTTTTTTTATAAAACCAAATCACTTGGGCGCCATAGTCTGTAGATTGTTAAAAAATAGAAATAACTCCCCAATGAAATAACTCCCAAAACAAATGAAAGTTAAAATCCTATGGACCCGTCATGTGGGCCAACCATGGAGATGAAAATCGCAACTATAGAAGAATTAAAAAACTCTCCAAATTTGGAGAACGATTTCAGAGTTGAATTTGGGGAGTTAGTTCATCATGAAATAATCTCCAAATTTAACAAAGGAAATAAATAACCAAAAACCAACCAAGTTAATTTAGGAGAATTTGTTTTATGTATATGAAAAACTCCCCACCTCCATATATATTTTGGAGAGTTATTTAATTTTTTTTTTTTTAGCGAGTTATTTCCACCATAGATATATATACTTAAAGTAATTCTTCAAATTTGGTTTAGAAATATTATTTTTGGCATATTTCTCTATCTGATCTATTAAGCTTATTTTTCAAGTGGTAACCATGATGCGCAATTTGATATACGCTCTGCGAACATGCTATTTTATGGGACAAATTGCTCAGTTAGCCAGCAGGGTAGACGTTATTGAGAAGACTTATGCGTTTTGAGTTAAATTGACCCAAGTGTTGTGGCAAAAGATAAGTATCTACAAGTTGGGGCACTCGAAGTTCGATTCGACTGGGATATAAAGTAACATTGAGTGTGAAAAATTTTATTGGCTTAGTACATTTTACACCATATTTGAGTATGTTTCTAACGTTAAAAGACTAAAGAGAAATATTGAAAGACTTCTTTATATGGTACAAGGTACAAATTGATTCATTTCAAAAGTTAAAACTTTTTAAAACTTGTTTTAGATTTTATCTGATGCTATCGGCTATACATATGGAAGATTAGAAAAACATTCGGTGTTAAGTTAGATCTTGTAGATATTTATAAGAAAGTGGCGCTATCAAATTAAGTTATTGGAAAGAGTGTTATTCTTTTTTTTATATATTCATGTTATGTATGTATGTATGGAGGTAGGTATTTCAAGAAGCCCCCGTGGAAAAATTTAATAATTAAATGGTGTAATGTAGAAAATGGTAAAGACTTGAACTAGATTAAAATGAGATGTTGGTCAATATATTTTTGTTTTGCTAAGAGCGTTTTCGTGTTACGGAATAAAGTCGTCGTTTTATTATTGGTATAACAGCACCATCACAAAACAACTTCCTATATCAGAAGCATCCTATAATGACCGCACTTCTCATCATCATCATACTTTAAAGTTGAAACCGTAACAAGGATTTAAGAATAAAATTTCTCACATTTCTATATGTACATAGAACGGAATAGAAAAGCGATGACGTACAAAAAAAAAAGTTCATCTTCATCATAGCTTTTGCAATTAACTAATTAAAAGAGATGGAGTGCTTTTGCAGTAAAGAAATATTTTTAAGAAACATTATGTGAATGAAAGTAAATGTTGTGCAGAATATTCTGTACCTAGTAACGGGATATTTAAACTAAAATCATAGATACCTACAATATATTGTGGTCTTTTTTTGATTTTATTGATTCAGAGAAAACTCGTGCAAGGAGCTGTGAAGGAAATTTAGTTTTTCTTTTCACAATTTTGATAAAAATTGATCCAAACATTTTTTTTTGTGTTTTTTTATCAAAATTTTGAGTTTGAACGCAAATTGTTTGAAAACTATTAACACAAATAATATAATTTAAATGTAGAATTAGAGAATAGACTTCTACCTTTTAAAACCGTTATTGTTTTGCATTTTAAGTATTGCCGTTGTTTTTTAATATTTGTTGTTCCATTTAAGTCGTTTCCTTCGAAAATCGCCCCTACCCCCTAAACGTGGCGAGATAGACCCCCCCTCCCATAGTAAAAAATGCTTGTGTTTGACCCCTCTACAAAAATCCGTTATCAATTTTTGGCGCCCAAGTTATCGTAGGTACTCGTGCCCCCGATGGAAACCTAGATCAAATGTTTTTTTTGTATTACGTGTTAAAAGATAAAGTCACCGTTTTTTTTCTTTCCCTATACAGATAATACCTATACACAAATAAAATATAAATTTTGAATTTCAACTGAAATATTTTCAAATATTTCTCTCGAACGATGTTTAGTATCGGGATCGTGCATTCAATAACCAAGTATTTTTAAGAGACAACAACCTTTCGCGTAAGATTCTTACCCATTCTTACTTGTTATCGATAGTTTGTATGAAAACTCCATTTTGTTTCCGTGATGGCGTCGGTATAGTCCTCGTTGTCGTTTTTTCGCATTATTTTTACTAATTTACTTAGCCCTATTTTCCTAGCAATACTCGTATTGAAAAACCTTAAAAATTATAGCTGTCAACTAAATTGAATTTAACCATGCGTTTATTCAAATAAACCAAACAAAATACAATTGTTTAAAAATTAATGAAGGAAACAAATATCTACAAAATAACCGTGGAGTGTACGCCTCAAAACATTTTTTTTAATTTTTTCACTAAGCACTTAATAACTTTCTCTATAAACGCAATTATTTGCTTAATATTTATAACAAGAAAAAATAAGATTAATGAAAACAAAAATGTTGCGTATATTTAAATAAACCCCACTGTACCGCAAGTAGAAATGAAGTACTAAAAGAATTAGAAACAAAATATAATTAATTCCTTCCACCAGCTACCACTCTTATCGTTCAAAAAATTATTATGGCAACTCCTCTTTCTAGATACGTAACGTTACTCATATCCGTATGGAGCAATGACATTTCACAACGTTCAATATTCTTCTCTTAAATTTTCAGTTCAACTTTAACTATGGCGTTCGCTAGTCGGCTGGCCCCTCGAACTTTGCAATTTTCGCAAAATTTTTCACAAATCAATCGGAATTTCGGTTATTTTCGCAATGCTAGAAGTGCCTCTAAAACTTACTTTCGTACTTTTTGTATAATTGGTGGTGGAATCGTTGCATTTACGTGCGCAAATTTAATTAAAACAAATCAAGTGCAAGCGATGAATCTAAAAAAATTTAAACCAAAGGTGTGTATGACGAGTGTGTATGTTCAGTTCATATATATTTTTTGCTAAAAATGGAAAAAAAGAGAATCTCGTGTGGGTGTGTGTTTTATTTTTAAATTAAGTTCTCTTATTTGTAGAGTATGGCTCTCTTTGGAATGTTGTTTATTTACGTTTCGGTGGCTTTTGTCAAACTTTGCTGAAAAAAAAAAACCAACATCAACAAAAAAATATTTTGGTATTCTTTTTAAATTCACCGGCAACGGCAACCAAAACTAGATTTTTTTTGTTTAAAATTCGTTCGCTAATATCAGTTCAAGTTCAATGTAAACTGAAAGCGATGAGATAAGGTTTTTTGTCATGTGATAACAATAGTTTGTTTTTTTTTTTTATTTGATAACAAGTTTATGTTGTTTTCTTCTCTTTTGGTTGCGTCATTTAGAGGTTTTAATAAAATAAGTTTTACATTTTAGAAAAAGGCTATAGATTTCACAGAACTTTGTGCCAATTTTTTTTATTAATGTCTGCAGAATTATTGCTGCAATGCCATTTTTTGATTTATGGACAGCAAATATTTGAGTCATATAAGTTTAGGAAGTATGTTAAATAGAAACTTTTGTTGAAAAATTCCAAAGAAATTCGTAAATTATTCATTGAGTTTGAAAAATTTTTAGTTTCTCATAATTGTTTTAGCCTTGGGTCGGTCCCTCTCCACATAATTAAAATGTTGTTGTTGTTATTGAAGAACCACGATGAAGCTCAATTTAAAATTTATAAAGAATTTATTCCCGTGTAACACTTTTTAAAACATAATGCGTATTAATTATCAATATTTTTGCTTACTTTTTTATATCAGTTTAAATTTCTACATAATGTACATACATGTTATGTACAGAGTGGGCCACATACAAGTTTCTGGTATAAAAAATCCCAAAAAATAAATTAACAAAATAAATTTTTTTCCATGGACTTTTTTTTGTAGGGAACTGTATTATGGCTTTATTAGTGAGAGCAAACGTTCCCATTAATTATGGAACACAACGTCGTTCAAGTGGCTGTCTCGACTGGCTTCGCAGTAGCGCATTCTGTCACTCCAATTTTCCAAGACCTTTTTGATGGTTTCGGGCTGTAGCTCACGGATTGCTTGGATGATATTGGTCTTTAATGCTTGAATCGTTCCCGGATTGTTTGCAGAACATTGTCCCTTCACGGTTTCCTACAACAAAAAAAAGTCCAAAGGGGTCAAATCGCAGCTCCGAGGCGGCCAATTGACATCGCCAAGACGGCTGAAAACACGATTTGGGAATTTGATGCGCAAAAGATCGATTGTGGCATGGCGCGCCATCCTGCATAAACCAGAGATCGTCCAAATCCATGTCTTCAATTTCAGTAAAAAAAAAAAAGTCGGTTAACATTCCTCTGAAACCCCCACCGTTGACCGAAACGTTGTTCCCAGCCTCATTTTTGAAGAAAAATGGTCCAATGATGCCACCACTCCACAATCCGTATCAAATTGTTACTCTCTGTGGATACATTGGCTTCTCGACAATATCGTGCGAGTTTTCTGAGCTCCATATGCGGCAATTTTGTTTCAAAAAATCCACTGTTTAGGCTACACAACACTTACTTTGGAAATAAGTTTTCAATATTTCCCAACGTTGGTTGTTCATGTTCAAGCGTAAAGCGACTCATTTCGTTCCGCAGAGGTATCACTTTCTGTCAAGATTTCGATCGGGAAACAGCTGTCAATGTCAAAATAACCAATGATTAAAAAAGAAACCACTAGCTGACCCACCCAATACATACCTATGTACCTACCATATGTCTTTCGAAAATTGCTTGTATGTACATATTATATAACATACACATAATAGATTTATTAATTAGAATATTGGATTACAAGATCCCTCATAATCTTACTATGCAGGGTAGGTAATTCAAATTTTTTGTTTACCTTTATTACCGTTGCCGAATTGAATTGATAAACTAGTTTATAAATGCTTATACTTAAAATACCTATAATATATTCAATTATGAAATCGTAATTATAACGGTTTAGGTAAAGTTATTTCAAAATGACGGCATCGTCAAATTCATTACTGATTCTCTTTAAAGAAGCTTTGATGGCAGTGTTCGTTGACGCTTCACAGCTGAATATAATATGTAATAATATTTGGAATAAATATTCCCTGCATTTTGTATAGGGTTATTCATTAAGAAGTAATTTTTTCAAAAATACAAAAACAAGTAAATTTTATCTGGTAATCTTTATTATCATATAAAAGTATACAATTCTTTACTTTTATTTTGTAAAAAGAATTCTTAACTGCACCTAACAAGGTCCATTATGAAATTCAAATTTTCTTGAAAAGGAACCACTATAAGGTGCAGTGAAATTAAATAGAAACATCAATTTGAAATATCAATTACTAGAAATCATATTGTTCATATATTTCCTGTAGTCAAGGATTAAAAACGCAGTGAATAAATAGTTAATTTATAAAACTGTCTCTTGCAGATATTTCTATGAATAGGTTATAAAATTAAAGCTCTACGAATCCAATGGTTGAACAGACTTTTGTTTGTTGTTGACGCAAGGCGACGAATTTTAGAACTTACACAGCTGTATAGCAGACTAGTCAATGTTTTAGGAAGTTTTGTTTTTTCGACGAACCTCTTCTAATTTGGTCTCTTGTTTCTTATTTTGTAGTTCATTCGCGAAGTTTTTCCAAGTCGTGCTTAAACAAGTTGTCATTGTGATTATTGACTATATCTTACAAAAAAAAATAAAACTCCAGCTACAGCAGTGAGTTTCCTTCCTTATGTCACATCTTTTAAATAGAACCAAACAAAATCTTCAACGATCCAACTGCTGACCCTATAAATCTCCAATCCCATTCCGATCGATCGTTCCATCTGATAAGATATGCTTCTTTTTCGGGAATTCTTTCGTAAATTCTTCTTTTAGTCTTTTTTGTTTGTCCTTTAGTGAGGTCCCGAAATATTTCGTCATTACACTCCGGAAATTTTTTCTCATGTTAAACTCTCGATAATCTTGATAACGAAACCAACATTCAATACTAAATCATTTCGTTGCGCATCCGAAATGCATCATTCTAAAATTTACGAGGCGATAATTAAATTTATTACATAATTTGATTTGCAACATTTGTTTCTCCATGTGACAATGTTTTCAGTAAAAATCCAAACACATAAATGTTAGAGAAACTTCTGCGTCAAAGGTGCAAGACACCAACACTCTCCCAGCAGGAATCTCGCTGTTGCATTCATGATGAAGGAGTCGATGTCGAATGTGTGTTCGCAATATTTGAAAATACCTGTTCACACTGTTCCTTGTGGGAGATACATGAAGAACACCCCGACCAGAGGCTACTGTAGCTACGCATACTTTTCACATTGGGCATTGTGTGTTTTTTGTTTCGTTTATTTATATGTCTTTTAGTTTTATTGGCACCATGAGGATTTCATAATTGATTGGGAGCCATGTCCTTTGTTTGAAAATCGCTTGTGGTGGCACACAGCGGGAACTGGCAGATAATATTGCACAACGTTCGATTTAAGAACTGATTTACCTTAGCGATAAAATGTGTCGCCTGGATTTAAAGAAATTTAAGAGGTTGTTTGGCGACAGCTCAGGACAAGGTTATTAGTTTTTTTTTTTTTTGAAACATTTAGGGGTTATTAAATAAAATAAAGAGCTAACGATTACGGTCTCGATTTCATTGGAATGATTATTTCAACTCTGTTTGGTTGACCAATTGGGAGTAACAATTCTAGGAAAACATCATAGCTACCGTGCGGTAGGTAGGTTTATTTAGAACTCGTATACCTACTAGGAAAGAATTTAAATATTTTTCATATTTCCTCCTAGTTTTTTTTTGCAAAAAACTGAACTAAAGAGACAATGTTACTGAGAGAATTCGGGTCACGGTTCATTATAAACAAAATGAATCAAATTATAACCAAGTGAAGGAAAGTTAATTTTTATACTGAAAATAGGTTTGTTCGACATTAGTACTGGGGAACACTGGGTCGCCCTGAACTGACTCTTAGGTGTTTTATGTAGTATATTTCGCATAGCATAGATTATTTGCCCTGTTTTCGGGGGGAGTTCTGAATGTTGTAGTGAATTATTTTGTTGATGATTTCGTTAGTTTTTTTTTTATAAATATTTTTTATATATGTATGTATATAAAAATTAATTGATTTATGTGTTAGTTTCAACATAACTTGGCTGAACATCAACCGATTTGAATAGGGTTTTAGATTAGATTAGTATTAAATGAGGTAAGAACAAATCGGAGCCGAAAATTGTTAATTTAGACCAGAAAAGTCGGAAAATAGTTAAATTGCATATTTTTAGGGGTTAATGGTGAGGATATAAAGAGTATAGATCAGAAAATAGAGGCAGGTGGAACACCAAAACATTGATTCAGTGATCACGGTTAACATAGATCATCTGGCTTCTTTTTTTTTTTGGGAGAAACAAAAATACTGGTTACACGTCATCCCGCAATCAACGCCTGCAAATGAACTTAACGTTCCCGTCGAATTTTTGTGAAATCACACCATCAAAGGAAGCAACTCAAAGTCGGCACTATCGTGATTATGCTGCCCAATCTGAATCAACCGAAACCATGTAATAGAACCAGGTTAACGTTAAAGAAACTGATTACGTCATCCAAGTCACCATATTATTAAAGGAAAATTCAAAGGAGAGGAAGTTTTTATTCCTAGAATTCCGATCGAATTGCATTCACAATAATAATCGCGAAATCGCAAGGCCAAACGCTGTGGCCTTAATCTCGAATTTCCTTGCTTTTCGCACGGATAATTTGAGATTCGGAAAGCCATCTGTATTGTTTTTTTATGTACCAAAAAAAAAAAAACAACATTGTTTACCACAGAGCGTTGCAGCTACATACATGTAATCTGTGAAATTAATTTTCGATGTAAATAAGATGATCTACTTAATTTAATTCCAAAAAAGTTTTATTCATTCAATATAGAGGTTCGACTATTGAAAGGGACATTAATATTAAACTTAAACATAAACTTAGACATATTAAAATTAAATCAATTTAAGGCGGAACAAAGTTCGCCGGGCCGGCTAGTATATACATATGTATATATAAAGGAAATGAAAATGGAAATAGAAGTCCAATTTTGTACCAGTTTATAATGCAGCTAGGTCCCTAAATAAGCAATCACAATTTGCAAATGTTGTTTTGGCTAAAGTCCAAGGCTATCTGAGCCCAAGGTCAAAACAAGATGATATCATTTGATCTATAGCAGCAGGATTTTCAATCAAATACACAAGTTATTTTAGAAAATAATAAGTGCAACTAGGACTCAATATCACTGATATTGATGTTTATTTTAAAATCATTTTAAATAATTTGAAATCATGGATGCAATCGATTTAAATTTGATTTAAAATATGAAACAAATTTAATTTAAAATTTCAAACAATTAATACAAATTTATAATGTTTTTTTTTTTATATCACAGTTACTCCTTTACAATGTATTTCTAACTTTTTTTTTCTTTCATTTTTATGTTATTCAAATCTAAATTTGTTTTTATTGTTATTTTCATTTTTATTTTTTTATATATCCTGTACTAGTTATAAGTTTTTCTTGTTGTACAGCGTTGCTTAACCAATAAATGCAACAAAAAAAATCCTCATCCAGAGATCCAGTCCAGTTTATGCAGATTTTTTTTTTGTCAATATCTTAGGGACTTAAAAAGAATTTTATAAAAACGCTCATTCTAAATTTCATTAAAAAATGTTTTCAACCTTTGCGATTCAGGAGATCTATACTATTTTCAGATATTCCATTGTGTATCCTATCTTTTAAAAAAGGCAGTGAAAATTGTCCATGTATAATGACACCCGAGATGAATCATTTAGTAATAAGTAAATAGTATAAAACAATAAATTTTTTAAATAATTTTTATAAAATTTTAAAAAATATTGTAAAACTAATGTTTCAAAATGTGCCTTATAGAATATACCTAGACGTTATAGAAAAAGATGTAATTATTTTTAAAAGTCGGTCAAAAAGCAAAAATACTTTTTTTCTTCTCTCTTGATTAGTGAACGTTTCAAAAAAAATTATAGATTATAATATTCTCTACAAAAACACACATTTTTTCCATACGAGCGTATATTCTCTACTAACTTTACAAAAAGGACCCCCAGATTTGACGCCAGAACCATTCTAAAGAATTCAATATGTACCTTTTGGCATCTCGTGGTCAGTTCGGTTTTATTGGGTCAATACTAATTTCACGGTAGGTAGTTATTTTCATTGAAATGTACCAGTTTACCATTCTCGTACAACGAGACATTACATTTATAAAAATATTCATTAAATATGTTTTTTTTATATTTAATTTTTTTTGTTGGTGGAAATAATTACAAACAAATAAGCCTATCTATCTCCGGAAACCAACTAATCGCCTCGCCAATTTTAATAAAAAATCAATTCAGTATTTAAATCATTTATGGCAACCATGTTTTTTTTGACAGATAATGTATTCAATTGAATTTACCTTACCCAGACGAAAAACCCAATGAAAATCACGTGGTGATTATGGTTGATGTGACAATCACTTAACAACTTTTCCGATTCCACCTCTCTTAAACATCAGATAATATTTATTTTTTAGATAAAGCAAACCTTTTAATTTTGTACATTTCTCTGAAATTTAACTGAATATTTAATTGATGATTGAAAAAGATTAGCAGCAGAAAATAAACCACCCGGCTTCGCATGGAATTTCATCAATTTTATAATTTTAAAAATAAGTGAAAATAAAAAATATAGCGCAATGGAGTTTTTTGCACTGCTCCAATAGTTTTTATAAACAAATGTAGCATACTGAGAGCGTAACGCCATCTGTTGGGGATCCTATTTTCATGATGGACAGTATTATCTGATTATCAATTCGGTAGTGTTTGTCATTCCTTAGAACCCTATGGAATTTTCAGATATAGACACCGTCCATCCCAGTAGGTATGCAATTTCGTTTTCGGTTTTCACGATTTTTAGATTTTTCCGTCAAAATATCCAATTTTAGTTTGAACCTACAAACACCTGTTATAATACGAATCTTTAAAAATAATCCACATGCAAATCGAATGACATTCAACCGAGTTCTGTGGCCTTAGTTTGTACGTGTAATTGGTGGCATTTTGAAAATCTATACTAAATTAAACTTTTAATATAAGGCGTGATTGCGGTGAACTAACTGCGATGAACAAACACTTAGGTATCAAACAAAAAAATAATGTATTTCAAAACTCCGAAATTTGCGTCATTTGAATATAAAAAAAAAAGTTGTTAAGTCGTTAAATTTTTATGAAACTATCCAATTTTCTACAACTTTCGCAACTTTCTTAATTTTTCTTTCCTTAAAAACCTTTTAGTATTAGAAAACATTAAAAAAAAAGTTGAATGAAATAGGTAAAGTCGTTCTCAAGTTATATGTAAGATTTTTGTTTGTCTTAAAGAGACGTTTTAAAATTATGGCAGTATTTTTAGTTAATATATGTATCTAATATCTATGTATATACATATGTATGTATATGATATTTTAATATTTTAAAAAAGTGCCTGTTTCACAATTTCTAAATGAATGCACAGGACGATAAGATTACGGGAAAAAAAATCAAAATTGTCCTTTGGGCCACCTGAATGGGTTTTAAATGAACAGTATTAAAACTTCTGGATTGTGGACCTGTCCCAAAACGTATCTGTGGGATTACTAATCAGAACTTTACTGAAACATCTGTTAAACATGTATGCAGGGTGTTTTGCATAAGAAGCGACAAATGACTATCGCGCGAAGATTGACTCGAAAAAATAAAAACGTCATTAATTTGGAGAATGGTCTATTTTCCCCTGTTTAGGCGGGAAATTTTACTATTTTTGTTTTTAACGTTCAATTCTGTTATCCAACATAAAATTTTACTCCAAAATTTGTTACTTGATTAAAAAAAAAATGTATTGTTGGTTTAAAAAAGAAATTTTAAATATTACCATGTTTTTTGTATTTTAAGTTTTTTTTTAGAAAATATGTCAAAAATGGCTTTACGGATTTTGTAATTTTTTATATTTTCGTTTTCTAAATATTTGAAAATAATAAAATCCATTTTAAACATTTTCTGATTAAATTATTAAATTAATACCTTTAATAGCTTTCTTCTCATTGAGCAAGTTCGTCCCATTCAGTCATGGATATTTTGTTTTAATAATTATTATTTTTTGTGACTTTTCCAAATTAATAAAAATTAAAAAAGACCTGAAGCCCACATAGGATTCAATTATTATTTTGTTTTAATTTCTGGACTTTGGGTTATTAAGATATAAGCCTTTTATTACTATTTTTTTTTATTATGATTAAATTGTTTTAAAATTTTATAAACCTAGTCTATATGTGAAATAAATACAAAAGCAATTTAAATAATTAATTTCCTAAATACTTAGGCCCAATAAATTCAAATGCGTTATGTTCTGACGTATCATGTTCGTTTAATTAATTTTATTATTCAATGTGTTATCCCAATCATAATCGAATCTTATCGAGATTCTCTCGAATTTCCAAAAAAAAAAAGTAAGAAAAAAAAAGTTATTTCCATCGACGATACCATAAGATAAGTGATTTATTCATGTAAATCTTCACGGGAATTCCATATTGAATCACCTCACCTAAAAGTTCTATATCTCCCACGAAACCATAATCTTAGAGAATCTTCTTCTAAGCCCTTGTCCACCCTATTAAAACCAGCAAGAGTTCGTCTTCTTCCTATCCGTAAATCGATGTTGAACTTCTGATAACAGATTTAACACAAGAGCCCCACATACCTTATTTGAGAACAAACAAAAAAAAAAAAACAAACCTCTCCTTTTTTATTTCATTGACCTTTGATCGTGATTCATGAACAAGATCAAATTACACCAAAAAAATACCACCAAAATTATATTGTGTTGCTATGATGAATTAGTCATAAAATCCTATGATCACACCTACACATATATGTATTTATACCAACAACAATAATACACAAACAAAAATGAAATTAAATCAAAAAGACATTCATCATTCAAGAAAAACTCACAAAAAAGATATATAAAAATTCCACTTAATTGTGCCATCAAAAGGATAATACTCGCGCAAGTCCCAGGAGCCATAACAGATTTTTTTAAGGTTGACATACAAAATGAAATTCCAAATCCTATTTTAATCGCTCTAAAGGTTTCACTGCCGCACGTGGGATTCAAGGTTCTTTTAGCTTCATGCCCGTATAGAAAAAGAGAGAGCTGGCTTGGGTTATTGTTAATGGAGCATTGTACCTTACCTCGTCGTCGCTTAGGCGCATACCTGAGACTGAGATCGTGAACTTTATTGTCAACCAGGTCCAATTAGTGGGCACATACAGAAATGTCTATTAATCTTTATACAATGTGCAGGGATTCTGTCAAGAGGATTAAAAAGGCGCCTAGGTTTGTAATGGTAAATATTTTGTCCTTAAAATAACTAGTAGGTAACTGGATAAATAAGCCAATCGCTGACAATGAGAGTTGTACTATTTATAGATGGGAAGGTTCGCAAAAGTGACGGGTCAATAATGTCAACACTGATCGATAAACCGATTAAATTTATCAAATCAACGTAGCTGAAGCTTAAATTACTTTGTTGCAGTTTAAAAATAATCGATTCTGTCTATCATTACTGTCAGCAGCTGAATTATCTTAAATGTAGTTTGTCTTGTAACTTACTAGAAAAACAAGAATCTTTTTAAAAAAAAATCCTTAATTTTTTTTTTAAACTTAAATCATTCTAGATAGGTAAGTAGGCATAGGCATCATACACGGGAGAGTCTAATAGCCAAAATCCCAGACGTATACGTTGTGTGTATGCTTGTAGCATAATCAAAACTTTTTATTTTTGCTCAATCATGTACCTAGTCAAGATTTCGATCATCAACAAATACTTAATGACACACTCTCACCTGCGTGATGATTTTTTGACCCGTGTGTATGCCGCTTATATTTGCCGTTGCCTTACATCTGAAGGTATCTCAAGTGTATACAGGGTGTTTTGCATAAGATTCGATAAAAGACTAGGGCGTGTACTGTGTATGTTGGTTTAAGATAAGAAAAAAAATTCATGTAGCAGGGTTTTTATTTCCTCCTGTCATGTTATACCTTTTATTAAAGTCAGAAATCAATTTTTTTATTCTATTTTTAAATGAAATGGTTTTAGTAAATAGTTTTGAAATGAAATGAATGAATAAAATTTTGTTAGAAATAATTTTGTTAAAAATATTTTAAGTAATTGATAAGTGTTTTTGTTTTAAATATTCAATATTCGTATCAATTTTAAGCCAAAAACTAAAAACCAGATGGTAAAATGTCTTCTAGTTTGTGAGAAAATCGGAAATTACAGAAACAAGTTTTCTTTCATTGTTGTCTAAGTTGATCTAACGATCCTATTTTCACCTATACTCTTCGATTGTAATACTACAAAAAAAAAATTGTATCCTCCCGCTGTAACAATGAACAATCTGTACTCTATCTACTGAAATTACCATCTTCAGACAACGTTAAATTAATAATAGCTATTTTAAAAAAATTAAATATTTATAAGCTTATTTAATAATTTATTATTTAAATTTATCATTAAATCTTATTATCCTATTAATTTAGACCGTTAGCCTTTAACCCTGGTAGCTAGTGCTAATAAGTCTTATATTATCTTGTAATTTACTTAAATTGTAATAAATTTATAATAATATTCCGTTCCTTTACTTTGAAACTCTGTGAAATTATATACATTGGCGCAAAATTTTAAACGATTTAGTAAAATGTTAAAGCCATTTTAGTAAGTTACTAAGTTAAAAAGAAGATTTTGCTAATTTTAAACGATTTTAGCAACTTACTATCTCTTAACATTTTACTAAAGTTAAAATCACAAAATGGCTACTTTAACTTTTAGTAACTTGCTAAATCCATATGAAATCTGTCATTTTCCTCGAAAAAAATTTGTTGGCAAAGAGTTAAATTGTGTTTTTTTTTATGATTCGTGTGCTAACTGTTTTTCAAAGTAAATAAAATAAAATAAAATGTTTTCGGAAGACATCAAGAGCTACTGAAGCTAATGGAGCTGCTGATTCCAAAAAGATATCAACCATCCCTGTACGCCGCCGTACGGTTTATGGTTGGTTAGATACATTCCAAAATGTTTTTGATTTTTCATCATGATGCCAAAAATTAAGAAAATTGAAAAAGATTTTGGAGTGTATCTGGCCAACGGTAAATCAAATTATTAGGACGTTTCCTAGGTTTAGATTTGTTTGCTTCGTTTTTCTTTCACGAACTGTCATTGTTTGAACGTGTTGAGATGCACCGTTTTTAATAAAAGGGAATTAGTATTTTACTAGTTAGTAAAACGAAAAAAAAAGATTAAAATTTCGGAAAAGCTAGTAAATTACTAAATGTTTAGCAAATTGCTAACTAGTAATATGCTAAGCCCTTAACAATAGATTGTTTAAAATTTTCCGCCATTTATTTTAATTTTATTTGAATTTCAGTCCAATTTCGTTCCCGTACGATCTCGAGAGTAAACAAAGTTTACCCTACCGTCCAAGAAATTTCTTTGCACAGAAATTCACAGTTCAACAAAATCTCAGTAGAAGAGTCAATTCACAGATGGTAGTGCTGTGTGAATTTGCGTCTTTATATAGCAGAAATAAGAACAAATTCACTCATCTTTTATTTATCACTAAAAAAAAATGCCACACTATTTTGATCAACTTAGATCGCTTGACTTATCTGTAATAAATGTAATAAATGGTTAAAAATGAAACCAAAAAATCAAATACATACATACTTATATCACACAGTTTGAGAAACTCGTTGCTTCATTTAAGCAAGGTGAGGTGACTTTCTTATCATCGCACTCGACGGAGCACTTCCACAGTTGACTGACGTAGCCATTTATTTCGCATTTTGAAATAGGCTTTAAACTATTGGTCGCAAAAATCGACAGAATGACGATTTCCCGGTCCCGACTTCACCTGATGTGTCCTTTCCTACTTTGTAGTGGCTTCCTTTTAGAAGTGACACACGTGCTTTCTAAAAAATGCTATAACTTAGCTTAAATTTTTTGAAATCAGTGTTAAAAGCAAATAACTTTTCAAGTCTGCTTTATTAAACTGTTTTTTTCACTTGCAGTGATCACTTTGTTTTACCGTTCATTGAATTTTCACAAATTCGTCACCTTTTGGTGTATCGTTGAATAAAAAAAAATAGAAAAATAACTGATCTTATTCTTTAAATTTACATCATTTTTTTGCAAAAATATAAACAATTTAAAACAAAAATATTTATAACTTTGATCCATCCCTCAGACCGTTATATTTATTTATTTATTTTATTTATTTTAGGAAGACGAACGCTTTGTTAAACTTACTGCTCGAGAACGAAGATTTATCAAATTTTCCTCAGTAGAATATAATGGACAACTCTACATGACACCTTTGGACTTTTTGGACTCTGTTGTTGAACAAGAGCCTCGACGTATGTTTCTTTTATATTATAAGGAATTAAAAATAAAGTATAAATTTATTGTGTTTTAAATTCTAGCTCGTTTAAAAAGGAGATCATTAACCGACAATGATATTGAAAAAATTAAAGATGCCACACCAGTTTTAAAGAAAGGATCAGTTAATATGTTTAGAGACTTAAGAGACAAAGGTAACAATCTAAAATCTATCCGACTTTTAAACTTGAAAATTTTCACAAAATTTCTCAAAAGTAAATAAGAATTTTTGAATTAAAAGTTTCCAAACAAAACCACAATTGGATCTTTGAGTGGATTCTACTCCTACAAAAATTGCTTCTGGATTTGATTTCAGAATAATACATACATATACATATTAAAATTTGTATCATTTAATGAGTAAGTCTCTAACATTGTTTTTTTTTTTTAATTTTCTTTCAGGAATAATTTCTTATACAGAATATTTGTTTCTTCTATCAATTCTGACGAGTAAATAGCATTTTCTTATTTTATAATTAGTCAATTTGTATTTCTTAGAAATCTCTGCTGATAAACGCAATTCAAACATAATTTAAAAAAAAAATCGTAATTCTTAAGCAAAATTTTTCTCAGTTTTTGTGGCAAATACTGATAAAAAAAATGAACAACCTGCTTAATTTTTGAAGGAGCAAAATTAGTGAGGACTCTGAAATATAAACTGATCAAATAATATATGTATATGTTTTGAATGTATGACATCAACTTTCTAATTTGAACCATTTCCAGAACCTCAATCAGGATTCCGTATTGCCTTCAACATGTTTGACACCGACGGCAACCAACGAGTTGATAAAAATGAATTTTTAGTGGTAAGATTAAAATGAACAATACCGAGTTCATTTTTTTTCTTATTTTTGTATTTTGTTTTATTTTTTTTTTTTAGTTTAATTTTGATTACTATTATTATATTTTGTTTTTAAACTTTATTATTTAGATTCAAACAATTTTGGGAGGTTCGTTACAAAAACATCAAATAGACGAAGAAACACGTAGAGTCGTAAGATTAATTTATAATTTCTCTTTTTTTTATTTATAATTTTAATTCCTAAAACCTAGTTTACAGTTCGCGAGCAGAAAAAAATTAAAGTTTTCAAAACAATTTTCTGCCATTTTTATGCATTGAATTTTAGAATATCCAAGAAATACAATCTTTGCCTTGACGTAAGCAGCCCATATAGTGCTTACTTTGATCTGTTAAACTGAATGGTATTGCAAAGAATAATTAAAATAATTTTGTTGTTTGCTAAAGATAAACCAATTATGCAAACAAAATATTAAAATTCACTTTAATAATTTTGGCAGATGAGAATTTTTGTATAACATTTAATTTTTCGCATAAGAACTGTGAACTAGGCTTAAGTTATTTTTTTTTTCTTCAAACAAAATACTTCTTTTAGCGTTGACTATAAATGATTGTCTTGTTAAATGATGTCGAATCCGCTGTGAATTCTTTGTAAACTTTAATTTATTATATAAAACAGATGATCAAATCTTATTCACACAAATAAGCTGTGAAAATATTTATTTTTACTTCGATATACTTATGTTTGTCTATCAAATATAAATAATTAATTAAATTGGAGATGGCGAAGAAATTATAAGATATTTGATAGAAATTTTTAAGGGAACGCATAGAATTGATTTCTCTGCAAATCTCTCCTCTGCTAGCACATGAGAGCACAAGTAGTTGGTTGTATGTACTATATTATCGTTTGCATCTACTCATGAGTACTTCGCCACCTCAAAAGAATAAACTACCATATCTCTATTGTCATTCAATTTTTTACAGTACGTCCCAAAGATATTTATTTACAATAATAATTATAATTATATAATGTACAATGTAATGTACCAAAAAATTATAACACCCCATTTATTTTTTTGAAAAAAAAAATTAAACTGACTCGATCTACTTATAATTTTTAGATTATTTTTAGGTGTTAGTTAGCACTTTGTTTAATAATATATTAAGAAACAATCCCGATTTCAGAACAATCTACAGGGCAAGGAGCCGACGAACACGCATTTTGCGTGCTCCCCAATTTTCTGCCAAGTAGTTTATATGCCCAGGCTCAACTTAATCAGTAAAGTCAGTTAAGAGCCGGAAAGAATATGTTTCACATAACTTGGCCTTAAGGCTTTATATCACCTTGTGTACACTAATCCAGGGTATTTTCTTTGAATTTATTATATGTAAATGTAATGTAATGTAAAGCTTTATTAAGATACTCATTTTAACATACAGTGGTGTCAAAAACATTCCGGAATTTTTTGGTAAACTGCATTGATTGTTGGTTTGTGATATAAAAATGAAAAAATCAAATGTTTGCAATTTTTTCCCATTTTTATTGAACAATTTTATTATTTGAAACAAAAACCATGGAACTTTATCCATCAAAACAAAAAAAAAATCAAAAAATTAAAGTTAATTCAAAATTTTAATGTGCCCAACTAACCGGATTTTATTTTTTTTTTCAATTTACTTTTATTATTTATTTAATATTTTGTCCAGTAACCCCTGTTTTTTATCACAGCTCGGCATCGACGAGGCATTGACTGGATTAAATTCTCGAAAACAGAAGCAGGAACATTCTCCCATTCATTTTTCAAAGCTGCAAAAAGAGAAGTTGTTGACGTGTGCTTTTTTTCCCAAACCGCCTTTTTAAAATGGCCCACAAGTTTTCTATTGGGTTTAAATCGGGTGATTGAGATGGCCATTCTAAGACACGAATATTTTTAGTTGCAAACCAATCTTTTAGCAGCTTTGAAGAATGTTTGGGGTCATTATCCTGCTGAAAACCCAACGCAGAGGCATTTCTTTCTCTGCGTATGGAAGCATTACTGACTCCAAAATGTGCCTATATTGGAAACGGTCCATAATTCGTGTGATTTGGTGTATAGGACAGCAGCCTGCTACTGAAAAACAGCCCCAAACCATCACCGAGGCTCCACCGTGCTTAACTGTAGGGAGTACATTTGCAGGTTTTAATCGCGTACCTTTTGAGCGCCTCACTGTCCTTGCACCATCGGAGTAAAATAAGTTGAATTTGCTTTCATCACTGAAAAGCACACTCCTCCATTTGCTTAAAGACCAGTTAAGATTTGCAAATTCAACCCTGGGTTAAATGTTTTGATTAGGAATTTTAAGTCTTTCCCAAATACCTTTTGCGGATTACCTTTTTTTACGATGTTTAGCAGTAAGAAGAGGTTTTTTAGCTGGTCGAAATGCAAAAAGACCGAAATCTCTTAAACGCTTCCTGACCGTACTTGGCCCTATGGGTAGATTAAGTTCATCACAAATTGTCTTTGAAGTCGCAAAAGGGTCTTTAAGCATGAAATTCTTTATGCGCCTATCAGTTTTAATTGTTGTTTTGCGAGGGCGTCCACCAAAATGATCTGCTTCTACTGATTTTCCACTTTTAAATTTTTTAATGATGTCGCAAACCGTTGATGTTGGAATTTTTAAGATTTCAGCGATTACTTTTTGTTTTATACCGGCTTGGAACTTTTCTATTATTTCGTATCGAATCGCGTTGCTATAACGTGTTTTAGCCATTTTATGCACTATATAATTTCAACTTACACAGCTCTCAACTTGTAAAAACGTTTTAATTTACGGCTTGAGTCAAAAGACCCGAAAAAACCGTTACTTTAACATCGAGACTCGCAACCTTCCTTAAATCCGGTTAGTTTTGCACAGGCATGTTACTGAGTAACTTTATAAAATAATTTTTTTTTTATTGTTCTTGTCATCGTAGCATTAAATTTTTAAGATTATTATTAACTTATCTCATACTCTTTACAAATTATTAAAAAACTTATGGAAAGTTGTTAGTTTTCTACTTGGTATTAAGAAAATCATTACTATGGGAAAAAATCCGGAATGTTTTTGGCAGCACTGTATGTAGTCCAAGAACAGTTATTTTCGTTTGATTCCTTTAAAAAATGCCACCTTCTACAAGTCAATCCTTTTTATTCGAAAATGCCTATTTTATAGCAGTTCAGCTTGTAGACAGCATAAAATTATCCATAGCATTCCTCTCTTTTGCTTAAAACTCTTCGATACCTATGATTTTTGTTTTTAATCCGTCATTAAATCTAAAATGTTACTAAGGTAAGGTTTTGAATGTCTTGAATTCGAGTCCGATCTCAGAATTGCTCATGTTTTCGAGAAAAAAGAATAAAAAAAAATCGAAAATAAATGTTTGCTATTTTGGGCTTATCTTATATTGCGATAAAATTTGTATGTCAAAATAAAACGTTAACGTCATCCAAAAGTACTAGTTTTATCTTCAAAATAAATTTCAAATACACATATGCAATACTTTTTTTCTTCTATAAGGAAACTTTAATTTTCTATTTCTATTACCTTGAATACTGGGCATTCAAATCAATTTGTGACCTAAAGCTGGCCATATAAAAGCGAGCCATATGGCTAAAGGCCGATTCGGCTAGTGGATTACCGACTTGCATTTAAATTTTAATCGCTTGCCCAAGCCCAATTACACGTAGTATATAGTCAATGGGTGATAATGTGAGAAAAGTTTTGAAATGGTTCTCACAAATCCCAATTTCCCGCAAACTTAGATTTATACTCAAAATCAATCCCCTTACTTTTCTCAGATGGCTGCCAGTACTAACGATGCATGAGCCTTTATGCTTCGTGCTTGTGTATGACCAGATTTACATTTGAGTCCTTCAGAATAATAATGGTTAATTCCACTTTTGCGGAAGATTAGAGTTATTTTCGGCTCTCCTAAGGAAAATTTCTTATCTTATATATTCTATTCTTATCTTAAAAACGGATTTTTTTTGGAATTCTCCGATTTGAATATCTATAAAACCTATGTGAATTGAGCAATTTTGAGATCGTGACTACGAGTTCAGTATAATCTGGTTTGCGGCATAAAAAAACTTGAATTTTGTCGACAACTTGTAGTATTTTAAGTTCATTAAGCATCTTCTATTTTACCTGGTATCAAACTTATTTTTTCCATCCAAATAATTCAATACAGTTCACAAAAACAAAAATAATCCTGCTATTGTTTGTGTTTGTATTCTTCCTAGAAATGATTTGATAAAATTTCCGTTATTTCTAAATCAAAAATTAGAATACCTACCTAAATGAGAAAATTATCTAACTTTCATATTTTCTTTGTTGTTAAACCTTATATTAAACTTCGATTTGATTAATATGAACTAATTATTCATAATATATTGTTTTTTTTTTTTATTATGCTTCAGTAGGCTCCTAATATAAATTATTAAACTTTTCAAAAAAAGTTCCCAATAATTGACTAATTTCTTAATTTAAACAATTTAGCTGCAACGATTGGTTTCACCTGATGAAGCGAAATTCCTTTTTGAGAAAAGAAAAGATAATAAAGAAAAGAAGATACATTTTGTAAGTTTGAGTTTTCAAAAAAATATTGCCAAAACGAAGCCTATGATTGTATATGTATATATTTTTGATTTTGCTTAAACATAAATATACAATACATTATAAATACAGCTTACAATAAGCAAACACCATTAACGTCCAAAAGTACGGACAGCTTAAATATCTTTTTTGTGCTTAAATTGCTCTCTCTCTCTCTCTCCTTCACTTGACAATGTCGTCTACTCTGTGTGAAGACTTCAAAAAAAGATATGTACTTGAAAATATCTGTTTTTTTAAATTGTTTCAGGAAGTTGTAAAGAAACAACTAATTGTTTTGTAAGTATAAAATCACCATTGATTGAAGTTTTTCCGGTTTCATTCTCAAAAGTTTGTTTGATTTTATTCATTTAAAAAAGTTTGTTTATTAAATTCTTTTAAGTTTTCATAATTTGGAGTTAAAATTTGTTTTGTTTGAATATTTTCTTATTTTTTTCATTATTTGGCTTCCATTTGCACGTTTTATAAAATTATCTATTTATTTACTTTTAATTATAATTTTTTAACTTAATAAAATAAGATTTTTTCATAACTAACACACTATAATGCACGAAAACTAGATGGAAAAAATTTTCAGTGGAGCATGGAAAGATAAACGTGGTCTAACAGAAACGGAAAATAACGAAGAGAACGAAAGCGAAAGTAGTGATGTAAGTATAAAATACTTTAATTTATAAAATAACAACTATTATATTTTCTTTATAAAATTAAATATTAAAATCAGCATTCAAAAGGGAGGGAGATAGCCTTGATTTTTATAAATTACTACTCGTTTTAATGTTTTTATTTTAGCAATAATTAAGACAATAGAAAATGATTTAAAAGTGAATCAAGTAATTTATACGTCAAGTTTCTGTCAGCAGTAAATTATTTTTCTGGAAAATAATATATTTGTTACATGTAAATTTTACTACGCTTCTGTGCCTCTATACTTCTGTCTATCGATACAATATCAACTAAAAAAAATGAACAATTTTAAAAACTAAAAATATAAAAACTTTGAGTGGTTATGAAATGATTTTTAATTATACTAAAAAAAAAAAACAGTTTTAAAAACGCTTTTGTTTGAAACCATTAATCTTTTTAAAAGTTTACTGACATGATGCCTTGACGCGTACGTTTTGTTGAAATAAATATGATCATCTAATTAGTAAACCATACTTTCAACACTCGAATTGACTTATCTAACAGAACGCAGAATTCTAATAAATTATAGTGCTCTCGTAGAGAGCAGAAAGTACGTGGAAGTCAGTCCTTCCACGTCTGTTTCAAAATTTAAAAAGTGAAAAAAAGCTACTTCAATATATGTCTATAAAAATCACCTTCATTAACGATTTCGTCTGATATTTTGTTTTTTTTTTTCTAACGACTTACCACAACTATTTTGACACGAAAAATTTTATAATAGATTTTGTATGATGAAAAAGTAATAATATCTGTCGAAGATTTTAAGTTTTTCCATTTTTCTGTTTTATTCGCTCTCTGTGTGAGATTTTACCTCTGTTCGTTTACTTCCCAAAACTGCCAATTTCAACCAATTTCCAAAATCCTGTAATCATAGTTAAATTCTAAAACATTATTGTAAACTCATTAGACCAGTTGACAAAAATAAGATTTTAATGATCTCAGAAACAGAATTCCCCAGTTAATTTTTCAGTTTTGCTGTCAAATCAAAAATGGAGAAGAAACATCTTCAAATCGCTTACTTTATGACAGATCAAAATTTCGAGAAATAGTTTTTTTTTTTTTGAACTGATAAATTATGAACATAATCCACTAATCTAATGTTTTGCAAGTATTGGTTTATTGCAAAAAAAAGCTTCGAGGTTTTAATGGAACTAAACATTTTGATTATGGAGAAATCTTAAACAGAGGTTTTTATAAAGATACTTCTAAAAATATTATAATTCAAAATGTTACAAAAATAATTTTTTTAATAACCAAACAAATCAAAAAGAAGTAATCTTGTTTACTAATTTGTTAAACTTTTCTGTTAAGAAAATAATATTGTGTCTATTAATAAACTTATAAATACCTTCATTTCCAAACCACATATTAGGCGTGTTTTATTCGAAAAGCTATCCGTTGTATAGTACTATTTTACATGCATTTCAAATACAAAATCGCCAGTAGGATTACGGCCGATAAAAGCTAAAGTAGAATCTTACTGTGGATAGGTTTTTTTTTAATTTCAAATTATTCTGACAGGTGTTCAATAGTACCAAATGTGAAATATAAAAACCACGGTACTGCCGATGCGTTTTTTTTTTGGAATTTCTTACTGTACTATATATAGACTCCCAAAAAACACTCCTATTGTATTCTTGAGCAATGGATAATGCGATCAAATCGTCCAATTTTTTTCTTTTTTGAGAAATAGTCAGTTAACTGTTAGTTTTTACCTGACCTTACTTCATTCCGAAATACTCAACTATATATGTAAAAAAAAACACACAAGTTCCTATAACTTATATATAAGTTATAAGGACTACCATTCAAATCAGCTTAAGAGTTTTTTTCCCTAAAATTATAGGTTTTGCCCCACTGTGCGGCCTTGGTAAGAAAAAATAGAACAAAAGGAAAGAGTTTATGGCACAGTGAATTGATATATCAAAAATGATTCAAATAAAACCTAATTTTTAAAATAGCAATCTCCTTGGTTATTTCGTTTTGGTTTATTATATGAAAGGGCCCGGTTGAATATCGAGAAAAGTGTTTTTTGAATTAATTTAATATGGATACTAATAAGAGGCTAGCAAGGGTACTTGCCAGTTATGTGTCATTTTGCCTCGAGAGATATAAAAACAATTTGGCTTACCATTTCGATACGCTAACCACTGGGCTAATTCGAAACACAGAAGTAAATGTTGAAACTTAATAACTTTATAATTAAATTTTGCATATGATTCTATTATGATTCTAAAGGTTTTTTTGTTATAATTATATGGGCTATTTCTGATGGGATAGAAAAACTAACCCAATAAGTTTTTACTAACAAAAACTTTATCAGTATTTAACAAATGTCCAGGCCCTGAACTAAACTTGACAAAAACTTTCCATTTTTTCAAGCTGGAAGATGATCTGTTGGCCAAGCTTGTTTATCAAAGTACAAAGGACTTTAATATGAGTTACTAATAAGAAATGAATTTTAACCTCTATTTTAAAATTTTTAAATGCAGTACAAAGAAAATCTTGTTACTTTTATATTGAAATCAACAATTCCTTGTTTCAGACTTTATTAAATAACAACATAACAACATTTAATTCTAAATACTAGTTTTTTTTTTAATTTAGCAAGACAGTTACATTGACGATGAAGAAGGCTTACAACGGAGACATAAAGTCGATACGACTCTTCAAGTGCATTTCTTTGGTCGAAAAGGCAACCAAGATCTGAACTATGATGGTTTTTACAAATTCATGGACAATTTACAAACTGAAGTTCTCGAACTTGAATTTAGTGAATTCTCCAAAGGAAATCCAGCAATTACTGAAGTAGATTTTGCCAAAATCCTTCTTCGTTATACATATTTGGACACTGATGAGTATGATATGTTCTTAGAGAGGTTACTAGATCGAGTAAAGGATGAAAAAGGAATAATGTTTCATGAGTTCAAAGATTTTTGTCGTTTTTTGAATAATTTAGATGACTTTACAATCGCCATGCGGATGTACACTTTGGCAGATCGTTCTATTTCAAAAGGTTACCATTAATTCCGAATATATTTTTTAAAACTTTGTTTAATTTTGTGTGTTTTTTTTTTTTTATAGATGAGTTCTCGAGGGCTGTAATGATTTGTACCGGCTATCAGCTTACTAGCCATTTAATCGATACAGTTTTTGCTATATTCGATGAGGATGGTGATGGTCTTTTGTCCTATAAGGAATTTATAGCCATCATGAAGGATCGACTCCATCGTGGCTTCAAAGTAAGTGACTCTTCTATTGAATATGATGTGGAATTGCTCGACGAAGGTGATCCTCAATTCCCTGTGATCTCTCTGCTTAGGTCACATGCTTGTCGTCGCGTTCGACAGTATCTTTATAGCTTAAATGTATAATTTCACTTTAGTGTTCGATTTATATCATTATGTAAATGCTTATGTGTTTAGTGTTTTTTAATCCATGATTATCATTTATTTCACATGTTATGTTCATTTATTTTTTTTAAACATTAAACATTTATCAAAATTACCGTATTGCTTTTTTGTTATAAAGTGGATTTAATCGATCTTACAGTTTTGGCTATTTCTTTAAAATATTTTTTTTAATTGTTTTAATGTTTTTGCTTCTAATTCACATTTTTGTTTACTTTATTTACAAACAACAGAACTTTGCGTTTACCAGTAATCTTGGTTTGTAAACATATTTGTTTTTAATGTAAGAAATAGTTACTCTAGGGTAAGGTACGATGGACTGTATTTCAAAAGCTCATTTTATTTAATAATCTCGCATATCGTAATCTGACGTTATCCAAATTCGCAATATTAATACCTTGTATACTAATTATGTCGGAAATTATAAACTCAATACGAGATTATAAATTTATATTACCTATTTATTGTGAAATTTCGTAAAAAAAAAAGAGAGAGATTACGTTATAAGAGATTTTAGTTTGTGGACTCGTTCTTTCATGCCCTTAAAATTGGCAGATGTTTGACTTTTCGCATTTAAGATTTCACTACAAATTTCATTAATTTAATTATAATAATTGCATATAGTGTTATCCATGAAATCGCTTCTCTTTTAAATAATATCTTGCCCAAAAAAAAATTGAACTCCCATTACAAGCTTTTTAGTAAAATACTAGTTGCTTGAACTTAGGGTTAAACAAAAGATCATTATAGCTTATAATTTTTCGTGAGCTTCCATGATAGTAAAAAATGCCTATAATATGTTATTTTGGTCCTAGAAAAGATCAGAATCCAGATATTAAATTTCGAATTGCCGGATTGTATTCTCTACTGTTACTTACTGTTACTGCCCATTTTCCACATTTTCCTTATTTAACATACATATGCTATCTATTACCGGCATTGATTTTCTTTCATGTAGAATTTTGTTTTTGTGTACATATCTATATTTTACCATAGTTGTGCTCAGTGAGGCTGTACTGGATTGTCTGAAACAGAAAAGTGCAGGATATGCTGGACATTCTTTTAGAACAAATTGCCGAAATTTGTTTTTTGTAATTTCTTCAATGAAAGTTGTTATTTTCAATTAGATTAGCCACAGGAGCAAGGAAATGTTTACATAACTATGTTACCTTAGTTGCTCATCATCTCTGTGAATGACTAACGTAAGAAAACCTAAAGCAGACCTACAGCGGACTTCGAAGTTTCAAATATTTATTGTTCGTAATAAAAACATACATTCGTACCTACATACATATATATTATACTCTCTGATTACATTATAGTAGTTAAGTTTAGCAAACCAATATACAACATACATATATCTAATTATATAATTGCTTGGGCATTCTTTGCTGTGTAGGATCAACAAAATGCTTTGTATTTTTTTTTAATTAGTTGAAATTCTTTAAGCCATTATCTATATATTTCAGTATACTGAGAGACTTGATGTCCTAGAAACATTCAAATATTGTATGAATTACGAATCCACGAAATAATAAGTTAGAAAATGCTCTGAATAAAGACCACAAAATTGATGAACGCACAAACCAAAAAAAATCATAACGAGGGAATGAAATTGAAGATTCTGTGATTTAAATTTTGCTTTTACGACTTTAAGTTTTTTGTTTTGTTTTTAATTTTCATCATTATTTAATATAAATAAAACATCATTAATATTTTCCTCAACGAATTAAAAAAATTAATTAATTTAACAATAAAAAAATTGTTCTGCATTGGTGGCTGGTCATAAAATCTATCTCCAAAGGTAATCTCTTAAATTTTTGTTTTGGTACTAACAATTATGGTTGAAGGTTTTTTTTTGTTCATTTTTTATATGGTTTTTAAAATATCGATTAGTTTTTGGACCCGAGAAGGCAACTGGTTTTTTTTTTTTTTTTTTTTTGAGCCGAAAATACAGTTAATTTTCACGCTTTTTGAAAGTCCACGCTAACTTCTTATGAGCGCTGAAGAATTCAGAATAAGCATTAGGTAATGCATTTTCAAAAAGAAATCATATAAATATTACCGTTTATATTTTTTTCGTCGCCTGTTAGAAATAATACCGTTTTTTTCTTTTTTTTGCATTATTGCGAAAATTCCGTTTGTGTTCCATAGCTCCACAAAAGTTTCTGATTCACCGATTAACTGAGAAGCATATTTTTTGAGAAATAAATTTCGATATCCTCATTCCTAACATAAAAGTTGCTTTTTACAACATTCTTTTAAAACTCGACTGATAGTAAAACAAAAAATAAACACAAAAAAAACACAAACAAAACAAAAAATTATGGGTTAAATGAATTAAACGAAGCACGTTCTCAGAACAGGTGTTCAATATAAAAAGCGGAACAGGTGCTATAAAAATGCTGTTATTTAAGAATTTTATTTATACCAAATGGAAAACCAACTCCGAAAAGTGGAGGTGGAATTTTTAGTATGTACTCTGTTTTTTAGATAACAGGAACTGTAGTTGTTTTTTCCTTTAATAAATCTTACAAAATTATCGAACAATAAAATGTATTTCGTCGTATTTTCTCAGTTATTAGTTGAAGAATAGTTTTATTTGCTTTTTTTAAGAAAAAATATTCCAAAACTTTAAAAGAAACCGTTTTTAACGTTGTTTCGAAGAGACTAGAGAAATCACATTGTATAACAGTTATAAAAGTTAATCGCGCATTTGTTTATTTTTCATGCATATGTTCACTTTTCTTGACCCTACTAAATACATTTGCAAAACTTAATATCAAAACAGCTACTACCCGCCAAAGTACAAATAAATTCAAATCATGATAGTGAGGAGGAAAGTGGAAAGGTCACTTGGTGAAGTGATTAATCAAATGCTGACTAGCAGGATTATCAATTCAAAACTGGGTAACTGTACTGCTAGAAGATCTGTCAGTAGAGGTACGCCACAAGGTGGCGTCCTATCTCCGCTTCTCTGGAACTTGGTAGTAAATGAGCTACTAATGTGCCTAGAAGCTGAAAGCTACAGGGTGATTGCCTATGCGGACGATGTTGCCATAGCAGTATCTGGCAAGCATCCAAACACCTTGAAAGAACTCTTACAAAACGCTCTAAACAAGCTAACCCTTTGGGCAGATCGGTGTGGACTTGGTGTAAACCCTCACAAAACTGATCTTGTCCTCTTCTCCCGGAAATATAAAATTCCGCACGTAGACCCGCCATCTATTAAAGGTATACCACTGACATTCACAGATCAAGCGAAATATCTGGGTCTTATTTTAGATAAGAAGTTAACCTGGGAACCTAATATACAAGAAAGAGTCAAAAAAGCAACGGTGGCTCTTTTCTCCTGTAAAAAAGCCATTGGGAATAAATGGGGTCTTCAACCCCGCATCACTCACTGGCTATACACTTCGGTAATAAGACCGATTCTAACATATGGGGTAGCAGTCTGGTGGACCGCTCTAGATAAAACCACAAATTGTGATAAACTTAGTAAGGTCCAATGTACTACCTGTTTGTGCACGAGCGGAGCACTTCGCTCCACTCCCTCTACGGCACTAAACATTCTTTTCCATCTGATACCCCTAGACATTTTTAGTAAACAAACGGCCGCAAGCACAGCTATTCGTCTTAAAGCCTCTTCACAGTGGATCAATAATGAAATTGGCCATTCGGTAATTCTGAATTCATTCAGATAATTCTCAAGTAACATTGACTACACTATACCCCAAGCACATTTCAACAAAAACTTTCAAGTTACCATCCCATCCAGATCAACTTGGGAGGATGAGAATTTCTTGAAAGATGAATCCGTTCACTTTTATACTGATGGATCAAAAACCGCCGACGGGGTTGGTGGAGGCGTGTACTCAGACAGACTTAATTTAGGTCTATCATTCCGTCTTCCTAATCATTGTAGCGTGTTCCAGGCGGAACTTTTAGCGATTAAAGAAGCTTAAAGAAAACGTGATATCAACTACTGATATCCGCATCTTCTTAGACAGCCAAGCTGCCATCAAATCTCTGGACTCTGTTTCTACAAACTCTATAACAGCCCAAAACTGCCGATCATCTCTCATTGAGATGGCGGAGCAGTTCAACATTCACCTTTGTTGGGTGCCGGGCCACAGGGACATTCCAGGAAACTGTAAAGCTGACGAACTCGCTAAAAGTGGAACAACAGTACCCATACTACCAAATAAGACAACTATTGGTATACCTATCGCTACTTTTAAACATATGCTAAAGCAAGATGCTATAAAGAAAACAAACCTTAGGTGGAACAACCTCACCACTTGCTTAACGACAAAACAAATCTGGCCAATGCTGGATCTGAAACGCTCTAAGCAATTGATATCTTTAAGCAGATTGCACATTAGTTCCGTAATAGGTGTCATAAGTGGACACTGTCTAATAGGTAGGCACGCCATGCGACTAGGCGTTCACTCTAATGATTTCTGCAGAAGCTGCATGGATGAGGAAGAGGAGGAAACAATTCCTCACCTTCTTTGTACATGTCCTGCTCTGTCACAGAGACGTAGACTCCACCTGGGAGACTTCTACTACAACGATACGAGTGATCTAGCAAATACTTCTATAAGTAATCTCGCACGCTTTATAAGAAGCTCAAATTGGTTTAATTGAGTAAGGAAAAGCTTTCCTAGATCCATGTGGTATCACAACGGGCCAACAATTGGCCTAAGTGTGTCGGTTTTTCCACCGACAGCCACTTCAACCTAACGTAACCTAACTTAGTAAGGAGGATATAGTGTTATTGTAATGTATATTTTCTCTTGACAAGCTATTTTAGATCATGACTGACAGTTTTGACTGACGACTGATATAATGCAAATTCACCCCCAATTATTTTTGTAAGCATGACTGACATCCGTCGATAATGGCAGTCATGCTACCATCCTCGAATAGCAAAATAACAAACGTCTATGAAGTTGGCATACCAATATTTACCTGGTCCAATGCGAAGGGGATTTGAAATTTTTGTTTGTATGTATATATATTTTCGAGAGTTTAAATGGATCAACTATGTATTTATCTTAACAAACTGACCCAACAGCGAAAGCCGAAATTTGAATTCTTTGAGGTTTTTTCGTGTTTCCTCCAAATTTAATGTTTAAACAAAAAAATGTCCTTAAAGAAGCCCTTAAAAACTAATATTTTAGTTGAAAGGTATACATATTGTATCGAATCTCTTAAATGTAAAATGTGCGGTAACAATCCATTGTAAAATTTATAACGAAATAAATATCTATCTATCTTAACAAACTGACCCAACAGCGAAAGCCAAAATTTAAATTCGTGATATGCAATGGAAATTACAATGACAACATCTTTGCCTTTTCGGGAAGAAACTTTGTTAACTTGTATTTACATTAAAGTATATGTTATTATGAAATATCATTTAATAATTTATTTCAGTCTACACCCCTTAAAGGGTTGAATGGATTCAAACAATGTCTAAGAGATGAAATGAGCCCTGTTACATAAAGTGTTTTAGTTGGAAATCTAAAGAACACGTGGAAATCAAATCTGATACAAAATAAAACATTACTTAAACTATATGAAATTAATTAAGAAACAAAATTATCAAAATTTTGAAGCAATGCTTTATCTTATTTAAAAAAAATACATTTAATATTATTTTCTTTCTGTTAATTGAAAGTTTATTAACATAAGCTCTCTTTTTAGTTATTTTATTTGCATTGTAATCTAAAAAAATATGCTTTTAATTGCATTTTACTCCAAGCCTTATTTGTAAACAGTATTTACGCCTATGTTTATGTTTAATTACTTTTATTTTTATTGGCGAAATGTATTTATTATGTTAAATTATTTATTTGTTATAATGGTCTTTAAATTTTTGTTGTTAATTATATATGTAGAAAAATTGTTAACTAAATTATTTTTTGTATGCTTAATCTGAGTTTAAACCTGAATTTATTGTTTTGCGAAAATTTAGTTGGTTTGTATGTACATAATTATGTTCTTAAAAATTTAATAAAGAAGTCATTTTTTGTTGAATTTTCTTTTATTTATTTTCGTTCAGTTTTTTTGTATTACTTTTGTTTACTATATAGGTTAACCAGAGTAAAAAAATGGCATCTGAAATGGTACATCGTGAAAGACTATTTTGTAAAGGATAATTCGATACAATTTCTGATAGTAATTCGTATTCAAACCACCGTTGTTACTATGCATATAAACGAAAAATGTACATAGTCTTCACTTGCTTTTGATGTCGTGTATTGATTTACATCTTAAACATTGGAAACAAATTTCGATACAATGGGAGTTTTTAAGTTTGCATGACACCTACAAAATAAACAAAAATGTTTGTTTATTTATTTCGCGATGTGTTAAAAAAAAAAAACAATATTTTTAAATTGTATTCATTTTTTCATATTTTTTATTACAGTCTGTTGCCAAATCTGAGGGATGGGATGCTTTTAAGCACTGTCTTCGACAAGAAATTAAACAAAATAGGAAGTAGGATATTTCGACTACTTCTACTACTACTTCTTTATCAATTTTAGCAAAAATAAATAAATAAAAAGCCTCTTCCAACATTTACAGACCAATAATTGCTAAAAAAAATAAAAAATTTATGAATTTATAAATAATTTATTATGTAGCTATTATTATAATATAATTAGTTAAGAACAAATGATTGTTTTTGTATTTGCAAATTATCGTTAAATAAAATACCTTTTCCTCTTGAATACGTATTTTTAATTTTAACCAACAAAAGTATTTAGTTTTTTACTGTTCATTTAATTTTACTTATTAAAACATTGCAAAAAAAAGTGGTATACCAATAATAATAATACTAATGGCGCCTTCAATTATTAAGTCGAGAGGAAACTTATATTCCGAACCTCTATGTTACTTGTGCTAGCACATACTGATTTGTTCTGAACTATTTGTGATTAATAAATTAAAATTTAATCACAACGTTTCATTAAGAATTTCAGATTTTTTAAGGATTTCTTAATATAGACACAAATTAACCAACGTTTGCAGCTTCCTCGTGACAGTATGCCTGACTTTTCAAATAATACACCCATATACATAGCCACATGTATTCTACATTTGAACAGAACACTCGATGCTCAGTCTTTAGGTAATAAAATTTTATTTCGAACGTATCTTTTCCAGTCGTCGTCGAAGCTGGGGCCTTTTTACGTAAAAGAACGAATGATTTTGAAAATGTATCTGGCCTGTCTTCTGCGCCAAAAAAAAAACCTATATTAAAAAATCAGAAGTTGGAGTTGTTATCGATATTTAAAGCTGTGATCTGATTAGGCAGATTGACATCACAAATGTATTGCAGTGCAAGGGTAGTTTTACAATGTATAAAAAACCATCATTTGCAGCTTATTTTTTGACGCTAAGGAACTCAGGAACCCTAAGATGCCATGACTCCCATTTTGAACAAATAAAATAGCCAGCGAATTTTAAATCAATTTCTTAATCCGTAGCTTATGAACGTTTAGATACATTGTATAACAGCGTTACATAAAACAGTCAACAGATATTAAATTCGTATATATATATTTTTATTTAATGTTAATATAATTACAAAATAATTTACTCTATGAAAAATTGTGATACTCTTAAAATTTAAACTAAAAACTTATAAAATTCGCAAGTTGCGTGTATGTATGCTTTTTCATAAGTAAAAAATATTTACATTCAGTTTAAATCTTTAAAACATTTAAATATATGTATGTAGTTAAATTTTCGACATAATTTCGAATGTCCAAGAAAAATTACACTTAGTTAATAATATTTGAATGATATCACAGACGGGTTTGGTGCAGTGTTACAAGAAATTAAAAAAAAAACAATGTCTTAAGTGTTTTTATCACACATGCGTGAAATAGTATTGCAACGGTCACCTTTTAAAAAAAAATCAATTCATCATCTCACAACAATAAATTTAAATTCCTACTCGTTATTTGTTAGATCTATGTTATGAGACCACTTTGCATTGCGATTTAAATTCTTCGATTTTTGATTTCGACGAAATTTGAAATTCGCAAATGCATCCCGTTTTTCAAAAGATATTGGGCTGCTGGAGTCGAAACAAGGGACACCAGAATTCATGTCGTCAGGAGGCGGATTGTTCTTTCGAAAATTATAGGCAGCTTTTCGATAGATTCCTGTCGGTTTAGCTTGAGAGGTTTTATCTGTGTTGTTTTTTTTAGGACTTGCTGTATTCTTTTGTAGGTGTTTTGGGTCTAGTTCTAATGATAAAAACTCCGAGTCATCCACATCGAAATAATCAGGGCGAGAAAAATGATAGTTTGGATCATAGTACGGTTTGAATGCATTTTCCATTGAACATATGCTAAATGCATGGTAAACATGAGATATCAAAAACGGGAACTTATCTATCCAGTAGTTGGTAAATTCATCGGGAATGGTGCCGAGTATGCTTTGAACATCTTCCGAAAGTTCATGGTAATGATGTTTCTGTTAGAACGAAACAAAATGATACTATTTATCATACGAGTATTCAATTCAAGTCTTACCTTATTTCGGAATGCTCTGAGAAGATCACGTACACTAGCACCCATGTAACCCCTGTACTTACGTAAATCATCTGTGATAACCGAATCTAAGTGTAAATTCCAATCTTCTCGTACTACGAAGCGACCATTCTTTTCCAGCGACTTGAGTGGCTCAACAGAAAATTGAAGCTTTTCAACGCGATCGCTGACATCTTGTAGGAATGCTAATATCTTGTGACTATTCCAAAATACTGGATGGTTTATTATGCAACGAGAAAATGGACGGCATTGGGGGTCTTTGTGAACCATGTCGGTAATAAGTTGTTCTGCAAGAATCTGCAAAAATAAATGATAAATTGTCAATTGTTTGAAAGGCCTTGATCAAAAACTAATTGGAACTAAATAGAACAACTGTTCCATCCTTTCATTTAAGTTCATTATTTTAAGTCATGGTCTGAAAAATCTGCCTCGAAATTCAACTCTAATATAAATTGATCTCTCGTCCCTACATATAACTACATAGATACATAGGTAGGATAGTAAAAACGAACACATGCCAGAATGTGTATTTTTTTTTCTTAATCTTAATTGCCGAGATAGAAAAAAATTACCAATAAAATGTCTTTTATAAGATATTGCAGATGCGGGCCATTTGCAAGTTTCAACTCTTAAAAAGAAAAAACTTACCATTTTGGTAGCTTCGCCTGGCAAATCGTGATTCAAATTTGACAAATCAAATTCATTCGACAAAATATTTCCTTGTCTTTTAATAGTGTCCCCAAAAGCATGATAACCTTTACTCAAAACATAATAGTAAACACAGCCCAATGAGAAGACATCTACAGAAGTTGTCTAGAACAAAAAGAAAAGACCAAAAATTAAAAATAAAAAATAATTTCTATAAATTAAGAAATCAATACTTACAGTTCTCTGACCTCTCATCATTTCCGGTGCAATCCAGCCCTCTGTGCCGGTAACTCCTGATCTTCGTGAAAAACTTGCTTTACCAAAATTTAACTTTTTACAAAGACCAAAATCTGATATCATAACTCGAACTCTATTATTAACGTCAGGTAATGATAGTAAAACATTTTGCGGCTTAATATCCCTGTGAACTAATTGTTCAAATATTATAATTGTTTAGTTTTTAAAAGCTACCCTCCTTGTTAACTTACCAATATTCAATGAATGTAAATGTGTCAAACCAGCTGCAGATTGTCGCAGCACTTCCCAAGTTGTAATTAGTTCACGAAGCTCAGTTGCACGTTCACCTTCTGTATAATCTTGCAGTGTAGCAGCACAAAGCTCAACAGCAATATATCTAAACTGCCGATCCTGCTCTGTACAGAAATATCGCACAACATTCTCATGAGCATCGCTTTCACGAAGCAAAGCCACCTCACGATCAGCAAAGGTAAAGCACTCTGGTAAGAGACGCTTGACAGCGACACGCCGTTCCTCAAACTGACCTTTGAACACAAAAGTTCCCTCACAACCTTTGCCCAAAACCTCACTCGGGTTAAAAGTGATTTTCCCGACTTTCACTTCGCCATCCCCCAAGTCAATTAAATCCTCATAACTCCCATTACTACTTCCTGAACTTCGAATCAAGGTTTTCGAACCATTCTCACTCTGATTTTTCAGTTCTCGAACAGTGCTGCAGGTGTACCAAAACATGGCAACCATTGCAAGCACAAGCACAATCAATATCTGATGAACTCTTCCACTAGGATGGTCCAACAGCCAGTCGTTAAACATTTTGCCAATTCTTCCACTATTAACCAAAATCAGCTTTTTAGTTTTATTAAATGCAGTAGAGCTCTCTTCGGTCTCAATGGGATCTGTTTGAATGCCAATTTCAACAGATGCCTTTGCTTCATCACTGCCACCAGAAGATTCGAAAATAACAAAGTTATTATTGTTTCTGTTAAGATTAGCAATTGTAGCCAGTTGTTGGCTCTCAGAAGCCTTGCTCCCAGAAGGTGAGATTTTGAGTTTTATATCATTTTTGGGCATTTCATAGTGCCCAAGTATAATTGCGTTTTTATTTTTATCCAACAGGTCTTTTAAATAAACAACATTATTGTTCGGTTCCTTGAGGGGTTTATTTGGCCCCCCAATCAATTTTACCGGTGGTTTTGATGAAATTCTTGGCGTGTCTTTATCTACCAATGATGGCAGGGCATATAGACCATGTGTATGTTGACCAACGTAGAGGGATTCGCTAGATATTAAATCAAATTAATTTTAGTCTCTTATACAATTCTTCGTAATCTTACAACAACTCGACTGCATTCACATTGCCATCTTTGGACTCTTCAACTATTGAATTGAAAGCATCGTCAGACACTGATGTGAATGGAACACTAAGTAATCCTTCGGATCCTAACAAAAATGCGCTCACTATTGGGCTGTTTAGGGTCCTCTGCCACAAATATTGTCCGCTTTTACGATTTAGGGTCAATATTTCTCCACTCAGTGTAGCGGCAAGATGTATGTATTCTAGAAATGTTCAATTATTAATTTGAGAAAATAAATCTTTATAGAAAACGCCTACCATATTCACTAGAAACATCTGGAGCCATTGAATGCGATGTGTAATCATAGAAAGTAATATTCCAAGGTTTGATATTTTTATCTCTCGTAACACTATCGTACATCATTACGGTGTATTGTGTACGCCCCAGATAAACAGACCGAGAGGTAGCCCAACCGATATTGTCACCTTCTTGTTTTTCCATTGATCCAAAGCCGAGGACTTTTTCACGACGACCAGTTTTCGGATCGACCAGAAACCAGGTGTCACTTTTTTTTCCTGAATAAAGAATTCCATCGGATGATCGGCATGGAGCGTTGGCGACTAATTGAGGTATGGTATACGGTAGTTTTCTAAGGTCTCCCATGTCACCTAGTTGGTAAATGCTTCCATCCCTAGGATCAGGCAAATATTGTTTCACAGGAACATTTGGTTGGTTTTCGGACATAACGGGGGGGTCTGGAAGGAAAAGTTGTAGATAATAAACATACTGCGTAATAAAAAATCTATATTATACATATGTAGATGTTAATTCGTTCTTATTTCATAAGAGCCATCCGAATAAATTCTAATAAATAAATAAAATGTGTGACACGACAGATCGTATAGGAACAGGGCCTAGTGACTTACAACTCCCAACTATTCCTGTGTGCCGAATTCGAACGGCTAAGGTTAGAAACACTTTTTCATAACAAGAGACTCTTGGAGAATTCGTCAATTCCTCGATGGATGCAGTAATATTTGTTATTTTTTAGGTGGCATAGACTGTGAATCGAACCCAAGACCTTTGGCGTAACAGTCCTATGCACTTACCACTACACCACGGACTATTACTTGAAAGTGCCAATATGAGAATAAAAAGTAACATTAATCACTTCTTAGGAATGCCTCAACCTGTATGTAAGGAAGAACTCCATAAAATTGAGTTGGGTCGTTTTGTACGTTAGTCCGGACAAACTACTGACAATAAAAATTTAAAAAAATATGGATTTATTTTTTGAAGTGTATAAATAACGGTATTTATTCCATAAATATTACATAACCCTATTCTGTATACTTTATGAATCGATAGAAAAATTACAACTTCCAATTATTCATGTTATCTTTCAAAATAACTTCTTGTGTACATTTTGGAAGACTTTTTAAAATGTATAGATACATTTTAAATATTTGTTTTGTTACAGTTTTTTTTTAACTAATAAAGAAATACTACTAGCACTGTTGATAAAGTGAATATAAACTAGCATAGGAGAATAAAACAAAGAGTATTGACGTTGTCGCTTAAAGAGGAACTTTTTTAGATATATGTACATAAGTATGTACATAATTAACTAGAGTATACAATATTTAATAACGATCCAGCTGTTGTAAGAACAATACAGAGAAAAGCAAATAACTAAAACTAATAGAATTACTATTCAACATAAAATAATTTGTTTAGACAACTTCAGATACCCAGTAGGTACAAATGAACTTTTCGACAGAAATCTCTTCACCCAAAACATACTTGTTGTGCATAATGATCCCAAATACCCAAACAAAATGAAATGTAAACAATAATGCACTCGCCTGCATATTGACCTACATCTGGTTATGTTGAGAATGGTCAGTCATCACGTATGAATACCATCGATCGTTGGACTGATCATATTACACATTACCGCAGTCAGTCGCTATGCACCAAGTGTATAGCAAAAAGAAAATTATTTATGTTTACAATCATTTTGCTTATGACTGCACTTATATCCGTCACATTTACTAAAGCAATTGAAGTCCCTTTGAGGAAATAAACCTGAAGTTTTATTTTGTCAAATGGACATTAAATTCTTACGTCATGTGGGTCGAATAATTTGAATTAAAAAAATTATCTAGATTTTAAGTACAAATAGGATAAGTTTTTGTTAGTAAAATTCAGTCTACCTTTTTTTAAAAAAAACAATCACGACTCATATATTCGGTGGGAGAGCTCAGATAATACTTAAACCCCAAATCGTGCATTTGAACGGATGCTCGGACATATAAGCGGCTCTTTGAGCTAAAAAGACCTCAACCCAAGAACCTTTACATACTCTTTTGAGCCGCAAAACCATGTTCGGAACAGGCCTTGTGGAACAGGCCCTTATATTAATAATAATGAAAAAAACACTTTGCCAAAATTTTCTTTATTATGGATTTACATTCATCTTAATGTGAGTTCCGTATTGTATTGTATACCAAAATTTTCCAAATTTTTTTTTTTTGGATTATTAAAAAAATTTCACAATAAAACGATGCGGATCCTGATGAAAACAGTGTTGTATGCTCATCTTTTTTCTCCTTGTTTTTTTTTTTTATTTTCCATGTAAATACTGTCTTCTTTCTTTACACTAAAATTAACATTACCTCACCATTTGCAAGACTGAAAAAGCCATCTACCCGCCAGAGTAAAAACTAATTTCTGGATCCATAAAGGAAACCCGATAGAAACCTTGTTTCAATGTTGTTTTCGTATTATGTGTTAAAAGATAACCTAGACCCGTAGATAATAAAACGCAGCTATTAAGGAAATAAAAAAAAAGATAACTAAAAAAATTCCTATGAACATTTGAACATGTGATTTCAGCACTGTTTTACTCTTCGTCCACCAAACTTGTTTTTTTTTGTATTTGAAACAGTGGTGTAAAAGATAAGACTATATGTGTCTTTTTCATGAACTTATATTTTAATTATTTTAACTTAGTCTTAAATCTAATAAAACATTTTTCAGCGTTATTCCCGTGCTTGACCAGCGTCATCACCATCAGGTTAATGGTTTTTTTATGATTTACTCCTTGTGATGGTTATTCTTCAAACTCTGATGACGGCATTGTATAGCACAAAATTCGAGTTTTGGATATAATAATTATCGATTCTCAGAACCTTTTAGAAATAATTCAACTTTTATTACTAAAATTAAAAAGTTGATTAAAAAAGTTGATTATGTATATAATTGACCTATAATGGAGATTTGATTTTTACGTTTTTTTCAATTGCCTTATTTTTTGGGTTATTCTCATATAATTACTTTGCATTTTATGATTATAATTATTTTTAATCAAAAGAAATACAATAAATTCAATTGCTTTAGTACTTTTTACTTTTGTCCACATTTACTGGTTAACAATATTATATTATTACATTATTAAATCATCAACCTAAACTTTCAATATCTAGCCACGTTATAGATTTAAACCAAAAAGATCGTTAATTCATTTTAATTTTTATTGTTATAGTAAAGTATATTATATCATATTTTGTACATCACATAGTAGATACCTATACATATAAAATATTTTTAAATTAAATAATTAATTTTCTTTTCTTTTACAATGAGGTTAATTTGTAGTTGAATGGCTTTGTAAAAAAAATCAATATATTATGTGCTCGATTGGTTGGAGGAATAATTGGTTTATAGTAACTATATCTTGGAAAATTAAGGTGATCTGAAATTTAAAATAAATAAATGCGCTATTAATTTATTAATCTATGATTACTGACTTTCGTCAGAGCTATGGTTGCAACCAGGCAGCCCAACCTGCAACTATCAAATTATTGAAGGAAACATTTCATGAGTGCAAAATTATCCTGTGCATTAAACTTTAAAATCATGATTTCACACTTTAATATTATCTTATCCCTGGCCACGATGGCAAGACTGGCAGAAGGGCAAGTGGAGGGTTACCTTCTTTCCAGGTTAAAATTCTTTACATATACTCCTATTGCCCTATTAATCGAAAACCAGATATCGGACTATGACGCGAAAGTCCTCTTTGGATTTAGCACATCCTCACCTCGTCCTTCTGCTAGTATTGCCACCGAGGCAACATTTCCTAAAATTAAAGTTGTAACAAATTAAAGTTATGACATGAACTGTTAGTGTACCAAAGCTCAAAGCATTAGGTTGAAGTTCAAGATTGCATTACTTTCATGAATAATTAATTATAAACATTATTATGTGCTTTATCTTAAAGTTCTGTATACATACATATGTAGCTCTAAAAATAACATTCGAATTCCACAGAATTGTCCACAAATATTATTTAAAGAAATATAGTTCAAATATAATATGTTGTTCCAAAATGTATAAATGATATGGCTTTTTTTCATACAATCTGTTTAAAGGTAGATAACATATTTGTATAAAGGTAATCGTCAATTATAATTATCTGTATTGAGAAATGATTCATCTACAAATAAACAAGTGTTAAAATCTAGTCTGAACTCAATGCGAAGTGAAGTCTTTAAACAGCCGGCTTTTACACTGACTCTGTTACCAACAAGTAGGTATTTTAGATAAATTTATACAATTTATCTGAAAACCAATTGGAGGTTGTTTGGGTTTCCATATTTTACGTTCTTATTTTTAAGTTAGAGTGTGTGCAGCTGATAAGATAATAATTCTCAACATACAGAATCTGAATGGTTTTCCAGTTGAAATCCACGCTGGCAGAATAAAATGCTATGATACTATTTTTCCTATCAATTAAGTTCTCATTGGAATAATAAATCATTAAATTGAAAGATTTTTTTCAACAACGTTGTTCTATGGCCATAGATCTTTAGTTTTTGATAAACAAAATTTGTTCACGCAAGCAGAACAGAGAACGAAAAAACGCGCATTTGAAATAAAATTTGCGTATTATGTACATATATTGAATTTGAATTGCTGTTTAGTGGCAGATTTTTAAATATACTCTTTAATCACTTACCATCCGATATTGACCAACGAATTTCACTGGTAATGGGATCAATGGCTGTTAATCCGCCCCCTAATGTGGAAAATACCATCAATGGTTCTTCATCCCGTGCAACATCGGTGCAGCCCTGTGGATTAAATTCAATATGAATTATTCATTTTGAAATCAAGTTTTCTATTTATTTTTATTTTTTGCAATAGAAATACAAATATTATAGTAGATTTATAAATAACTAACCTGCTTTGATGCTGATGCAATTACAACACAACACCAGAAACACACTAAAACTCTTACTAAAACTCTTTGTTTATTAAACATGTTTATATTGTAACTGTTAAAACTTTAAGCATAATTTACAGCTGAATATTATTTCAATAATAGCTAAAGAACAAAATAGCCGATGCGTCTATGGCTTGAAATAGTTATTTATTTTGCACAATTTATTACACTTCTCACTAGCACAACTCTTGTTTTTCATCTTTTCGGGATTTCTTTCAGTTCGTTTTTATGACAATTCTTTGACACATCGGCAATTAAAAATGGCGCACTTAACGTAACGTTTACCAGAAAACCTTCTTTGTTAAACACATCTAGCGTAAAGGCATGGACGCCTTTCACACGAGAAAACTTTTTGAATGCGAAAATATCGCGGCAATTAATTGCTTGTCTAGTTGCCATTGTCTTGAATGCTTAAATGTAGATGCTTTGGCATTATTTATTTAACCTTTTTCAAGTTGACAGCAAGTCTAAGATTTTGGGTGAGAAGAGCTGTCAACGATAGGTGTGTTCCTTTGGGCCTTGCAAAGAAATTTTACTTTTTTGTACTTCTCAGTATGATGAATGGGATGCTTTAACAATGCAATAAACAATCACCATTTTAAATTCAACAGCAAAAAATCCCTTACGGGCTAAGCTAAACCCAGAGAATTCTCCGAGTTTAACTTAAGCACACAAAAAAACTATGTTACCGGAATTGAATTATAAACTTGTTATCGATAGTTTGCATGAAAACTCCATTTTATTTCTTTGATACTGTCGCTAATCCCTGTTGTCGGTTTTTTGTGCAATTCCCTCCACGCTTGCAAAACCCCGATTTTTTTTCCAAAAAGAATGGAATTTTTTCTGTTGTTGAAAGGCATGTGTAAAGAATCGATTTTGTGATTGTGTGTGGTGATTAACAGATTAATTGAATGAAACTTATTAGCGCAAAATTTTAAACGATTTAGTACGATGTTAAAGCATTTTTACTATGACAAAATGGCTTTAACATCGTACTAAATCGTTTAAAATTTTGCGCTATTGTTATTATTGCGAAATTTATTTACTTTTTTTTATTAAAAAAGAAGGCACAAATATTTAATAAGGGTATTCATGCAACGTTGTAAAGTCCACACAGTTTGCCTCCTTAAAACAGCGAAATTCAATTTAAGATTTTAGAAATGTCAAATCTTGCATGTGTGTTTGCAAGTCGGTGTAAATTCTTTTTGAAATCTTACAAAATATGCAAGATTCTTTTTCTAAAAAGAATTGAATCTTTGGATGAAAGGAATTCCATATAAGTTTCTTCCTCTGACTGAACGAATCCATTCGGCTAACAGCTTGACATTTTCTGTCAAATGTCATTTTTCCCAGTTACAGCTGTAGTTTATTTTGAATTTGGAGCTCACAATACACAAATTCGATCAAAAAATATAAACATTGCTTGAATTATATGATTGCTGGATCAAGTAACCAAATTATTTAATTTTCCATGGCAATAATACAATTTCGAAAATTATCTTCAACTGCATGTAACTATGCTAAAATAATACCAAAAAACCTCAAAGGAAAAAGCAAAAGCTCACAAGAATGGCTCACACGACAACTTGCCGATCCTTATGTAGAGAAGGCCAAAATGAAGAACTTTCGGTGTCGAAGTGCTTTCAAACTTCTCGAAATCGATGATAAGTATAAAATTCTTAAGCCAGGCGATGTAGTAATTGATTGCGGTGCGTCTCCTGGTAGCTGGAGCCAAATTGCTGTGGAAAGAACCAACGCAAACGGGAAAAATGAAAAACAACCAAAGGGTGCTGTGTTAAGCGTAGATTTATTGCACATTCATCCAATAGATGTGAGTTTAAATAAGCAAAATTGCTGATCAAACTTTTATTGAATTGACAAATTCTTCCTCAAGGGCGCAACAATCTTTAGTGGAACAAACTTCACAAAACCAGAATCTCAGTTGAGATTGAAAACTGCTCTGAACGGTCGTCCAGTCAATTGTGTCCTGTCTGATATGGCACCAAATGCAACTGGTGTCCGGGTGTTGGACCAAGAGACAATTACGGAACTCTGCTACTCAGTCCTGAGGTTCTCATTAGCTATGTCGGCAGTGGGAGCGAATTTGGTGGTTAAAATTTGGGACAATGGTTCTGTACCGAAATTAGAAAAAGATATGCTTAAGTTTTACGAAAAAGTCAAACGCGTTAAACCTTTCTCAAGCAGGTCTGATTCCGCAGAGCATTTTATAGTGGCCCGAAATTTCAAAGGTCTGGACCCTAGGTAATATCCGGATTTAAATTAAAACCTGATCTGTGGAATTACCACCGTTTTTGATTTAAATGAGGGGCTGTCTTTTTGTGTAAGTGCAAAGACTTGTCTTGGAGATCAGTTTAAATAAAACTCAAAATATAAGCCTTGTAAGCGAACCATATATCAGCTTGTTTTTGTTGAGTTTTTGCTTTGGAGCTTTTTTCAAATTTGAAACGTTTCGGTTTTGGTATGACGCGACGCCACTTATCGACCACTATTTTAAAGACGATAAAGAGGTTACACAAATTAATATAATACAGGTTCTAGTGCGGGTAGTGCGGGTACTGCGGCAGGCTTTACTTTGATGTATTACTTGTTTGTAAGAATAATTACGTAGTTTTTTTATCACAATAGTAGAACAGTGTGTCAGAGGAGGATTGCAAAGTTTGCAAACAAAATGAAAAAAAAATTGTGTTTAAAACAACACAAGATCCAACTTTATTTTGAATTTGGATTCCCAAATCCATTTTAAACTCACCTTTAATTTCCAAATGGTAATGGCGCCAGTAATGTAAAGAAAAAAGACAACGAGTGCCTACAAATAAAGAAGCAAAGGGAAAAAAGAGAAGTATACAAGGAGGTACATAACGCAGGCACAAATATCATTCATATGTGAGCTAATTCAGTTCAGTTTTGCTTGTTTAGTTATTAGGGGTATTCATGCAATATTGCAATGCCGTATAGCTCTCGTAAACGTTGTAAATTGCTTAAAACTGTCAAATGTTCACACACTTTACGCCATTGCATGAATAATACCTCTATTATTCATATCGATTATGGAATCCTTACTACTGGATCCGCAGTACAGTGCTCTCTCTTTTCTTTACCCATTTGTCGTGAAGGAAAAGAGAACACTGTACTGAGAGTGCCTTTAACTTGTCTTATACTACGTTTTCACCAACCGCTAAACCGAGATTTAGTTAGATTTACCCTAAATCCTCTTCAAATCTCGAAGATTTACCATACAAATTGATTTCATAAATCTGGTAATTAGATTTAAAATTAATCTTGTTAAATCTTCATAGGGCTGATAGTTTTACAAATCGAAAACACCTATTTTCATATTTCTCTGAGTACAATATTCGTGAATAGAGAGTACAATATTCGAGAATCTAATTTTTTTCATCGTTTGACACAATTTGAACTATCTATCTCACTTCAACTTAGAAGATAAAATGAAACACTTCTTGTATCTTGAAAGATGCTGTCAAAGTTAATCCACTTTTTAATCTTTTTGTGTGGTGAAAACACTATTTTATTTTAATATTTTGTTGTTTCTATATGCGTGTTGAGTTCTTATGGGCACTCGAACAGTGCCCACACTCAACTTTGACAACCTGCGCAATCTTAGAATTGTGTACTGTGCTTGGCAGTAGATGCTGCAGATCAAAGGAACACACCTAATAGCCGTGTTTTTTTGGGAAAGCTATTCCGCGCGTTTGATACATACATACGACTCTAAAAGTCATCTAACTTCTTATGACAACTGCCCAATCAAAAGCCAGGAAAATTCAGAAATCTGAATTTTTCAGATGTAAATTGTCATATATATTGTGCGGATTCACAGTACAGTAAATTTTTGCACAAGTTACAAATACAACATCCACAGTAGAATTACTGACAAATAAAAGCAGAAGTAGAATCCTATGGCGGATGGGTTTGTTACGTTTATTCGAGTATCGAATGCAATTTCTCCATTCTATGTAAAATTAATTTGTGGTTCAAGTTACTTTTTATATTCCTTTTCATTTGCAGCAAACTTTCTTTTATTTGTGTTTTTTTTAAATAATTCTGACAGAAACGGTGACAAATCATTTTGAATCTTTTAATTTTTAAATTGTAAAATTTTAAATTTGTACAAACTATATAGAACTGCCGATTGCGACACTTCGAGATCCCCCGTAGGTGATTTAAAATTAAGATGGCGAATACCGAAATGATTTTTTTTTGTGAGCTGTGTATTTGACAGTTTTTACAATCCTCTTGCACACAGAAATTTGTGTAGCACAAATTTGCAAGTTATCCAATTAGGTGAAGGTGAAATTATTTGCTGTCTCATTGTGCTCTCTCGTTGCAACTTTTTTGAGTACAAACAAGAAATTTCACGTTACTAAACAGAGCTGTAATTCCTGGGACACTTTCATTTCATACTTCGACTCTCGATCAAAAATGGAAGAAGAAACTTCAAAAATTACTTTTAAGGGCTGCCATACCTTTAGATTAAAAAAAAATAAATGGTCTTCCTGTAGCTAGCGCAGCAAGCAGCAATGCAAGAACATACATCCAAATTAAAATTTTAGAGGTATTCACTTTCATATCTTTTGATCAAATTTGCTATAAGTGGCATTATATTATACATAATCAAGAATATAAAAATTCATAAAAGCGAGCAGAAAAACAATGAATTAAAAAAAAATAAATAAAATATGCAATTTTAGGTACCGATAGTTTGTAAATAAACCCCATTTCCTGCGGTGTCAATCTCCGATGTCGTTTTTTTCAACCAGTTGTCTCTGATTGGTTAAATAACCCGCCTCCTATTTGGAATGCTTTCATCGCTAGTATATTATTTTGTTAATTTGCATAAATTTTTTTATAATTGTACACATATTAAAACATTACGCCTTTATTTAATTAATTTGATTATTTTTCTGTTTCAATTTGAATATTGTATTTTTTTTTTACGTGGCATTTCTATTTCCCTAGATTTATTGCTATAAAACTAACAACAAAATCAGCAGGTGAAACCCTTAACCACAATCCATTCCACCGGACGTTTTTGTTTAATTTGCGGTAAAATTTTGCACTCTATCTATAGTCCATTTACAATATTTTACATTTTTCTACTATTGCAGTTGCAGCAGACAGCAGTGTAGTTTTCAATCCCAAGAATTTTTCAACAAAAATTTTGCAAAATTGAAGCTTTAAATTTCTTTTCTAGCCAAACTTAATAGAAAAAGTTTTATTGAAAAAAAAATGTCATCACTCGGCGATGCCCTTGGTTATCTAGTTGTTAGGAATCCGATCAGTCAAACCATCATAAATAGCACATACAGTTTGGCCAAAAGTACCGTGAGTATTTCTTGTAGGTACTTGTGTTTCTATTCAACAGTACATTTATTAACTTTTTTCAATTATGTACATGGTGTTTTATTCAAATTATGTTGTATTTTTTTCTCAATTCAATACAATTTTTTGCATGTTATGTCACATGTTTGTGTACCTAATCTATATACAAAAAACATAATTTGTGACGAATTCTATCGCAGAACCATTTGCTCCATGAATTTTCTTTATCTATTTTTTTTTGTCGAACTTATGGAGGTTATGCTCAGAATCATAATTTTCCAATTCTATTGCCTATTATTAGTGATGCATATATTGAGTTCTCTGGTTGCAGTCTGCAAGTAGTTGATAGATTTGTATCAGTTCGGATCTGCGTATTATGTTACATCTTGCTATTGCATTTGCTTATTTAAAAAAAAAATTATTGCAACTTGACTTTGTATGTGTATATCTAACTTGAAGTGGTCGCGCTCTAGTTTTTGTGGAATGACATCTTTGAAATGAATGCTTATATTAGCATTCGACGTGCTATTGCGACGTGCCACGGACGTGGTTGATTCTCATTCCTTTTAACATATTAAGACATACTCTGAAGTTGTTTGAGGGAGCAGCCCTTTGAAATCATGAAATAAGTTCATGCCGCCAAAGAAAAGCAAGGAATAAGTCTGCCACAAAATTGACAACCACGATATAAGGTTCTAGTTTATTATTTATTTTTAGACTTTAAGGCTGGTATGCAGTTCGAGTAAAACTAAATTTTAACATTAGAAATGTTTAAACGGAGGCATACAATGTAAAAAAATCAACAGAATTTCAAAAATATGAAACGCCTAGTAGACAAAGGGGGTGAAACGTGAGGGGAATAAACAAAATAAACAAAATAAACAAAATTATTTCGTTCATGCTTTGTTCTTACTAGTCTGAGGAAACAAAATACGAAGATGATAAAACGGACAGAAAAAAGGAGAAATGTTCGTAGAAAAAAAATGGGTATGTTTTTGATGATGATTTTTGTGAAATCTGAAAAATACTCGATTTGCGTTTACTTAAATGCTTATATCTTTCGATCCAATTATCCGATTTTTAATATTAAGGTATATAATTAAAGGAAAAATGACTGGCGTGTTAGAGCAAACAATTTTCAAAATCATTCAAAATTTTATACTAAAAACATGAAAATAAATATCGGACAAATAATTTAATTCAATGAGAACAAAAAAAAGAATTAAAAAACTTTCAACCACCAATTATAGTATTCTAAAGCCGGCGGCGGCGGCGGCGGAGTTTGTGCAATAAAAAACCACAATCGTGTCAAATTTGCTTCGCGTCGGAAAAAAAATGCTAAATGTTCATATGTACCTAAATTTGTAGTCGGTATAATAATTGTAAATTCGGTTCTAATAATCCGATCAGTAACATTAAGATCTTAAAATTTAGCTAGAATATCGGACTACATTTTTTGTATTATATTATATTTGCACAGTCACATAAAACTATATATGAAAAACCTTATTAATTTGCGTATTTAATAGAAACAAAAATTTAATACAAAACAATAATTTTTTAAACCACATGTATTTGACCCTTTTTAGGAAAGTTATGATGTTGGTACCTATGTTCAGAAAAGTTGCTCAACATTTAAATTTGACATTCAATGTACATACATAAATACATAAATGCTTTTTTCATTTCTAAATTTCCTCAAGAAAAATTTTGAGTAGGTAAAACTAAATTTTATCTGTATTTTTTTCAAGAAAAATTTTGAGCGTGTAAAGATAAAGAAAAGTAATTTCAAATGAGAACAGGAGCGTAGCTTCAAAATTTTAAGTAAGGAAAACAATACCTACATTATCCACAAAGTTTTTTTTAGAATATTACCTCATTTTATCTGTGCTGTATTTTTGATGTTGAATTCCATTTTAGTAAAAAAAAAGTAATTTAAAATGGTTATTAATACTTACATACTTTTAAATGTTGGTGGATAGGCTTATGAGTCTATAGAGAAAATTATATTCTTTCAAAGCTTTTTTGAGTATTTCAGTGAAGGTTTCTAATATAATAGATTTATTAATAAAGTAAAAGATGGATATCTATAATGTATGTTTTATTTAATAAAAGCTACTCGGGCCGCTTTGAAGTTGGTCCGCTATATTCTTACTAATTAATTCCATAAATATATCAAACAATTTGACACACACAATAAAAAGAAAATTGAATAAGAATAAGTTAAAAAAAACAATGACATTTCATTTATAAAACCCATAGCACTGTAAAAATAAAATATTAAAATAGTACTTAACAATAAAATAAAAAACAAAATTCAGTATAAAAATTGTTAAAAAACATTTATACGGAGTATATTGTCATACAATAATAATGTATGCATATATGTACATATAAATTTAGTATTTTTAATGCTTTTGATCAAACAAATATTTGTCACGCCAAGTTGATGAAGAGTAGTTTTCTGCAACTTGGACCCTATTAGCTACACCACTTACTGAGTAAAAAAAGATGCTGTATTGAATAAATCCCGTAACTTTCATATTTTATTATATATTTTGATGGTCATCAATGACTTTTAATAAATAATAAAACGGGGATATATTGTTCGTTGCCGAAATAAAACAAAATTTTATCTACATTTTTGTTCTCAAAAAAAAGTTTTTAGGGTGTAGACATTATAAATAAAATTCAAATGATGCAGTAGCGTAGCTAGAAATATTTGAGTAATAATAATAATAATAATAATAATAATATTTTTTTTTTAAATTTAATTCCAAATCGTTTCGAGGGCCTTTTTAAACGTTTCTGAATGTGAATATAATATATTGCAAATAAAATCATCAAAATCAGAGCTGCACTTCCGATTTTTTTTCGCTTTATTATTGGCTCTCCAAAATATGAGTATGGGGTTTATAGGTGTAAGAATCGTGATATCGAATACAACTGGCAGGTTTTCTGCAATCAGCCAATTTATAACAGTTTTTTATTTATATATATAAAAGTACTGTTTATGCGATCTCGAGGATCAGGACTAAGGCCAATTTGCTGAAACAAAACTTTAATATTTCGTGGAAATATTAGCTAGACATACATAAATAATGGTAATTTTAATAACTTTTAAATACAACCTGAATTTTACAGTACTAGAAAGATAGTAACTAATTATTGTAAGTGCAGTAGTGCAGTGGACTGAGAATAATAATTATTATAAAGAATAAAAAAGTTTAATTTTTTATTTTCGATGTATCACAATTTTTTTTTTACATGCGGTCATGTAATTTTTACCAGCATTACCAGCAAAAAATAAATCAATTATTTTTCCTCTGCGAGTTAAATGCTTTTGTTTTGATACTTTAATACGTCTTCACTGGATACTAACAAATTTTAACTGTATAATTCATTTCATGTTCCATCAATACAAATATAAATAAATGCTTTAAATCGAAGGGAATCGTTTCCAAGCAGAGTAACGCAGTTGCAAAAACAACAGCTGATACAGCAAAGATGGTGTCGAGTGCTCTTCCACTTTGGCGACTTGCCGGAAACAACTATAATTTTGTTCGCTTAGCAGGTATAAGTGGTGCTGCTGCTGTAATTTTAGGAGCAATTGGTAGTCACAGAACAATGGCTGTTCAGGATAAAGGGGAATCGAAGGCTATTTTTGAAACAGCAAACAGATTTCATTTCTTTCATTCTATTGCACTGATGGCAGTGCCGTTAGCCAGGAGGCCGATTTTGGTGATAATTAACATACTAAACAAATTGTTTTCATGCTTAATAATTTGTAACACTTACAGACCGGATCACTAATGGCGACAGGGACCCTCCTCTTTAGTGGCGTACTCTATTACAGAGCACTAAGTGGCGAAAAGACATTTAGTCGCTTAGCTCCAATGGGTGGCTTTTGTTTGATTGTTGCATGGTTATCGTTGGTGATTTAGAAATTTACCACAATTTTGTTTTGCGTTTGAATGTACACTTATATACGTGTGTTTAAAGGTTTTTGGAATATGTTTATTTTTTTACTTTGCAATGTATCAAAAACATAAATTAAGATTTTTTGAACATACATATTTTCATAATTGATTATTTTGCAACAATTTTTTAAATTCATATAAATTTAAATAAATCTAAATTATAACTAAATTAATACAAACAAAAATCGTTGTTTGATCATGGGAAAAAATGAAAAAATTTTAAAAATCGTCAAATGTGACACTTTTATGAGCTAGCCAGTTAACAACTACTTTAGTTTTTGTCAGAATATTTACCTCAACCCGTTTTTCGTTTGGAAGTTTGCGATATATGTACGGAGGTACAAAATTGCTTTGATAGAGAACACAAAAATGTGGGTCCCGCAATTATGTCTGTCTGTATCTTGACCTACAGCCTAAACCACTGAAGTGACTTTCTTCAAACTAGGAACTTGATTTATTTAAAACACCCTAGAGACGAAGTTAAATTTTTTGTATTAAATATATAATATATAATAATATAATATTTTTACCAAATAATTTTAATTTTTTTTCTTGAATAAAGTTTGTCACAGATGATTTCTTTAAAGTATAAATAACTCTTTTTATTTATACATATGGAATCATTTGTTAGGCTGCCTATTCAACGTGCGCAGCGGTTGTCGGTCATCATGGGCGTGGTAGAGATTAACAAAGCTGAATTCTTTACAGGAGTGACTAACCTACACAACACTTAAATAAAAACTCTGGAAATATATGTATATGTATATTATTACTTGTTGCTAAATAACTCTGATATATTATTATTATTACATCAAATAAATTAGTAATAATTAAATTATTTATAGGGTAAAAAAAAAAAATAATAAAATCCTCTTTTTTTAGAGGTTATATTTAAAGAATCACTATACATTAGGGTAGTTCACGTTTATGAGGTAAAAAGGGAACTATATACTAGATGGCAACCCACCTTACAATGTTGGGCTTTTAAATTAATGGAAAGACGGTGCTCATCAACTTTAAAATATCACATTTAAATGAAAAAAATGAAATTAAGTTAGATCCAGGAAACTTAAAGAAATGCGTTAATTTATATAAAAAGTTGATTTATTACAAACAAAAATGAGTCTTAACACATCATATATATTCATATTATCATTTATAATATACATAATACATTACAAGGAAAATTAAGGATTTTTTTTACATAAAACTACTTCTACTAAAGCTTTTTTGGACGTATCAGTGGACACCATTTATCTGTTTTGTTCAACCACCTGAAGGATAAACTGCTTTTCTTCATCATCCTTGGTCAAAACTTTATCAAACAACACAAACAGTCACCGACTAACCTTCAAGCCGGTCAGTTATCTCCTGTGTGATTGATATCTTGTAATTTTTTCAGCGGTATACGGTTACCTGCTAACTTGATAGTGAATTCTCCTCACTTATAAAGTATTCTTTAATTTTGGTTTTCTATTTTCTTATTTTACCTAGTGAGTGAAAAATCATACCAATAAGTAAGTAACGTTCTTATAAAATTATGGGCCCTGGGCCAGGTGCTCATTCAAGCGGTCGGTACGGGAGTCTCGATTTAGAGATCCTTTCCGAGCCAAAGCCTACTAAAAAAAGAAGAGCCACTAACTTGTCACCTTTGGAGTTAAATACATCGCTACCAAGTAGTTCGAACTCTTCGAACCCCAAATTTATTGTGATCTCACCCTCAGACAAAGACACAAAACTGTCTTCCTTTAGCATATTTTTGCTAAAAAAAGCGATTGATAGTATAAGCACTGGGTATGAATCAATAACGCAATTGCGAGATGGAAACTTATTAATTTTAACAAAATCAAAAAAGATAGCCGACTTGTTCCTATCAAAAAAAATGCTTTCGAATCTCTGCCCAATATCAGTGACACTTCATTCCAACCTCAATCAATCCAAAGGTACAGTCTACGCACCATGTCTCATAAATGTACCAGAAGACGAAATTGTCCGGGAAATGAAAGATCAAGGCGTTACAAGTGTATACAAATTTTCTAAGCCATCAGTAGATAAAGAAGGTAAGCCCACAGTCATTTGTACAGGTCTGGTGTTGTTTACATTCGACCTCTTCCGTCCTCCTAGTTCACTTAATATTGGCTGGTACAACGCAAAAGTTGAGGAATTCTTTCCAAACCCGATGCGCTGCCGTAATTGCCAGTTGCTTGGCCATACTTCTAAATGGTGTAAAGGTAAAACTTCTTGTGTCACTTGTAATTTACCACCTCACTCCCCTGCTGATTGTACACGTGTTTTTTGTGCCAACTGTGCTGAATCACATCCATCATCTTCGAGGCAATGCTCACGTTACTTGCAGGCCAAAGAAATACTTAAAATCAAAACTGTCAAAAAATGTAGCATGGCTGATGCAAAAAAAATTTACAACGAACAAAATCCTCCCACCACTCTCTCCTTTTCTTATTCATCTGTATTAAACAGCTCATCTCATTTAAAAACTACAGAAAATTCAACATTAGGAACAAAATCCACCACAGCAGACAAAAAAAATTCATCACTTGAGTCCAACTCAACTGCTCCCACTCTAGTCTCTCCTACGATCCATCATCAGCCATCAACCTCCAATAATAAAACCTCATCTTCTCTAACCTCAACTTCCCAAGTCTCTCCTATGCAACACATTCAAAACGAAAAACACTCATCAATCACACAAAACAATAAAACCGATTCTCTCAGTTCACATACTGCTATCAAACCACCAAACCTCGCTCACAGCTTCAAATCATCTTCAAACCACTCAAACTCTCCACTTCCAAAAATTAATACAAACTTCTCGCAACTTCCTTTCACTCCAAAATCTCCTATTATAACTCAAACACAAAATACTAGCGCTTCTGCTCTAATAAGCACTAAATTCTCTCAAACAAACACACTTACCGCATCTAGCCAAACTCATACTCAATCTCTTAACCCAACTGAACAAACGACACCCATAGAAATAGATGATGATGATGAAACATAAAAACATTAATGACGCTCCCCAACCTGACTCTGCAGTCCCGGGATTGAATTGCCCAAACTCCACAGTGAGCTTGGGCGCTTCAACATCTGGACTGCAGAGTCATATCTCTAACAACCCCAATCTTGCCAACGCAGATTTTTCTCGATATAACTCTGATTATATTGTACAAAAGTCTGAACAAAAAACAAAGCCAATATTTAAGATCCTTCAATGGAATCTTAACGGTTTTTTCAATAACTATCACGAACTCCAACTCATTATTAACGAAATAAACCCTCCCATTATTTCTCTTCAAGAGACCCACATTAAATCTAATTTTCAGCCACAATCACCCAAGCAATATTCATCTTACTTTCATAACTTACCATCGAATACCTCTTCGACTCAAGGTGTAGGTCTTCTAGTACACAAATCCATACCCCATACTCTTAAAAGTATTAATTCTAGACTTCCAGCTATAGCCGTTGAAATAGAACTCAAATTCAAAATAACAATTATCTCAATATATATTCATCCAGATCAAATATTCAGTGCCTCAGACCTGGAAGACATCGTCAATGGCTTTCAAACGCCAATCATACTTACAGGTGATTTCAATTCCTGGAATCCATTATGGGGTTCACCTTCTCTCAATAGCCGTGGTAGAATAGTAGAAGATTTCTTAAATAATTCAAACCTTGTTCTCTTAAATGACGGTCAACCTACGCATTTCTCTACTCATGGCACCTTCACCCATATTGATCTATCTTTTATATCACCTCAGCTCGGTCCCAACTCTTCCTGGTCAAGATTTCCTGACTTGCGGGGAAGTGACCACTTTCCAATAGTGACCACTTTGACATTTGGAACTCAGGAGATAAATATTAAAATTCCACCTAAATTCCAAACTGATAGAGCTAACTGGGCTTCATTTCAATCTGAAGTTTCCAACTTCTTATCTGACAATAACAAATCACCTAACATTAACAAAGAAACAGCTATTATTCAAAAATCCATCCGCTTTGCAGCTAACATAGCTATCCCCCAAACACATTTCAAACCAAACAGACAAAAAATGGTTCCCTGGTGGAATAATGAGATCGCAGAACTCAGAGCAATCAAACAAAATGCCTGGAAAAAATTAAAAAAATATCCATCAGATCAAAATCTTATAGCCTTCCGCAAAGCCAATGCAGTTTTTAGGAAAACTGCTAAAATTGCAAAAGTTTCATGCTTTCAAAGATTTACAGAAAATATAAACCCCAATTCTAGCTCAAAAAAGCTCTGGGCGGATGTCAAGTCATTAACAGGCAACTATAATAGTCTTGTAGTAAAAACTATAAAAACTCCATCTGAAAACTTAACATGCCCGCTTGAAATCGCAGAGTACTTTGCTGAAACCTGGTCACTGTATTCCAAGGACCAAAACTTTCCCCCTGAATTCATTATCCAGAAACAAGACATAAATAACAGCTTGGCCCCAATTTATGAAACTGATTTAACAGCTAAACACATTGAGCTCCCTATTAACCTAATAGAACTAGAAAGCTGCCTCCGCTCCGCAAAAGGAAAAACCCCTGGTTTTGACAGGATTTCCTACACAATGCTAAAAAATGCACCAATGGTTTTAAAACAAAGATTTCTCTGTCTGTATAATGACATTTTTAACAACGGGGTCATCCCACAAGTATGGAAAACAGCCAGTGTCATACCTATCCCAAAACGCAACAAGAGCACTACTGAAATATGTGGCTATCGCCCAATATCTCTTCTACCATGCGCTGGCAAAATACTAGAAAAAATAATCTCAAAGAGAATATTTTGGTTCCTAAATAAAAAAAAACTTCTTAGTCCAAACCAAGTCGCATTTAAACAAAAACATTCTACACTTGATGCCTTATTGCACATTGATTATCACATTGCATCCGCTTTATCGACTAAAAACCACGTTTCAATTCTATCAATAGACTTTGAAAAAGCCTTTGATAGAATTGGAACACACATTATCCTTAAAAAACTTATGCAATGGAAAATTGGACCAAAAATATATAATCTGATTAAATCATTTCTAAGTAACCGAAAATTCCGAATAAAATTAGGCCATGTATACTCATCAGTTAAAAATCTTGAAAACGGAATACCGCAAGGATCTCCTTTGTCGGTTGTTCTTTTTATAATAGCGTTTGATGATCTTAGCGAAATTATAAGTAAATATAAAAACTTGGAACACTCTTTATATGCAGATGATTTAACGCTATTTACTAAATGCAAAGATCTTACAATTACGGCTTCTACATTTTCAAATATTCTTGCGGATATTTCAACCTGGTGTTCTTACTCCGGTTCAAAAATCTCATTAGAAAAGAGTAAAATATTACACATCTGTAGAAAAACTAGTTGTTCTAAAAATATTGTTTTATGTTCAAATTACAGCTCCATAGTAAATGTTAATAAACTCTGTTTGCTTGGTATAATATTCGATTGTAAATTTAATTTTAAGGAACACTGTTTATATTTAAAAAAAAGCTTAGCTACCAGACTAAACATTATAAAGTATTTATCATATAAAAACAGTTTAGTTCACATCAACTCACTTATAAGTATAATCAGATCAACCATACTTGCCAAAATCGATTATGGAATGAGTATTTATGGAAAGTGTTCAAAGTCTTCACTAAATATAATAAAACCCCAGTACCATAATGCAATACGGTTGAGCCTAAAAGCATTCAGGACTACGCCCATTAAAAATATGTTAGCCGAAGCCGGTCTTCCTCCCATAGAGCAAAGAGTTCAACACCTCACATCTCTTCTTATCCAAAGATTAAGTACATCCGAAAGTTACCTTGTTTCACTCGATGCTAAGCAATGCTTCAGCCGTAAAAGAACACCTAAAACCCCGTCTACACTTTACAACGCCATACAATTCGCAAAAGAAATGGATATACCAATTTTGAATAATGTCAGTCGACCTGCCGCCAAACCACCCTGGACCCTAGCAGAAGATTGTGTAGATACCCAACTCAAGTGCCTACCAAAAATGACAACCTCGAACGAACAGTACAAGCAGAGTTTCTTTGAAATAATGCAGACCGAAAAAAAGCACAACTTTAATTTCATCTTCACTGATGGATCTAAAAATGATCATGGCACAGCTTTTGCTGTTTCTACCCAGGAAGGTATTATTATGTCAAAAGGTCTTCTTAGACATTCTGCTTCGGTCTTCACAGCCGAAGCTATGGCTGTTTTAAAGGCAATCGAAATTTCAGGTTCAAAAAAAACTATTATCTGCTCTGACAGCCTCTCTATACTAGAAGCAGTGCGTAATGTTGACAACAGTACATTCTTGACGGAGATCATTCGCAACAAACTAATTGGTAGTGGGAAAAACATTAAACTTTTGTGGATTCCAGGCCACGTTGGTATAAAAGGCAACGAAACCGCAGACAAAGCCGCCAAATCAGCAACAAGTGAGCCATTATCTTCTTTTTATATCCCAAACATCAAAGACACCAGAAGAGAAATCGATCATTATTGGGACGTGAAATTATTGGACGATTGGATGCAATATAGACATCATTACTCCTATTTTAATCCAAACGTCGTAAGGATCACTTATCCAACACAATGTTCTGGTAAAAAGATAAAAATATACCTTCGACTTCGATTGGGACACACCTTCACTACACACGGCCATCTCATGTCAAAAACTGATCCTCCAAACTGCCATCTGTGCAACACGAATGAAACAATCACCATCAAACACCTTGTCTACGATTGTCCCAAAGTCAAAGACGTTGCAAAAATAATACTTTCGAACTCATCCTTACCAAAGTTACTAAAAAACCCAACTGAAGACAACATCAATCATACATACAAATTAATCAGCAAGCTTAAATTAGAAAATTACATTTGAAATTAAATTATTATCAAATTTAATACTTTCTTATTTTGTATAATATGCTTATTAACTCTTATCTTTGTATTAATTCGAGCTGGTAGTCCTGGTAGCTAAGGCTCACTAATTATATATTAGCATTGTAATTTACTTACCTGTTAATAAAGATATAAATAAATAAATAAATAACACAAAAGTAACGGTTATTAGTAAAAAGAAACAAACATAATTATGACACAGTATAAAAGATCAATACTAACTTCACGTTAGTCAAAGCAAAACGTTTACAGTCGTTGAGCACCAGGTTGCCCTTGAGAAAATAAGCTTTAATTTCACATGGTTAATGCAATATACCTATGTAACAAAATTTTAGGGTGGACCGCCAAAATTTATACAAAATTAAAAAATGGACCACTCTTCTATACATATATATTTTGGCTTTATGGCCTAATATTTTCATAATTTAGCCATTTATAGGGTGGAATGGGGTAAACGCAAAAAATAAAATCCGATTTTAAAATTTTCTTTTGCATTTGGAAGGTAATATACATTATGTATGGATGAATACATTGTGTATAAAAGGTTTAGAGAATTTTGTATTTGACAATCAATAGGATAAAATTGGATAAAAGCAAAAAATATTAAAAATACATACTTTGTAATTAGTTAAATAAAATAAGTTGAGAAAAAATAGAAAAAATGTTGATACAATTGGAAAACATCAAATTTATCCTAAAGCAAGTTGTCAGTTCCTTTCACTTTTAATTTGAAATTTCTGTGCATATAGGTAAATCCTCATCCTTCTTATCCTAATCCTAACATAATATAATAATTATTGTGAAGTATGTTTCTTTTGTCATCCTGCCATGTTCAAAAGTCTGGACTGATAAGGTTATAAGATATTTTATAACACAGACAGAGGTTGTGGACTCCGGAAGCTTAGCGATAATAAAATTTTGACTCATGATTGTCATGAATAACTGGTGCCCATTATGAAATCCGCAATATTTGGGTACCGGGTAATCGAGGACTTCTTACATTTGTTTTAAGGCACTTTTGTAACAAATTAATGTTCTGTTATTGAACCGCAACAATTTTAAGCGAATAGGGCTTGGATTCACATAATCTAGAGTTCCGAATATGAAATATGATTTAGTCATTGGTGTGACATTGCATGGTTATAATATTTATTTATATTTTCTTTTGTAAATTTCTACGATACTAGGGTCTGTTAACCCGTGCGAAGAGGGGACGGGGCAGCTAGTTCATTAATATAATTTTTTTATATTATTCTTCGTTTAAACTTTAAAATGAATAAATATGTAGTACGTTTGATTAAATTGGTTTTCCCTAACTACAAAATTCCAATAAAAATTACTCAGACCGAGTTAAATTGGCATAATGGTACCCTGTCATACAATCGTTATAAAAAAGATGGCCCTTCTAAGCGAATCTAACTTAAAACTTTGCGGATTCACTAATTCGCATAAAGTTAGTTCTCTTCAAATGTTAAAACTTAAACGAATTTGATTATCATTTGATTACGAATAGCGAACCTTCACTAAAAACGTGAATTTCCTTAGGATTTCAGGTAAAAACCTTTTTTTTTTTTGCAGTCCAATTTTTATGGTTGTAATTGTATTTATAAATATTATTGAAATTGCAAAATTTATTATAAGAATAATATGAATAACAAAAGCATAATTAAAAAGTCTTAAAAAAGTAAAAAATGATTATATACTTACATACCTTTATCAAAAGTTTTTTTTTCCCAGTTGGGTGAATTCCTCACTGTTAAATTTAATTCCAATCATCAGCAAGATATTTCAATGTTTGTATAGATTTTTTAGGCACAACTTTTTGATTTAAGTATATATACATTAGGGTGGTCGTTAAAAAAAGTTTATTTTGGATGAGTCTAAATCAGCTCCAAACGAAGAAAAAATAATTCCCTAATTTCAGAATTTATTTTCAGGCTGATTCTCGTGGAATCTCACAAAAAGCTAGGGCATGGTAGGACCAGACAGACCAGAAAAAATTGTATGGGAGGGATGGTAGTATTTTCCCCCGGAATCATCCTGAATTCATTTTAATATATAGCTTAATAAATTAAAATTAAAAATAAAAATCTGAAAAAAATAAGGGAACTATTTTGTCTTTATTTGGAGCTGATTACCTATCCAGGATGAACTTTTTTTTGACCCAATAACGACCGCACTATTATACATATTATGTACATATGTAATTGTGTTTCAAGTTGCCTGATGGGCGCGATTCATATGAGAAAAACCATGCCCACCAAACAATTTGAATAATGCTTTTTGCATCTGCTTCTACTTTTGGCTATGATTTTATCGCAATTGGAAATAATTTATGAAAGCAAGTTACATAATTTTTAATAATTAAAAAATATACTTTTTTCATACGACATGGACTGAAATCAAATTTTTGTTGTAACTTTTATCCAATTTCGTACTGGAGGATATGCCAGTCTGGTATAGACTCCTGGAAAATCTGGATCAGCACACCCAATACCCCAGGATACAATTCCAATAAGCACTCCATTCAGATTAAGTGGTCCACCACTGTCTCCCTGACAAGCGTCAACTAGTCTTTCAGATGCACAAAACATTCTGAATTATCATTTCATTATTAAAAAAAAAAAAAACCGAATATGTAGTATTTAAATAAAAATCAAACTTACGCATTTGTCACCACCTCATAGGCTCTAAGCATGTCAACACATTCTTTTTGTTCCATTGTGTAAACCTGCGCATATTTGAGTTCCTCAGGTAGCGTTTCTTCCATTGAACCTGTGTATCCCCACCCAGAAACCATAGCTGGTACATCAGATGGAATAGGCTGTGTAGCATTGGGCAAAACTATAGGCATAATGAAATCACCGCGTAAGATACTCTGAGTTCGTAGAAGTGACACATCATAGTTCATTGTTTCCGGATTGTATAAAGGGTGAATAAGTATTTCTTGTACATTCATTAACATTCCACCCGATGATCTGCGATGAGTTCCCGCTCGAATAGAGTAGGAATTCTTATTATTATCAACGCAGTGAGCTGCACTTATGGCCCAATAATTACTTAGGACCGAAGCTCCACATATGTGTTTGTTGTTTCGGCGTAATGACAACTGACCAAGAAATAACCAGGTTTATAACTTGAGATTTTAGTTAAAAGTTTGATTACCTGATAAGTGAATTCTCCTGCATTTGCGATTTTCCCATTAACAATCCTCACAAGGGCGGACTTGCCCAAGGATTTTTCGACTAGAAGTAGAAAGAGCAGTTGGAAAATGGGCAAATACAATCCAACCATTGCGATTCTAAAATAAATTTGACTTTCTCAAGTGTATTGAATTCACATCAACTTTTTTTTTCATTTTATCTAATCAGTATAGTTATTTCCTGAGGAGATACAACTCCTGATTTGAGTTGTACATGGCTTGTTAATAAATGTCATGTTATCAGGTAATGGTAGGCTTTTTAGACAATTTTCTAGAGTGTCTTTATATGTTACTTCCTTCTACTTGAGAAGGCAACTGGCTGAGTTATGAACATATAATGTGTATCGTATATACATATATGTACAAACATTTAAGTAGGTAGCACAACATTGTAATGGAAGTAAATTTTCATTTTATTATGTACATAACATCATCTCCGGTATAACTAAAAAAAAATAAAATTGAATTAAAACGTCATAAACCTTTTCGGGAAAATTCTGAAAAATATTTGGTACAAAAAAAGTTTTCGAAATAAACAGTTGCAATAATGTCTGGGTCTGCTCGAATCTTTTCGAAATTCTAAATTCTAAATGATGGTTTGTCAAAAAAATTTACTCAAATCTTTGTTTTGAGTGTGACTGTATCACATAGAACTGCCAGTCATTGCTTTTATAATAATTGTTAAATACTTTGTCATCAACTTATGAACGGTCAAATTGATACGCTTTACTTTGAAAGCCTGTATTGATGTTGTATGGATGCCATCGCCATCTATTGATAATTTAAAATGAGTATATAAGGCGCCAGTTGTAGCTATCATTGGAATTATTCGTTTTGAGACACTTAGAAAGAGAAGTCAGTGATTATTTTGATGCCAATTATAAAGCTGATGACTTACTTATTAATTTTTACAAAATTCACCCTCTTTTTATTTCCTTTTTTCACTTCAAATAAATCGGATTTTAAAGAAAATTTTGGAAAATTGCTCCAAATAAATAAAAACTGACTAAACTCGAATTTATGAAAATACGCGAAAAGAACAAATTATTATTTTTTTGTTGTATTTCACCCCATAACTGAATTTTATTTTTTTTTTTAATAAAAATTTGCGTATTTTTAATATTGCACGATTTTTTAGAAAATGTGGCACCATATTTAGTAAGAAACCCTCTCAAATGCTAGCAAACCAATTTCCAAAGCATTTCTTTGTCTGCCTCCATTTCACTAATCTGTCATTGCATGTTATTGCATTTGTTATTGTTTATGAAAAAAATGTTTATAAAATATAATACTCACTTTATTTTTGTTTATGAAATACTACTGAAAAAGAAAACAATAAAAAGATGGCAGCTGTTTTCCATTGAATTCATAGGAAATCATAGTAGAATAAAGATAACAGAGGTATCAATTTTTTTTACGAATAACGGGTAAACTTTAGACTCCAGTTCAATTAGACTGGGCTTAAACCAATACCCCACGGTTATTATTTTAATTAATATTTTGATAAAAATGTTCAATGTATTGTTTATTGTAGGTTAAATATTGTTCTAAGACTTTAAGCCGGATAGTTATTGCTTGGTAGCAGTTTTAATTTTAAGAATAATTATGTCGTCACGTGAATTCTTATTTGTCCTAAACGCCAAAAACTGAAATGAACAGCCGAGTCATTTTCAACTTCGATGTTAGAGCTTAATATTTAATTATAAGATGAAATTTTCACCCGGGGTTCCCGCAAAAGTGTCGTAACTTTTAGTCGCATAATGAAATTTCGCTGAATTTCTGGATAGGGAAAATTTTGTACTTTCTCGAGAAGGTTCACTTTCAAATGAACAGAAATTTAACGGACCTATAAAATCACTGTTTTCCAATGATCATCGATCGTGAAATATTGAAAGTGATTTAATATGGCCAGAATAATAATAATTCCAGTCAAATGTTTTACTTTGGTATCAAAATAGTCACTTATTTTGTAAATGATAGCTATTTTACCCAGTCTTTTAACTATATATTATTAAAATCACTGTCCGAAAATGTTAAGCAGCCCTATGTTCTTATTTTAAAGCACTGTTTGAATAAACTGCAGCTGAACGCACCTAAAAGACTATCAGCTCGTGGAATTGATATAATAAGGGCCAGTTTCACAGTGCACATTTACCAGAATAAGTGCCACTTAAGATTTCCATTTTGAAACTATCAGGCCAGTTAAGAAGTCTGAGTAAGTGGCACTTAAGTTGCCAATACGGGAGACTTAAGTGTCACTTATTGATGTTTGCACTGTAAAATTGTTCTTAATTTGTTCACATTGTATGTGGCCACTTACTAAAACTGTGAAACTGGGCTTTAAACTCAACAAAAAACGTTAACACGATCAGTTAAGTTCTGCTCCGATAGTATAAATAATTCTACCTTATTTTTTCAGAATTCAAAGACGGGTGATCTTTTGAATTTAACCGACAACATTCAGAACTAGGCTGCATTACTTCCGTTCCTACCACTGAATGGAAGTGTTCCCTTTCCAACAGTTTCTTTTTTTACTCGACCATTTAATTGTTGGCATTTGGCACATCTAAATGGTGAATTATTGCAGTTCATCTCTTTTTAACTCATGAACTTACAAGAGAGAGTCAGCTAGAGTATAACCCAGCTGTTTTTCTCAAATTGAAAGAAAGAGACTATCCCCTCCATGTACAAGAGAAAAGAGACAAAATAAAAAGAGCGACAACGACAACCGACTTTAACTTTAACTTCAACAGCAACACAAAACCAAAAAAAAAAGGAAAATAATCGAAGTTTTATAAAAAAAAAAACAAGGTGAGGTTAATAGTCCAATTTACAAATTTACGAGAAATTCTTGTACAGTGATAAAAGATAAAAAAAATAACTGAATTAATTTATTCAAAAGCTTTTCGTCACACATGTTCGCAGAATAAATATTTGTCGCCTCACTTCCAAACAAATTTCAAAGCTTCCATAATTACACACGCTCGCAGTTCACATTACCGTGTCGTGATAAAGAAAAGATTCTTTGAAGCAATTTATTATTTTGTTGATTAATTTTTTTTCGTTTTAAGCTAAAGCCGTAGTGAACCAGTAAAAAGTTTACATTTTCCTGCAGAGAGAAAAGATTTTATAAAATACAATATGCCACCAAAAGAAAGGAACATCGCAATCATGGGATATCGATCAGTTGGTAATGAAAATAATAAATCTAAAATTTCTTCCTTCGGAGTTCTTATCCAATTAGTTTTTATGTTTGTGTTTTTTCTTGTTTTTTTTTTCTGGTGAAATATATTATATGCCAAATACTACGACGACAACAACAACAATTATTACTGGATGATGGGACGTAGGTAAATCATCGCTGAGTATTCAATTTGTTGAAGGACAATTCGTTGACTCCTATGATCCTACAATCGAAAACAGTAAGTACCATACCACTACCACCACCTACCTACATAATCAGCTTTGGTTTTATTTGGTTTAAGTTTTTTTTTTACTTAACTTTTTTATTGGGTCAAGTCTAAACTCTTAAAAACGATTTTGACAGAAGAATGTCAAGCGGGCGGCAGGGAAAGATGTTAAATTCTTGTGAATGAAAACCTATCACGCAGTTTAATGATACTGCGCAAAATAGTTAGTAAAAAAAATTTAATTAATTAAATGCACACAGTTGTGTTGTGACTTTTGAATGTGAATACGACGAATAATAATATTTTGTGGTGTCGAATTGGGATTCGATTCTTTTTCTGAGAAATGGAGTTCAAATTAAAATCTTTCATGTTCGTCAAATAATAGAATGAAAAATTGTCTTCATAACTTCGAAGTGAAGAACTAATCCTACACGCTTAACTATTCGGTCTGAATTAAATGTTTTGGTTATGTTCGAGTTTTAACATCAAAGTTTACTACTCTGGCCTACAAAAATAGGCAGTAAGGGCTATGTGGGAGCGATGACTGTACATGACATACATTACTATGTTACTGCAAATCTCCTAAATGTGGAAATTCTAGAATTTATATGTAAAACTTTGAATCGTTAGCAACGTTAGTCGGTAAGTCCGAAATGTTTTTCAGACTTTTTTTACGACTCCTAAAATTTTAACCTCCTTTTTGGGCTGTTCACGCATCGCCGAATTGTTGCAATATGTTTCAAAATTTTATACATTCAGAAACATAGTCCTTTTTCACATCAAAAGTCTCGGTCACTTTGTTATCAACCGGAGCAGCGATCATTTTCCAATTTCAGCTTAGATAGCTTTTTGTGGATCGGTCAAACTGTACTAAAATTCAATTGAATTGAAAAATCCATTTATCAGATACATATTCTTGCTACCTACCAAAATGTTGAGATGAGTTATTAAATTTAAATTTCCTTTCTTGTTTTTTTTTTTTTGTGAAAGTTAGGCAATACTATTTTACATATTCAGTTTCTTGTTGGTGATTGGGAGTGTATGTAATCAGAAGAGCAACAAACGAACCATCATTTGTGAATTTGTTTCCTGTTTGTTGTTGTTTTCTCCTTGTGCTTGATTTGTGATGACGAAATTGGGAGATAATTATAATGCCAATCAGGCCATATATAAAGGGCTAATAAAAACAATTAATTGCAAACATCGTTTCAATCTTTTGAAGGAGCTATCAATTTTGCTCAAATTTTGAGAATATCTCGGTTCAACGGTATAACATATGTATATGTAGCTAGCATGATTCCAAATTACAGTTCGCTAATTATCAATATTTATGCAAAACACAGGTACAGATTTTACTTTGCCGCCAATTTTTAAAACGAAATTTAAAAACAATTATTTCCTTCAAATTTATAATACAACATACCTACTTCATTTCTTCAGCCTTTACAAAAATCACCCGGGTAAATCACCAAGATTATGGTGTGAAATTAGTTGACACTGCTGGTCAGGATGAATACAGTATATTTCCGGCACAATACAGTATGGACTTTCATGGCTATGTACTTGTCTATTCGATAACAAGTCAAAAGTCATTTGAAGTTATTCAAATTATTTATGAGAAACTTTTAGATGTTATGGGAAAGGCACAGTAAGTGAATTTTTATCTTAAAAAAATGTTGTCTCTAAAATTTTAATCATTATTTCTGTTTTAGTGTACCTGTTGTTTTAGTTGGAAACAAAACTGATTTACATCAAGAAAGAGCTGTTACTGCTGAAGAGGGTAAAAAATTAGCAGAATCATGGAAGGCAGCGTTTTTAGAGACATCCGCTAAGCAAAATGAGGTAAATACAATATCGTTGGACAGGTCAAAAATTGATGTTTTGAGTTAAAAACGCTATTTTGTGCAGAAGAAATAGTATTCAAATCGAAATGGGTCTTTTTTTAATATTTGGTAGAGCACTTGTGTCTTATTGATAATTTAATTAATTTAAAGAAATTTAATTGTTTTCTATATCTTCTCGAGTTGTATCTGTTTTCTTCGGGACAAACGAAATAAATTTAAAAAAATAAATATAAAAAAATATCTAGCCCTTAAGTGAATCTAAAGGTTTGTGCTCTAGTAAATACCTTTCAAATACAGTAAAACCCACTTAAGAGAAACGGCAAAATGTCACAGTATTTCTTTCACTTAAGCGGGTTTTTCACTTAACCAAACCCCGCTTAAGTGAAAAAAAATTTCACTTAAGCGGAGTCCGGATAAGTGAAAAAAAAATTCACTTAAGCCGATTTAAAAATTTTATTCAGCGGAAATTTAAAGCTAGAAAAAATTGAATTTATCTTTTGGAGTTGCCTAAAAAAAATTAAATAAAATCCAACAACGATTTAATATGTAACACAAAAATATTTTTTTGATAGCCAAACCAAAAAGCAATTTGTTTACAAAATGGTTGTGACATACAGAAATTTAAATGTCATTTTTGTGGTGAAAATGGTGGAGGTGAAAAATAAAAAAGAAGTGAAAGCGTTCAGCAAATTTTTTGTTCTGTTCGATTAAATTTTTTTTTTCACTTAGAGTTTTTTTCAATGAGAAATATAAAATTTAACTGAAAATATTTTTCAGGTAAGTGGGTTTTTCACTTAAGCGAGTTTCGCTTAAGCGGATTTTTTTATAGGTGATTGGTCGAAAAATGCTCGGGGACGAAGATTTGTTTCAGCAAAGCGGGTTTTTCTCATAAGCGGGTTTTACTGTACAAGCAAAATTTTTAAAATCGGATTGAATTGTTTGTTATTACTACTTTTCACCCTAAAAATAGCTTAATTTAAAAAAAAGATCTAACCCTTAAGTGACCCTCGAACTCCATTCTCTTAAGTTAACTTAAGTTACGGACATAGCGATTCAAACAGAAAATTGAAAATCTTCTTTATTTACGATATCTTATTTCAGCTGAGCAAAAAAAAAATAGTTTAGAACTTAAAATATGATCCAACTATTAATATTTTACATTACTATAAAATTAAGAATATTTTTAAAAAGAGTACATCATTCATTTTATTTCAGTCTGTTCAAGATATATTCCATCAACTTCTACTGCTTATTGAAAATGAGAATGGTAATACACAAGAAAAGAGTAACTGCGTTATATCGTGAAGAAAGCACCACCAACCAAAACTAAGTATGAGGCAATTAATACACAAAATACTATCTCTTTAAAAAGGAAAACAATATATAAAAAAAAAACAACAATAAATTAATTAATACACATAAATTTGCTTCAGTAAATCTTTCAACAATATAAGAACAAAAAACAAAAAAACAAGCGGAAGCTGAAGTATAACGAAATAGTTTGCAGTGGATAAAATTCCACAAAACTAAATAAACAAAAAAAAAAAAAACAGTTAAAATTTAAAATATTGTTTTGAAGCAAATGAAAAAGGAAAAATAGAATGAAAATGAAAAGAAAAGTTGATAATTTGTCTGTTTTGAAAATATCATTTTTTTATATTCTCATGCAATACAATCGTTTGTTTTTTTTTCTATAAATTTTCATTGTTTTAAAACAATTTTATAATTTTAGAACTTTAATAATTATTGTAGAGAATGGTTTTATTTTTTTTTTAATTTTATTTTTTTTTGTTCACTTAAAATTAGTGTTTAGGGTTTTCTATCTTTTTTTCATTAAAAAATACGAAAACATGCTAAGAAGTATGTTGTGCTCTTATTTACAAAATATTAAATAAATTTAAAAAAAAAAAATTAAAAAAATAAATAAGAACAAATATAATCAAACATTTTATATAGATTGTATTTTTGTAATATTTTCTTGTATTTTGATTATTTTATATTATGTATGTAAATTTAAACAACATTTAAATAATTATTTACATATCGCATTTTCTGCTCCAAAAAGATGCCGTAAAAAATAAATATAAAAACTAAAATGCAATAGGAATGTCAGTGTAAATTTAATTATTATCAAATAAATTGTTTAATTTAAAATATCTCCTGCCTGTGTTTTTAAGTGTTTTATAAATAATAAACAAATTCGAATTTACAAGTTGGAATTTCTTAAAAGTATTTTAACAACTGGTTAACTTAAAAAAAAAAACGAACGAAAAATTAAAAAAACCAAAAAAAAAATTAGGATGAATAACATTTATAAATAAAATGGTTATTAATGCAACTTCTGGAGTTGAAGCACGCCGTCCTTCAAATGTGGCTGCAGAATCTATACCCTTCTTTGAGTATGTTATGATGATCCTTCTGATAACATAGACAATGGTCAATGGATCTTCTAGTTTCTAGTTTGAATTTTATAATTTGAATCTGCTCTATCAACTAAAGGTTAAGAATGAGATGACTGGTTTATTAGTAGGAAGTGATTAAGGGAAAGCCAATTTATGATAGTTCTGTTAAGAAATGTACTGTTTTCATACTTTGGGCATCCAAAGCTTTCTGTTCAAGTCGCGCCAAGCGCCCTAATGCACGGATACTTTTAATGGCATTAATTGTTGTAACTGTTATAAGTTGTAATTTCTCTAGTCAATTAATACCGTTAAAGCTCAGCTCTTAAGCGCCATAAGTGTGACGAATTAAATATATATTTTTACCATTTTGCACTTTAGGAATGCATAGTACCCAAAACAAAAATATTTAATATTCAATTGATTGGCGCATTTGTATAACAGTTTTGTCTTTATTTGTTCCATTCTGGATGAAGGTTGTGTCTCTTCTATCTATTACTTATCCGCTATGAATAAAGAAACACACTTTGTACCGAAACTGATATACATACGGACGTATTTTTTAAATTTGTATGTTCGGTTTGCGATATTAAATTTTAAAAACAACGAATCTGAAAGACCAATAGACTGCACTTTTTTTCTCGGTATTGCGTTGCAAAATATTTAAAACGCCATATTATGCTTAACGTGTAAAATAGTTTGATATACCAAAATGACCGTATACTGGTCAAGATAATAATCAAATACAAATTGTGAAAACTAAGTTTTGAATAATTGAAAAAATTATTTTATTTTGTTCTTTATTTATTTTAAAATTTTAAATGCTTAATTTTACAACTTATAGATGTTCTGAGCGACGCGTTTCGGCGTGTTACTCCATCTTCTGGTGAACTACTAATTTCAAAGTAGTTGTTCGCTTGAAGATGAAGTAACACTCCGAAACGCGTCGCTCAGAACATTTATAATTTAAAGTTGTGAAATTAAGGGCCGAATTCCTAAACGCAAAACTTGCGCAAATTATGCTAAGCAGACAGTTTCAAAATGCAAACGTAAAGATCCTTGCAAAGCAGATTGTCCCAAAATGTAGTAGATTTTTGTTTTCTTGCGCAAATGCAAATGCATTTGTGCAAATGTAAAAAATATCTTGCTTTTTGCATTTGCGTTTAGGAATTTGGCTAAGTACTTTAAATAAATCAGCCTTATTGTGAGTTTCTTTTTTCAATTGTATTTATAAAGATTAATCAATTATTCATTTTCAAAGATCTATGTGGAATTTTACGACTTATTTCCACAGAATCGACAATCTTACTAATTCTTATATTTAAAATGACCTTGTGAATTTTGTGAGCATCGGAGAGCTCCAAAATATGTAGAGCAAATGGATAGATTGTCCCAAAATACATTTTTCAATTTTGAAGACCCGCTCTACACATCCTTTCTTACTTAAACAAAAAAAAATAAATTTTAAAAAAGTATTTGGATGCATTTTTTTGGCTTTCATTCTCATGAGAAAAGAAAGGTTTTTGACAAATTTCATACATACATATATCCTACTTTACCTGTCGAGAGTACAGTTAATATGAATTTTCCTGATAAGTTCCATTAGAGTACGGTATCGGTTCCTTATACTGATAACCTGATGTATTTTCAAATCTACATACAGTCCATTAAAGATTCTAAGAAGTAACTTTCTAATATTGCAATCGAACTTGCTTATCCAGTTTGTCTCCAATGTGCTTTCTGATGTGAAGTAGGAAAGCCATTGACCTCTATTATATAAATATATATGTATATATAAAATATACCACCATGATTTTCAATTCTGCTTAACTAGATAAGGAGAATAACAAATATTTTTCAAATCAACTATTTATTGACCTTAAAAAAAACATAATTTATTTTTGTACAAAAAGACATGCCCTTTAAAAAAAAAATATCTAAAAAGGCTTTGCATGAGTAATTTTTTAAATAAGAGATTCGCATTAATATCAATAATTCAATACTGATTAAAGAAGTTTTCAAGAATTATTCTATTTGCAATAACAATACTTCCTCAGTTCTGGATTTGTGTCATATATACAGTTTGCCTGGCTGCCATATTTATTTACACGCGAAACCTGTGACAGCTTTGTTGTGGCTTGAAAGTCTTTGAGATTATAGCTGACACTTGCTTCAAAAAGCGCATCACCAGGAGTAAGAGTGACTTGTATCTGATAGAATTCCTCATGAACGTCCATGTCAGATGAGAGATCCGGTAGGAATCCATCGATGTCTTTGTTCTTTCTAAACTTAAGAAGCTCTCTGTGCGGAGTGAGTTTTAATGCCCAATTGATGAATTTTAATTCAAATGGCTCACAAACTTCTCGGAAGCTGTTGGAAGCATCATTTATTGTTGTTATAATACTTTGAGCAATTTTTTTAATTAGCGGCGTTGATGTATCGTTAATTTGTCGCCAATCGAGGCAAGCACACCAATGCGGTTCAATAAAGGCACTCGCACATGAACGATTTTGTGGAATCGTTTTGAAGAGAGATATTCCTCTGGGGACATATTTTGGTGATTCTGTGGCTGAACGATCATCACTTGATTGAATACCTACAAAAACAAAATAATAACATACTCTAATATTTATATTTTTGTGCAATTACTTAAAATGTCGAGAAGGGTTTCGTGAATGTCAAAAGGTGTCGTCAAGCGATTGACATTCTCTTCAAAATTACGGTATTCCTGTGGATGTCGATTTTTAAATGATTCTGGGAAGGCGAAGCTGAAAAATGGCAGGCGCTCTTCCTGTTTACCTTGCAGTGTGTTACGAACATCGGAAAATCTATAAATTTATTTTAAATAAGAAAGGATTTTCAATGTAATATAATCCTATATTACCTGTTGCCATGATCGGACATGACAATAAGAATTGTATCATCTAATAGCCTTTTAGCCTTGAGATTAGTTAGCCATTCAACAAGATCGTCGTCAGCACTGCCGATTATATTGATAGAGTCATGAGAGAGTTCTCCGTGGAAACTGAAGACAAATCGCGGATTATCAGAATATTTGGCCATGAACTGCAATAAAAATAAAATAATTATTAAATTCAACTCAGGAGCAATATAATGATTAATATTAGAATTTTCAAGATTTCACATAACTATGTTTCTTCGACACTTTGAAGGAGCAAAGACAAAACCTCTAAAGTGTAGTTTATTTTCTTGTTAAATTTCACCACATCTAGTCCTAATTTTTTAAGGCTTCTGGGCAGCTTAAAGGGTTTCTATGAGTGGATTGATAAGATAATTGCACATTCTATGGGAGCATGTTCCTGTTTGCTTTTTCTCTAAAAATAAGATGTGTGGTTGCATGGGGTTATTTGAAGGGATGTAGGGTTATGCCTTTGCATGGGATAGGAATTGGAGTAAAGTAATGGGAAAAGGTGCGTGCAATAAATCAAATCCGTAGCTTAGAGTGGGTAGAAGATGTAGTGCTTTATTACAACTTACCACTGAGAAACTAACTTATTTTTAAAGTTACATCAATTAGTACGTAGAAAGTACTCATGAATCACGAATATTTCAGAAACTTATTGGTTTACAATTACTTTAAACATTTTAAATCAGAGAGTATATTTTAAAGACCTTTGGAAACAAATTATAGAAAATATCACTACCTAAATTCAAGAACTCGATTTTCTAATTTTTAAATATCACAGCAAAAACGTATTTATTATGTGGAATTAACTAGACAAATCATCGCACTGAACTATTTAGGTACCTAAGATCGTCACTATCACTTTTCAAATAAAAAAAAAAATCAAGTTACCTAGTTTTTGCACTCAGGTAACGGTATATAAGATTTCTATAATTTAGCTTACATTTTTGGTATAGTCCAGCATGACAAGATGTCCTGGTTGATACCCAATGCAAAATTTCTTATTTGAAGGCATAATGTTCTCTAATTCTAGATAAAATGTCCGCAAGTAATGATCGGTTGGTTGTTCGTCGAAACCATTCATACGGTATGTAAATGTACCGTATTTTGGGAGATCTTCATTAAAGGAGGTAATATACCCATTACGTTCAAATTCTTTCCACACCATTGGATATGCATTTACTGACACTGAATTTCTTTTGCGTTTCCTAGTCTCTGGTAATTCCAATTCCATTCGACCTGTCAGAATAGGAATTAAAGCTTGTGGTGTTCCATCACCAACAATGTTGTACCCCTGCAATACCTTAGCTTGGCCTTCTTTGACTAGAAAATCATAGGTTTTTGGTAGTTTTCGAATAAATGCATTTCGACTTAACGAATCGAATCCAAGCATGAGCACGTTATAAAGTGGGAATTCTGTTTGTTCCACCGATCTGTGAACAGTGTCACGAATGCCAGAAGCCATACCGTACCATCTGAAAAAATGACATGTTTAAGCAAGAAGTTTAAAATCTTATCCCCTATGAATAGAATGGAATATAAGTTAAGGCATATTTCATATTTTAACTTACCTATCGCCGTTTTGAGCACTACAAGCAACTTTCACAAAATCGGATTGCTGCAGAACATAAGGTTCTTTAGTTTTTGTTATTTTGCCATACTTGGCTTTGTAATCAGTCTTTCGAATTATGTCGGTGAATGAGCAAATAACTTCACCCTTGGTCGCTGTTATCTCAGGCTTGACAAAACAAATAGATTTCTAAAAAGAGAAAATTATAAATTTGAATCAAGAAACTACAAATCTTTCTAACCCAATTTTTTCGGTACCTCACATGTTACCCAATCATCTAGGCTATTTCCACAATCGATTTTTTGTGTTTCTTTATAGAATGCCATAATCTCTGGATTATCTATTGGTAGATCAGGAATCTTACATTCTCCTTGATTCATTGGTGACTTAATTGACTCCTCCATTTTTTGACTGCAAAAAAAAAATAAACAATACAAAATACAAAAATCTTTTACATGTTTATGGCATGTCTTTATTAAGAAAAAAGTTTAGGAAAGCTGGACCTCGGTACCAACGGTTTGATACTTTTTAAAAACAAAAAATGTTCTACCAAACGGATTTATTATAACGAATATCTGACATAAATCATTCCAGCGTAACATATCCCGAAGAAAAGTTACGTCAAAATAATTTTGCAAGTGAAACGAGCTCCTTCACAAATACAATTAAGATTTCTTCGCTTGTTTGTTTTTGTTTTTTTTTTTTAAAAACCCAAAAATATACTTTGTATAAATATGCCATAGATATTGAAATCATTTTTGTACCTAGACTCTTACAAATGTCGTATTTATACTTTATAATTAACACTTAATACTTACAGTTTAAATTTATTGTCTCCATATTCTCTGGGTCCATTAAGAAATAATCCTAAAGCAGATACTCCAAAAAAGAGTAATAACGTTGCCCAGATGAGCCGGCGCAATAATTTTCGTACATTACGCATATTGATGTCGACTTAGTTAAAACTTTTTGAACACGTTGATATGCATTTATTCTATTTGAACGACAGTTTCGGGCTGAAAAATCAGAAACAAAATACATATAAGAAAAATAACTGGTAAGACTATATTTCTATCAACACAAAACTGCATATGTGTTGAAATGTACATACATTAGGGGGTGGGACTCATTTTGAATTTCTTTTGTCCCCCTCTAAAACTGATCATAGTAATTAAAATTAAAACAAAACTCATGTAATGTGCATTATGCAATGTGCATGCATGGGTCTCACAGTTAAAACTGAAAAGTTGTTAAAAATAAACATATGTAATTAGAAATAAATTGATTTGACTGAATTAAAAAAAAAAAAAAAAAAAAAAAATTGTTCGCCAATTTTAATTATTTGTTATTACAGTATAAAATTAAATGAAAACATTTCATACTTTTTTTAAACTTAAAACATGATTTTTTGAAAATATTATTTAGACTTATTCAAAGCATCTGTATACACAAAATTAATTTAACGGATAATAAGAGAGTAGAAAATCAGAAAAACAATTCTATGGCAAGGACCAACAAAAGCAGTTTTTGTAGTTTTTTTTTACAAAAATGCCGATGATACCTAAAATAGTACACACAAAAAATTATTATAGCGGTTTTCGAGATAAATAACCTCTTTCATATGGATTATATGGCAGGTACCGTTATTTTTGGAACTAAAAAAATCAATTTCTAGGGAATCACCTAAAATTTTTAATTTCAAGTTTAGGAAAAAATCTTCAGTAGCCGTAGCTCGACTGAAGGTAGAGGTATAACTTTACAGACATAATAGGCAGAATTTCCGGACCCATTTTTATGTGTTTCACTAAACTCCCGAATTCGATACTCTCTCACCACTAACGTTACACACTTACACACTTTGTTTTATCCTCGTTCATTGGCACTAGTCGCATTCAAATATATTGCAATATGTCAATAATACACCCTGTTTTATTAATGGTCATTGGGCCTGGGAAACTTTTGCCTCAACCCCACACAGAGTTCAGAAAGCTGGCAGAAAATATTGTGTACATGTAATTGTAGGAGTATTTATTTGGCCAGTTTATATTTCAGGGATCTCACTAATTTTGCTCCGTCAAAAGTTGAGCAGGCAAATCCAATTTTTTTTCCTCAGTATTTGATTGCCGAGATCTCTGAAATATAAACTGGCCATTTTTTTTCAATTCGAAACTTCGAGCAACACAAAATAATTTGATTTAAGGAAAATAGAATGCAGCAATTTTTTTGGCGCCTAAAAACAAAAAACTTCACTTTATTAGTAATTAAACTTTGTTATTCCGCTCGAAACAAGGAGGAACGTTTTTCCCGTTTCATTCCACACTCTTCAGCTCCCTCGCCTACACACTTGGATTTCTCCAGGTTGAATACTCTACAAAAAAAATAAAAAGGTTCCTAAGTACCCTTCATGTTATGCATTGCTTATGCCTGATCTTTAAATTATTATAGAAATATTTGTGTGTCATCAAAGGGGCATATTGTAAACTTAATGACACAGCACGTTCGTTTTTTTATGCATTTTCTAATGCGTCAGAAATATTTTGTGGATAGATTTTTTATTGTATAGAATACTAGTTGTTCTCCAGGGTGTTCCGCCGCACTAAAAATGGGTTCGTGACAGAAACATATTTGTGATAGCTAGTAAATTTTTTAATTATAGCTTAGGCAGCATCGTGATTTTTTATATATTTTTGCAAATTTTAAATTATGTTTTATTGCACAATTCGAATGTTTGGAAACAGACAAAGTTCTTTATACGATCGTCCGGTGGTTGTACGAATAAATCTATTAGTTTTGCTAAGGGGCCCATGTGACATACAATAACTTGTTCACACCGAATCATAACGGTTCTCGATTAACGGCTTTTTTGAAATTTCGAAAAACTCTTCTTCTTTTTTCAATTTTTGCACTAAAATATTTTTGATTTCTTGCATTACTTTTCTCAAAATTAATAAATAATATGCCATTTTTATTAAATCTTATTTTCCAATACAATCTTTAAAAGAGCTTCCTGAAAATCGGATGGCTCAATAATGGTTTTTAGTGTTGCTAAGCAAGAAACTAGGAAGTGAAAATACATTGCTCTTAGGGAAAGAATCTCGATTTGCAGGTCCATAATTACAAACCTTCTTTTTATTCCAAGACATGGCATGGTTAAAAAGTATGACTTCAAAAACTTTCAAAAGATTTAAGTACCAAGAAAGAGTTGGTAGGCGAAACGGTGAATGATGAAAAAACTGATAAATCGAGAACAGCAAAAAGACCGGAAAGGTATTTTTGGGCCAAAACCAGACCTTCTTTACCAAAAGATAAATAATTTTATTTCCAAAATAATTAGATATATAAAAACATTTTTTTGCTGGTAATTTAAATGATTTTAAAATTGATACTGACTAAGGTAGCATTCTCCGTTAATGACTTCAAAAAACTGGGACTTGGTTAATTCGAAGCCTCCAAATTTTTGTTCAGGTATCCTTTAAATATGGTACAAACTCCAAAAAAATTAAAAGTATTTTCTGATGCATCTAGGTTGCAAATAGTACATAAGTCAAAGAGACAGTTTACTAACATTTTCCAGGCGTAGGAAAATGCCATAGGAAATCTCAAAAAAACTGCAGTCAGCAAAGGTTTGCTATGATTTCAGACAGCTAAGTCGCACTCAAAGCATTAGAATCATACACCATCAGTTCTAAACTCGTATGGGACTGTGTGGGCAGATTAAAAGAACTTTGCGAGAATAACAATGTAACACTTTATTGGGTACCAGGGCAATGATGAGGGAAATTCCTTAGCGAAAACAGGAACAACGACACCATTAAGGTGGCCAAATCCCTCTTGCGGAATAGGATAAAACACCATTAAAAAAAAATACAGGAAGCGAAAAGACCAAATAAGAATAAATGTCCGAAAGTTTTGTATGTCCATTCAAAGGCAAGAATAATTTTAAGAACTGTGAACAAAGTTTGGTAGTTAGTCCTCAAGTTATAAATGCAAAAAGGAGAGTTACCTTAAGCTTGATTAGAAATTATTTAGTATTATTACATTGCATAATAAATGACGCCATAAAGACAGTTACAAAATATTCTTTACATAATTGTGTTGAACAAAAGTTTAAAAAGTAGAAGATTTAAAAGTTATCTGAACAATTAGTTTTTAATTTTGTCGTAAATCATGGCCGAGGAGTTACATACAATGAGTTTGGGCGTCCTATGTGATATTTTCACATAATTCGACATAGGACAAAGGCTTATCGCCTTAGTTCATTATGCCAAAGACGTATGCGAATGTTTACAATGCCCCCAACTCGACGCTCTAACCACACCGATTTTCCCCGCGCTCCGACCAAACCAATACAAAATGTTTCATATCATTAATAAAACTTGAAACATTAATTACACCCAAGTCCTATGTCATAGGGCACAAATTAAATAACAATTATAATTTTGGGGATTAGTGCGTCTTTAAACTTAGGAGTAATGATATTGGAAATGATGTTTTAGCAATATTTTATTTTGTTTGATGTGTCAGTTGTTTTTGGTCGTTATGACATTTTGTTGCTCTGGTCATAAAATTTTAAGAACCCAACCGATTTTGATTTTTCTAAAAAAATTTAGAAAGGATTTTATATTTTGTAAATTTGTGAAAAAGGCCTTTTAGTTTAAAAGTATTTTATTTTTAGGGACACATTTTGAGCAATTTTAACCATACAAGGTAGTGTGGTGTTGCGATTGTTCAAAAATCTACAAAACTTCCGAGTATGCACGTAGTAGACTTAAAAAAGATTTTCAAATAAAGAGGAATTTTGTTCATATTCCCCTTGAATATATTTTTGTTTGCCTATTAACTTTCGTGTCTAAAAAAAAAGAAATTGTTGGCGCGACAGCTCGTATAGAACCAGGGCCTAGTGACTTACAACTCTCAAACATTCCTGTGTGCGTGTTACAGGCAGGAATAGAGGGAACCTACAATTTTCTGCCAAATCCGAACGGCTAGGGTAAGAAGCACTTTTTCATGACAAGATATACTCTTGGAGGATTTGTCAATTCATAGAAAGAGGCAGGAACCCGTGAAAAAAATGTCTGTTTTTTGGTGGCATAGGCTGGGAACCCAACCCAATCCTAATCGCCGTAACAGTCCAACGCACTTACCATTAAGCCACGGGATTCTACGTTCGTGTCTAACAAAACAAATCTTTCTGACAAATGAATCCAAAAATAATTGGGAACTTTTGAAATGTTCTTAACTCAAACACCTACTAATGGAATGATTTTGATCAAAATTTCAAAAATATTTTTGTATAGGAAATCAGTAACATACCTATTCCGAATTCGTCAATTAAAAATTTGCCGAAAATATTCCATGGAACTGAATATTTATTTTAATTTAATGAGTTCTGATAAATAAAACACCAGCCCGGGTTTTTAGAAGGATTTCACGATATGCAGGTATAGATAAAATGTAGGTAGGTAGGTACATGAAAATATAATTTTAAGTTTTTACAACATCTTAAAACAAAGAACCAAGCCTAAAGCCCTAAATCAAAATAATTTTTTTTTCCATTTTCTAATTTTATGACAAATTGGTTCTTATCAAATTCAGTATAGGAATAATACAATAAAAATGTATTAATAAGCATTACTTTAAATAAAAAAAAATAACTTTTGGTTGTTAAAATTCTATTGCCTAAGCGTCTGTTTACCATTTCACAAGAAAATATTTTTATTCGGATGACTTGAGATATTGAATTAAGTTCAGGTACATGTGCGAAATAACACACCATACATACGATGGCAAGACCGTACCTAATAGTAATGTACCAAATATTGAAATGGCTTCTAAAATTTATAAACTTATTAAAATGTGCATTATTTAGGTAAATGTTTGATATTTTTGTATTTGCATACATACAAATGTACAGTACATTCATTCATTGTCTTGTCCATCTCCTATCGCCGCCCGCTCGGCGGAATTTATCAGACATTTGCTTACCGTTATTTGTTGTTTTACTGTACCGAGTTCAATATTTCATTAAAAAAATAAATAATAATAAAAATAGTTTACAATTGAAATTAAATTGCTAAATAATCTTATTCATGCTAGTTTAATAGATTTTAAAAGCTCTGCAGATTTATCGATTTATCACACATAATCTTTGCATTTAGGTAAAAAAGAATAAAATGTGATTTTTTTAAAAACATTTATTATTCTCCGAATTATTTATCATATTTTCACAATTCTCATTTATTTACATGATAAAAAGCTTTTTTTATCAAAAGAATCCAAGCGGCAAGTTAAAAGGTTACTGATATAAATACTGAGTAATTATTAGGCAAAGGTATGTTTTAAAAATTGACATGCAATATTTTTTGTTTGATGAATCCATTTGTTGTCAGGAAAATCTGAGGTAACAGCTAAAATAATTTTATTTGCCGTCCAGGTAGATACGTATAAGATGCAAAACAAAATACGCCCACAACTGAAGATGGGCGATGATTATATAATTTTTATAATTATTATACCTTCATCGATACATGAATAAATCACAATAATATGATTAAAAGAACCATAGCTCTACCTACCTACCACCACCAGAGTTTTGATATTAATTAGAATTGCAAATACATTTTTGTGAACTTTTCTAACAGAGATTTAATTTCTTCTTGGTTTAACATTATTTTACACAATTCATTTTACAAAAAACTCGACTTGTTTTTGCTGGCCATTTTTATTTTTGTATTATTTTAAGATTTTAACTAGTAAATAAATAAATAAACCTCAATTGTTAAAATTTGTTTCCCAACAATATTACCGTACCGCGAGTGGATGAACGATGATGGATGAGATGAAGATTGAAATTCATTGAAAAATGCGAATGAAGAAAATCAAATAAGGAATACCGAATGTCCGAAAAGAGTGCGGCACTTTTTAAGAGAGCTGTCAATTTATTTGTCATGGGAACATAAATGGCGCGTTCCACGAATGGAGATTTCTGTGGAGTTCATAGTAGGTTTGTTGGGTAACGAGAAATTTCTTTCGAATTTACACAAATTTTAACTTAACTGCTTTTAAAGACTGCTTTTAGACGACTGCAATTTCTATCCGCAATTCTCTTTTGAGTTTCTTTCCGATTGCAGCATCCATTTAAACGCTGCAAATTTTAATACCTGCAATTTTTGTTAAATGAGAAGGAAATAATATCTCGTCACTCTTTACTCCGCTTATGTCTCAAACAATAAGAAAAAGCACAAAGAAGAAAGAGCGATAACTCTGCAATTATTTCAACCTCTGCAACTTTGTCTACCCCGGACACCGCATACGTCCCCCACCTACATGCTCAAAAATTGCAAGGATAATTGCAGCATATTTGCAGCGTTTAAAAGCAGTCAAAGACTTAACCTTGCGAATTTTAAGCCATTTGGCGGTTACGTGATGGCCAGGGTAAACAAAATTGCTGAATTTGGAAAAATTGCAGAGGCATTGCTCTTTCTTCGTCATGTTTTTTTTCTTCTTATTGTTCGACATAAGCGGAGTATAAAGAGATGTTTTCTTTTCATTGAACAAAGTTATCATCTATTAAAAATCGTGGTATTTAAAAGTTTCTTTGACTGCTTTTAAACGCTGCAAATATGCTGCAATTACCCTTGCAATTTTTAAGCATGTAGGCGGGGGACGTATGCAGTGTCCAGGGTAGACAAAGTTGCAGAGGTTGAAATAATTGCAGAGTTATCGCTCTTTCTTCTTTGTGCTTTTTCTTATTGTTTGAGACATAAGCGGAGTAAAGAGTGACCAGATATTATTTCCTTCTCATTTAACGAAAATTGCAGGCATTAAAATTTGCAGCGTTTAAATGGATGCTACCAATCGAAAAGAAACTCAAAAGGGAATTGCGGATAGAAATTGCAGTCGTCTAAAAGCAGTCTTTACAACCGAAATGAAATCAAAAGAGAAACGAATCTTAAAAATCACTGTGGTCTAAAAGATGACAGTTTATTTGTTCAGTGTAAATTCAGGCTCGCTTGACTACATTTAAAACTTTTTGAAAGTGAGTTGAATGTAGTTAAGAGCTCAAAGCAAACATTCCATGCCTTCAAAGAATCAAATTTCAGTACGCTACATACCATAATTCGAGCTTCTGATTGGCTGTTCTAAAATATTAGTGACTTTCACTTAAATTAGTTAGGTTTTTTCATAATAATGGGAGAGGTCAAGTTTTAGACTATAGTAGTCAGTTTGATTAAAAATGAAATTTTCATACAAAAGTGACGACCAGTTCACTGATATGAAGTATGAACCGGTTCTTCAATTATTTCACGCAACAATTTTCATTTTCCAACGGTCGACCACTCGGAAATAATCTTAGGTGTTGTGGAAAATTGTCACATTTGTCAATCAGTGCCTACGTTCTGCATGTAACTCTCGCATCTGCAAAATTAGTCGAGAAATGATAAAAATTCAAACAAATCATATGAGTTTTGTTCCAGTTTTCAACGTTTCTCGACCGATTTTATAGATGCGAGTTACAGAACACTTTTTTGGGCAAAATTAGCAAAGGAGTTAGTCCATTCTTTTTTCAAAAAGTCAATAAAATTTTATTTGGCAAAATGAGCTAAACTTTTACATTGACAAAAAGGTCTATGAATTTCCAATTCAGCGTTTAAAACCGCAACCACTTACGAGTCTCGATTGCGGAAATGTCGTAATCCAAACATCTTTTTTGAACAATTTTAATTGAATTGGGTTTAAATAACGTAATATCACTTTGAATGACAATATTTCGAGAACCAGAGGTCGTAAAATTTTTAGAAAGATGTTAAAAAATTAAAACACGTTTTTTAAATTGGATCGAAAAAGAACTTTGGATGTAAATATTTTGAGAACCGGAGCATGTAGATTTTTGGTTGCATGTACGAATAGAGTTTTTAAAAACCTTTTGATATATTATATTTCGATTGGTTTTGGAAACATTTCAGAAAAAAATCATTTTTTCTTATTTAAATATTTTTTCTTTCAAAATGAGTAGGTTGGTAGTATCTATTATGGGTTCATATTGAATTTTTAACGCGTATTTTGAAACGTTTTTATTTTTCATTTTGCGGGAGGTGAGTACCTACTACATACTATAGGCTTTTTATATGAAATTTTGACTTTTTTTCATGGCGGAATTTTTTGAGATAATTGCGATAACTCTGCAATTATTTCAACCTCTGCAACTTTGTCTACCCCGGACACCGCATACGTCCCCCACCTACATGCTCAAAAATTGCAAGGATAATTGCAGCATATTTGCAGCGTTTAAAAGCAGTCAAAGACTTAACCTTGCGAATTTTAAGCCATTTGGCGGTTACGTGATGGCCAGGGTAAACAAAATTGCTGAATTTGGAAAAATTGCAGAGGCATTGCTCTTTCTTCGTCATGTTTTTTTTCTTCTTATTGTTCGACATAAGCGGAGTATAAAGAGATGTTTTCTTTTCATTGAACAAAGTTATCATCTATTAAAAATCGTGGTATTTAAAAGTTTCTTTGACTGCTTTTAAACGCTGCAAATATGCTGCAATTACCCTTGCAATTTTTAAGCATGTAGGCGGGGGACGTATGCAGTGTCCAGGGTAGACAAAGTTGCAGAGGTTGAAATAATTGCAGAGTTATCGCTCTTTCTTCTTTGTGCTTTTTCTTATTGTTTGAGACATAAGCGGAGTAAAGAGTGACCAGATATTATTTCCTTCTCATTTAACGAAAATTGCAGGCATTAAAATTTGCAGCGTTTAAATGGATGCTACCAATCGAAAAGAAACTCAAAAGGGAATTGCGGATAGAAATTGCAGTCGTCTAAAAGCAGTCTTTACAACCGAAATGAAATCAAAAGAGAAACGAATCTTAAAAATCACTGTGGTCTAAAAGATGACAGTTTATTTGTTCAGTGTAAATTCAGGCTCGCTTGACTACATTTAAAACTTTTTGAAAGTGAGTTGAATGTAGTTAAGAGCTCAAAGCAAACATTCCATGCCTTCAAAGAATCAAATTTCAGTACGCTACATACCATAATTCGAGCTTCTGATTGGCTGTTCTAAAATATTAGTGACTTTCACTTAAATTAGTTAGGTTTTTTCATAATAATGGGAGAGGTCAAGTTTTAGACTATAGTAGTCAGTTTGATTAAAAATGAAATTTTCATACAAAAGTGACGACCAGTTCACTGATATGAAGTATGAACCGGTTCTTCAATTATTTCACGCAACAATTTTCATTTTCCAACGGTCGACCACTCGGAAATAATCTTAGGTGTTGTGGAAAATTGTCACATTTGTCAATCAGTGCCTACGTTCTGCATGTAACTCTCGCATCTGCAAAATTAGTCGAGAAATGATAAAAATTCAAACAAATCATATGAGTTTTGTTCCAGTTTTCAACGTTTCTCGACCGATTTTATAGATGCGAGTTACAGAACACTTTTTTGGGCAAAATTAGCAAAGGAGTTAGTCCATTCTTTTTTCAAAAAGTCAATAAAATTTTATTTGGCAAAATGAGCTAAACTTTTACATTGACAAAAAGGTCTATGAATTTCCAATTCAGCGTTTAAAACCGCAACCACTTACGAGTCTCGATTGCGGAAATGTCGTAATCCAAACATCTTTTTTGAACAATTTTAATTGAATTGGGTTTAAATAACGTAATATCACTTTGAATGACAATATTTCGAGAACCAGAGGTCGTAAAATTTTTAGAAAGATGTTAAAAAATTAAAACACGTTTTTTAAATTGGATCGAAAAAGAACTTTGGATGTAAATATTTTGAGAACCGGAGCATGTAGATTTTTGGTTGCATGTACGAATAGAGTTTTTAAAAACCTTTTGATATATTATATTTCGATTGGTTTTGGAAACATTTCAGAAAAAAATCATTTTTTCTTATTTAAATATTTTTTCTTTCAAAATGAGTAGGTTGGTAGTATCTATTATGGGTTCATATTGAATTTTTAACGCGTATTTTGAAACGTTTTTATTTTTCATTTTGCGGGAGGTGAGTACCTACTACATACTATAGGCTTTTTATATGAAATTTTGACTTTTTTTCATGGCGGAATTTTTTGAGATTTTATATACTATTGACTGAGTTGTTAGTAATTTTCGGATGTCGAAATCGCGCTCGGAACATCAAAACTATTTTAAAAAGTATATTGTGGTTTTGGACATCAAAAGTAGTTTATCCATCTGAATTGTTTAGTTTACATAGTTTATTTTTCTGTAAATATTACATATACTAACTAAACAGTAATAATTTGATCCCAACTTATGATCATAGTCATGTGTATACCTAAATATAAAAAGTCTTATTTTCCTGAAACATAGGTAATACAAACATAAATTCAACAACTTGTTAAAGATTTGGTTATTAATTACAATCTTATTGATTTTCAATTGTTTTATTTATCACAAAAATGTTTGTACTCAAGACATTTTGTTGTTCAACAACTTAATTAAGTAATTGTGCATTTATAATTTTTCTGTATTATATTAATACTTTAAAATTTCATTAAATCTACTTAAATATTAATCGCTTGTTTTTTACGCTACTTTTGACCTACTTATTAAATATTCAATCACAACAGATAAAAAGTATACAACACCAATTATAATAAAATAAAAAGAATATACAGTATATTGTTCGACTACAGTTAGTGCCAAACCAGTCTCCGAAACTACGACGAATGTAAGAATAGATTGCAACAAAAGTGCAATCATTGTATTGATTCCAAAAACCAATCCGTAACTCTCCTCTTCTAAATAGCGAGCAACTTCCGCACTAGAAAAAAAAAACAAAAAAAAACGAAAATATAATTTATAATAAAATGTTAAATACAATTTAAATCTGAGATGACACGTTTTTTTAAATCGATGAAATTTTTTGATCTAATAAGATTTTACACATGGTGCGTATTTATAGTAATTTTTAAACAGTTGCTTTCTTATACGTTCGTTTCATATTCGAACATAAATGTGATTCACTACATAGATAGAAGAACCTGCCTGGTAGGTACAATTTAAAACGTGTCGAAATCGTGTCGAAACATTCGGAATCACTTAAATTAAGTAAAAAAATAAAGACGCATTTCGTTAGCTTAATAATCCAATTACACATTTCGGGGTGTTTCTATATACATAGATACATAATACAGAATTTAAAATTTGTATCGGTTGGAAAACACTGAAACAAAATATTCTAAATGCGTCAAAATAACTTTTAAGTCATCAAATGGCAACTTCCATCTAAGATGACTTCCATGGATAGGTAGGTAACTGAACTGAGAAACATCTGATGCAAAATCTAAAAACTTTAAAATTTTATTTTTTCGTTTGGAGATCCCAGCAGTCTCAGGATAGGAATAGAATTCCTCAGTTTAGTTGCGTGTGTTTTTTGCCTATGAACCTATATTCGCTTTAAATATAATTTCCTTGTAAAAAACAACAACAAAATTTCCGCAGAAGCGGTACCACTTTAATTCTATTGAAGTAGATCTACTTCTTTTTTTTAATCTATGTACTTCCTACTTCGCACCATCATCAAAATATTGAAATCTACTCCATCTCTTTTTCAACCTACTTCAATTTCACCAAAAAAGGCCAAATCCACTGTTTTCTTAGTCTAGGATGTAACCCCAGAATTTCCACAAAAAATCGAAAAAATATGAACCAATACCAATTTAAAGTTTTTTTTTGTTCCTAAAAACTTTTCAAAGTGTGAAATCTTTGTTATTCATTTTTGTAAGAACTTATATAAACTTATGTAAACCAATTTGTTCTTTTTTAAAACAAAAAAAAAATATAATAAACTAAACGTCTGAGATATTTGTTTTTAACATTAGAAATGTTTAAACGGAGGCATACAATATAAAAAAATGAAAAAAATATGAAACGCCTAGTAGAGAAACGGGGCGAAACGTGAGGGGAATAAACAAAATAAACAAAATCAACAAAATAAAAAAAAATAAACAAACTAAACAAAATAAACAAAATTATTTCGTTCATGCTTTGTTGTTACTAGTTTGAGGAAAAAGAAAACGAAGAAGATGATAAAACGGACAGAAAAAAAGGAGAAATGTTCGTAGGAAAAAAATGGGTATGTTTTTGATGATGATTTTTGCGAAATCTGAAAAATACCCGATTTGCGTTTTGCTTATATCTTTCGATACAATTATCCGATTTTCAATATTAAAGTATATAATTATTTGTGCAATAAAAACCACAATCGTGGCAAATTTGCTTCGCGTCGGAAAAAAAATGCTTAATGTTCATAATATGTACCTAAATTTGTAGTCGGTATAATAATTGTAAAGATACATTGTGTTTGGTTTGGCTTGCTTATAACTTCGGTTCTAATAATCCGTTCATTAAGGTCTTAAAATTTAGCTAGAATATCGGACTACATTTTTTGTATTATATCATTGCACAGTCACATAAAACTATATATGAAAAACTTTATTAAATTGCGTATTTAATAGAAACAAAAATTTAATACAAAACAATAATTTTTTAAACCACATGTATTTGACCCTTTTTAGGAAAGTTATGATGTTGGTACCTATGTTCAGAAAAGTTGCTCAACATTTAAATTTGACATTCAATGTACATACATAAATACATAAAGCTTTTTTCATTTCTAATGTTCCTCAACTATGCTGGAATGGCAAATCGGGTAAATTTTGTTATTACTTTTTTTGTATAATTATATTAAATTTAATTTTATTAATTTTATTTGTCTTTTTATAAAAAAAGAATACCTAACTAAAGTATGTAAAATTATGACTGAGATAATTTTTTGTTCTAAGTTTTTTTTTTTTTTTTCAATAGAACTAAGATCTGTAATAAAACCATGTACATATGTACATATACAAAATATTCATGTAAAAATTAAGTTAAAAATATTGTGTTTTTTTTTTAATTACATAATTTAAAAAGCGTTATCATAAACCTGCAAGTGATATCGCTGAAACGGAACGCCTATTTCAGTGGACTTAAATAGATTAAATTTAATAAAACAAATTTTGAAAATATATTTTGAAATCTACTTCGATTTTTCTCAATCTACTTCTCTTTTTTCTTCAAATCCATTTCGACTTTTTTTTCCGGAAGTGGTAACGCAGAATTTTCCTTCACATTTAATTCTCACTTTTTTATCTTCTTTTTTGTTAAAATAGAGTTTTTAGGAATATTTAGGTTAGACAAACTGCATTATTACACTTTTTTATTTGATTATTATTGCAAAGAAAAGAAAGAAAAGACATTTTCTAAAACAAATTAACACAATATATTTGTTTAATTGGTTGTATTTTAATTTTGTATGCCAGATTTTTTTTCTAAAGCCAGAAGTCTATTCTTCATTTTTTTATAAAACAAGTAGGTAAATATGCATAATAGAAAAAATACATAGTTTTAAAAAAAAATGTTTCTAACTTAAAAAAAAAGAGATCTTGTCACGCGTCGACGTTTCGCTTTCTCGTCGCATTGTGAATCGACATCACCCTTTAAAAATATATTTATTTCCTAAGTACCTATGTACATACATTTCGAAAGAAATCTAATTATTGAAATCGATTTTCAATTTCACTCGAAACTAAAGTTATGTTCTATAATTCGTTTATTTTTTAAAATTTCACAATTACTTCGAACTGTCAAAAAATGCATCCATTTTGAATTCCTTTGAAAATAAAATTAAAATGGATGTAATTTAATTGAAATTTTCTAAGAGAACAAAATTAGAAAAACTATTTTGCTTAAAAAGTGAATATATTAGATAGATTTTCCTGACATATATGTAGCTATTTAAATATGAATTGTTCTAATAAATTGTTTATTCTTTTAGTCGTATGTTCTTATATGTTTTCTACTAAAATAATAATACACAAGTACTACTAAAAAGAACCAGAAATTAAAGTTTGCTAACTAAGAATAATAAAACTAACTGGAACTGCACTAATTTGACAAATAATTCTCAAGTCATAAAGAAAGTGGATGGAATGAAACAAAATAAAGAACATCAATTTTCATTTTCGAAATTCCAATTCACAATTAATATTGCGAAATAATTGTAGAATACACAAATTCACTTTGGTAAAGTGAATTCACAATAAGTGGATTGACGAATATAATATTACATGAAAGAAAAAGGTCTTTTATGGCTAATGTAAAAATTTCAACCTACCCTGAAACGGTTATGGTGAAGGCATAAAGTGCTCCGAAAACAATATATCCAGCATACGACCAAAATATATTTGTTGTCCAGCATGAAAGTAGCACTGCCCCTCCTTCCAAAATTGATAATACTGCCAATGCTAACAAACTGCCTCTTGGATTAAGACGTGAACCATGAATAAAACCAGCTGCAAGAGCAAAAATTGCTGCCAAAAGTGTAAGAATGGCATCTACTGCTCCATTCCAAACAGTCTGAAACATTAAAATATAGTTAAAATCTTACAACGGCAATATAAATAATTAACCTATGTACCTCAGGATTTGATTCCATTGATATCCATAGTACTTGAATATATGATATAACTTGAAAGTAACCACAAACGCCGACAGCATACCAAATACTCCATTGAACAACTTTGACATTAGTATAGGCATTTTTGAAGTGTGACCAAAGTAGTTGCAATGGAGGTAAGTGCATTTGTTGTCTTGAAGTATGATTTGCGGCAGATTCACTTATGACTTTGCTTCCTAGATATCCATTTGATTCAATGGAAATACTTAATGAAGGTTTTCTGTGAAAGTATACACTAGTTGTCACTTTTGGCAAACCAAACGCCCAAATAGTTGCACAAATTTGAGCTGAAATGAGTTAAATGTTAATTTACTTCCACAGAGATTTTTGTCTTTTTAGTACTATGTATATATGTACATATTCAATAATTAAATACAAATTTTTAATAAAAGTTTAAGTTTCGAAAATGAAAATGTATATGCTCTGCATTTCGGTTTATTTCATTTTCTGAACGTATTCCATTCAAATTGTTTATGCTTTGTGAATTATTTTTGAAATTGATGCAGTTAGTTTTGTATTTTTTGGTGAAAAATTTAAGCAAACTTTATATTTTTGTTCTTCTTAGTATTTCTTTCTTTATAATTATTTTTGTAGAAAACATTTAATTTTATTGAATTGAATCTATTTTCATCCACAGTGTGACAAAACAGCTGATGCAACCACAACCCAAAGTATCTGAAAATTTAAGGGATAGGTGGCTAGCCTATCTGATAGTTTCACGAACGCAAAAAATATGTTTTCTTTTTTATAACAGGTATACTTTTTCGCACTCGGGTTTGGCAAACTTTTTTCGAAATGACTGCTACCAAAATTTATTAAAAAAAAAAAAATTAAATTACCTTGCGCGGTTTAGCTTCATTTGCCGATAGCGGTTTAAATTAATGTCGTCTATCATGAATTCATTTCACGCAGTCGAATTTCATTTTTGATAACGGTCTAAATTTACACAGCCATATTTCACTGTGCTAAAATCATCAATTCAAAAAGCACTTAAAGCTCTTTTTAATTTGGGATATACTTTAAATTAATTTCTTTTTAATAAATTGAATTAATACATAAACAGAAATGTGAGGGGCTGTCGGGGTTTCTCGGCCTTGTTAATCGGTAGGGCCGCGGATCTCCGGCAGCCCCATACATTATACTTATACTCCTATTTATATAAACCTAAATACTTTTAAATTTCAAGCCGCAAGTCATGGTAGCTAGCGCTTTGTATTTTCTATTATAATGTAAATTTATTTATATTGTAATAAATAATAATAATAATAATAATAATAATAATAATAATAATAATACATAAACATATAGAGTTAAGAGTAGGAATGTAAATGATATTTAAGTAGGTAGGTACATACTTACTTGCTAATGTTATGTAATTCAAGTCTTTATAATTTATAAGTCCAAAATAAAGAAGAGTTTGTGCTACAACACTTGCCACTAGTTTTCCGCAGAACATGGCTGCTCTTGTGTGTGAGGTTACTTGAGGATAATGTTTCTTATCGACTTTAGCATAGATGTAAGTGAAGTAAGCAACTTCAGCTGCCATGTAAGTACCGTAGAATACTTCAAGAATTTGAAGAGCTAGTAGAGATGTTGACCAGAGCAGCATGCTCCAAACAACAATACCAGCCATTCCCATAATTATTATAAGAGGTTTGTATCTGCAAGAGTTAAAATAAAAAGTAGATATTGTAATTAAATTCGAATCAGATGCTTAGAGATTGTAAGCTATTAATGAATACCCCATTTTGAATAAACCATAAAGGAATTGAAATATTTTTTAATTAAATAACCATTTGATCTGATATAATCTCGTATGCACCGTTCAGGTCCTAGGGCTTAAACGTCGACTAAATTATTTCTTTTAATAGAAATTAATTTGGCCATATTTATCTTAACTGACCATGAATAATTACTGCCAGCAGTTTATCAGATCAGATAAAATAGTGAACAAATTATCGGAAGCTTTCATTACTATAAATCAGCGTTTCCCAAAGTGTGCTCCACGAAGAATATCCAAGTGCTCCGCGGAAATATCGAAAAAAATATAAAAATTCCGTTACAATTTTTGCGCTTCTGAACTTGTCATTTTGATCGCACCAATGGAATTTGAAATATTCATTTAAAAGAAATCAATACATACAAACAAATAGCAAACTTTTTTTTTTCAAACAGCAACACTTGTAATTAGTCAAAATGCCGCTACATTCAAATAATGTATTGGTCGATTTTCTTTAAACTTAGTACCTAGCATTCTTCCCCTACCACAAAAACGCGTTCTTTTTATTTTTTAGGACCAAAAATAATGGCACCTACCAGTGCTACATAAACTTTTAAGCATCTTTCGGAAAAACATAATTTTTCTCAAAAATGGCTCCACAGATTAAATAAAATGCACGTTTGGGTCGCAAGAACTTGCTCTTTTGTGCGATCACACTGTGGTTTTGAAGTATACATGGTTTTTACACATTGTTAAAAAATCAATATACATAATTAGAATTAAATTGATTAAACAACATTTCTGAAACTGTTTTGATATATTTTATACACCATCCGATTTCTTACACAAATCTCAATTTATGAGAAAAAAAAATTTAAAATCGTTGAAGCGGTTTTTTAAAAAATTAATTTTTTATATAGGTATAATATTTTAAAACATTTTTAAGAAAAAAGATTGATACGCCATTTTTTAGTATTTATTAATGCGGGCTTTTGGCAAAAAATCATACACCCATTTTCGAAATATCGAATTTTCAAAAAAAAAATTAAAATTTTTTTCAAAATCCATAATTTGTTTTTTTTTTTGAAAATTTTTATATGGAATATTATGCAAACTTAAAGCTCTTTTGTAAAAAATTTCATTTAAACCGGTTTAACAGGTAATGAAATATGTAGTTGAAAACAAAAAAAAAATGGTTCTATAATATTATGAGATCCATTTTCAAACGATTGATACATTTTTTTCTTTATATGTAATATAGTAGTTCTTACTAATATTAGTTTACATAAAAATTTTAATCAACATCGTAGGAGCCTTTTTTGAGAAAAATTATATTTTCCATTCCAGTTTTTAAACACTTTTATGGGAGGTGGTGTTATTTTTGGTCATAAGAATAATTTTTATTTGAAATCTGCACCCAGCATTATCTAGCTGGGCGCCAAGTTTAATAAAAATAGACCAAGTCATTTTCAAATTATTAAGTTTTCAAAAAAAAAATTTCGAAACTTTTTTTAAAAATCAAAAAAAAAATTGAAATTTTTTTTTTAAATCCAAACAAAAATTGGAAACTTAACTTTTAAAACTTCTTGAAAGATTTTCTATAAAAACAATTGGTTAAAATCAGTTCAGCTATTAAAAAAAAAAAAATCACAAAAATGGTTCTATGGGAGGTACCACTTATAACAATTTTCCGGAATTTTTTTTTTATAAAATGGTAGTCTTTTTGTAAAAAAAAATACTGAATTTAAAAAAAAAGTTGTGGGCACGTTTTTGAGAAAAATGAGATTTTAATAATTTGGTAAAAACAATTGTACGGCAGGTACCGTTATTTTTGGTCTTAAATTTATTTTATTTACATATTTTATTTATTTTAACATTATCTAGCATATTTCAAACAAAAATTATTCTTGAACGTTTTTTTAATACTACAGCTAAGTAGAAGACTTATCACTATTTTATAATAGGACTTATTGAATTATTATTGATTCAAAATAACTTTTAACGGCCTTTAGTCCACAAAAACGGCAAAATTTTTGTGGACTAAAGAAGCTATTTTGAATCAATTATTCTTATAACGGAAATTAACCGTACATTCAATATATCTTCTTAAAAACTGTTAAGGAAAATCTGGGTTAGAGTTTAACAGAAACAAATTTTACATTGAGTCATTATTTACAGCATACCTATGTACATACCTCTTTAAAACAAAACAGTTTTTTTTTAATTTAAACTTTCTCATTATTTTTAACAAATTAAAATAAAGCTTTTTATGTAAGAGTTTCTAATAAGTTGAAATAATATTGCATATCTAAATTTTCATAAAAAAAAAAACAAATTTGTGATGCAAAAAATGTGTGAGTACCGGGACAGGTTTTTTATTTACCCTACTCCCGGCATATGTAGATGTTTACACATCAAAAGTTCAAAATTTTTTATTTTAAATTTGATATTTCAAAAATGGGATCCATGATATCTTGGGACACCACGATACCCCTAAATATTTGGACCTAAAATACATTTTAAAACGTTACGCTATGTCCCCGTTTCATCATCTGCTGTGGGAAAAAAAATCGTTTGTGTATTTGGAAAAGTCGTTTCATAGTAATTTGTTTGCAGTAAGAGTTTTATCTATAATTATCTCACATCCGAAAATTGATTGATTTACTGAAAATATCCACTCGCTATCACTGTGATCCTGGGATGGAATCGGCTAAGGTGATAAGTGATTGTCAAATAGGTGATTCAACTCAATTTAATTTAATTCTATATGTTCTTTCAAATGGGATTTGTCAAAAACATGGTTGCCATAGTGAAATTTTCAAATATTTGTCGAAGCTATCGAAATTATAGAACGAAAATGACGCCTGTGCCATAAAATTCTCACATTGTCCTTATATTCTGGGATGTAGCAAAGTTTTGTGTTCGCAGGATTGTTCATTTTTGTTTATATGAATGGTTGAAATAAAAACACAGAATAAATTGAATAATTTTTTTAGGCTGGTGGTAACTCTAGTGGTCTAGTCGTACTACGACAGGAACGTCAATTTTTTTTGGAAAATGACAATCACATTTTTGATGTTGTGATAGCTCTATAGCTCTATAGCTTAAAAAAAAAATAGCTATCAAATTTGATATAATTTGGCACAGACACGGTTTGGCTGATTGTGACTATCACTTATCGAAAATTACCTTACACGATTCCAACTCTGTTAGTTTTATTATGAAAATCTGATCTAGATCAGATCATGTGGATAATAAAATGCAGCTATTTTAATAAGTTTAATAATAATAGCTGTGTTTTTTTAGAGGTGGCAAAGTAAGACGCAAACGATAACGATAATCTAGAACGTATGCTAGTAGTAGTATGCTCTCATGTGCGAGTTTATAGATTAGATTTTAAGGAATTCAATCCTGTGCGTTTCATTGAAAATGGTTATAAAGTATATTTATGAGTACTTCACCACCTCCAAAGCAACACGGCTGATGACATAATTAGTTAAAAAAAAATAAACATGATATAAAAGTATAAACCAAATCAAACAAAGACAGTCGAGTAACTATAATGAGTTTGCTTCAATTATTATATCCATTATAAGTGGGTTGTTATATGAACAATAACTTTATTATATTATCCGATAAGAAATCTAGAATTAAAATCTAAATATTTATTTTTCGAATATGAAGGTCAGTTATCTGCCGAAAAGCTTTCTTTTACTATAAAACTTGGGTTTACTTTCTACTGACCGACCGATGACGGACGCGAGGCACGTTTGCATCGGCGGCGCGTCGGCTGACACACTTGTGTGGGTTAGATATTAATCTCAAAAAAATTTTGCGAAATTGTTACCCATACTGTGATAAGTTAAAAGTCCAATTAAAATTCACATGTAGACTTTTAGCACGAATTTTGAATTTTTTATAATTATGTAATTTATTTTTAAATTTCATAAAGTAACTACCATTATTTTACATGTTTTGAAATGACTATATCTTCTAAATTGTTAATCAGAGGAAGGAAAAAGTATACAAATAAATTTTGTAGAAAATTGCATGAAGTAGGTACCTACTTTTTCTATAGACATTTTTGACAATTCTCCTAGAATAACTTTTTATATGCAAGCCAGATTCGACAGTTAACTTTTTATCCAGTATTCCTTATGCCAAAGTAAAGATTATTAAATTCCTGACTTTGTGAAGTTCTTAAACGGGGCCCCAAAAGGATTTTTTTTCTTCTCTTGACCCAATTTACACGCTCTAGTATTATGACTCAATACATCTGTATTTATAAGGGTAAACTCCAAGAGTAATGAAAAAACCAAATTTCGGTGTTTATAACTAAACGATCATAACTTTGGTACTAATCCATAAATGTTTTTCGTTGATACCTCATGCTTTTGCCTAAACTATCTTCTTTTCGTACACAATAAAACAAATTATTATTTTATGACTTCTATATTTTTTTTTGGTAAAATAATACATTTAATAACATTAAAATGAGTTTTGGTGAAAAATAAGATATTTGTTTGATATTTTGGCTCATATCTTTCAAAATTCTCAACTTATCAAAACAAAATAAATGGAATCTTAATTGCCAATTTAATAACCAGATTAGTTGTTCCTAGGCTAATATTTATATGGGTTAAATTTCGAAAATTCGAACACAGTACAAGAAATATTCAAAAATTCATATCTCGAAAAGCTATCCATTACCTATAATTTTTTTTAAATGTCCTATGCAAAAAAAACTCTGCCTTTTCCGGTATCAGGAAGGTTTCCCTTCGATGTAGATATTTTTAAGTTTATAAATTAAGACAATATTATTGGCCCCTATAGGATTCAAAGATTGAGAAGTTTTAGATAACTTTTCTGCTGTGATTCCTTATGTATACTAATCTTTTTCATGTTTGAAAGTTTAATAAAAATCGGTAAGGTATGGTTCAGATTTTATGAAACTAAGACTTCCTACGCATACGAAAAAGTAAAACACAAAAATCATGCATGGGAAAAACTTTGTACTGACGACTGTATTAAAAAATGTTCTATAAATATTCCTTTTTCGTGACCTTTATTTCTTTTTCAAGATATTCAAATTAAAAAAGATAAATATAATTTTATAATAGATTACAAAATAGATATAAACACAATTCTTTTTCCAAATAATTTTTAGGACAGAATAGACCTGAAGAAGTACTTAAACAAGTACGAAACGTCGTCTATCAAAAAGTAGATAAATAAAGAAAGACCTGAAGCCCACAGAAATAGGATTCAAATATATTGAATGTTCTATAAAGTTTACTTATACAACAGATTGTTCTAAATATAATAATAGAATGTTGTTACCTTAAAAAGTCAGTGACAAGAAAGACTATCACTAGTTGAGCCAGATATGAATATGTTCCCACAGGATACACTTCCCTATTTACCTGAAATATTACAATATAAAATGTGAAATGTGGTAAAACAAAAAATAAAATAAAAATAAATAATTTATGCTTTTTGTGTTTGAAAAGTAATATTTTGAGGATCACTCAAGGATTAAACAAATTGCAATATTAAGCTACCTGTTAAAAGGGTAAATAGTGTTAAAAAAACAAGTTGCATGGTATTTCCCTTTGCAATGCACCAGTGTTGCCACTGCTGGTTAATTTAATGCTACTAAATGTGGTAATATTTTGACTTTTAGGTCTTTTGTAGGTTCGTATTAATTTATGTAAGGTTAGTATATAATAATATATACCAATATATTGTTGTCTTTAATAGTGTTATGGGCTTATTATACATTTTACTAAAAACTACAACCACGATTAATGATGATTGTGACAGATTGATATTTTCTAATGAAAAACCCGAACAGAGAGAAAAGTAATGTTACAAATACTTGCATTAAGCAGTAGGTACTGTGTCTACGTTCTGTACTGTAACTCTTGGAACCAACAAAATTGTCGAGAAACGTTGAAAAATTGAATAAAACTCATGATTTGTTTCAATTTTCATCGAGAGTTATCCACTGATAGCGTTAAAAAAATAGAATCTAATTTTAAAAATTCCTTTTTTGTTTCAATGGTAACATTAACGGTCATGTTATTTACTCTGGATTTAGTATTTTAGTGAATTTTAATCCAACTATTAAATTTAAAGATTTAAATTCATGTTAAGTTCATACCTATTATTCACAGCAAAAAATGCATTTAATCCAACGGATTTAAATTATCTTGAATACAGATGTTAATTGCTTTATACCGAATGTCAATTTTGGGAAGAAAACGTGTCAAATTTCTTTAAAATGTAAAATAAATAAAGTTAAGCGGTACAAACAGCTAAAATTTAATATTTCACAAATAAAATTTACTTTTTTATTATTTTTTTTTACATTATTATTTAATATAATTATTTGATTTCGTTATTGGTAGTAGCGTACAAAAATTCATAAAAACATGAAAAAGAAGTAAATAATATGACGTAAGACTTGGGACTTCAAGGATAAGGTTAAACATCATGACATTGCCCAACACATAATACCTACTGTTATAATTCGTCACGTGAGTTCTTAATTGTCCTACAGACCATTTTGGCCGAAAATGAGTTATGAATGCCATCTTACATTTTCGACCATGCTCTTTCGATTGCTGCAATCAGAATTGTCCTACCTCTTTTAGTTTCCGAGATAAAAAATGTGATTTTGTCCTACAGACCAATTTTTTTCGATAATTTTGTGCTTATTTGTCCTATATACATTTTTTGTATACAGTAGGACAAATTTTATACTGGCATTGGAATTATGTAAAATTTGAGCTTGAATGTCCTATATCCAATGAAGTTGGATATAGAACAAAGTTGCTGTGGTAATTTTAAGATTTTCAAGTCTGTGCTTGTTCAACTTTACCAAAAAAACAAATACTTACGAGAATTTAGCTTGCCTCTAAACACGTCCTCTCCAAACAAAATATAATGCGCAACTGGGCTTACGCAGTTATTTTGTATGAAAAATCTACTTCAGCCGTTTGACGTTTCTACGGAGAGGACGTGTTTAGAGGCAAGCTAAATTCTCGTAAGTATTTGTTTTTTTTGGTAAAGTTGAATGGATTTTTAATAAAATAATATTTAAATAAAGCAACAAACTTTACATAGATAAAAATGTCCTCTCCCCACCACATTTAGGAGCTGAACTTGAAAGGTGAGTCATATTGCACTCCAGTTCCTTGTCATAAAATAAAAAAAATCACTATTATTTCCAGGGCAATGTCTGATGTTTTGAATTCAAGTATATCAGATAATTCTTCAGCTTTATATTCTTATACTCTATGCTTCCTTATACATGCATAACAGCGAAGATGTTACAATTTATAAGACTGTCTTAAAAATAAACTGAGCTACCTTACACACATTTGTGATAAAAATATGAATAAAAGTTACGTTTTTGTTATGTTTGTTTTTAAATTAATTCACTATTCTTAGAGAAAAAAGTATTATTTATTTTCTGTTATTTTTTTAACTCAAATAAAAATAAATGAATTGAATTTTTATTTCAATAAAAATATTTGAATTTCTAATTTTTGTATTTTGTTGCGTGTTTTATATCCAATTCAAATTCCAATAGATTTGGAGATAGGACAAACATTTTTACTTTACTTTTTGATGTGTTTGCAAATGTATGGGCAGGTGTCCTATATCCATTTTGGTACTTTTTTTTTTAAACTCAATTTAATTAATGTTTCAAAAACATAAATTGTAAATTGCTTAATGTATTGAAGGCTAATTACTCAAACTTTCAAAAAATATGAAAATCCCTGTAATTACGCACAAAAAAATAAGTAAAACATGTTTTTTAAGTTAAAAAACGCTCTCCTGAAAAGTTATGTTTTTGGAGTATAGGACAAATAAGAACTCACGTGAAGAATTGTTAAAACATACTAGTTCTATTTCTTTACTTACCCACGGGATCCCGTGGTATCCTAAATCTACCCAAAACGCGTTACTTTACTTTTTTCTGGTACGAAAATATCAGAGCTTTTCTCCTCTAGCCAGAATCTACTAGAAAATTTTACCTACCTACTGCCTTTTCTTGCTTGTCAAACTACTGATAATTTCTGTTGTCAAATGTGACGTTTACCCAGCATGAAATCAGAACCATCCAAAACGCGTTTCCTGACTTTTCATTTATAGTCAAAAATTACAACAAAAACATCAAAAAGATCGAACCCAAACTTTTTCGCAAACAGTAAAGAAATTTTGATTTTTCTACTTAATCAGCCTTTTTATGCGTTTCACCCGAAAAATATTTTATCTTAAAATTTTTTGTTCGCCCGGAATTTAAGAAGCTATTGTGAGTTTCGCCCGAAGGAAATTTCGTTCGCCTACAAAAAATAAGTGAACGTTTAGGCTCTCAATGGCATTCCATTCCGCCCGAAATGAATGTTCACAATAAGGGGAATTTTTCAAACATGAAATTTCGGGTGAAACTCATAATATGTGAACAGTGAAATTTCAAATTTTCCGGGTGAAATTTTGTTCGGGCGAAACTCACAATAAGGCTGAATAAGACGGCTTCCTACTATCAAAAGCGAGTATGCGTGTGACGTTATTGTTTACCAAACGACATCTATCTTGTCTTTGAACCTTGTCAGGGATGCTTGGAGTTATGTATGTACATACATTAAAAACAAATATATTTTCATTGAGTCGCGTAGTCGTAGTCATTTTTAAACTGTTGCTAAGTTAAAAGTTGGTTTAATTGAATTTTATAAGATTTATTTTTATTTTAAAGGTTAGTCATTCTAATATTTAAAATCGGATAATTCAATTAACACCTACTTCGATAAAATACAGAATAGAATACAGTTATAGATTGATCTAATGGATTTTGAACTGCAGAATAGTAAAACAATATACTAGTTATTACCAAGCAATTATTATGAGTACACACTATTATGAATGTCCTTATTATTAATACTTAATAATAATGAATACTTAGTTGGGCAGGCACTTAAAAATACAAAAGTTCATCTGAATCCTGTTGAGTATACCTACTCATCGTCATCAATATACCTTATAGTCATTTAAAATTTTTACATCAAAAAACTATTCCTGATAAAAATAAAATGTAAACAAATTAATTTTATTTCTATGTACCTCTCCACTATCAAACAAAACCACGTGCTCATAGAATATGTAATTTCTCTCTTAGATCCATCCCACTGACAGAACTTCTCTTTTAATTTTATAAAAAAAACTATTGAATATTGAATAAATAGAATACCAAATTATAGACCAGCAGCAGCACCACACCATGCAGTCAAACAGCATTGACATTGACATCTCGCATAATTCCAATCGAGTCAGCTGGTCATAATGTTTATCACAAAATTTAGAAAAGGTAAAAAGATTATTTTGGCTTACTTGTTCTTGTGTAATGTTCCTCCATTCGCCGAGTAAATATTCTGTGATATAAGGTTCAGATGGCCGTATCTCACGGATAAATCCAAAAACGCACAACAAACACGATATCTTTAGCCAGGGTTCCATTTTGTTCACGATTTTGTTTTGACAGATACAAATTTTTAAAACTCTGAGTGAAAATAAAGCAAAAAAATAAATATTTTTTTATCAGAAAGCCGCGAAATGCATTACCGGAAAGCTAATGACTTCCTTCAATGTCTCCGCCGAAATGAGACCTAATCGAATCGAACCGAAAAGCGACTGAGACTGATGCCATGAGATAAATTAGAATCATTCGATGAATTACACTGTCGTATTGTTTTCTCCACTTTCCTCTACAACTCACTCGTCGATCTCACCAGTAGCAAAGGTGCACGTTTAAAACATTGCTTTAAAGCTTTCGAAAAATCTTATCTTAATGTTATAATAATAGTTTTTAATTATTCTTCAGTAAGATTGTGGCGGTTTATTACTATTATTCTTTTATTTTTTATTTTAAAATACATTATGCAACTCACACCATTTAACATTTACTAGAGCAAAATTAACAAAAATAATAATTTGAGAATGTATTGAAGCTAGAGCACAAAAACAAGACGTCAACTTCAACCCGAAATTGTTTGTCATGTGCAGTGCAAAAGAAAACAAAATGCGATATATACAGTCATACAGATAGAAAATAATTCAAAATACTACTCAGAATCAAAAGAGAACAAACGCAAGGTCATTTACGTTTCTTTTCTCTTTTATACTTATCTAAATTGTTTTTTGTAAGTATGTATTTTAGTTTAAATACTTTTTGGGTGGCAAAGCAGAGTTGTGAATGTGCTTTATAAGTAGCAGTTCTACTTTATTTTGCCAACATTTGCTTTTTAGAATAGAGAACTTAGATTTTTGCATCCTTTTAAATTACTTTATCTAATGTTTATTCTTTTAATCAATTACAGAATGGACTTCTAGAAATCGTTTAAATTTCAATAATTCAGTTTTTATGGCATCACTTCTTTCAAAATCAAAATGCCACAATAGACGTTCAAAATTTAGTTACATACATATTAGCTGCGTTTTACTGGTCATTTGCAGCTAACGCAGAAATAGAAGTACTAATAAACCGCCTCAGCCACATTTATGTGTTAGATATTTAAGAAAATCTACTTTACCTAGGTACTATAAATAACACTGTTTTTTTATCAATATAATAAATCAAGAAATTTAATTATTTTATGTAAAATATTTTTTTCATTTTTATCAAATAAATCATAAAAAAGGCCTCTTTCTTACTTAGTTAAGTTTATTATAATTATTCATTTAATATAAGTTAATAAACTTAATTGAAAGCTGCACAAAATAAATATTTAAAGAACAAATTTTGTATCTTCTTCAAAAAGTCAAACTATGAAAAACCTATAAACGCCAACTTTGGACATATAATTTAACCATCCATAATCTAGCAGCAGATATATCATATTGTAACATGTGGCACGAAGAGATAGCCAAAAAAGGTAGAACCGAGATTGCATCATGTTTGTATTAGCACGTAACACAAGTACCTGATCTTGTTCGAAACTAAATTTTCTAAAACTAAAGCTAAAAGAAGATTTTGAAATTTGTTAAAATGTGCTAACATTTTTACATTGACGGAAAGGTCTATGAATTTCCAATTCAGCGCTGAAAACCGCAACCGCTAATGAGTTTCGATTGCGGAAATTTTCCCCATCCAAACATTTTTTTTAATAATTTTAATTAAATTTGTTCGAAATAAGGTAATATCACTTTGGATGAAGATATTTCGAGAACCAGATGTCGTAAAATTTTTTGGTTTTCAGTTTTAGAAAGATCTTAAAAAACTAAAAGCCTTTTTTGAAATTTTCAACCATCTTCGAGTCTCGATTGCAGAAATATCGCTATCCAAACAATTTTTTGGGTTGGTTTTTGAAATTGGGACTAAATAGAACTTTGGATCTAAATATTTTGAGAACCGGACCACGTAGAAGATTTTTGCTGACACGTGCGAATAGGGTTTTTAAATACCTTTCTTTTGATGTATGTTTCGATGGGTGTTGGAAACATTTAATTTTTGGGGTCAAAATTAGCAAAGGGGTCCATGATTTTTTCAAAAAGTCAATAAAAATGTATTTGTTGAAATGTGCTAAAATTTTTACATTGACGGAAAGGTCTATGAATTTCCAATTCAGCGCTGAAAACCGCAACCGTTAACGAGTTTCGATTGCGGAAATATCCCCATCCAAACATTTTTTTTAAATAATTTTAATTAAATTTGTTCGAAATAAGGTAATATCACTTTGGATGAAGATATTTCGAGAACCAGAGGTCGTAAATTTTTTTGGTTTTCAGTTTTAGAAAGATCTTAAAAAACTAAAAGCCGTCAACCATCTACGAGTCTTGATTGCGGAAATATCGCCATCCAAACAATTTTGTTTTTAACAATTTTAATTAAATAGGTTCGAAATAAGGTACTTTTATTTTTTATTTAATATTAGGTGATACCTATGTGAAGTATAAATTTAAGGTATATATGTAGTTCTTTTTTTAAAGTTATATGTACATATGTACATTTATAATGATTAAAATAAACATTGAAATTACCCTACATACATACTTATTGTGTAGTGTATGCTTTTTAAGGTTTTTATTTAACTATGCCGATAAATCAAAACAAAATATTAACAATTTTTCTTTGGTAAATTTTTCTTTGAGTTGGTAGGTTTTTTTAGAATGTTTGGTAGGATTTTTTTCAGAGAGTGGCAACCGTGAGTAAGACTAAGAGTAATGGATAAAGAAAAGAAAACGACTGCGAGATTTACTCTTGAAAGCTTACTCATTTAACAAAATTTTACAAGAACTATGAACACAAAAAAGGACAGATAAAATACAATAGTACTTAAGTACGCTTCATCTTTTGCATAAGTATACCTGCCAACCTAACCATACTGTGATAGTTTTTGTTTGTCTTTTTAATTTATTATTTCAGTGTTAATTTATTTAAATAATATACTAATTTTTATTGAAGATTCAAAACTAAGGCATCGTTTTTAAATTACAAAAATGTAAATTCTGATAAATTAAAAATTAAAAAGTCGTAAATCCAAATTTAATGAATTTTCACAAAATTTTGTTAATAATTGTTGATAACTGTAATTTTCGATTTTTTTTTTCCGTTCTGGAATGTTATAGCTAATTCAGTGTTTTTAATAAATAAAAAAATGTTTGTTTGTTACGCCAATCTATTCTTACTGCTTAATGGCTGATTACTGCTTAATGGCCTTTTAAGAGAACTTTTCAGGTGCTGGACGGTGATGGCTAAAATACTATCTGCACAACAACAGCAGCCACTTTCGATTGGTAAGAGTGTATCGGCAATTGAAGTCTACATGTACATAATGGTGATGATGGCTTTTCGGTTTTCCTTGGTTAGTTTTGGCACGATTTATGTAATTTTGTTGTTGGCACAATCTGACTTTGGGACAAGATCCCTCCCATATCCGGCGAGCTAACCCGAGTGCCGCCAGCGTGCCTATCTCACGGTCAGACGTCCCTCTCCCTAGCTCGGGTTACCCTCTGTTACTCCGTTTCCTATATTCTATTTTTATCTTCATTTCTTTTCCTCTCCCCAACCTACATGAATTTCTCGTAAAACTTTCCTCTATTTTTTGTTTATATAGTTACATACTTACTTTTACCTTTATGTCCGTTTCCGTCACCTGCCATTTTCGAGATCGTTTCCCTTTTTTATTTCCTTTGTTCCTGTTTTATTTCAATCTGATGTCCACCAACCTATCCAAATCCCAATCCCGATACTAACACAATGTACAAGTGAGTTGGATTTACGATATTCCTACAGTTAGATAAAAATAAAGCATGCCATGATTGTGTAATATTTTTAATAGACCGCCTACTGCAACAACTACTTTTCTTATATTCATTTAACTCAACTTCACAAAGAGAATATAACATTTTATTTTTAATATCACACCTACATTTCCTTTGTTTTATTTTTTGTATTTGTTATTGTAAGTAATGAAAATTCATGAAGAGGTAGTTTTATTATCTTTATTATTAAACAAAAGAACAATTATTAACTTAAATTTTTTAAAGATTATTTCGGATCTGGTCCATTCTTAAGTTTTCCTTTTCTTCAACAGCACTATCCACTGTTTTCGACCAAAAATTTGGTTTGTGATAGGACCTACATATTTCGGGCTTAATGGCTACGTAAATAAGAAAAATGTCCGTTATTAGGTTCAAGGGATGTTGTGGGATCGAATCGAATCGAATCCCAGCCCCTGCCATCTAAAAACAGAAATGATATTTTTACGAGAACTACCTCCTCCGAGGAATAACCAAATCCTCCACTCCATTCCTGCAGACGACCATGACACCCACGCAGGAATGGTTGAGAGTTGTTAGTTATACTATTGAATTTATTTGCTAATCTTTTGTATGATAATAATATATTTTATAAATTTCCTCTCTTGATAATCTTAGAATCTTAGAATCAAAAACATTCTCCCCACAATAAAATCTGTGATTTTCTTACTCCTATACATGGTCACCTACCTCAAGAAAATCTTTAAAAACAACCAGGATCGAGATATTTTATTTACAAAAAAACAGAGATGGAAGCGCGAGAAAAATGTTTTATTTTCAATAGACAACACAAATTTTAAAGAGACAAAGCACTGCGACTGCACATAGACCTTAAAATAATCCCTTGAAAAAGAGATTTGTCAAAAGGTCGTTAAAATACACTTTTTCGGTCTCATATGACACCTTTTTCTATGGACGTGAGACATCTGTAAATAATTATTTGTGCCCGAACATAATTTTTTGTCTAAAGGTATGTATTTTCGAAATTAAGCCAAATAGGTGAACTAAATGTGTGTAAGATCATGAAAAAAGGATATTTTGTAGAAAGAAAAGAGCCTTATAAAATGTTGGAAAGTTATCTATCTATATATGTACATATATAAAAATGAATCTCAGTTTCCCTTAGCGCTAAAACTTGAGAATGGCTTTACCGATTTTACTGATTCCATTCATCTTTTCTGTTTAAGTTTTCTTTCACTTTATAGAAGGTTCTTATGGAAACAAAAATTTAAAAAATTGCTCAGAAAATTGGTAAATTTCAAAAAACTTACGGTCGTATTTATTAGATTTTTGTCTACTTAGACACTGTCTAACTATTTTCAAATTGGTGGAAATATGCTTTATTTAATAAAAATAAATATCACATTATTCACGGTTAACGTAATCTACTCTTGTGACTAAGTTAGGCAGCTTTAAGACAACAATAAACAAGGTTTTGGAACACATTTTCCAAAGTTGGACAGTTGTCTAAAGTTGGACAACGTTTATAAATAAGACCATTAATGACTATATCACTTAAGGACTATTTTTTTTTTTTTTTTTTTTTTTCAAGTGACAAAAAATTCAGAAATTCGAAAAAAATATTAGGAATTCTATAAAATTATTTCCCCAAACACGAAAATCTATCAATAAAAAAATAATTTATTCAATTGTTAGTGCACACTGCACTTACGATTCTGTCCGAACTTTTATCCAGTTATCAGTTTGTTAAGTGAGTTTTTTGAAAAGTGTTTGTTCATCGCAGTAAGTTCACAGCAATCACGCCTTATATTTTAAGTTTAATTTAATATAATGTACATACATACATATGTAGATTTTCAAATTTTCACCAGTTACACGTACCATGTTAGGTCACAGAACTCGCAATGCTGCAAGTAAAAGATATATGTACATACATGTTCGACGAAGTCACAACTGACGAGCAACGCGAAGCCCGAAATGAAGTTGGACGGAATCGATGGAATTGATATCAAGAACGTAGAAATGTTTCGTTTAATTGAGCTGCATTTAGTTATAAGTTATAACGTGGCAATCTATAACAGTTCACAGGAAATCGTTGCTATTGGAAGAATGAACGTTGTGTGGAAACATTGCAAGGCATTGAAGTTTAAAAATGAAGCACCAGTGGCCAAGTTAAATTGACGCCATTGGTACCGTCACCGGAGCCACTACATTCGTTTGTTTCCGGAAAAGGATCAGATTGCATAAATTTTTGGACTCATATCCAGCAATACAATAATTGTTTTCAAATGACGTCATTTAAGGCAAAAAAAGTTATTCGAGATAATTTTATGCCTACTTTCAAGGTGAGTATAATGAAAACTTTAACCACCATGTGTCTGGTGCGAAATACGTTGGGAACTCTCAATTGACATGGTGTAAAGTACTAAAGTAGGTTGGTAGCTCATGGCGGTATGAATACAATCTATGTACTTACCCTTGCAAAAAAATTCATTTTAAAGGGTTTTTTATTTCCATTTATTTTAAAAATTATAAAATTGAAGAAATTCCGTGCAAAGCCGGAGCGGGTCAGCTAGTATTTTATATTATTTATGATATTCTAAGTTATATTATTAATGGTAATAAAAAACACATTAGAAAATGAGAAATTATCTGGAACTTTCAATGTCGGGCAAATTAAGGATCTGTTTATTGCCTTTTAAACGACATAAAACGAAAATCTAATTTCAACTTCTATTTCACTTTCTACATGCATCCCATAGAGTACCTATATTATCTAGAGAACCGACTCGTACCCCCCTTGCCTAAAAAACCCGCAAATTTTATTTGAGCACAGTAAGAAGAGAACAATCTCCTAAATTCCCTGTCCGTGAATTCGTGTGAATTGTAGATATAGCACATCTCTCTTCATATTTCTCTGCCCATCTTTTGAATTTTGAAAGATACACACAAAAATACGAACATTACTGAAAAAAAGAAAAGAAAGATGTGCACGCAAGCGTCGTTTCCACCATTGCAGCTCCGATGTGACTGAAGGTCGGTGGGTTAGTTTTTGTGTTTTGTTTTCATCTCAGTAAAAGAGAGATCAAATTCCAGCGATGGACTTTTTTACAAGAAGTATGAACATGGTTTATAATACAGTTTAGTTTTAAAAAAAGTATTTCATATCTGGTGGGAGAACTGAGCAAAACTGAGCCAATATCCATTAAATTATCACTAGGTTAGTGCGATTCCATTAAAAATGCATTGGGCAACTAACACATATTCAGCCTTGTGGAGGAAATCCTCTCAGTGCAGCTTGTAGGGTGAAAGAGAAAAAGCGCTGAAGTCTGTTCTCTAGATAATATAAGTACTCTATGATGCATTCCCAGATCAGTTTTGAGTAATTTCGGGAAATGAGTCACTGCTATCCTGAAATAAAACCAAAATAAACTAAAAAATTAAATAAAGGCCTCGGGCGATTCAAAGCCAAAATTCCAATCTTAAAATTAAACTTTTTGTTATACATTAGGGTTTAGCTTTATTGAGCATAAAAATAGATAAAGGTACATAGATATTTCAAAGAATTTTGTGAGATAAGTTAACATACATTAACTATGGTACAAATCAAAATAATCAATAATAATAATAATTTTACTTGATTTGCTTATCCTTCTTCGACTCAGTATATCTAATTAATATCCTCTTCCGGCTCGTATTCTGCATTAAAATCTTCTAGTTCTATTATCTTTAGTTCTTCATCTTCGTCGCGTTCTTCTTCTTCAAAAACATTCTGATAGTAAACTTTTTCATCTATTGATACTTTATCTTCCATGGCCTTAGTTTTTTTTGCAATATCTTGTTTTTTTTCATTAATGCTTTTTATTCTTGGCTGACTGGGCTTTTTGCCGCGGGGATTTTTGCTTGAAACATCAATTCCTTAAATTTAACAGTTGTGGGTAAAAAAGAAAATATTAAATAAATTTTTATCGAGCTATTTTATGACTTACCATGGCGTCTTTTCATGTGTTTGTTATAGTTTGGCCAATTAGTGAATTGATGATTGCAATCATCACATGAATACGGCCTGATGCCGGTGTGAATGTTGTGATGGGTCTTAAAAATAAAAGTTACATTTTTTTATAAATTCGGTTTATTAAACAAAAATAGTTATTCGTATAAAATGCGATAAAATACCAGTGCGTTAAGGTAAGTTCAAGACAATACAAAAAATATGCAGAGCCTAACTCCACACGCACGTGTAAGTGCTAATACTATAAATGCTTTAAATCTAAAAACCTCTTCACTTTTCTTAAATGAATAGTTTAAAAAAAAAAAAAAATTAAATTAAAAATCGCAGGTGGGTAATTGCAGCGTTTAAAAGAAGTCTATGGTAGGCATTGCCTACGACGGTTGTTATCTCCTGGCAAAAAAACTATGAGATAGCGCCCCTGGCCAACAAAAAAAAAACTCCAGTCACATTATTGTTTTATAACAGTCCATTTTCATAGTCTTCATTACTTGTAGTTAGGTGTTTATGTAAGTATATGTTATAAGTAAGTGTATATGTAGATAAGTATATTATAAGTAAGTATATATGTAAGTAGATATACATGGGTAAGTAAGTTTATTTCGTTTGTAGGAGTAAAAATAAGTGAAATCTCGTAAAAGTCGTCACTGTCCAAAATTTATTGTTAAGTCATATATTTTCCATCTTCTCACCTCGATCGCTGGCCCAACCGATTCTCAACACACACAAGTTCGTTATGTTGTCTCAAATGTTGAAAACTAAATTAAGTTCACACATTAACATCTATTTTTAAAAAATTCAATTAAAAATTGTTACCATTCAAAATATTATTAAAAAAAGTATAAGAATTTATAAAATATAACCATTAGTATAAACTTTGTATACCTATGAAACCTATAGTAATATTATGGGCAGTTTTTTTTGCGTTTGCGTTAAACTTTGAATACTTAGAATAAGGGTAGGATAAGGAATGAAGTATAAGTAGCAAGAGCGAGAGAACCCTAATATTTAAATTACTATTACAATAAGGAAAGTAAAAGAGATAACTGTGTAAGGTGTTTGCGCCGCCGTCATGGCAAGGCAAAGAGCAGAATAAAGAAAAAACAAAAATATTTTTGTGTCTATCTCCTTTGACTGCTTTTAAACGCTGCAAAAATGCTGCAATTATCCTTGCAATTTTTAAGCATGTAGGCGGGGGACGTATGCGGTGTCCGGGGTAGACAAAGTTGCAGAGGTTGAAATAATTGCAGAGTTATCGCTCTTTCTTCTTTGTGTTTTTTCTTATTGTTTGAGACATAAGCGGAGTAAAGAGTGACGAGATATTATTTCCTTCTCATTTAACAAAAATTGCAGGTATTAAAATTTGCAGCGTTTAAATGGATGCTGCAATCGGAAAGAAACTCAAAAGAGAATTGCGGATAGAAATTGCAGTCGTCTAAAAGCAGTCTTTGAATTTATAAAAAATAATTTGTTTGCATTGCTTATGTTAAGCAAGTTGAGCGGTAGGGAAGAATATGTAAAGATGAAATAGCTAGTAGGTAGATCCTATACAATTATACATTCATTATCATATTCTGTTTTCTTGCAAGATTTCGGTTGATGGATATTTTATTTATTAGTTTTTAATTTAGTGCAAAATCAATATAGTTAAAATTATTATTATTATTATAATATTTTTGATTTTCAATATGACAAAAAATTGAATTTTTGAACATAAGTAATAATTGAATAAAATAATAATTATTTTTATTATCAATGAAGTATGTAGGTAATAATTATAGGTAGGTACCAATCGAATACTCATTCGAAAAAAGCGGGTTCAAACAAACAGAGTCAACGCAAGGAAGGTGTTTACGAGTTGTTTTGTTCACGAGTTTGATGACTCGTGATTTACCACACAAATAAATCGAATACGAACGAGTATACCTTGCAACCGAGTTGAATGGGTTTGAATAAAAACGAGTCAAGCGCTCGTGAACAAAGTGTGCACGATAAATATGCTCGAATGTGCTCGAATCGAAAAATGTGTGTTGTGTATTCGAGGTTGACGGTTGATGAGTATTGGGGAAGCTAAACTCTTCTGTATGGATTTGGTGGTTGGTTTTGTGATTACATAGCTGTCTAGGCAGTACGCTACGCATACAGATTTTCCTCTGAATTGAAATTATTCCATCATGATTACAATTAAACTTTATTTTTGCAAAGGCACTGTTTTGCCATGTAAAAACATAAGTAATCCTTTTTAAAATAATAAACCAATTTGTTTGACTTGACTTCTGAGTATTTTTACTCGTGAATAAAATGACTTGTGAGTAGAACAATCGAGTATAAACGAGCATAAGGAGAAAAATTGAATTTTTCGAACAAACTCGAACATACTCATTTTAATCTTTGGTAGGTACACACCTAGATACCTTTCCAAAATATTTGATTACCTTCATAATTATGTACATAGGTCATAGGTATATAATTTTTGCGAGTGTAGCAAAAATCCGAAAACGGTTTCTGAAAACAGTTTCTCAGGGTCTTAGATACAAATATTATAAAATTAAAATTTTGTTTTGTAGGTTTAGTTGTAATTATTTTCCTAATAATTACATAGGTATAATTTTTAAACAAATTCTAAAAAAGGGAGTACCTATTTAGGTATTTAACTTTTTTGTTTTTTATGTTTACATTATTTATGTAGGTATGTATATTACATATTTTATTTTTTCCAAAATAATTCATTAATTCTTTATAAGCAGTTGTACTGCAGAGTCATGTAGAACAACTTTAATTAAAAGCTGTAAAAAAAGGGTAAAACTATTAAAAAAACTATTATGAAAATGTATTACATATTAGGTAAGAACAAAATTTATGGAGTTCTATTCCCTTGTTTAACATTTCATATCTAGCTGTATGTCCTAGAAATAATAAATATTAGGGGTTATTCATACAACGCCGTAAAGTCCTCGTAAACGTGGTAAACTGCGTAAACCTGTCAAATGTTCATACAAATTTGACAGGTTTACGCAGTCATTATTAGAAGGCAGAATCGTTGCACAGTTTGTTCATATAATTAATTTGAGGTTTCACCTCAGAAAATAAAAAAACACATTTTTTTTTAATAAAATCGAACCTAAGAGTTTTATTTGCCTAAGATCAATGAAGAATATATCAAAAGACGAACCTTGCTGAAATGAACTAAATGCGTACCTTTTTTGACACCTTCAAAGCTCAAAATGAAGGCCTCATTGAGGGAATCGAAGTGTAAGACTGGAATTTTTTTATTTGATAGCCAAGAATCTTTCTATGGCCAAAGTTTTGTCCTTGATGAAATGAGGTATCTCTTGTCATTTAATGGTTAGTGAGTAGGACTGTGCTTGTATGCTTTATATTTTAAGTTATGTCAATTCAAAGAAAAATGTCAATTTTTAAACTTAAAAAAAAAAAATTAAAGTAATTACTCACCAATAAAGTACTTCTGAAGCGGAATGGTTTTTGACAGAATTCGCATTGAAAAGGCATTTCTCCAGTATGAATCCTAGTATGTGAATTCATAGCATCCTTTGTGCGAAATGTTTTGTCACAGCCAGTCCAATTACATCTAAAGGGTTTATCATCTGTATGACGAGTTTTGTGTTTCGACAAACGCTCTGAAGTTTTAAAACTGGAAAAATAATTTCAATCAAAGATATCTTAAAAGATTAATTTTATTATAATTTGCAAAAAGAAGCTTAAATTTAAGTATAAATTTGATAATTTGTTTATGTTTTAGGAATGGAGGTGACCTACAATTTTGTGCCGAATCCCAACAAGAGATACTTTTGGGGAATTTTTCAATTCCTCGCAAAAAGTAGTACCCATTAAGTAAAAATTTCTGGTTATAGACGGTAGAAGTTGCCATTCGGCACCCATACCTTCGGCGCAACATTCCTAGGCAATAAACATTACGCCACGGGCTACTACAAATAAAAAAATAAGCCTGGGTGCGATCCACACTGATAACATCTTATTCATTAGTGCCCTTAAAAACTGGAGATCCGATGTTATTTTGTATGTAGATATAAGGACATTCCCAAAATAAAATAATACACCTTTGAGTAATTTTGTGTAGGTAGTTGTTTTACTTAAAAATATTACAGATATATAATTTAAGTTGTATCTCATTTTGTTGAATTAAGGGTCAGTTTGTTCACAGTTGGTTTAATCTGTATCATGACTTTCAAGGGCTCTAATTAAATGGCGCTTATCAACCAAAATCGACTGATTAGCAATTTCCATCATTAACAACTCAAATTATGGATTTCTTCATAAAAATTTTGGTTACCATGTACATTCGATGATTTATCAGTAGTTTCAATAATCTTTGATTAAACAACTGTGAACAAACTGGCCCAAAATCTTCATAAGCTGAAATATGTGCCAGTTATAGCTATCATTGAAATTGCATTGCACTGAACGTGGCCATTTTTTGCAGAGATGTTTATGATGTTGGCCTTATGAATAACCCAAGTTTTCGACCTTGACCGCCGAACACAACATTGTCAAAAATCAAAAAAAAAATTAATAAAAATAAATTGCCGATTTGAAGAATCAAAACGAGGAACACGCACGCATGCACACTTTTAACGTCAAAAACGTGAAATATCAAATCGGAACTACCAGATCAATATTTGACCAACCCTACACACTGTATTTATTTGCTAAAGTTAAAGTTATTGGTGCAAAATTTTAAACGATTTAGTACGATGTTAAAGCAATTTTAATATGATAAAAAATGCTTAACATCTTACTAAATCGTTTAAAATTTTCCGCCATTATTGCTAAATGTTGGAAAGCTGTATTAAGAAAACTCTTGGTTCTACAGAAACCGTTTTGGGCTAAAATTGAAGACAATGTAGTTTCCTTGAAATTGTAGGATGAACTTACAACTTACTTATACCCCCCAGGGTAGAAATCGCCTAGGCTAATATCTAATTATTTAAAAAAAAAAAAACATCTATTGATTAAAACAAGTTCCGAACATTATTGAAGGCTCCTTCAATGTCTAGAAATGCGGCCAGAGTGTATTCTTTGTTCTTGAGTGTTTTTTCAATAGTGCTGACGACACTATGTAGTGCTGTCTCTACACTTTTTCCTTTTGTATACGCATGTTGGGCTGGAGATATGTTTTCCGGGCTCATTGTATTGCGAATATATAGGTCTATTAGTCTTTCAAACGTTTTTAGGAGAAAGGACGTGAGACTGATGGGTCTGAAGTCTTTAGGGCCTGTGTGGCTTGGTTTTCCAGCTTTCGGAATAAAAACCACTTTGACTTCCCTTCACGCCTTAGGTACATATCCCCATTTCAGGCTACTTAGGTATATGTTTTTTAAGTGAGGGGTTACATGGTCAACATATTTTTGTAACATCATGGGGAAAACACCATCCAACCCTGGTGATTTGTACGGTGAAAAGGAGTTAATAGCCCATTTAACCCCTTCTTCCGTAATCAACTCTGCGGGTATTGTGTTCTCGATGCAGAGCCCCAATTGTGGATTCTTTTTATCATTCGAGGTGCAACCTGGAAAGTGTGCGTTTACCAGGAGTTCTAGTGTTTCGCTACACGATTCCGTCCAATGTCCGCTTGGTTCTTTAAGAGATCCTAGAACAATCGGTCCTTTGGCTAGTATTTTTCTGAGTCTTGCTGGTTCATTAGTACTCTCAACTTGACTACAGAAGTTTCTCCACGAGCTGCGTTTTGCTCTTTGTGTTTCTATCTTAAATTTTTTTTGACTGGATTTATAGATTTCCCAGTCAGTGTCTGTTCTTGTGCGTTTAGCAACGTTGAAAAGTCTCCTGGTTTCTTTCCTAATGGTGCCAAGTTCGCTTGTACACCAGGGTGGTGGTTGGTTTTTGTTGCGTTTTTTCCTTTAGCAAAAAAAATCATAAGTCTGCAATGGAGCTAATTTTTCCACTCACAGACTCAATTATTTTATGATTGATTTATAAAATCATGGGTACCTATCAATGAACCTAAACCGGCTAAATATTAAGTTACTCACAGTTTATTGCACAAGTCACATTCGTACGGAGTAAATTCAATATGAGTCACCAAATGTTCTTCCAAATTAGCCCTCTGTATGAATTTCTTCCCACAATGGTCACAGACAAAATCTTTCATACCTTAAAGGACAAAAAACGCACGATAAAATAAAATTTACATTTTGAAAAATTTTCATTCTTACCTGCATGCATCTTCTGATGGAATTTCAAATTGGATGAACTTCGAAAACTCTTGTCGCACAAATTGCAACTGAACTTTAATCGCATATCATCTGGCAGATGGCATTTGCTATGAATCTGCAGTGAATTTGTACTATTGAAACCTTTACCACATTTGGAACATATTAGCATTTTAAAAAGTACATCATTATGCAAACATTGTCGGTGCCTATCCAACTCTGCAAAAGATTTACAATTCTTATTACAAATATCGCAAAGCAACCCCAAGTGCTGTCGGTGACGTTGACGTATGTGATTAATTAGGCTATAGTAGCGTGGGAAGACTTTTAAGCAATCGACGCAAACCCATGAAGACACCTTTTCCTCAACATCTTCATAATGCTTTGCAAGTTCGTGGGCAGTGCAAAATATTTCCGAGCAGTGTATGCATTTCCAAATATAATCACTCCAAGTGGAGCTGTTCATTCGATCAAGAACAGAGACTGAGGAACTAGCATCCGCTTCTTGACAACCACTGAGGTATTCCGACTCAAAATCCGGCGAATTACGCAATGGTTCGATCACGTCTACACCATTGTCTTCTTTATGTTTACTTTCATTATTTTCTATGACTTCAATTATCTCGTATTCTCCATCAAAGACCTCTCCAACTTCGTCTTCTACGTACCCTACTGCTGTTTCAAGGTCCGAGTCCCCAGGAATTATAGGTTCCCCGGGTTGTGCATCGTTTACTTTTTCACCGGATATGAATATTTCAAAGGTTTTTCTGTTTGCTCTATTCATTTTGATTTCAACAACTTCCTCCTTTTCAGAGCATATAGCTTTCTGTGATGGATGTTCCCTTATAACCTCATGATTATCATCAAAAGAAACATCTTCATCATCGACTTCGTTTGACCATTCGGACGGCGATAAGGGATCAATATTATCAGAATTAGCTATTGGTATCTCCTTCCCGATAGTAGGTTTCTCCAAATTAGAACCAGTTGCAGTTGTAATCAAATCAAAAGATTTTCTTTCCTCGAAAAGTTTTTCCTCTTCACAAGTGGTTATATATTCAGTTTCATTTTTAAATTTTTGTTGAACATTCAAAAGTTTTTCCAACGATTGTTGAGATTCGTGTACTCTACCGTAGAATTCGAAAGAAGCATTTAAATTTCGAATACATTCTGGACACACACCTCGAGGCAAAACATTATTTAAATCAATTTCCAATTGGCAGCACTTTAACAATTTTGTACATATATCATGATTGTTGTCTCTAATAAACGTCAAAGTTTCCGATTTCTTCAATGAAGCACATAATCGACAAATTGCAACCATTACTATAATTGTTTATTATTAAAATATATGTTTCAAAATGTATTATCAAATTGTGTTCTACTTATATGTAGAATTATTCTCTTCTTTTTTTTTGTGTTAAATAATAATAATAGTTGAATGTTTAACTCGAACTGTACAGATAAAGAGCGAAAATTTTGTTTATGATTACGAGTTTAATTACATCTCAAGACTGAACAGTGAACACACGCACAGATTGAAGACTGACAGTGACACGACGTTAGTGCATTGCCCGTTTACACATTCGTTTTACTGAAAACGCATCCAGGAAGACCAGGGATGAAATATCGTCTCTCAGCAATGTATCAACAGTTAAAAAAAAAGTGTATCGAATTGTATTTTTTGACTTTTTTCAAAAAAAATTTGTTTGAAAACGAATAGTATCAAGATAAGAACATCTTATAATATGAGAAAAAATAAAATAACCATATTGTGTATTAGAACGTTTTTATCGACCATTAAACTGAGATTTAAGTACATTTACCCTTAAACTTCTTAAAATATAAGTATTGATTTACCATACAAAATTATTTCGTTTCAAAATACCAATAGCTTATTTTGCAATTTGAACTAACCTTTATGCCCATATTACGTTGAACGCATATGTTCGAGAATAAAATTTTTGTCCTTGACACAAATGAAAATTGTTATCTCGTTTTCCTTCAAAAGAAAAAATGAAAGTATTAAAAACACTTAAACAAAATCCAGATTATTTTTAAAATAAATAGATAGAACCTATTACTAATTTAAACTTATTATTTTATTGATACCGAAGTTCCACTATACGTCAATCTCAATGTGACAATGCGAAACAAGCAACAAAAAAAGAAGCCCCAGTTGTAGAGAAAACAATGCAATACAAACAAATATATTTACATATAAAAACACTTTTCCAAAGGCGCGACTAGTATACACTTTTAGTCGTATTTATTAGATTTTTGTCTACTTAGACACTGTTTAACTATTTTCAAATTGGTGGAAATGTGCTTTATTTAATAAAAATAAATATAATATATAATTAACGGTTAAGACAATCTACTCTTCTGTCTAAGTTAGGCAGCTATAAGACAACAATGAACAAGGTTTTTGAACACATTTTCCAAAGTTAAACAGTTGTCTAAAGTTAGACAACGTTTATAAATAACACCATTTGTGGTTTGTCGTTGTGTATGTAAGTATATTTGTTTTTATTGCATTGTTTTCCTCACAACTAGAACCGCCAAATATAATATAGTTAGTTAGATATGGTTTTTGGAAAAGCCTAATAAAAAATAGCAAAATTGTAATGAATTTTATAAAAATATATTTGTGTACTTTGGTCAGGTTGAATGTATCGAACAAAGTACAATTGTATCGAATTTTGCAACCCTGAGTCAGACAGATTTTGGGATGGAATCTATCCTTCTCGTTTCTACGCACATAAATCTACCTGTCTCACCGGATAAGCTTTTCAGTAAAACGAATATGTAAACAGGCACTAGTAGTAATGGATAATCTACTCACTCGAGTATCTTGGATAGGCTTAGGCTAACTAACCTATTGAACAAGAGGATCGAGGCCATTAATTAAAAAACATATTTATTCTATTGCCATTAAAAAACATATTTTAACTATAATCAGCAATTTATTTTCCAATAAAGGTTTCAATTGAGCCGTGTAATTTAGTATCTTTGGCCAAGACGATAACTGCATGTAAAAAAGACGAAAGGAACGAAAAAAGGGCTTAAACAAAATTTATTTAGTCAATTTAAAAGTTTACCAATCCAAAAGAAAGTTAAACCTTGTAACAAGTGATGGATCTTGGCGAAAACCAACAAAGTGAAGATAGGTTTTCCAAATTCTTCACAGATCTAACATGTCGAGTGTGCCTAAATGTTGAAGAACTAATGGTTAATATTTACGACGAAATTAAAGATCTTCAATCAAACTTGGTTGAGCTTTTGGAATCATGTGGTGGATTGGTCGTAAGTTAAAAATAAATTCTCTCTAAAGACTAGAAAGCATATTTTTATAATTATAGGTGGATCGCTTGGATGATTTTCCAAAATATCTTTGCAAGGTCTGTGCCAGCGAACTGCTGGTGGCTGCTAAATTCCGTGAAAAATGCGCCAAGTCCAAGGAACTATTAAATAAAGTAATTACAAAATCTGAACTAGATGATAACACATACGATGACACTAATTCACAACTGCTAATAATAATGTGTGATGACAGCGATAGTAACGATATAAATCAAATAGAAACACAGTCCTTCACTAGTCTATCTGATGACATTCTCAACGAAATCATTGTCGAGGAAGTGGATTGTAAAGAAGGAAACAACTTTGAAAATGAATGTAGCATTGGAGAGAATCAAGCTGTTGAACAAAGAACGGAAACTGTCCAGGATCTTGCTGATCTGAATCGAGTAGAAGAAAATAGGCAGCAAGAGGAAATAATTTTCGAAATTCCAAATAATACTTCGGAGGAAGACAACTTATTGGAACCGAATTATATTCTACCGCAGAACTTGATAATTTCTGATTTCGATGAATCTAATTTAATTCCCACAGAAGCAATGCCGAAAAGAAAGCAAAAGGTAAGATAAAAAAGGACTAGACTAAAGAATTAAATGCAAATTTATAACAGTTTATCGCCATTAAAAATGGATGAGCTGAAAAATAACTGAATTCATATCTGCAAGGCCCTGGCCTTGTGGGGGCGCATAAAAGGCACTAACCTCTAAACAAGTGTCATAAATTGCCATTTCTTAAATCATTTCAAAAAACCAAAGGATTATTCCTCGTCGCAAGATTTGCAAAGCAATGTTTTGGTAGTAAAGTGTAGTCAAGCTACCAGCATACGATATATAAAAGTCGCAAACGTTTGCGACTCTGACGTCATTTTATGCGGCTTTTGTCGTATATCGTCTACACCATCGTCAAGCCAAGGTATATGTTTACGAGTTTTTCCGTCCACGAGTATGATGAATCGTGACTTAACACACAAATCAAACGAATACGTATACGAGTATACCTTGCAATCGAGTTTAATTTGTTGGTGGTTATTTTTTTTTTTGATTTTCAAATGCCTTTTTTGGCACATACTTTAACAGTAGTGAGATAATGTTTCTGGAATATGATCCTTTAAGATAAATAAAAATAATTAGGAAGGTATCAAATAATCAAATAAAGTAGGAAAGAGAACGTGATATAAAAACAAAATGAACAAAAACAAAATATTACGCTAAAAAAAAAAAAAACTGTTCGAGTGCCCACAGAAGCTCAACAGGTATCATTAGAAACAACAAAATATTAAAATAAGACAAGTAAAGGGGCACTGGATCCACCATAATACCTCGATTTTGACAGATTCGCAGAACTAAACAATAATCAAAACGCTGGTGATATAACCTTTATTATGAGTACTGTTTATAGTAGTTACGCAAATAGAAACCAAACTTTTGCCGAACTTATAGTAAGAAGTGCACACCAAGCTTTACTGGCTATATGCAGGGTGTTCCATAATCAATGGTCCAAACTGAAACTGGTGAGGTCAGGATAAGAGCTCTCAGAATTTAGCTGTTTTTTGAATTTCGAAAAACCCCTGCTTTTTGGTCACTCTGTCCATAATTGAATTTCGTTTTTTTTTAAATTTTTTTAACTACTGGTCAATAGTAACAACAATTTCTACATTAAAATATTTTTGATTTCCTGCACAATTGTATCAGATAAAATAAATAATTACTACAATTATAGAAGTCATTAAAACTCACTTTTGAATTAATAACATTTTTTTTATTTCAGGTGAAAACAAAAAATAAGAAATTTAAGAAAGCCGCTCCCCTTATATTCGATTGCGAAGAATGTGGAGCAGCATTTAGTAACCACGAGAACCTAAATCGGCATTACCGTCGCAATCATCAAGAGTTTGAAGGAAAGATGAAATTTTGTTCCAATTGTATGCAAGCGTTTACAAAGCAAGAGTCTCTTGAAAACCATCTTCGAAATGTGCATAATGACGTCGCATTTAATTCAAAAAACGAATGGAAAATAAAAAGCCGTAAGGAGACATGTAGTACCTGTGGAAGAATTTGTATATCAGAGTCAAGTCTAAAGATTCATATGCGCTCCCATACAGGAGATCGGCCATTTGAATGCTCAGAATGTCATAAAACATTTAAAACTAAAGTCGCCGTAACACTTCATTTGAAAAGGTAAACGATAAAACCAAAAGTTAAATAACGTATGTACCTGAGGATCCTTTAAAATATTATTTACAGACACACAGGTCAATTAGACTGGGAATGTGAGGTGTGCGGAAAGGGTTTCGTTGAATCAAGCAACCTTAAGGTGCACATGCGGACACACACTGGAGAAAAACCACATTTGTGTAAAATATGCGGAAAAAAGTTCTCGCGCGTGTTTTTACTGCAACTGCATTTGCGGACCCACACCGGCGAGAAACCATACAAATGTGTAGTGTGTACAAAAGCTTACAGTCAAAAATGTGATTTGGACATTCACTTTAGAAGTCATACAGGAATGCGACCGTACGTGTGTCAGATATGTTTCAAGGGCTTTAATCGAAACTATGCCTTGCAGAAGCACGTACAGCAGCATATTGAATAGAAAAAGATATCAACTTTCCTAATATTTTATAAACTTACTTAAAAACAAATATACATATATTTTCTGGGAATTAATTACGAAACTATTTCTTAAGATATACTTTTTTCAAACATAACTGAAAACAACTACATACATTATGTAGATGTTTTAAACATAACTCAAATACCGATAGCAGTGGTGTTTTAAAATGTTAACTATGTATATTGTTAACTTTGGTCGTTACTAAATTAGAAAATTGTAGGTACCCTTTCACACGAGGAAACTGAGTTTCTAGCAACTTTCAGGTTTTAGATGAAAATGGCACTAAGAAGAATTAATGGTCTACGATTGGTGGATATTGGAAATTAAAAGAAAACGTCAAAAAATCTCCAGTAATAGTTTCCTCGTGTGAAAGGCGACTAACATAGGCCGCGTTCTGGTGCACAAGGGTAACCTGTTCGAGTATCCATGTATGTTTCTGAACGCCAATCAGCTATTGTTGACATTTCTCATAGGATAAAGGAGTATACCAGAATTTTTAGGATAACTTAGATTTTTGTTTTTCTTGGCAACTGCTGTGTTTTTACATGGTATAACAACCATGTAAAATTTGCAGTCATCTAAAAGCAGTCATTCCTCGAGTAAAAGGGGACTAACTTGTTTTGACGTTTTTCAAAACCTATTGTGAATCAGGCTTTTGTTTTCCATCAGCATGGGTTTTTTTCTTTATTCCATTTCGAAGTTCCACTATACGTCAATGTGACAATGGGAAACAAGGAACAAAAAAAATAACCCTAATTGGGGTGAAAACATTGCAATACAAACAAATAAATATACTTGCATACGCAACGACAAACCACAATGTGCACTCTAGGAGCGCCTTTGGAAGAGTGTTTGTATATATATGTAAGTATATTTGTTTGTGTTGCACTGTTTTCTCACCAACTAGGGCAGTTTTTTTTTGTTGCTTGTTTCGCATTGTCAAAATTGACGTATGGCGGAACTTTCGGAATTGTGAATCGGGCCTCTCTTTTCCCTCAGCAAGGGTTTTTTTTCTTATTTCTATTGACGTATGGTGGAACTTCAAAATTGTGAATCTCCTTTGACGACTCACATCTCACATGGGCTTGTTTAAATAAAAAAGTTGCTAAAAACATAATTTTGTTTATTAAATTTCAATTTGTGGTGCTAAACAAGAAGCTATGTCATTTGAAGTAACAAAAATCTGTCGAACCTGTCTAGGGTTAGATGGAATCTTACTTTCCATTTATGATAGCAAAGGTTCCAATGGCAGTGGATGTATCGCTGATATGTTAAGAGACATAATTAGGACAGAAGTGAGTTCTTTAAAAATATTTATGTTTCTTGAATACAAATAATGTTTCTACTAGGCTAAAAAGTCGGATGGAATGCCAGAAAAAGTGTGTCTTATGTGCATCAGCGAAATAAATCGATGCTATTCTTTCAAAATGAAATGTGATAACTCGGATAGAACCTTAAGACAACTTCTTAATATCCCCGAAGAACCTGTAATCTTGGCAATGCCAAAATTCAACAAAGAAAAGTCATCTGAGCCTTTATTAAATGAATCAAACTCTTTGCATAAAGTTTGTGATGAAGAAAATAAAAAAAAAATAAAGCAAAAGTCGGCAGAAGGAAATCAAGATGAAGATATTAAGCGAGATTGCGCCTCGTCAGTGATTGATAGCAATATAATTCAATCGGATCAGATCGAAGGCGATGGATCTTCCTTCTTCGTTGTTCAATCAGAGGATAACGAAGTAATCGAAAACGAAAACAAAAATACAGAAGTTTTAGATGATGACCAAAATTCCGGGGACTACAGCATTATTTTTACAAAATTCGTTCACGAAACCCAAGATGAAGAAGCGCAAATGATTGATGAGGGAGAAACTCTTCAAAAACAGTCGCCACATCCTCTAGTGCTTGAACGCTCTTCGAAAGAAACAAAGCTCGAATCAAAGTGTGCTATGTGTCCGATGTCTTTTGTACATATCAGAAATCTTAAAAAGCACATGATCAGAGTTCATAATACCAGCGAGCCAACATCCAGCGATATTTCAAAAGACGACAATGTTGTACCATTCTATCAGGAAGAGCTAGAATTCTCAAGAGAAGAAATAGAAGATAGAGATGAAGAAGAAGAAGAAGAAGAATACGACTTGCAATTGATTGAAGAAATCGAAGAGAACATTGTTAAGCAGGAACCTCAGCCTGTTAGCCAAAATATAGATACCCAAGTCAAGGAGTTACGCTGTCCACGCTGTAAAGCTCTATTTGCAATGAACTCTTCCCTGAATATTCACATTAAATTGAACAAATGCACAAAACCGCAGTTTTCCTGTGGAGACTGCAAGAAGGTCTTCATCTCAATGACTTCTTTAAAAGAACATATGAAAACACACAATTTCTTCTGTGAGACCTGCGGTGAAAATTTAGACACCAAACTTGAATTGGCTCAACATCGTGAAAAACATCAAGGTATCAATCCGAAGCATCAATGTCCCAATTGCAGAAAAGGTAAGTAGTCGTCCAGAGAAGTGTTTTTATATTTTTATTTGGTCTGCAATTAATCTGAAGGATTTCCTAGAAAACTGATCTTAAAAGAAGAGTTGTTTTTTAGAATTACAAAAAGCATTACAATAATACATATACAAACGTTGATTGAGTTCTCAATTTTAAAACTTCTGTAGGTCTGCAAAAATTCCGTTCATTGTCTGTGCATGAGCATGGCAATATTGTATTCATGCGGTCAAGTCGGTATTTGTTTTTATTATGTTGCCGAGCCCAGTTTATTAGTTTTTTGTTTGTCAATAGCCATGCAACCGCACGATAGGTTATGATGGGTTTTACCATCATGGCGTACATCCAACTATCCACCTAAGGATATTTAGTTTGCACACCCATATTTTGCCTGCAAGTCTCCTGTATCTTATAAGGGCCTTTATGGCGATTTTCTTTGTTTCGATTACTTCGCTTTATGCCTGGTAGAAGTTTTTTTTGGTAAATGGTATATTCGTCGTCTAGACACCATTTCCTAGTAATTTTTAGTCCTCTTTGGATTATATCACAGAGTTTCTTCAAAATTCCCTAAAGCTTTAATAACGATATCATCAGTGAATGTCATAGAGCATAAGCCTTAGGATGTAATGCATAATGTAAGAAGTGATGCAATACACAACAAAAAAAGTTTAAAAGTACTAATCACCAAATCTTTCCTTTTACTTGAATAGATGGTTGCAGATATCTTCCAGTCTTTTCTATTTTGATTTAAGAGATTCCTTACCTTGAATCTTAACTTTAATAGATTTTTGTCCATCTTGAAGCGTCTTTCTGCATAGTTATAGGTTTAGGGGCAAGTGAGTTCAAATGCTTCCTGTATAGCCCACTAAACTAAAATAATTTGTCGTATAAAAATGGTTTTGTATACGTTCCTTTCTTATGTTTCCATTCAGAGGCAGTTCTCTGTGATCAGACATTGAGGGTTCAATATATGCCGCGAGGGCGATTTGCGAAGGATATTCTTTTTTTCTAAAATATTTAATTATTTAAAAAAAATATTTAACTAAATAATTATAAACCAGAAGCTAAAAAGATTCTATTTCACATTATTTTTAGTATTCACAATGCGTTCGACACTTAATGACCACATGCGAATTCATACCGGAGAAAAGCCATTTGTATGTGATCTGTGTGGCAAAGCCTTCAGTCAGAATGCAAATCTGAAGCAGCATGTTATGCGTCATAACAAAACGAAGCCTTTTAAATGTGATCAGTGCCATCGATCATTTGTAAGCAAAGGAGAACTCTACGCGCACCTGCGGAGTCACAACGGTGACCAACCATTTAGATGTGACAGCTGTCCATCCGCTTTCACAACTTCAAGTTCCTTAGTCAAACATAAACGTATTCACACGGGAGAGAGACCATATTCTTGCGACTTCTGTCCAATGCGCTTCACTGCTTTAAACACTCTTAAAAATCATCGACGGACCCATACAGGTGAAAAGCCATACAAGTGCAAGTTCTGTCCGCGAGCATTCGCGCAAAAAAGTGATTGCAGTATCCATATGAGAACGCACACAGGCGAACGCAGGCATAGTTGTAATATTTGTGGTATGAAGTTTCAGCAGTCGGGAACTTTGCGAACTCACATGAAAACCCACAAAAATAGAGTCCCGCATTCACAGCAAGAATTTGAAGGACAAAAAGAACAACCATCACACGAGTTAGCCATAATTGAAATTGAAGATGGGCAAGTTATGCTAGGAGAGCAGAAGGATCGACGGCAACTGCAAACACATGAAACAACTGCTGACTCAGAAGAAGGTATGGATATAAGTCAAGACGAGCTTCTACATTTCAATATTGAAGACTGTGCTAGCGACAATAGTGTCTTTAGTGGAGAATGACCAATTAAGACAATGAAAACTAAAAATGTTTTTTTTAAAGTTATAAAGTTACGACGAAAAAACCACAAAAGTTCGGAATAAGCAACGAATCGTCGTCGATCAAATAATAGAATAAAATATATTTTCCCGGAAGACGTACAGAAATGGAAATCCACAAACACAAAATCCAGAGAATCAAAAATCCAAATTTTATTTTTTTTTTTTTATTTTGTCGAAACATAAAAGTGACTGTTCCCGGTAAATGCTTATTTCCCTTCCTTTCAGTTCGCTTTCGGACGGCATAATTTTAACCCCAATTTCTGGCAAATTCATCCCCAAGAAGACCGTACCTCTATGTAATCAAGTATTGACAACCTCTCGTCCTTTTTTGCATATGTGCATATGTATATATAAATAAGTGAATATAAATTTGTTATCCTTTAACAAAATAAACTTAATTGGAACTTAAAGTAAAATAACCGATTTTGATAAATTCTTTTATTCTAGAAAGTTTAAGTATTATTGCATATTGAAATTTTCTGAATGGCAAAACTATTGTGAATATAAATTTTGCATTATTGGTTTACAATTGGCAAAGAAAAAATTAAATTCGACCGAAATTTAATCCTTGCATTCGAGAAACTATCCGATAGGCTATCCTATCCACCTATTCCAAAAATGTTCAGATACGTTGGATTGTTGTTGCGTCAGCTATTTTGTCACAAGGGATTACAACAACAAAAACCTATCTGGATAGCTTTGGAAAGTTCTTGGGAAGTAAGCAATGTGGCATGTACATTGCTTAACGAGATGATATAGACTCTTGATTTTATATTTTTAAGATTGTTTCTTTAGGTAGGTATACATAATAATTATATTTAAATTATTCGTTAAATGATGTTAAAAAACATGTTAGATTGTATAATTTTTCTAAAATATTTTTGTTCAATTAATTGTTATTTTTCTGATATTGATTGGTTAAATGAATTTATGTTTCTTGATTTGATAAATAGGTATAACCGCTTCATTGAAATTGTATTAATGGGTTTTAAAATATTCGTTTCATATTCGTAAAAAAATTCATCGGTTTCACCTTCGTGACTTAAAAAGAAGGAAACGTAATGGTGGATTTACATTCAACTTTATCTGCAGATTTGGAGAAAAGTAGAGTGGAACAGATTCATGCCAAAACACGAATGTTTGAAAGAAAGATGAACATTTTCGTCTTTATATCTACATTATGGCACTTCCTATAATCTTTATATTATGAAGATCTCTGCATTTTGGTATTCTCTCTCTATTTAACAAATGAACATTTTAATCTTATATCCCTTTCTTTGCAGAACTCCGCATGAAGATGAATGTAATCCAATGCATACTTGAAATACAATAAATCAATCGGATTATGATAATTTTAGTAAATTAGTAAAGATTTTGCAGTTCTTAGTAAGTTTCTATATAGAGCTTATATCTTGAATATTGAAAGTAGTAAATAGTAAATCCTTCTAGTCGTTTGTCAATTCTGAAAGGAAATCAATACCATGTTTTTCAGAAGTGTTGAATCTTTGGTTTCAGACTCCACAGTTGAATTGTTTGCTAACTATTTAAAAATGTGCGATTCCATCTGTATTCTTTACTTAGCCTATTCAAGAAGTTATTCCAAAAGGTTATTTTTATTAAAGAATGGAAACTTTCTTACAATTCGTTAGCATGGTTTAGACCAAATATTACCTCCAAAGGATTGTGATCTGTTATTAAATCAAAAACATCGCCAATACAAGTAAAAATGGAAAAGTTCCACTTCCCAGACCAAAGCGAGCGCTTCAATATCAGTTTGTGCATAACGTTTTCCCACATTTGATATACTCTTGCTTGCATATGAGATAACTCGTGGCTCGTTTTAATTTTTAACTTGAATTAAAATTGCATCTAGAATAAGGACCGAATCCACATCTCTAGGTTAACAGATAAGGGCTACATCAAAGCAAACATTAAGTTTGTTCGATGTTAGCGGTGAGGCGCACTGGGTCGCGCTTAATTCGCTCTGAAGCATTTAAGACTGCTAAAGAGCGATTTTTAAGTATCCTTTCTCTTTTGGTCTCCTTTCGGTTGCAAGGATTCTTCTAAATACTGCGATTTTTTCTGGGTCTTCTTCTATAACGAATCCCACGTTTTTTCTAAACCCAGAGCTGTTAAAATTCAAATCAGTTGTTGGAATTTTTGCAAGAAGTATAGTGAATGTTGATGACAAATTAAGATGCTAAATATGAGATAATTATTTTTTGATTATTTTTTTATTTATTCGATTCATTCAATTATAGACGAAATGCAAAAAATATACAGTAGAATATGAAAAGGGGAAATTAATGAAATCAGATGGTAAAACTTGTAGCACTGAGGCGTTCGATGTAAAATAAAAATCCGACCAGCCCTGGGGCAAAGAACATCGAACGTTTTTATTTGAGATACATTTGGCGGGTTCAAAGCATTAGGTTTTACATCTTAATTTCAGATGCATAAAAAATCTGTGATTTCAGCCGAAAGTCATTGTATCAAATTCTTGCATTTACCATCAGATTTATTGAAATTATTTGTAACTTAATATAGCAAAACTATCCTAATTTCATGTATAAAAATTGTTCCCAATAATCTTATGCAGAATTCTGGAAACATTTTTGTAGGTACGAATGTTCAATCTTTTTATTTAAAAACTCTCATGATGAAAACTTAATAAAGCAACCACACCGAAAATCATAAAGTCCAACTTTTATGTGTAGTACTTTATGATGTTCGCTGTGGTTGGTGTTTGATTTGTTAAGTTCTCGTCATGAAAAATCAATATTAATTTTATTGAACGAACTTTTTGTTTATTGTTTACTGAGTTTTTAAAAAATCATCCCAGAATTTTCCATAACATTATTTGGGAACAATATTCTGAAATTTGGATAATTTTGCTATATTTTGTTGGTCATACATATCAATAAAAATATTTAAAAAAACAAAACAAAATAATTTATGGTATAGAAGAAAACACTTTTAATGAAATTTATAAAATATGTTGCAGATTTAGTTACATTTTACGTATAATTTCATCCTCGCAACGCAACTACGCTCAATGTTTAATTTACGAATTAATTAAAGTTCTATTTTATTTCGATTCAATTTAAATCCTATTGGTAATTGCATAAATTTTTGACACAATGGCATAATTTAATTAATCAATTCAGAAAACTGAATATTTAGATTTAGATTTCTTGTCTGAAAATTCATATGAAAACGTAATTAAAAAAGTAACTAAAAGTTATGTAAATTTTTATGACAGCTGACCAATCAGAAGATCTAAAAATTCACATGTAAAACGTAATGCATTGAACCCGCCCATTTACAATCAAATAAATCCAGTTTACAACTTAAAATCTACTTAATGCAACCACTGTTTCTAAAATTGTCCGTAAGTCTGCTGCTGAGTTGAAGCCTGCTGAGAAACAATCACCATTTGTCCCGAAATACCAGAATTATGACCTGTTATTCCTGTTATTGTAGTAACAGTTTCCGATGTAACAATAGGTTCTCCACTGAACCAATTGATAAGTGAATGTTGCGGCATGGTTACACATTTCCTTTGATCAGCAATCAGATTCTCTGAATACTTGACATGATTCGCATAAGCTTCTTTCTCGTGTTGCATATCTTTAGACATTCTATGAAGATCTTTTAGAATAGCGCTGCCCCATAACTGAACGTGAATGTCAGGAATTTTCGAAGCCAATTGCATTGCTGGGGTTACCATGTTCATACTCTCTTTTGAATTTCCAATACTGAGGAAGACATGACTGAGAAGAACCAATGAACACGACGTTAGACGATTTAGATCCTCGGCATTCGCCATTTTGAGTGTTTCACGAAGGAAACGTCTAAAAGAATATAATTTATTATTATTGAGTTCATATTGCATTGAAAATTATTTGCATACTAAATAAAATACAAGGTAATTCATATAAAATGTGACATGTAGCACTTATATGCTAACATATTCATCTGATTTAAAAGAAATAAATAAGTTATGAAAGTCTACATTTTATGTAACCTGACAAAAACAGTTTAGTTTAAGGTATAAAAATGAAATTGCACACATTTTACAATACATGCATAGAACTTGCAGTTTAATCTGAAAAAATTGTTTAACATAGTTAGAAATGCTAGGTCCATGACAAAAATCGACTAAAAATCTACCATAACTTACCGTATAGTACCTACCTATTTATGTATTGCAAGAAGAAATAGTATGAGATTGATTTCGCGAGTCTAGGCGGTTGCCAATTTTCTAAATAAAATGCTAAAAAACATAGGAAACGCTTAAAATATTATCAATCACCATTCTTCAATTTCAGAAAGCTGTTATTTTGTAGAATGAATGAAGAATTTTCAGGAGAATTGTTATTAAACTCGAATTTTTGGAAAAATCTTATTTTTGTTTTATTTCAATATTTCGGTGACTTGTTTCGCAAAATTACTCAACCCAGCTTTTAGGGAGGCTTGTAGAACGTGAAACAGAAGTTGAAATTAGATTTTCTTTTTATGTCGTTTAAAAGGTAATGAACAGATATTCAATTTGCTTGAGGTAGATTTTTTAATTTTCATATAAATTTTTTGAAAAAACCGGCTAAAACATAGTACATAAAATTTCTCATTTTTCTAATGGTTTTCTTTTTTATTATTAATAACAATACGAATGCAATCATTGAATAAATACAAATAGAAGGTGACACTCCCAACTCAAAGCCACGGAATTGGTATCCATGACGATAATGCTCCGATATTTTGTTTTGTTTTGAAATTTATTTACAATTTTCAATGTGCGACAATGTGCACATGAACATACTAACGGGTGATTTTTTAGCTGGTTTGGTTTTGGCAACACTGGTTTTGACAGCTGACGTGTGTTTAGTACCTTGTGTCACTGTCAAACAGCTTCAGTTTGGTTTGCAATTTAACCATGGATCGTCTTACAAATGAACAACGCTTGCAAATTATTGAATTTTACTATCAAAATTCGTGCTCGGTTCGAAATGTTCATCGCGCGCTGCTTCCATTTTATGGTCGGCATTCTCGACCTTCTGAGCAGTCTATTCGGAAGATTGTGACCAATTGGTCAATTGGCCGCCTAGATCGTGCGATTTGACACCATTAGATTATTTTTTGTGGGGGTATGTCAAGGCTAATGTCTATAGGGACAAGCCCGCTTCGATTGACGCACTGGAAGCCAACATCCATGCATTCATTCGTGAGATACCGGCCGATATGTGTGAAAGAGTATGCCAAAATTGGACTCAGCGGATGGGCTACCTGAGACGCAGCCGCGGTCAACATTTGCATGAAATTATCTTTAAACATTAAATTGCAAGGTTCAAACTATCGATTCAAATAAATATTTCATTAATTTTTTCGAATTTTTTGTGTTTTTTTTTTTTTTAAAGTTCTAAACCTCTTAAAAAATCACCCATTATAATCTTTAATCTTCCCACGATTTGATTCATTTTGCTGACTTCACAAATGTATGAATATGGAGTCACATAGTTTTAAGCAGTTGAAGTTTTAAGAAGCATTGAATAATGAACGCTCAACAAGACAAGTAGTGTTTTAATTATCTTCGTTCGCTTTTATTATTTTGTTCATAAATTATCTACATGATATTATATTTAACTTATTAAACAGTTGTTGTTCTTCAATCTCAGATACTTTAACACTAAGTCTAAATACAAAACGACCAAAAAATTAAACACTAAAGCCAACACAGGACACATCTGTTATTGAAAAGAAGCATTCAAAATGCTGAGTCGTTTACCAAAAGCAAATTCTATAAATATATTGATACTAAAATAGAGTTTATGACTATTTTAGTCACTAAAAAATTTTATTTTGGGCCAATCTTCTTTATAAAATCATATTTAATATTTCAAATGGTTTGTTAACCGATCATTGTTCAAATGATAAAAGACTATATATTGAATATACATATGAAAGGGTATATTAAGAACTAATTTTTTATTGATGAAATGTAAAAACAAAACATACATAGAAGCTGCGGATAAAAATATATTAAAAAAAAAACTGTTTGCTTACTTAATTTAAATGAAAGTTTCTTGCAAAAATGAAACACGCAGAAAAGCTGATGTTGGATAGATATAAACTGTTGATTTATGATAATCTTAAATCTGATGTTTCAATTTTCAAGATGAATTTGAGTTACGCAGAAAAAAAAAATCTATTTTTTTTTTAGTGTATTTAGAGTAAGTTTCTTCAATGCCTATGAGCGAAATAATTATATTCGTATCTTAAAAACTAACTTAAATGTAACAAGAAAAATCTCAAATTTTGTCAGAAAATTAAAAAAAAAAACATTTTAAAATCTGGTATTTGGAGTTTTTCGACATACCTACGACCTAACGAAGATATATTTAGCAGCGCAATAATGTAAAACAACATTAATTTAATACAAATTTGCGACTTTAACCGTATTTTAATTGAACTGACCTATCTTAAAAAATTCAAAAAAGCCCACAATTTTTCTTAAACTCAAATGCTACATTTTTGAAATGTTTCATTTTAAATTGACCACTATACTTAATCCCCTTGGCTTCTAAACTCAAACCTAATCAAAATAAGCGTTATACCATAAGCCCATAAATATAAAATAGCGAACTAAATTTAGTTCGGGAGGGCCTAAGGTCTTTCTTGATATTTTTATTATTTTTTTTTTAAAGACGACGCGACTATTTGTACCTACGTCTCCACGTTCGAAATATTATTATTCTTTTAATTTCTTAAAGTCTTAAAAAGGACATTTTAAATTATTATTATTATAAATAAAGCCCACTCAAGGTTAAAAAGACATTATATAATTTATAAGACCATATAAAAGAAATAATTGTATTTATTGTATGCGCCTGTATTGTCTTATGTATGTATTAATCTCTTATACCTGTTTGCGGCTGTATAATGTTTTACTTGTATGCCTTGGTTATTTTTCTTTATAATTTTTTCTGCCAAAAAATTGTCCTCTTAATTGAGGACGAAATTGAGGACCATCTATACTATTTTCCTACTTGAATCAAATCTACACAATGTAACCTTTTCGCATCTTACGCGAATTACCCTGTATCACTTTATTATCGTCGAGTTCATAAATGTAAAAGTGAAAATTAAAAAGTTGTCCTACTTTTTAAGACATATTTTTTTTATGCAAGTTTTATCAGAAATTTAAATTTAACAGTTATGTTGCAGTTAAAAAGTAACCATACATTTATAAACTCGTCTGCTGCCATATCAATTCAATCAATAGAAGTTAAAAAGAAAAATAATTTACTCACTTAGCTTCATGAAAACTGCTTTTGTGAAACGCATGAAGGCCCTGCACATAATAGAAACCTCCCATAAGAGCTTGGGAACTATATGAATGTGTATTTTCAGTAGACACCGAGTCCAGAATCTGCTTCAAGTCTTGATCGCGCTTTGTCCTTAGGTATATGATAGCCAAGTTCAAGTTTGCAAATAATTTTAAATCTCTCTCAACTGTTTCATGTACACACGCTACAAACTGCCGTTCGGCGTAATCAAATAAACTCGTCGACATGGAATACAGCCCAAGCAAGCAATGCAATTGTGCTGAATGGCGTTTTAAAAGATTTCTATTTGATGTGGCAAGACAAACATCTCTGGCTGCTGCAATTTCGGTGATAGCTAGTTCACGATTACCCATTACCATGCGGCACATCACAATGTGTTCTAAGAGAATGATTTTGAAGACCGAAAGTATCGGTTTGTCGTCCTGGCACTTCAGTTTCTCGATTTGAGTGAGAGCCTTCACGATAAAGATAGTAAAAAATATTGTTGTTTATAATAAAAGATAAAGATAATACAAAAGATTGTTTTTTATAATAAAATATGTAAATATATATTATTGAAAAGAATACATTAATTGTTCTTTTTTAAGACGAATAAATTTTCTACATTCCACTTATTATGAATTTAAATCAAGAGAGTGAAATTAAGTGCTACACAATTCGTTCCAAATGGAAATTTTCAATTGAAATATCTATTTCTAATTGGCTTAGGTTACGAAAAATGTATTTAAATTATTTTAAGCTATTATAATTAATTATTGAAAAACCATAGCAATCGTTTTTTAATATTTATTATTATGAGAAAATTTTTTGTCACAAATTTTCATCCCATTTCTAGACTTTGTAAATACAATGTATTGTTTGTTAATTAAAATAAATGTTCCCTCTGAACAAAACATTACAGATGTTTTTAAAATATTAACTTTGATAAAACTCGAAAACCTTATTTAAGTAAACTACCCTTATCGGCAGGAAGTCCTGGTAGCTAGCGCCCAATATTACTATTAATTGTGTAATTTATTACCGATTAATAAAGTTATAATAATAATAATAAAATAAATTTATCCTGTTTACAAAATACAACAGACTCTAATATTAATTAAAACAATTTTATTTGGGTGATCGTTATATGGATTTTTGATTTATTTTTTATGTTTAGATGGTCTTATATCGGTTTCAAATGAAAGTTTGTTTTTAATAAAAAATGTATTACACTAAAATAATTGGACTTTTATTTTTGATTAAGATTCGAAAAAAACTAAAGCGTGGGATTTGGACTAGACATGAAAAAAATTCGTATGGGAGGGTGTCTATTTCACCTCTTTAGTTCGGAAGGGCTATTGTACTAATTTTCAATTGTATCAAAAAACTCTAATAAGGTCCATTTATTACCAATTTTCTTGATTCATTGTTTTACAATAATTTGTTTGTTCGATGTCAAAAAACTTAGTGCTGATCGGGTTTTTTGTTGTATCGAACGCCTCAATGCTACAAGTTTTACCATCTGATTTTTTCATTAATTTTCCCTTTTCATAGCCTACTGCAAATTTTGGCATTTCGTCTATAATTAATTAAAAAAACATTTTTGACTGCACTCAACGATTAAATTAGGCATTTGACCTATATTAAGCGTTATTATTTTTAAGATATAAATTGTTTAGTTGGCCTTTTAAACGTATGTACAAATATAGATTCCTCAGGGAAAAAGCAACGTAAAATCTAAGAAAACCACTTTTTTGATCGTTTCCTCCATTTCTGCAGACACCATGACACCATGACACGCACGCATGAATGGTTGAGTGTTGTTAGTTATACTATTAAATTTATTTGTTAATCTTCTTTTATAATTATAAGAACATTCATAAATTATTTTTTTTAATTTTTTTTTGTTTGAAAAAAGTAGGTAGGTACCCCTTAATGAATTACTTAGGTATAGTTACAGTTGGAAAAATAAAATTTATTTCGAAGAAAAACCATTTAAAATCATTTTTTATAAAGTGTTGAAAGTAACATTTCTTATCCTAAAACATAATATCGCTAAATTCGTGTTTTAATAAACTGCACTTTAACATCTTTATAACAATGAATATAATGTACATACAGTCCTTGGCATTTTTTCTGTACAGCTAACCGTTTTGGAGATATTCATCAAAAACCATTTTACCTTCAACTCTCTAAAATTGTAAGCGGCACTCATATCGATGGGGACTTTTTACAGTTTGTTAAGAACACCTTGAGGAAGCTATATACCAAAACCCAGCTTACCGGCGATTTTGCACTATATAGATAACACAAATTTTAAAGAGAAAAAACAATGAAAAAAAGATTTGTTATAAGCTCGTTGAAATTTAGATTTTCAGTTTGAAATGACACTTTTCTCTATAGGCGTGAGACATCTGTATATAATTATTTGTGGTACAATCATATATTTAGGGCCCACAAGTACAACAATTTAAAAAAAATTCTGAGGCATGGACATCCACTCTTGGCTTACCATATGGGCGCACAACTAACAACATACCATGGTTCTTGGTATACCCTTGCTTGTCTACCATATTTATTAGAAGTATTCTGTCCAAAGTTTCAAAGGTTTATTTCATCTCGGGTTAGTATGGTAACTTAATCTCATTAAACAAAAACGAAGAAATTGAATAAACTTCTTTAAATGTTAAAGTTTGAATTACTCATTGTATTACTTTTTCAATATTTGAAATAAAAAAAATGATTAGTATTGCATAGTATCGCATAAAGTTTCCAAAATAAAGAAAATCGCTATAGTCTAAGAGCTCGCAACAGATTTTTGGCGAAAAAGAAAGAACGAAAAGATCCTGGCGAAGGTGAAAGTGAATATTATCGTCTGCCAGCAAGTTACCGAGAGTGTGCATCAAAAGGACAGCTTTTCTGAAAAAGTGAAAATAGAATAAGTGGGAAAAACCACTGAGTGCATCAAAAGGACAACTCATAGACTCTCTGATCGTAGAAATGTTTATGACAGACGCTATTACTATGTGATGGCGAACGTATTCGTTATTACATCAAGCAAAATATGTTGCGAGGTAAATATCTACTATATCATAATACTTTCGACTACAAATTGATTACAACTGATTATCTTTCCAAAATGAACATGCAATATATCTACAATTTTAAATTCCATCTTAATGTGAATAATTCGAAGCATGAACCGGCTTGATTTTGAATTATTCACGCGATTGTATTAGTTATTTTTTAGTCTACAGCTTTCACTAGGTACTTTCCTTTACTTTGAAAACTCTGTGATTGTTTGCCTAACTACACAAAAGTCTGTTAAAGTTCATATAAAAAAATAAAATGTGTAGTTTTGGACTGAAAATTACAGAGTTTCAGAGTAAAGGAACGCGCTTACTATTTATCAAAGATAAATTTCCATAAAAAGTAGAGTTCTTAGACTCGGGCCTTCTGGATTTCAAAGTACATATTTCAATATGTTCAGCAAAACATGTTTGATTATTTCTTATAATTCAATAATTGTTAATAACTTAGTACTTGCCTTTTCTGTATATTTCTGCGCCTTGTCCATGTATCCAGCCATCATGGAGTGCGAGACGGTAACCAGATAAACCAACACGTAGAGTTGTTCTTTTGGTAGCCAAACGAACATCTCGAGTGGATTTTGTCCAAAGATAACTTCGTCAGAGGGCCAATTGGGTGCCATGATTGTTTGGATGCTCATTTGTAATTGCTTTAAACTGGGCTTCACAGTCTTCACCTGACCCAGCGCCAGATAGTAGCAAACCTGCAAAACTAAGAAGAATACCTTGAGGTACTCTTTTTGGTGTGGATTCATGATGTTGTTATCGATAATGGAACCGGCCTGATTTAGCAATGTAAGAACGTCGTTTGTTTTTCGTTCAATCATTAATATCATCGCTCGACTGAGTAGGAAGAGGACTTTTAAGTAAGTGGCATTAGCTTCCTCAGCAGATTCTGCCCCAACCGCCAAAAGCTCAGAAGCCAAACTGTATTCCTTGTCGGTTGCGTGAATCTGCGAAAGTTGCAGTAACAATTTGCAGTGCCAATAAACATTATTCTGCGATAGCTCTACAGCTTTCCTGAGGATTCCCTTGGCCAGAGATCCCAGCTCCATTTGCAGATATAATTGGGCTAGTAAACTTGCTGTGTCAAATTTAACGTCATCAAAGTTTAAAAGGTTCTCCGAGAGTTTCCAAGCCTTTTCTAAATGGCTACGCGCTAGTTCGATATTTTTGGTGTAGGCCATGAGTATCTGACCCATTTGCAAATGAGTACGAGCTTCGACTTTAGAAGGAGGCTGGAAAGTGAACAACGCTTGCAGACACTGGATGCATTTTTTAACATTGGGCGGATTGGAAGTTCGGAAATATTCGGCTAAACCCAGAAGAGAGATGTAGCACGCATCTTGGCCAGCAGCCATTTTTAAGGGTTTTATCTAATTAAAATAGAGCTTTTATTTATATTTATAATATACTGAGGCAAAAGAAAATTACTTTTTTATTGTTATTGTTGTACTGTTTTTGTGACAATGACAAATTAATACGTTTTTATAACTGATCTCTATAAATACTGGATAGTGGATCATTGACAGTCAACGGGTGTTCCCTAAAAAGTATAAGAATATTATTTTGACTCTAATTGAATATGACATTAAGGAAGACAGCTTCAACTTTTTACATCAGTCAAGCACAAAAAAGTGACGGCTTCAAGTATAACAATTCTTCTATTTGACGACTAGTGGCAGTACTCAAGCGGGAAATTTTAGAACCCTGATATACACATCAGATGACAGCATCTGTTATAAATCGTAGGTGATTTGTGTTATGTTCATCGAAAATTATTTAAATAAAAAACAATTTAAACAAAATCTAAACTATTTTTTTTTAAAGAAAAAGTTAATATTTTAAATAAAAACAATTTTCTTTCTTAAAATCGAAGTATTCTTTCCTAAAGTGTAATAGAAGTAAATGGCATTTTGTGAGATCTTGGCCGGCAATTTGCCCGTATTTATTACAGTTCTTTTTGGAAAAGCCCAATTACGGTGGAATTCGTGATAAGCTAAATATCTAGGAAATTCCATCAAAATAATATGATTTGGGCTTTAATGCACTACGTGGTATCCAACTACTCTTAATTCTAAGCGGAACTTCCCTCTTTCCCCACCACCAACACACAGGTATAAGGATAAGTTTTTCTATGATTTTAAATTAACAATAGAAACAAGATGCGTAATCTTATAAAATTTGTTTGTGTTTTTTGCAACTTTAGGCCCAGGACGGCAGCGGTACTTCGGTCTACAGTACAATAGTGTTAGCAATCGATTTTGATAATTAGCTAGGTTATTACAACAAATACAAAAATAATTCATGACTACGCATCTCAGACATTGTAGAATGACAACATCATTGTTGTTATTCATTAGTTAGCGGTAATCGAAATGGCTATAAAAAATGGTGAAAAAATCAATTTTGGACAGGGTGACCCAAAAACTAAATCAAGGTAGAGGTTTTTCTAAATTAAAAGTAACATGTTATAACTCAAAAACCGTTGGGATTTAATATTAAAATTACATTCAAGTTATGAAATTCTTAAGAAAATAATTCAAAAAAAAATGCATATGAGTTATTTGAAAATATTGTTTAAACATGTTTAAGCAAAATATAAACTTTGGGACAGGTTCTTGGTCACTGAAATGCGTTTCCGCACGGTCACAGACCCCTTGCCGTTTTTTCTGTAGACGCTTACTTTTTTGTTAAAAAAAAAACTATATAAATTGTGATATAAATTAATTTTCTACCTAAATATTCAAAAACTACATGATAATTTGATGCTTTTACCTCCGAAACTAGCAACGTTATCCAGCTTTAAACATTTCAAAATAATTCCAATTTTCAAGAAAAAATATTCAAAAAAACGCTTTTAGCGACCTATAAATGGTGTTTGATTTTGATTTTTTTGATCCCCTAATCATTTGGATTCAATCTAAGCTTCATAGTTTCGCCCGGTCCCGACTGAATTTCGAGGAAGGTGTTTTTTTTAATCACCCTAGTACCTAATTATTTCAGACATTGCTTATTTTGGCATCAAAATATTGAGTGGTTTTACTTTTTAAACGTCTCGAATTTCAAGTTTTTAATGAGTTTCAAAAAACGATTATTTCTGTACCTTTGTACAAAGGCCTAATGTCCAATTTCTAAATTTTTTGGGGAAATTGAAAATTTTGTTTTTTAATTTCTTAGAATGTTTAAAGCATTTAAATATTAATTCTTCTAAAATTTAATTCAATTGCAATCGGTTGCATCTACACAATCCCGAGTGCTAATATACACCTTAGGGAAATTAAAGCCTTTTTTGAAATGCCTTATCCTGCTTATAATTTGTACAAAATTATGAATTTTATTGCTCAGAGGTCATTAAAGGGCTAATTTTTGCAACGATCTGTTACAGCCATACCCATTATTGGGAATTCGAGAGCGTTGGGAACCGTTACCCTCACTTATAATCCAATTCTGCTTAACATCCGGGTGAATTTTCGTTTTCTGCTTTTCGTCGTCGGACGAAAACTAATGTTCCAAAAAGCATATAAATTGCGATAAAAAAAATTAACGATTAGATTCTCTAAAGAACTTAAAAAATAATGATTAACAGAGTTTTGAAATCAAAAGATTTAAAGAACAAATTAAGTAATCCGTGAATCGAAAAATTTGATCGGATCAGATAGCTTCGATCGGATCAGATATCAAAATAGAGCTGTTATTCTTTTTCTCCAAAAAAATTTTGATGCACTTTGATGCATATGCACATTACGAGCTCTGACTAATATACTAATATGCAAACACCAAATAATCTAAAATCAAATACATGCAAAATTGAATTAAAAAACATTACCAATGCAAACAAGAATGGTATAACGAAAATGACTAGTCACAACACTGAAATATACTTAAGCCGAAAACTTAACCGGCAAAATGAAACTGATCTAAGAAAATAACAGATTATTAATTTAGAACTTCCATCAATAAAATGGCCTTAAAAAGCGAAATCAGAGACTACGTACTCAATATTATTTCTAGCTAATAAAATTTCATGAAACCCAATTTCACCAGCCCAACATTTAACATGAAATTATTTTTACTATTTCAATGATTGAACTACCGTAGCATTCATTGTTCATTGTAAAATTAATATTCAATGTATGTATGTGAAGTTTTATGCCGGAATTAATTTTGTTCCGACTAAAATTAATAATTTTTAGCCCTATTCTGCTATCCGATCCGTTCGAATTTTTCGATTCACGTGAATTGTTCACTTAATTTGTCACAAATTATTCTTTGAACTCTTCAATCTTTCGAATTCAAAGCTCTATCAATAATTATTTTTGAAGTCCTTAAGAGAATCTAATTATTAAAATTTTATTTTTAGTGCAATTTATATGCTTTTTGGTACATTCGTTTTCCTCCGACGGATAGCAGAATACGAAAATTCACGTGAACGTTTAGCAGAATAGGACTGTTTGGCACCAAAATAATCACTGATATTGTTGTTTTCTAAGCGTCTTGAAAAACTAATTATGTTAACATTTAATATTATTCGTTGACAAACTCGATTTTCTAGAAATTAACCAAAAAATTAACAAACGATATAGAAGACTTCATCATTTAGTTGTGGCGACTAAATAATTATTACAATAGATATAATAAACAAATCAAGCACTGAAAATTAGGTTTCCTATTAATGGAAACGGTTGCGTTAACGAAATCAATTCATAAGACTTTCCTTTTTCACAGTTCTGATCTACTCACAGCCAGTTTTGTATTAAAAAAAATTCATATTGATTTTTAACTTCTTTTTTTGATGTTTAATTGTTAATATAAAAAAACACTCTCTATTCAGACGACGTCCATAGAAAACGCTTCTTATCTCTTTCCGCCAACCCTTGGGGCCGATTTCTGAGAAACCTTGGCTGCCTTCTGTTTGGGTGCAGACTTAACCTTCGTTGGTGCTGGAGCTGTTGCCTTCTTGGCGGCTTTGGTTGCGCGCTTTTGTTCCTTGGCAACTTTGATAGCTTGATCCCGCTGGGCTTTGCGCACTTCTGGTTTCATGTTACGCTTGGCCATAATTTCAGCCAACGAGGCACCAACAATAGCACGTTGGAATTTCTGTGTTCTGCGGGTGCGCTTCTTCTTCAGCTCTTCTTCAATACCCTTCTTATGCTTGCGTCTGTAAAGGACAGTCCATGTCACTCTACGCGGATTACGCTTCATCAAGTAGGAACGCTCGCATTTCTTATCGAGGAAAGTGAAGCTCTAAAAAAATTTAATTATTTTAATAGTAGTTTGGAATAATTCACCATTATTAAATTAATTTACCTTTCCGTCAATCTTGACCATAGTTTTCCCATGTCCGGGGTAAATTTTATACCCGCTGAATGAACACAAACCGATCCTAAAATATTGAAAAATTAAGTATTAATTCATTATTGCTTTTATTTTTGAATGAATTTAACAAGATATCTTTTAAAAAGATGTTGGGATTACTCGGGAAATTAACAATTTTGTTTGTATAATTATAAAAACCTACTTCATCTTGCTGTTGTTGTTAAAAGAAAGAAACGGAAATGGACGAAAGGCGACAAAATGACAGTGATAGCTGTCAAATTAATTCTTCTTTTCGTTTTTGATGACATCTAGTAGTGAGGAAATATCAAAAAAACATAATTGAACGTACAGTAATGGTAGACATTTTTTTTAATGTGCTCGCATTCTAAAGCCTTAACTACATTGGCCAAAAAAGTGAAAAAAGTACAAAAGTGAAAATTTTCAAAATCATTTTGGGATAGTGTTTGAGACTGGAAAAATTAAAAAAATTATGCAAAAAGCTTAAATTTCGGTTTAAAAAAAATTTTTATACTCTTTTTCACAAAATAACTGCGCTAGCAGGATAAAAAATATTTTTACTTTTGCAAATTTGCAAAAAGTGGTCAATGAAGTTTTTTTTTCCGGTCTACACTACGTTTTCATTAGAGCCAAAATGAGGTAATTTCTTAAATCTTTCAGAAAAAGTGTTTTATTTTCAAATTTGCTAATCGTTTTTTTTTTTGGCTGTCGCTCTTCCTATTTTTTGTTTTTTATACATACATTTTATCAGTTTCATGGGTTTCCACTTTGAACGCATTCCACTTGGGTGTGTTCATAAAGTTTTTACGTAATTTCCAAGCTAATTTTGTGCAAATTTGGTTGAAATGACATTATTTCGAAATTTTAATTTGTATGGGAAAGAGATGATTTGGAATCGAATTTGAAAATTGTTGACGAAATAACATCATTTCCCCTAATGAAAACGTAATAGGAAGCAGTACGCAGGTAGCGCAAAATTTTAGTTTCCATAAAAATTTTTTTCCAAAATTTAGCCAAGCTAAAATTGAGCAAAGCATTTAGCCTAGTACGCCTAGTACGAGCAAAACAAAATAAAATTCAAATGAGGAAGTAGCTAGAATTTTTTTTTTAATATTGCTATGCGTTGGAGCTTTAATGATCCCTCAAGAGCTGGATCTGAAAAAGAGACTTGTGGAATATAATAATTACAATTATAACACGTGTGTCCTTGTCGATGTTCAATTTTGTAAAAGAAAGTTTATTATATAACAAAAGTAAAGATGGTCAGTCGTATTTATTAGATTTTTGTGTACTTAGACACTGTCTAACTATTTTCAAATTGGTGGAAATATGCTTTATTTAATAAAAGTAAATATCACATTATTCACGGTTAAGACAATTTTCTCTTATGTCTTAATAAGGCATCTATAAGGCAACAATAAACAAGGTTTTTGAACACATTTTCCAAAGTTGGACAGTTGTCTAAAGTTAGACAACGTTTATAAATAAGACCAGGTGTGTACAGAAAAAAGAAATCCAAAAATAGTGATGCCAATAACACTTTGTGTAGGCGTTGCCAACACTAAGCATTGTGTGATTTATGAATATAATAGAAATATGAATACTCTCTATTTCATTTAATAAAAGGTTCTTAATAATTCTATAAAAAGAACGAAATATTTTGGCCGAAATAAAAAATGTAAATCCTCACTCTGCATGAAAATAACAAAATAAAATCAATACAAAAAATGTTTTACAGCGTTATTTCGAGTATATGTTGTTATACAAAAAACATTTTTAAGAAACTTCAGTATATTTTGATGTTTTCGTTAAAAAAAAATGTTCCTGCACTTACTTCATGACCAATAGTAATTTGATTCCTTGAACCCTTTCCTATTAGCTACGCCACTGACTGAGTGAAAACAGCTGTTATATTTACGGTCTTATTTAATAGAATTCGCTAAACAGATAAATACTTATGCACTGCATAAGTCTTTATGTAGCCACTATTTAACGTTACATAAATTCTAGTTTATAAAACATTTGCCTCATCCATATAGTTATACAGGGCTAATGTCAAATAAAATACCAAAAAGGGGAAATCTATTATGTTTTTACTTCACAAACTGACAAAATATTAAAATATTTTAACTGTTTACTAATTAGAATGATTTTTTTATTGGAATTCTAAAAAAAAACACAGAACAAACTTACTTTCTTTCAGTTGTGGTTGTTCTACATACATAAATACTTACGTTAAAAAACCTTCTTTTTTTAAAGAAAGGTCAAAAGGTGCGCTCGTACAACTAATCATGTCGATTATGGAATCCGCAATAATGGATCCGCAGTGATTCGCAGTGCAGGACTCTCTTTTCTCTTTACTCATTTGTCGTGAAAAGAAAAGAGAACACTATACTGCGAATCACTGCGGATCCATTATTGCGGATTCCATAATCGACATGAATATCTTTTATTGGGCGTCATGAAAACTGTTATACTTTGTAGGGAATACACTATCCTGCGTATTATAGAGATCAGTGGTTGAATAAAGTTATTTGTATGTTCGTTTGCCGCCTCAAGTTTTACTAATGTCAAACTTACCGAAGCTTCAGATAACGAATTACCAATCAAAAATGCCACCAGTGACATATTAACATTTTTTTTGCTACATTAGTTAGTTAACATTTTATAGACAAAGAACGCACCACAGTGATTTCAACCAAGATACTAAATTATAAAGATGATGTTTCACCTTTAAAAACTTTTTTGTTTACAGTTGTACTTGTTATTTCGTTTCTATGAATAGATGTGAAATCCAACAATAATATAAATAAAGGGGGTGTGCAGATTCCTACGGTTTATGTGTATGTACTTTTTCATTTCTTATTGGACATTTGACAGTTGTACCATGTAGGCAAATTAAAATGGTTACTAGGATTCACATCTAATTCAATATCTTTGATTTCAACGCATGCCCAAATAATATACCCCAATGCTAAATTGAAACTGAAATCATCAAGGAGTTACATGTTATTCTTCAGTCTTTTTTTCATTCTCAGATTCTTGTTTTGCAAAAATTGCTATTATTACAAGAGTTAAAATGAAATTAACTTTACGAGGATATTCTTTTTTATTATTTTTTCAACTCTCTTTTCTTCTCGCTGATTTGTTTCTAAATAGTTTTTCATATTTGGCTCGCGGCAACAGATTTTTAATGATTTTAATGTTTTTGTGAGTAAATAATTATGTACTTATAAAACTATTTGTATCCTTTTTCATTGGGCACTTCAGATTTTTTACTTTACATCAGGTTTGTCGTTTACAGTTCCAGTGTGAAAAATAAAATTCTGTGCAATAATTCTAGTAATCCAAGATCGCTAAGGTTAGATCAAATTTTCATATTTTATATGATACAGCTAGGATTTAAGATATGTATATTATGTAGTATGTTACGTTATTTTGAGAAAGAAAGAAAATAAAAATTGTGGTGTTACTGAAGTTTCATTGTGATAACAATGTCTGAAAAAAGTATTGGTGAGTATAATTCTGTTACGTTAGTTCTCACCCTAGCTGTGTGTATGAAAATATAAGCTCATGAAAATAGTGTTATCTATAGGTAATGTGCGTCCCTTTACTTTAAAACTGTGATTTTCTATCCAAAAATCCACTAGGCGTGTTCCTTTGGGCTGCAGCATGTACTGCTAGGTACTTCTACTCTGTGGTCAAAGTAGTTGAAAGCACTTCAGTTCAATATAATGTAGTAACTAAATGAATCCACGCAAGGAAGCGACACCATCAGTTAAAAGAAATTAATAAATTATTGTTGCAAATGTTTCTCCAAACAAAAATAAATTACATTACAAATAACAAAAATTACATCTATATTGAGGTTAGATTTTTCTTTTGGCAAAATTAAAGCGTTCCATTCATCATCTACTGGGCAGTACTAAAAAGTACTTTGCAAGGCTCAAAAGAACACACTTTCTGTTAAGTTTTATTTTTAACAATTAATGAAAACTTAGACTTTTGTTCAATAAATAATTAACAATGATAAATTCAATAAGTCAAGTATATGTACTATGTAGGTATATCAAATAAGTAAGAGAACTATTTAGCAGAGGCGTGCGTTCGGCTAGACAGATTAAAGAAGCAGAGCCTGGTTCGCTTTTTTGATAAGCGTCTATAAAAGGAAAAGAGTGAAAAGGAAAGGAGTCATTTTATAACACATTTGGTTTTTTATTGAAACAGGTTTGGCTTAAGACGGTATAACAACTGTCCCTTTCACTTACTACTACTTTCATTTGTAATCCCTTACTAAAAACAAAATTTCAATTTTATATTTTTTCTTTCTACTTGTTTTAAAGTCGGTTACATACATAACTTTTAGTTACTTTTCGATCTCTATTAGATCTTCTTCAATTATTTTCGTTTAGATTTTTTGTTATGGAAGGCCTTTCAGCATCTTTCTTTTCTTCTGTTACCAGATTTTTGTTTTCAGAAAAACTGTATTGATATTATTATAATAGTAATACAATGCATTTAAATATCAATATAATACTTTGATTAAATATCTTAAGTTACTTAAGACTTCCATAATATGTGCAGGTATCCAGCGTAAAAATTTTTTAAATGGATTTCGATACAAAATAATATCACCTTTTTTAAAATAATTTTTTACAATTTCAATTTGTTTAGGTGTTTTTCGTTCAAAAAATTTGTTACTAAAATCGAAATTTTCTTTAAATTTATTATTTACAATATCTAAAGTGCATTTTTAGGACTTTGGGATTGGGACTTGTATCCGATAACGGTCATTTCATTTTAAGGTTTTTTTTTTACATTACTTTATTATTTATCCATCAAGACTTTATATACATCAGTTAGCTCATCATCATGTGCTATGTTTCAATATCACATGACGGACAAACTTAGGTTTAGATTTAGATTTATTTATTAGAGTAAATATCATATACCCACAAAGCTATTGGTACATAAATTTAAGTTTTAATAGTTGCTTAAGTGAAAAAAAGAGAAAAGCTATGTTCTAAAGTTATGTATGTAAGTACATTTTCAGTATAAAAAAAAGAAGAGAAGCTTATAACATAAAAAAATATGTTTTAAAAAGAAGTACAAAATATCATCAACATCATCAAAATTATCAAAAGGATGCAAAAAATTTGTTAAGTGTCTTCCTAAACTGGATCGTGTAGCTTATCATTCTTATAGGAATGAGAAAGAGAATTCCATAATCGAATGGCATGTATTGTCACAAGATCTATTAGATCTTGGAAAAATAATTTTATTATATATGTAAGTATTTAGCATAGGGCTCTCCCCTTCAGAGACGTTAACTTTTTTATTTAAGAGTAACCTAAATAAGGCCCCGCAGGTGGCAAAGACTTGCCTTTACGATATTTCATGGATTTCATGGTGTACCTGTATGATGACAAAATTATGCTCAATATCAAGCCTAGAGACTGTAACGGCTGAATTATTTTTGTTCGGACTGAAAATCTCTTGCAAAGCCTGATGGTCAGTGCATAAAGTGATTTTTTTACCATAAATGTAGACATAAAACTTTTTTAATTAGACGGCAAATTTGGAATATAATTTTGAATAAAAATTTAAGGTTGGTTAGTGACGGAGCTTGAAGAATGGCTTCAAGTTTTTCTGGATTTGGGCAAATACCTTTACCTGAAATTACATGACCAAGATATTTGACAGACGTCACCAAAAATTTAGACTTTTCGACATTAATTTCAATATGGGGATTTTGTTTTTGTTTTTTATTTTTTGCCTCGCTCATGTAGTGATATATGTACACCTCTCCCTTTACTTTTTATTCTTAGGTCAGATGTACACGTCGCAAGCGACGGATTCTATGGATCGGCCCCTCTAGAAATCATTAATTTAATTAAATTTTTTCAAGTAGAAGCTACATACATATGTTTTTTTTAATTTTGTTGACATTTGACATTCTGTCTAACAACCGGCAGAAAAACGATGAAAATCTTAGGAGTGGTTTGGTTGGTAAATAGCACCATAATTTTAAAGTAATGAATTTCGTAAACTTTAGATCGTTAATTGCGGTGTTTTATTTTCTACGGTTGTTGTTGTATTACTTGTTAAAAAACTATCCTGAGCCAAATTAATACCTTCCATATGGATCTTCGTAGATAATAAACCGCCGCTTATATTGGCTCGTAGAATACTGCCCCAAATTTTTCCATTCATTTCAATTATTTTGGCGTAAATTTTTGCATAGCATTTCGTTTTTCGCACCGTAACTGTAAACTAGGCTGCGGAAAAATGGAGAACAAACAATGTTGATAGAAACTTATTAATATATGTACATATGTATATGCCACTATAAGACCCGAAATGTGGAGATTCTAGAAATTCACCGGTAAAACTAAGAATTTTTCAGCAATATTGGTAAAATTCCGAAATGTTTTCGTAATTTATTTTGGACTTTTACCATCACTAAAAATAATTATATAGATATACTAAACATTAAAAAAAAATTGATTTTTGCCCAATGGAAAGAAACAATGAAATGCTTCTATATATAAACAAAACAATAAATAAATATTATTTTAGGACTCAAGATATATCTATTGTATTCTCTTATGTTTTATTTGGATTCAGCGTTTACTCAACATATGTTTATCAGGTGAGTTATATACAATTTTATTATCATTGTTGTTTTACCGATTTAATTATATCTATGAACTAAATAATCGAAAATGCCTTTTAATTCAATTTTGTATTATTATTTCAATTATTTCTAGGCTGGTGTTGCAGAGATCCTTTGCAAAAAGTTTCGATTACCATTAGCCGCTATAACATTTTACTTCATCCTTTCTGTGGCTCATCACTTTTGGATTGTTTTCAATCATCAAAAACATGTCCAATTTGATCAATGGCCAACGGGACTAACTGCATTATTCATTATACAGCGTTTATGTGAGTATGAAGTCGTACATACATTGTACATTAGGCAAGCCCATATGGAGTTAGACGAAAAAAAACGACATCGGGACCTACCAAAGGCATCACATATCACTGTGACAAAATGCCATCCCTTCCCTTTCAGCTTTGTGTCAAGCATGCAAACCAAAAACTAATCAGCCATGCCCAATTAAAATAAGAAAAAACTATAGAAAACCTCACGAGAATCCTCACGAGAATCCTCACCCCAACCTTCTCTGGCCAATCAACTGCTGTGATACCGGACTCAATCCTCCCAATCTAAACAGAGTCATAATGCGTATTTTCTACGAAAAAGCAAATTTTTGTTGGTATAGACAATTTAGTAAAAATTAAAAAAAAGGAAATTTGGTTTGCAAATTTTGGAAATCAATTGAAATACCCGTAAAGCTATTTCTCAAGAAAATAAAATGATTTTTCCGAAAGAAATATTTTTTTGGGAATACCTAGACAATTTTGTAAAATTGTAAAAAAAAGGGAAATTGGTAAAGGGAATTGCCCATTGCTGGCCAAGGTTGAATAAACGGCGAGTTTGGTATTAAATGCTTTTTGTCGCATATTATTAAAAACAAATTGTTTTTGTAAATCAAATTTATTAATTTATTGAAAATAAAGTCATAATGTCGTACGTAAAAAGGACAACGTTGGCAAACGTATTTCCGAGTCCTCCATATGGGGAAATCGGCCGCTTCTGGGCCCTCCACTTCTCCATAGAACGAAGACATGCTTGGTCATTACAACACAAAAACAACGGAACAACTAGATACATGACAGAGAAGATATTGGAAGAACGTATTTGGTCAGACATTTCCTCGTAGATTTTATTTGTACATTTTGTATGTACATATAATTCAAACAATTTATCAAAACAAAAAAATAAACGAAATAATAAATTATTAAAATGTATTGGTGCCTATAAAAATTAAGTCATGAAAAGCCAAATTCCTGGTTTTAAGATTGTGTTTTTGAAGTTGGTAAAATCTCCATTCCGCACATTTGATTTTTTTTATAATGAAAAGGATAAATTACTTTATGTAGCCTAATCGACATAACACTGCTTATATACATTTCCAATTAAAAAATTTCAATAGTACCTACTTTTTTTTCAGTTTCTCCAGTATACTACTATCTCTACAAAAGGACAGCATTGCGAATGAGTGATCCTCGGTTTCACGAAAACATGGATTGGATTGCAGAACAATTATCCATTAAATAAATGAAGAGTACCTACAATTTTTAACTTAAAAATTTTATTCAAATTAAATAAATGTGTAAAGTAACAGATAAATGTTAAGATATACCTAATTAAAAACAAATTTAATGTATATAAAGTAAAATTTTTTTATTTTTGTTTTTTGCTTTCACAGTTAAGAAAAATTAAATTTTATTTCATAGAAACTATATATTACATCCTATAAACATAACGTTTACTGAGCCCACACATGAAAAGTCTATGAGCTCCACTTTTTAAGTAATTTTATTTTGGTTTTAAGAATTACATTCATTAGGAATAGCAATGAGTTAAGCAAAAAAACTGAACCCAAAAAATGAACTCGTGATATAACCATTTCCATAAATCCAATCGCATTCAATCCGATCTAATTTAAAGTGCTTAATGGAGAGCATTTTAAGTTCTTAAACCCGGGTATAATCTCAATTTCATAATATATTCTTCTTGTTTTCAATATAAAATTGGCATTTCATCACTCGCAGTAAAAAGTTCAAAGTTATATTCAGTTAACGTACGACAACTATTTATAAGGGTTATAGGTATGCATATGTACATAGAAAATCAACATGTACATGGATATGACTACTGAAAGATCTAATTTGATTCGATTCGAAATTTTGAATTTTTTCTGTTAAACAAATCTTGCATATTTTGCAACATTTTAAAAAGAATTTACACCGATTTGCACCCACACGATTTGACATTTCTAAAATCTCAAATTAAATTTGCTGGGTTTTAAGAATGCAAACTGTGTTCTTGGTTGCAACGAATTTTAATTTCAGTGAAAATTTTAATTATACATAAATATAATATTTGTGCGCTCTTTTTCAATAAAAGAAAAAAATACATTTCGCGATAGTAACAATAGGTTTGTTCTTTGAGTCCTGAAATCACCATGGGGTTGCCCTATAGCGATTTTTAAAAAATCTCAACCAACGATAAACCCAGCTTTTTGAGAATAATTGGGGCATCAAGAAAACCTGGATCAATCCTGGGTAAAGTTCAACGAACGAAACTCATAAGTTTAATTTAATTTAACATATAAGGTTCATAATATACCGTTCATATATTTGTTTTTGATATTTATCCTTTTAAATCTTGAAATTGGCGTCTGGTGGTTAAAATTTTACATGGAGCAGTGGATGTAGTGCTTAACTGCTAAAATTGCTAATTGAGAGGTGTCCGAGCCTAGTTTTAACTGGACACTGGACGCCACCCGTGGTATTTCAAGACATAGTTAACACCTTATTTCTCATTTCACTGTGCCAACAAAAAAAGTGTGAGTGCCGGGACTCACGGCTAAAATGTGTAAACCTCAAATTAAATATTCAAGTGCTGGTTTTACATCACAAAACGCGGCGAGTTCGAACTGTCAACCAAATTTCTACCCAAACTCAACTCGACCTATCGATTTAGTTTGAGCTACGAGAGAACGTACCCAATATTGAACGAATCCAATATTTCAACGTATCGTAACGTGTAACAGCACAACGTAATGTGCTACACAAATGTCCTCATTTTTAGTTTACCCTACCGCTGGCATAGATGTTTACACATCAAAAATCTTTTCTATTTTTCTATTCCTGCTGACTAGTGCTGTGCAACTCAGGTTGCATTTAAAAAAAAACTTAGGTCTTACTGGCATATATGTAGTTAAAATTATAATTATCAATGCCTCTTTTTACCACTAGGTATGCATTTGGTAAGCGAGCCACCCAAAGTACTGTTTCCAAGAAAACTGTCCACATTGGCGCTTGCTTAGCGACTGAATATACCCCTAGTGGAGCAACGAAGTTTCGAGAGCGGTACAGAGCCCCCAAAAAAGAGAGTTAAAATTCTTGGAACCCGCGAAGTGGGCCATTCAAGGTACTTTTGACCAAGAAAACTGTTCAAAACAGTCTGGAATGTATTGTTTTTTTTTTCATAATTAATTCCGGACATTTAGAATGTTGCTGAAAAATTCTATATGATTTACCGTTAAATTCAAGAATTTCCATATTTGGTGCTTGAGCTGAATGTATAAACCCATTATAGCGGGTGCATAAAGTTATACCAAAGACAACAAGTAAAGATGTCGCAAAAACAGAAAAATATGTACAAGAAAATATGAGATTCATGGGTCCACCAAAATGTATCTTAACATACAAGCCAAGCAGCAAGCATTTCAAAGTTGTTGTTATATGTACTCTCAACCAGTAGCTTGCCATTCTCTTGGTCTGGCAGCAGGGAAATGCCTAAATGTGTTTCTTTTTCGTGCTGATCGTAGTAAAACGCTGACGACGACATTGTATATTATTGTGTATAGTCACAGTACACAAATCTAATAATATGTGCGTTCCTTTACTTTGAAACTGTGTGATTTTCTGCCAAAAACTGCACAAAAGTCTGTCAAAGTTCATATAAAAATTAATAAAATGTGTAGTTTTGCACAGAAAATCACAGTTTCAAAGTAAAGGAATATTATTATTATTATAATTATAATTATTATTCTGCCCTAGCGAGGTATCCGCCGGAGCGGACATTTTTTTGCAACGCACACTTTGTCGGAGGTTCAAATTACATTCGAGGTATCCTTCATCGGAAAAGAATACTAAACAATGCGACAACGCGTCGGGTTTCTCTTGCATTAAATTAACCAGAAGGGCAGAAGCTCGATTTGCCTGGTTGTTGTTTTTTCGTTTGCTGCCGGGGCCTAAAAAATAAAAAAAAATTCAAGCAATAGTTCCAAAATTACTTTATTAACATGTTTTTTTTTTTTAATTTCTTACATTTTTCAATACTTTACCCAAATCTTTAAAAAGTTCCGTGAATTATGTGTCGGAGGATATCGGAAAAATAAATTTATGAGCTGTCAAAATATCACTCAAAAAAGCAAATGATCGCACTGTAACGCAAAACGCCGGTGCGTTGCATAATGTCGGAAAAATGTTCCGAACAGCTGTCCGAAAGTATACCTCGTAGCTCCTCCTCTCCGACGGATACCTCGCTAGGGCCGATTATTTATTAACATATAATTAAAATAATTAAATGAACTCAAGTTACTAAGGCTTCCAGCTCTGAAGTAAACTTAAATCTAAATATAAAATTATTTTATTTATTTATTATATTATTATTATACACATAATTAATATAAATTATTATCATAATTATTTACATATTTAATATAGAATAATAAAGTTAAATTTCAATTTTACATTTCATGAAAAAATTATGTATGTTTTGAATGTTGTCATGACTGGGTTTTTTAGGGCTTCGTAGATGGAAAAATTTGATGTTAAGTTTTGATCAGATGTTGTAACTGGACAGTTATTTAAAATATGTTTAATGTCGATGCGAGAGTCGCAACAAGATCAAGTAGGTGAATCTTCCTTACGAAGGAGGTGCTGGTGTGTAACGATTGTGTGACCAAGACGCAGTCTAATGAAAGTTGTAGGTATTCATTCACTTATTCCATAAGGCGTTTTTCATGAACGAAAACGGCTGTAGAAGCGGTAATTGGAGTTTAAGTAAAACGACTATCGTTTTAATGGTTAGAAGAGTGAAGAAATAAAAGAACGGTAAAGTTGCAGTTTTACTTAAACGGAAATTAACGCTTATGGAGTCCTGTCGTTTTCGCAAAACGCCTTACGGAATAAGAGTGATTGCTTTTCAGTTGGTGACGGGGAAGATAGGTTTAATTCTCTCCATGTTAACTCCTGAATTGTGACGGTTATAGTTTCTCCAATCGAATAGTAGTTTGAATAAGTTTTTTATTAATGAAGCTCAATAGTTCGACTTTGGTGGTAGGTTCAAAGTAGTTCACTGGATCAGGATGGGCCTTAAAAGCGCTCTCATCTGCGAGCTCATTTCCTTTTACACCTATTTGGTTAGTTAGCCACATTAGTTTTAATTTGATAGGTTTGCTGATAAGATAGTCCCGGATCTTGTTAATTATAACAGTATTGTGATCAGGATTTCTGATTGCATTTATGACTGATATGTTGCCTGAAGATATAACAAATTTTCTGGTATATGAGGCGCGAAAATTTTCATCTTTTTTATAGTTTTACCAAATAAGTGCAAAGTGGTTACTGATTTCAGTGGGGTTGGAAATTGTACCTGTGGAAGTTTCATTGAATTTTATATTTTGTTGAGTGTACTCACCAGTCAAACAACGGATGTTGTCAGATTTTAGTTGGAGATGAATTTGGATTTATAACTACGAAACTTTGCATTAGTTTTTTTTTTTGTTTTGCTTTTACTTTTTCATTACGTAAGGTACATATTAAGTTCAACGTTCTACCATACTATAGTTCTTTTAGATTCTTTGCTCCTACTTTGAGGGATAGATATGTTTGCTGCTGTACGATTTGCGTACTGTAGCTGGTATAGTAACATTTTTGCAATTTAAAATGCCAATGTTTTATTTTCGTTGCTGTAGTTTTGCCCAGTTTCTAAATTTTTGACAGCTTGTGGGTTTTTGTGCAAAAATTAAAGGATCGGACCTATTAAAAACCAAAATAAAAATTAACATTTACGTATATCTTTTAAAAAAAATCCGACATGTACGCATCACGAAAAACCATTGTAAAATAGTGGGCTAAAAAAAGTGAATCGCAGTATACATATTTTATTAATTTTATGTTTATTAACTCTTATTGCTTCTAGTTGGCATGTTTTAATTATTAAACAAAGGTACACCGAACAACTTTTCCCATGACTGTCCTATGGCATTAAGGCAACTTTCAGCATTCGTATTAGTTTCAAATGTACACTTCCACAATTCAGACTTGTTTTGGGTTTCATCATGAAAATTTATGTACAAAATATTCTCCTTAGGACGTTCCACTTCAACCAGATTACTCATAAACTGAGTGAGAGTAATTTCAATGCCAGTATCTGAAGACGAGGTAAGCCAGGAAGGGTTTGATGCAGTAATAAAGAGGCGCGAATCAGTTGTAAGAAGGCCTGACATTGCAAACCTTTGAACTATTTCGTGTGTTTTCACTTCACAGCTATTCAGAAGGGAGAACATTTTAAGTTGCTCATCTTCAACAGTTTTGGATAGACGATTGAGAACTTTCTCTGATATATGATAGTTCAACTCACATTGATCAGGTAGAGCGTTTCCTATAAAATATTTTTTTTTTAACTTTATTATTATTAGGCGTATTTTTTTTGCAAGCCCGGAGAGAATTGCACGAAAAAAATGACCACAGGGATTAGCGACAGCATCACAGAAACAAAATGGAGTTTTCATACAAACTATCGATAACAAGTATATAATTCACGCCGGTAACACAGTTTTTCTGTGTGCTTAAGTTAAGCCCAAAGAATTCTCTGGGTTTAGCTTAGCCCGTACGGGATTAGTTGTTGTATTTAACATGGTGATTGTTTAGCACCGACGTCGTTTTTTCGTTCAATTCCCTCCGGGCTTACAAAAAAACACGCCTATTATTACAATAACAAAACGGTTACTTGTAAAATAAAACAGCAGATTATCCGTCCGTAAAATGTCTTGTAAAAGTAGCAAAAATCTGCCCCAATCACGCAGTGTAAAACAAAGACCCACTTTCCATGGAAGTAGCCGTACCGATTCCAGCCGATCTGCTGTTACACTCACAATCGGGCGTAGCCATTTACTTATGTTATCGTTTTCTGGTCCAAACTCCTCCATAACATAACATTTAATGGTGGACATCACAACAATGCCATCTTTTATTGTTTTAGAGTTTTCATTGTATATTTTTCCTTTCACAATCCATTTAAAGTGTTCGGATTGTTCTTCAAATTTCATTTGATAAAAATAGAATTTGAGTCGATGGTCAACATCACTGAAGTCGTCATAGTTAAAATTATACTTCTCAGACTGCTTAACTGAAGGTTGAGATTCGATGACCCGCTGTGTGGTACGCGACATAAGCATATTAGTTGATTGCAGAAGACCTTGTGAAAAAATTGTTTGATTAATTAGAAAGTAAAAGAAAGGATTATAATTAAAAATCATTCTGAAGGTGCAGAAACATACAATGAAAACCATTATGAAGATATCAAGATAAAAAAAAATATGGTTTAGGTTTAGGTTTTTATGTTGTATGTGTAGGTGATAAAATAAAGAAGTATTTGTTCTATATATCATTAAAATTATGATGGAGAGAGGTAGCAAGTAAAAGAACATAAAAATACATTTTTGGTACTGTTCTAAAGGTTGAAGGTTAAAAAAATGATCAGTCTTGAAGAAAAATAATTCATTCAAACTGTGCAACTCATTAGTTGCTGAGATAATGGTGATGAAAGACAAAAGTATGTATCAGTTTTTACTCAAGCTTTTTTTTAGGAAACATGAAGGCCTCAGAATAATTGAAAAATAGTCCGGAGGTATGAAACTGAGAACTTAGTTTCGTTAAAAATTCAGTTGTATTTAATATATTTTTTACGGATTAAATATTAAATTTGACTGGATCGACCTTCGTCGTTTTTGTTTGAAAATTTCTTAAAAATTTTCCAACTCCTCCTTCTTGTTTGTAAATATACATACAAAGAATTGTCTGCATTTAAGCAAGCAACTTTTTCATAGATAGCAAGAATTAAAAGTTTGAGTCTTTAAATGTGTACGCATTTTAATAATTCTCAAATCTGAATATTTTTTCACTTACCTCCAAACATTGTAGATAACTTTGACTCTTCTTTTTTGTTAGTTTCCTCTGTTGAGACCTGATTTTTCATAACATCTTTCTCTTCGTCTAATAGGCTTTTAATGGGTGTAACATTCCCTTGATCGTACGTTGTACATACACTATCGGTCACCGAGCCGGATGAACTGCTCTCAGTTAAATTTACTTGTCCCGAAAGAGGTTTCTTTTTTATCTCTTCTGAGTCTTTGATTTCAACACTCTGAGAAATATCTTCCTGAGCATTAGAACAACTCGGAGAATCATTTATAGTTTCCAAATTTGAAGATTGACTAACTCTTTGATCTTCTGAATTTTTTCGGCTCGTTCGAATATTATCGAGTACTTCTATACTACTTTGACTTGGATTACTAATAATATCTACATCGCTTTCGCAATTCGATTTCAAATAATTTTCGCGATCTGTAGCTGAACTTCCAGCAACACTTTGATTTGAGTCGAAAGAACCCTGTGAGTGGGAAATTTTGGAACACGATGATGATTCATTCAATGAGTTTATAGAATCTGCAAAATTCATAAAAAGAAAGCTTTATATTGATTTGTTGCACATCGATGGTGAGCATAGTTTTATAATGATATTAACTTGGTTTAAAGGATTGCATCAAACAGCTACTTAAATTGTTATTAGCTGTAACCCTTGATGGTCCTTTAACTGGGAGACATAGGCATGCGGAGAGAAAAAATTAAGATAAATTATTAAAATTATTATTAATAGAAGTAACATCCTGATTTCACAAGACATAATTTCATAACATGAAATTTAAACTTTATCCTTGATTTTATGAGTTTGGAAAACAAAATGTCCTATGAGCTCTTGATGTAAAGTGCACTTTATTAAACAGAAAAAATTCTGTAATCTGTTGTTGGAAAAAAAATCTTCAACAACAGCCTTCTAAGAATACAGTATTTAATGCCAATCTATTTTATTCTATGCAGCAAAGGGAACCATAGCTCTCCGAACAGTGTAAATCTCAAATCTAACCGCCATATTATTCACTCGATACATCCAGAATTAAACTTAAATCCGGATGTATTTACAATTAATTTGTATAATTTGCATCCGGATTTAAGTTTTAATCTGGATTTATCGAGTGAATAAAATGGCCGTACAGCCCAATGCGGATTATATTATTAGATTGTTGCATATGGATGAAAATAGATCCCACGAAGATATTGCAAAAAACACTCTTCGCTAAGGAATTGAATCTGTAAACAGCGAACTACGGTATTGTTTTAAATTTTTGCAGGCATTAATGCAGCTGATTGGGAAAAAATCTATGTTGGTACCAAGTCATAACCGTCACTGATGAAAATGAAAGATATGCGTTCATAGAAAAGGCTCGATCATCTACTGAAAGACTTTATTATTTAAAGTGTAAACTGAACCTCAAAGAGAAAAATGATTTCAATAGCACCTAAAACAGAAATATTATATCAAGAATATTCAAAATAAGCGGAGAAATGCAAAGACTGAATTGCGGTCATCATCAAATTGAAGGTACTGACATATGTACCTACGCAGTGCAATCAATAACAGAGGGAAGACCTGGAACATTTTTTTGGCGTGTCCAAATATGAAAGAAATAGAGCGTGCCTACTTTGGAAAAATTGACCTGCAATGGGATGAGATTGGGTGCTCCTATATAAATATTGCAGAGAAGCGCTGTAATATAGGTCAAGAATCATCAGCGAACGTTTTTAACCAGATGAGGTTATGTATAAGTATAGCCCATCATAAATGTAAAAATATTCTTAAATTATCTAGAAATTCCGATTTAACTAATCTAAAACTCATTTTAAATTTGCTTCAAATAATCAAAAAGTAACTAGAATCATTCATTCATTCATAAAGTCAATAGCGCAAAGTTTTAAACGATTTAGTACGATGTTAAAGCCATTTTGTCATAGTAAAAATGTTTTAACATCGTACTAAATCGTTTAAAATTTTGCGCTAATGGTTCCCTTATTTTGTTTTAACTAAACTTCACTGTGTGAAACTATGAGAGAACGTATAAAATGCATTCGGGAGGAACCGGAAGCAACTGAAATCAAATTTGGTTTGATCGAACGCAGCCATATTATGCGGCACAAACAATGTGCCGCGCTGCTTTCAGTTCCTCTCGGAGACCTTTAGCTGAAATATTTGCTTTTAAATTAGATTTGAATTGAACATCGTGCATATTTAATATTTAGGAGAAATTATTCGCACAACAATAATTTGGCATTTTGACACTTAAAATTGTTTGTTTTTATTCAAATTTTATACCAACTTCATCTAAAAGTCACAAACGTACATAAAGAAAGAACTTGGCATACTTTTAGATCTCAATACTTTTCACGGCTGACTTGGGATGGGCCGAATCAATTTTTTAATAAATTCACGGAAATTTATGAAAACAATTGAACCCTTATAAACGAGTTAAACCTCAGACTTCGACTGAATCAAATAAAAGCTTCTTTTTTTTTTTTGTTGACCTTCGTTCTCCTTCGCAGAATGATTCGAATTTAGTAAATAAATTGTTGTATGAAGAAATTTTAATATTTGATTTCACTTTTACACGCAACCAGAATCGCTGACCTAGAAATTTCTTGTTAGATTATTTTTTCGCTTTATTTTTTGTTCGTTTTAAATTTCTATTTTATTTTTATTATTTTGAGGAAATAAATTTATTCATATTTTCCAAACCGTCAAATATCTTGCAGAGTCATGAAGCAAACAAACACGTTTGCTGCAAATCTATGCTTAGATTATAAATAAAATAAAACTGACAACCTTACCAATGCTTCCGTCTGTCCTATTATCGGGTTCCCTACTCGATTCACGTTTATCTTCGTGTTGTGATGATTTTAATGATGTTAGCGGCTCTTCTTCTTTGACCTTGACTTTGTTTGTTGCAACAGCTAGTTCTCGGGCATCTTTTAAAGATATTGTTGAATTTTTTTCAAGAGATGCAGGCAAGCTGTGAATTTCAGTAACGAATGTACTCTTACAATCGGGACAAAAGACATCTAAAAATATTGTGTTTTTTTCAGAAATCGAACAAACAATATCGGAAGCTTTAACTTACCTGGCTTTCGAAGATTATTTAATGTGTTTTCTACGGAAAATTGGCAACTACAGTTGATACATCTATAGACTTTTTGATTCATTTCAAATAGATCTCGCTTCGATAAGATCGCTCGCAGCTTTTTTTCAAGTTCCTATAAAAATAAGGTTAAAGTGTAATTAATTAAAAGAAACAGCACGTAAGATATAAGGTCTGCTTGGTATCTTTTTTAAGAAAAATGTGTAAAACTTGTCAAACTTTAAAAGAAGAAAAAATACTCTCAGATGGAAAGCTTGGCAAAAAGTTAACAAACGCGCTGAATCAATTTTTGTACAAAATGTCACTTTTTTGACAAAACGATCGAACGGTGACAAATCATTTTGAATCTTCCAATTTTTAAGCGAACTACCGATTGCGACACGTCGTCGGTAGGTCGAGTTCTGCCGTAGGTGATTTCCAATTAAGATGGAGAATACTGAATTGTTTTTTTTTTTCCTTTTTGTCTTCTTAAAACACTGCTAAATTCAATTTACATTTTTGAAATGTCAAGTCTTGCTAGAAATTTTTCTAAACGAATTATAATTTTTTCTGTCAAAACAAATCTGCATTTTAAGCAGGATTTAAGGAATATTTTACACCGATTTTCTCACACGCTAGCAAGATTTGACCATTTCAAAAATGTGGAATTGAATTTCACGGTGTTTTAAGAAGACAAATTGTGTTTTTGGTTGCAACGAATTTTTATTTCAGTGAATATTTTCATTATGTGTATAATAAATATTTGTGCGTTCTTTTGTTTGTCTCTATGAAGCAAATAGACTCGAAAACTACTGAATTAATTTAGTTAAAATTTTAAATGTTTGTTCCTTATAACAGAGCGATGATTTAGAAAGTGGTTTGAGTAAAATCCCGCCACTGCAACGGAAATTGTTATTAAAACTGATTTTGCAATATTTAAGTAGAAAAAAAGAAAAGCAAACGTTATAAAGCGAACATTTCCGCAAGTAAGTTTTCGGGGAAAAATCATTTCGTAAGAAATTCGCGATAAGAAACATTTCTGCCCAGTATTTTTTTGTTTTTGGGGAAAAAAAGTTCCCAATAAATTGGCGATAGGTAAGTGAACTAATTCCCTTATTTTTTTCAGATTTCTATTTTGAAGTCCTACGTTGGCCGTAAGCGGTTAAAAAATTAAAATTAAATTAAAAGAAACAAACCAGTAGATAAACTTATTGAATGGATGCAACATTTGAAACACTGCTTTGCCAACTCATTCTTTAAGAAAAAAGACACAAATAACTAAAAATTAAATATTAAACAAATAAAAAACAGTAACCAAAATATCAGTAATTAAAAAATTTGATATGATATGAGCTCAACACTCCCACCACTACTCAGAAATCAACCTGAAAACTGAACCAGCAATTTACCCAATAACAACCACAGATAAAATGAATCAATGTTTTCTACGACTCCGATTAGGTCACACACAAATAACGCATAGCTACCTTTTAACTCGAGAGAATCCGCCGATCAGCCAACTCTGTCGATCAGATGCTATCCTCATATTTAAACACCTATCATCAGAATGCTCAAAAATAAATTCCATTTCAAATAAATTATTTAATAAAAATTTAGCCTCACTATTGTCAGTTCCTTCAGAACAAAATATAAAAAAATGTTTTTCTTGAAAAAAAAACACAATTAGAGAAAATAGTATATGACCTGAAGTCTTTCTTACTTGACCAGGGGGGCGGTCGAGTGGGCGGGGGTAACTTCAAGGTTGCCGTCTTCACTCTCGGCCGCCCCCTTGCTAAGTTTTTATATTAATTCATATTCCTCAAAATATCTATTTTATTTTACTACATACTACAGCTATAAGTTCTGGTAGCTATTGCTGTACACATATTGTCTGTAAATTTATGTGCATTTGAAAAATAATAATAAATTTGATTTTCACAGTAATCACAGACTAATACGACCAAATATAAATATTAATCATACATCCCAAGGACAATCTCTGATGAGAATATCCATAAAAACAATGTGACTCTAGAAAGGAAAACACAAGCAAAACTTACTATAAACAACTCAGATAAAAATATCAAAAATATGTATGACTCACTAGATATAATTAAGAACACGGCCAAAGTGGTTCCCCAGAAAACAAAAACATCAAAAACCGATAAATTTTTGAACGTAACAAAATCTCTAATTACTAAAAGAGAAGAATTAAAAAACAAAACAAATTTGACAGAAACCAGCTAATCCAAAATTTAACGAATATAAAAACCCACTCTACTTTCTAGATTTTAGTAAAGCATTCGATACAATTGAATATGGAAGCATATGGAAAATTCTGGAAAAACATAATATTCATCCAACTTAGATTCAAACGTTCAAAAACATGTTAAAATTATGATATAAGTATTAATAATGTTAAAAAAGTTAACAAAAGTTGGAAAAGAATTAGCTAATATTATAAGTTTGTAATACTGTTTAATAAAGAAAATTCTAATTCTTATTCAAACCCAAGAAAAAACGTAAGAATCATTTACCATACATGAATTGCACCAAAATAAAATTTCAATGTACTTTTAGCAGAAAGTAAGAATTTATCTGAAAAATGTTAAGTTTTCTAAATATATTTTTTGTTCTCTTACCTGACATATTCCCTCTTCAACTGTATAAACTCGTTCTTTTTTATCCGTTTTAATTGTATCAAAATTAATTCGCAACATATTCGACTTCATTCGATCACAACTTTCTAAAATTTTCAAACTCCACTTAGCTTTCGTTCTGTAACATAAAAACAAAAAGAATTATTAAGAATGTTAAACAAAATCACAATAACAATAATAACTTATGATTTGAAGTATGCTTTTCTCGAATGTAATTAGATGAAACTGTTAATAATACAGGTTCTTTCTTTTCGAAAGTATGTACAGCATATTCCTCTTCGTCCTCTTCGCCCTCTTCGTCCGCTTCAGAATCAGAAACTGATAAATTAAATAATAAATTACATAAAGAGGAGTTATGACTCACCTTCAAGTTCATAAACTGAATTGGCATAAATGTTTTTCAAATGGGGAGCAATATCCAATGGTTCTTTATTAATCGAACAAATATTTTGTTTGTTTGTTGAACTCGATTCGTCTAGTATGCTATCATTCGTTTGTGTCGAATTCATAATTTTTAAATCAGCATCATTGGTGACTTTCTCGTGATTTGGATTTATTTCACCCAGATAATCATAGAAAATCTGGTGCGCAGTAGTTTTTGATTCAGAATTGATTTCTGCCGCCGCATTTGATGTACTCAATCCCAACATATTATGTACTATCTGAGCATTTTCGTTTTGTAACCATCCAGCACCATATTTATTTCGTAGAATCTTAAATTGTTTCTTTGTCTCTAAATGATCTTTATTGCTTTTTTCATTTTTTACTGTATTTTTCGATTCTGCTATTGCATCTGTTCCATTTACTATTTGGTCAGAACATTCAATTACCACCTGCCGTACTTTGACGCGCCTGGATTTCTCTGTGATGGGTGAGTTCATGTCAATTCCTTCGTCGTCAGCGATAGTACTCTGTTGAAAACTATTCGTTGACCCTACACTTGAGGCAGGTGTTTGATTTGAAGATGATTGTTTGAAAGGAGTCGGACGACTGTTTGATTTCACAAGATATTTTGTGACATAGCAAGAATGAGACGTATTCTGGTGAGTTCCGGTCAATGCTTTCTCGCTTTTTGACAGCGGTTCGTAATCGAGAATAAATTTTACTGTGCATGTATCTTTGTGCAAAAACTGAGCTGTTGCTAATCGATGCTTCGGGTGGCAATACAATGGATTTCCATATAAATTAAGATACTTTAAGGTCATTAATGTACTTAGAGGATACAGTGAGTTATGATCTAACAAACAATTATCGGAGAGATCAAGATCTGTCAATGAATCGAGCTTTGATATCCCAATAAGATCTTCTATAAAATTATTACTCATATTTAACGATTGCAATCGCTTTGAAGTCTCCACATGAAAATTAGGCACCGTAGTCAATCGATTGTAGCTAAGATCAAGTGTCTTCAGATTTGGTAACCATTTGATTGCTTCAACGCTCACTAACTGATTGTGACGTAGATTCAAATGCTGGAGGTATTGTGCAAATTCTAAAGAACGATCAACAGTTTGTAAATTATTGTAGCTGAAGTCGGCACTTTTAAGTTCATTCCATACGAATCCGTTTGATTTGTCGCCGCCACAATGAGTAATTATTTCCACAACTGATTGGAGACTACGGACACAAACCAATTGCTGTAATTGAGACCTTAAAGGTTGAATGCCAACAATTTGTTTAACATTAGTCTTTTGTACTTCTAACCGTTTGAGCGATCGAAATTTTGATATATCAATTATGCCATCGAAGTAATCATCACCTGGATAATGGGTGATGCAGAGGAGAAGAGTTTTTTGTACAAAATCATGTACTAATTGTAAATCACGGAAGACATTAGATTTAGAGTTATTGGGTTTGACTACCTGAAACGATTGCTTCGATGCAAGTTCTGTAGAATCAGCAATAAGAGTAAAGGAGTCATTTAAGGCGCGAAGGAGGGATCCTAAAAAAAAGTTAATAATATTATAATTTAAAAAAATGTTTAATTTTAAATTATATGAAATAAACTAGGAAAATGGTTATAGGAGTCAAAACAAATTATTCTTAATTTTTTTTTTTAATTGGTATCGTTGAAATTCATTCTCTACAGCATTATTCAAAAGGCATCGAACAAAAAATAAAAATATTTATATAGATTTTCATACATTATTATTAATTTTTTAATAAATACTGTTTGTTGTTGTTCATAAAAATTGTTGATTTATTTCCTATCAAAAGTACAATAATTGGCGACGAGAAAAGCATATGCATCATATTTTATTTTCAACATTCAATACTCATTTTCAAAATCTTTTCAAGATCAACAGACGGTTACAATAAATAGGTAGGACCCACCCTCGTAAACATAAATCAATATTTCATGTAAATGATACCTCCCGTACAACCATTTTTTTTTTTTTTTTTTAATTTCGATTTTCTCAAAAATGGCTCAACTGATTTTGACCAATTTTTTTATAGAAAATCTTTTAAGAAGTTTTAAAAGTAAAATTTTTTAAAATCTAATTTTTGGATTTTTAAAAAGGTACAATTTTATGTCAAAAAAGTTCTAATTAGCTTACTTAAAAATTTACTCAGAGATTGTGAAACAGACCCTAAGAATTATTTTTTTTTTCAACTTTTTAAATAGATAGATAATCTTGTAATTTAATTTTTTGATACTCTTGAAGAAATCTTAATGTGTCAGTGTAAATAGAATACTTTTTCGAAATAAATATGTAAATAAATAAAATACTACTTCAATTTGAGGCAGCGAAAATGAACAGAAGTAAAGACAATATATACAAGCTTCGATTTCATTAAATACTTAAAAAGTATTCAAATTCGGAATTCAATCCCGAATGCATTGGGTCCACCTTAATCATTAAAAACTTACATAGGTACTTAGATTTTGAAATTAGGAAAAATGTACTTTTTACACTCAAGAATCTAATTTTAATGAATGAAAAATGAAATTTAGAACTAAGAAAGAATTCGTTCATTTATTTTGTCCCACAGGTAAATTAAATCCTATATTATTCCGAGAACTTAATTAGAGAACTATTGTATTTTTTTTTCCTTTAGAGTACGTTTATGTTGGATCAGAGATGCGGGAGATGCGACGAAGCCTCAGTCACAATTTGTGTGTGGTGTTTTATTGGAGTTCGATAAGCGTTATTTTCTAATATAAATTATTATTATTAGCCGTGTTTTGGCGAAAGTGTATGGCAACTCTGCAAAAGTTTTACACGCAAACAAAAACAAATCATTTTTTTCCTTTGTGTACTTGTGTACAAAGTGTACAAACAATAACAAAGCATTTATAATCACTTTTAATTGTTATTGTTTACGTGTAAAAATTTTGCTGAGCTGGCTATTCACTTACATCAGTTACATCAATAAATATTTCCTTTGCTAGATAGGAAAAACAATGTAAAGATTTCTCAGGTCCAGGACCTACATAAACACACCTTAGAAGATAATACAAAATTTCACAAAATAGGAAATAACCCTGGGCGAAATTCTTTCGCGATAGGACTGGATAGATTGCCAGGTTCTTCTTTGCCTTTGATTCTCAGCTATATACCAAAGGGCAAAGAGATCGTGATCTTCTTTGTCATCCGATAGCAACTTCACTTATTCTTTCAATCTCAAATAGAGGAAAAAATGTGTCTCTTTTCACTTTACTTCAGTGTGAATTAAGTGCGATACATCCACTCTATGTCCATAAAAAAGCCAACATCCAACACCAGCTCTGTGTGATTAGGGTCCCAGACATTTTTTGCAATCTCTGAATTCTGAAATATGAACGCCAATTCCAAGTTTTTTTTTTTTATTTCGGACGCCCAATTTAAAATGAAAACATTATGAAAATCTAAAATGCCATTGTGTTGTTAATAATTTTGCGTCTCGAATTGTCATGCATAAAAATGCATTGTCTGCTTTATTAACACCTACACACAATCTATTTATCATTTTCGGGGCCTAGATAGTAATTTCTACTGATGTTTGTTTCGCTTCACATTTTTATTTTTTAACAATATTTGGCACTTAAAATAAATATTAATTAAATATAAATTATTTTGCCAAACAGTTTAATATAATCAGAACATTCAATAAAAACAATAAATTATATTTCCGAGTCAGTGGGAAAATTTTGGGTCTGTCAACATAATAAATGTGTTAACTCACCTGTGAGTGTTAATTTAAATTCAGAGTTCAGGACTTTATCACCATTGTTTCGTAATAGATTTGCGAGTTCTGTGATTTTTTGTGGATCCATAACTCACTTAACTTTGTTTTAGATCATTCAAGCTTATTCTCAAAACAAGTATTTTTTATGAATTTATTTGTTTAAATTTGATTCTGCTATATTTGTATATACATTTTTACAACTATGTATTTATTTATGAGTCACTTTTTTGTGAGATCATAGCTTTTTTTATTGTTTTTTTGTTTTACGTTTATTAGCTGGCCAAGATTTATTTCCTTAGTGGTATTTTAGTTTTATATGTTTAGCTTTTTCGCACAAAGGTTGCACTTTATTGTCATAACATTTATTATTTGTTTTTATTTTGTTTGGAATTTTATGAAGACAGAAGAAAACAAATTTAAACGAAAAATAGGCAACCCCATCTATGCCTGAGCACAAGAGGCGCGCGTCACGGCGCGCGTTCTTACTGGCTGACCACAATAGACGCGCATCATCGTACGTCCCTTTGACCCTGATGATTGTGACTTCTCACAAGATAGGCCTATCCTGGTGTTGTGAGGGTTTACAAGTCACAGTCACAAGGTTTTGTGAGGTTGATTTCCGATAACATTTTCGGTATTCTCTGACAATCCCCACTGAAAGCCTCACAAAAGACTCACCACAGGAAGGTGAATTTTTTATTTGATAGTTCTGAATTTCTGTTGAACGGATCCATTGAAAAATTTTTTTCGAGATTGAAGTTTCTTGTTAGTGCTTGTGACGCTCACAAGTTGTGACGGTGCTACCAGAATACCAGATATTATGAATTATAAAGATAGGAATCTTTCGTACGTTCCACCCTCCAAAGCCCATTTGTTTACATTGTTGTTTTTGTAATATCATCTCGTGTCGATGAGATGTGAATTGCAACAAAAATTTATGCGGCGGTGAATTCATATTTTTGCACAAGTGTGCGTTAAAACATGGAAACTAGTGCGAAAATATGAACTCACCACAGTGTTTAGCCAAGCTTTCCAATTGGGAAGTTCCCCCATAAGTCAATGTGACAATTCTCCCTAGTTAGGGAGAAAACAATGCAATACAAACAAATATACTCACATATACTACGATAAATCATAATGTGCACACTAGTCACACCTTTGGAAAAGTGTTTGTATTTGTAAGTATATTTGTTTGTATTGCGTTGTTTTCTCCCCAACTAGAACTGCCAAATATAATGTAGTTATAGATATATAGTTTTTGGAAAAGCCCAATCTTTATAATTCATAATCTCTGACTCTGACCCGTATTACGTGAAAGACTAGGTGAGCAAGCGAAAACTCTCTTATTTCTCTCTTTTTTCCAATTCGTGAATCCGTGAGAATGGTGGACTTTAAAAAAATGGCAATGTTTCACGCCGAGATTATGAATTATAAAGATTGGAAAGCTCGGCTGTCATTCTGGTTTGCCTACAAGCTGGCGGACCGTGGTGAGTCCATATGTTTGCACTTGGGTCCATGTTTTAACGCACACTAGTGCTAAAATATGAATTCACCACCGCATAAATTGTTGTTGCAATTCACATCTATTCATTGACACAAGATGAAATTACAAAAACAACAATGTAAGCAAATGGGTTTTGGAGAGTGTAACGTACGAAAGATTCCTATCTTTATAATTCAGGTTTCACTTTTGCTCAAAAAGGTTATTTTTATTTGTCAAAAGTGACAGTTCTCGAAATTCATAATTTGCTTTTTGTTTTGCTTGCCTTGCCATTACCAAAAATAGCTATTGGCAGTATAAAACTTTCTGATCTTGGTGTGGTGAACAATAATTGTTGAGGCAAAATTGGATAAATGTAAAATGTTATATTTATTAGATCTCAATTCACATTTAGTTATTGTTTAGGTTGGATCCCTAGGGCCTAGAGTACCTATATTATCTAGAGAACAAACTCTTACCTTGCCTAAAACACGTCGGTTTTTCGCCGACAGCCACTTCTACACCTAACCTAACCTTGTACCATAAATACGAATATTGATGGTAAACGAATGGTGACCATCGCCATGACTGCCATTTAAGGTGCTGATCATCTTAACGTTACGCCAACATTGTTCTGAAGAAGGCTGACGTTGATCTCAGCAAGCGCGCTGGAGAGAGCTCCGATGAAGAGGTCGACAAAATTGTCACCATCATAAAAAACCCAAAGCACTACAAAATTAGAAATTACCAGTTGCTTCCTAAACAGGCAAATGGATGTTGTCGACGGCAAATATCAGTAGTACATTTATATTCCTCATTATTGAATTCAAAACTAACTCTAATCCAGTTTGGAACATGTTTTGTATATCTGGATCTGTCAACTATCTTCGAATGCCTACATAAAGAATAGGTACTGTATATTTACTGTTACGTTTTTTTCTTAAAGTTTGGAAAAAGGCTGAAAAAAGTAGTGCTCATGGTCAATACTTACCATGTCCCACGGAAGATGAAATTATTGGTTTTGGTTTGTGCGATTTAATAGAAAACGTTCCCATATTAAATGATTGGTTTGATTTCAGTGGGCATATTAATGGTCAAATTCATGTGGTTGCAAAAGCGTTTGACGATATAAAAAACTAAAATTTCTCTATTATGTATATGCTTCACCAATTCATCACATACATAATCTTTTGAAAACAGATTTTTCTATTTCACAACGAAAGCCTTTATAAAATTCATCGCTGCTGATCAAAAATGAGTACCTACTATTTTTCTTTATTGAAAACAAATCTATTAAAAATGGCTTAGAATATTAAAACAATTAGCGATGTGGTTAGTATACAATTATGTATATAATTTCAAAAGAAAATAATGTCTTTTTGTTTATCAACATTGTCTATTAAGTTTTTTTTAGTTAAAAGTAGTAATTATGCTATATGATTGGATATTTTAATGAGCACAGAAACGTACCCATACTGTCTATGTCGTAAACTTGTCATTTATTTAAAACACAAGCTTACTGTAATAAATTGTTTTACTACTAGTAAATTACCTGATAAAATTATAAATTACATAATTTAATCAGATTCATATATGAATTTTCGATGAAAATGATAAAATGACTTCTAGTTAGAAAATTTTCGAAATTTTGATTTTTATTCAAAGTTGTTTCGAAAACTATTTAGAAAATTTTAATTAGAACTCAGAAGCGTTGCAATCATCCAAATAAAGATAGTAGTTTGCAAATGACAGCGTTGTATATCTACTAATTTCAGGAAAATTCTATTAATTTTAAGAATTGTAATTCCCGACATGCTAATAGATGGCGCCAAGTATCACACGCTTTACGTATTTTCAAGAGCACTTTGTCACATACGATAATAATATGGTGTCAATCGATGAGTCGATGAGATCTTTAATTCTATTGCCATCATCCTGAGCCTCAAAAAATATGGCGAGAGCCATATACTTTGCTTCGGTAGTTGAACGTGTCCGCATCTGCGTATCCCACAATATTGTTGTTTCCAGTGCTTTTATAGGTTATTTTAGCGCCTGTCCGTTACTGAAAGATATCGCATAACCCGTTTTACTGAAGATCAATGCCCTTTGCCAGGGATTTGCCGCACCACTTACCAGACTCGGTTGAAGAAATATCGGGCTTCGAAAACATCTAAAAAATCATAATTTTTTGAAGCATCGTTAAAGCCATTAAATTTCTTTGTCGGGATTTGTAGAATCTTCAAAAAATTATGGTTTTTTAAAATGTTTTTTAAAACGATATTTCCGCAACCGAGCCTCGTAAATGGTTGAGGTTTTCACTGCTAAATTTGTAGTAAACAGACCTTTTCATCAATGTACGTCATTCTGCAAATCTCAAAAAAAAAATTTATCGCGCTTCGCTCCATCGAGTAAGTTTTTTACTGTTTACAGTTTAAGTCCTATTTTTTTTGTTTTTAATATTACAAAAAGTATAATCACGACAAATAAAAATGCTGGCAATCAAATTCAATTTTCAAACTCAATATTCAATCTTAATTTATATTTATACTTTTTTCAAAATCCTTTTAAACATAAAACAATGTGTTAAAAATCGTTGGTGACTCCATAGTCTCCCAATAATAATAATTACATATAACTTAGTTTAAAAAAAATAGATATTTTTATTGTATTTATAAACATTACCTTAGTGCCACATAAACATACAAAATATGATGAAAAAAAGTTATTCATAATAAATAATAACCAAACAACTGAATTTTTTTAAATTTTAAATTATGTTAACGTCTTTTAAGTCCAATTTCTTGAATGTTCTAATCCTCAAACGAAATACTAGAGCTCAGTTAAGTTCGATGGTCTATTCACATAGAACTCGGTTTAACTACGGTTCATTTGTTCATTGTCATTTTGGTAGCAATTCGGTTACATAAATTACCGAAAACGCAAGAACCATTTTTATATAAAATTAGATTTATTTTCAAGGGAATCAACAGGCTACCGTAAAACGAAAACGGCAGATATTTTCGCATTCAAAGACTAGGGTTCGATTTATTTAAGCGACATCTTTTTTGTTGGCAAAAAATAATAAATAATTATTTTATTTAATTATTATTTTTTTCAAGTGAATAGACAGACGCATAAAGAATTCGTGTTTAACCAATAAGAAAGTATTTTATAGTAAATTTTTGTGTTATTGTTTGCTGAGCTGGCTATTCACTTAAAAACGCAGCTAGTATTCTTAGTTATATTCAATATTATTTTACGCCAAGCGGTTCAAAAAACGCAAATCTGCTAATTTCGAAGGACAAACTTTCGGAAGATAAAGTTTCGAAAATACAGTTTTTCTACAGCATTGTGGACACTATATTGGAGCACGATGCAAGTTAAAGGCTGATGAACTCTCGACGCATGTACGACAAGGGCTTGCAAGTTTTTTTTAGAAACTTTGTTTTTCGTTTTTTTTTTTAAATTTTGTTTTTCGAAAAAACTATGGATATTAGAAATTCGTTTCACTAAACTTAAATTCAAAGCTTTTGAGAGTTTATTAATTAATTTTGCCTTGAGTTATAAAAGAAATACCCGAGTTCTATATATTTTTAAAAGAACTTTTTTAACATTAAGCAAGAGTTACTCATTGAAAATTTTTCAAGAAATTGGGTTTTAAAGAACTTTTTTTGTCTTTTATTTTGATTTTAGAAAATTTGCAAAAAAAAAAACTTACTCCCCTATTTCAATACGTTTTAATTTAATTTGTTATTGTGTTGGGGCTGGTGTTGGTTGAGGCTGCGGACTAAGGCGATTAACAAATGCAATACCAGCACGTAAAACTTTTCCCACAATTGCTGGTGAAAGACCGGCAAGTGACTCTACTGCCATTCGTAGCTCAGAAAATGCATTCCTTGTGTAGGGATTCCGACGTGAGCTGTACCTCATCTGTAAGAAGTGGTAGTAGACAAAGGGGGTCATAAGGCCGGCTCTTCCCCTAAAAAAAAAATTTAGTTTTGATGTTTTTATTTTAATAATTATATTAGAAGCAGTTAAGGTAAGACCGTAATAAACTGAACTACACTTCAGCAGAACTGGGAACTGTGAGACACTGCGCAGCACACTACCGCACTTTTTTGATATACAAAAAAGTGTCACTTGTCATGTAGCTAAGTTACAGCACGCGTGCTTTTGTATTTCTAATTTTGATAAGATTGTAAATTTTGTTTTTTTTACATTTTTTTTGCTTTCGAATCCTAATTGAAAAACATACAGATTTTATTAAACTTCGTTTATGACGCACTGTGTCGCGCCGATTAATATATCGCAATTTGGTCTGTTTGGTAACAAGAAATTTCTTGAGAATTTGCACAAATTTTCATAATTTGCAGTCAAAACACATAGGAAACATTCTGCCCTAGCGAGGTATCCGTCGGAGCGGACATTTTTTTGCAACGCACACTCTGTCGGAGGTTCAGATTACATTCGAGGTATCCTTTATCGGAAAAGAATACTAAACAATGCGACGACGCGTCGGGTTTCTCTTGCATTAAATTAACCAAAAGCTCGATTTGCCTGGTTGTTGTTTTTTCGTTTGCTCCCGGGGCCTAAAAAATAAACAAATTCAAGCAATAGTTCCAAAATTATTTTATTAACATGTTTTTTTTTTTCTAATTTCTTACATTTTTCAACACTTCACACAAATCTTTAAAAAGTTCCGCGAACTATTTGTGTCGGAGGATATCGGAAAAATAAATTTATGAGCTGTCAAAAATTCACTCAAATAAGCAATTGATCGCACTGCAACGCAAAACGCCGGTGTGCGTTGCATAATGTCGGAAAAATGTTCCGAACAGCTGTCCGAAAGTATACCTCGAAGCAAATATTCTCCGATTCGTATAAAATCGGAGAATTTTCCGCTCCGACGGATACCTCGCTAGGGCCGATTATCAGTTTTGGAAATTTTGTGAACTGCACTGCAACTGAATTGCACCAGGCGACAAAGTTGGTCACATTGTTAACTTAACTTAAGGTGTGTTCCATTGGGCCTTGCAAATGCAAAGTACTTTTTAGGACTTCCTAGTAGATGATGAATGGAACGCTTTAATTTTGTCAAAAGTAAAATCTAACCGCTGATGTATTTTTTGTTTTATTTATATTTAATTTTTGGACTAGCTGACCCGACAGGCGTTGACCTGTCCTGAAATTATCCAATACGATGTAATTTCTTGCGTGGACACAGTTCGCAACTCACCCTTATTCCGTAAGGAGTTTAACAAAAACGTCAGTGAAACGACACGGCTCTAGAAGCGGCAATTGGAGTTTTACCGACTTTCGTTCTAATGGTTAGAAGGGTGAAGAAAGAAGATAACGGTGAAGTTTTAGTTTTACTTAAACGCCAATCAACGCTTCTGGGGCCCTGTCGTTTTACTGACAATTTCGTAAAAAGCCTTACGGAATAAGGGTGATTATTGAAGATCTTTGATCTACTTTAGCCACAGAGTAGAAGTAGTTTGACTACAGCCAGAAGGACTTGGCAGTAGATGTTGCAGCCCAAAGGAACACACCTTTTGTAGTTTGGTGTCGCGCCGGCCAGTTACGGTCTCGATTAGTGCAGTTTCAATTTCATACAAATAATATTTTGCCGCTTCGTGAAGTTCTGTAGTCGCGTAGTTCCGCCGAGGGTGGTCTTAAATTTATACTTACATAGTTGTCAAAATGATCGCCATCGGCATAATGAAAATCTCCGCAAAGGCGACTGCTTTAAGAATGTTGGTTGCCTGAATTTCAACCAATGAAATAAGGAATCTGGCTCCCCACCATGAATTTTGTCCAATTAACTAAAAATGAAAAATATAACCATATTGATTTAATAAGTTTTATACTTTACTAGCAAAACCCCCGCCCGCTTCGCAGGGCGTTAAAAAAAATATTTTTTTTTATTTGTTTTGCAGCGAATGTGTTGAAATTTTTTATAATTTTGTTTGTCCTACACCTTCTACCCTTATTCCTCTTTAATTAAAAACAAAAATTAAGATCATCGGTCGACCGGTTTGGCTGGTTAGCAAACGTACACAAAACTAAACTTTAATTTATATATATAGATTTCAAATCTGTTCAAACTTTTTCTGAAATGCAGGAAATGCTATTAAAAAGTGTTAAAAACTGTTCCAGACACTCATTTAACAGCAATTAGAAATTTCTCATTGAATAGCAAAATCTTATTTTTCTCTTTTGAGTTGTTTCAGCCTCGTTGAACAAAGCTATATACATATGTTGTTTCGATAAGTGGCAATGAATTAATTAATGAAACCTGTTGAAACTGCCACCAAGTACTTAATACTACCTTTTGATATAGGTTATATCCGCAAATACTTAGGTACACCTGGAACGGTACCCGGATAACCTGGCACCGTTATTTCAGTCTCCCAACGATACAAGATAGTCACCCTTATTGTAAAAATTTATAGTACGAATAGCGTTACAGAGTCGTTGTACCCGGCGGCGTAACGCCTTAAATTTGTCGTTTTCCATTGGACGCCCGGAAGCGTCCGAAATCAAAAAGAACTATTCCGAAACCATTCAATCGGCAAACAAAACGTCACTTAATGCTTCTCAGAAGTAAATTTTGCTTCCCGATTTAATATCAGAATTCACTCAAGGACTAATATAATATTATATTTAAGATTTATTTATTTATATTATTTTTAAGATTTAACTTCAAAACAAACTCACTCAAATTACTTGGCCAACGATCGGTTGCACAGAGAGGATTCAAGAGAACAAAAATGGCGCGCTGACATGGAAACAAAAATATAAGCCAAACTCAGTCACAATGTCAAATTCAGGCTGCGATGATGAAAGCAAGGCATGTAAATATATTATGAATTCATCTTTTTTGTGTTTTTCACCAATTTTCGTAATTTTTTGTGTATCGCATCGACACGACTATTCACCAATTCAAAGACAAAATTTCTAAGTTGAGTAGAAGTAGTTAGCACTGTTCTATTAGACTTTAGAATAAGTGAATTCCCGAGTAACCAATGAAAATCAACATTTGAGTGGAATTTAAATTTGTGTTGTCGTTTTGAACGACAGCTAAAACGCTATTTTTTGTTAATGAATTTTTTTTGTTAATGAATAAATCCTTAATCGATTGGCCGGCAAAATTCACTAAAAATTACAAGTTTTCAATGTTTAATTTTTTAATTTGATGGGACGAAATCCATCGCTGAGAGAGAGAGGAATCTCACAAACGTAGAAAAAACCAAACCGACATCTTAATACTTCAAAAAGTATAAAAATTAAATCAATTTTATAGCATTTTTCTACAGTTTTATTCGATGCAGAATTTAAAGTTACGTAGAAACTTCTTTGTAATAGGAAACAGTTGGAAGTTACATGAAGACAATTCAGACAAAACGATTTTTTTGTTAGTCTCATCTCATGTGTGTTTGTTACCAACGTCATCATAATTTCGTTATCAATAAATCACTTCCACACCATTTTTGTACTTAAATCAGAAGCTTGGATTTAAAATAAAAACGATATTATTTGCAAAATATCAAATAGTCAATATCAGCTACATACTTCTTATTTCTGCGGAACGCGTTTAGCAATTTGGTATTATAGGTCCTCTGCTCAATGGTTTTCTCAATCTTCAAGAGGTTCGTTCAAATACTAGGGTATGTAGGGATTATCGGTCGCTCCCAACATCCCGTTATATTGTCTTACACGGCAATTGATTAAAAGGTGAAACTTGAAGAAAACAAGGACAATACCAAGTACCTTCATCAGGAAACAAGAAAGCATCTTTTCACTACTACTTATAGCAGAAATTTCTTCTATTTTGAAATTAACGTTAACTACACGTCACGTTAGAGATCCTTAAGATGAATTACTATGGTACACTCGTAACACTAAGTGCATTCTCTACAAAACGCTTGCAGAAAGAGGGAGCTGATAGTGGGTTCTTTCGAAAGAAAAGTTCTGTTTGGATGAAAAGAATTGAATTTAATTTTTTTTAAATCGAATTTTTCTGTTTTTTAAAGGAATGGGGCTTTCAATCCTTTACATTTGTCACCTGAATTTTTAGAGCTTCTGATTGGCCAGCTGTCGATGACTTTTAGTTACGTTTCGTCTGAATTTTCAGGCAAGTAATTCTCATATTGAAATTTGGATAGTTTTGCTATATTTTGTTGGCCAAACGTTTTGTTTTCAATAAAACAACTACGCACGTTCAATCTTTAATTTACGAATATAATTAGTTCTATTTTATTTCGATTAAATCCTATAGGTAAATTCAAGAATTTGACACCACGAATTTTGACTGAAATTTCAAATTTTTTTGCGTTCAACGATATAAATAAAGAAATCCGAAAACTGAGATTAAAACGTAATCCCTTGAACCCAATGTGTAAAGAATCAATTTCTTTTTAAATTAAAATTAATGTTTTTATCACGAAATTTAAGTATTTTTTGTTTATTGAAAAAGAGCGCACAAATATTTAATATATATAATTAAAATAAACACTGAAAATTAAATTAGTTGCAACTAAAAACAGTTTGCCTTCATAAAACACAGCGAAATTCAATTTGAGATTTTAGAAATGTCAAATCTTGCTAGTGTGTGTGCAAATCGGTGTAAATTCTTTTTGAAATTTTGCAAAATATGCAAGATTTGTTTGACAGAAAAAATTCGATTCTTTTTCTAAACAGAATCGAATCTTTGGTTGAAAGAAATTTCACATTAGTGTTAAAAAAAATTAAAAAAAATACTGTTTTATACTTACGTCAACGATTTTTAGTGAATAACTCGCAGCATGTAACACTGCGAAAAGAACAATTGGAACCAATATAAATAATGTTGGTTGCACATTGAAGAATATCAATGAGAACATCAGGTAATGACAAGAATCCTCCGTAAATAGTCTAGCCAAGAACTCTTTAGACAAGGCAAACCTTGGTAGTCGTTGATGTAACCGCAATGCATTTGTTGCAGCGTTGGCTAGAAGCACTTTGTTAAATGAACTCTGAGCAGTTCTGAAATCAATTAAAATATATTATTTTTTGGTTTTTAACCATCAATTATAATTAAGCAACTAAGTTTACCCAAAAATTGGAAGAATGTAGCCAGCTGTAAAAATAATAGCTAACATTCGGGTCGCCCACATAGCAACGTCGATTTTATTCTCTTTAATGTGCTCAATAATTCTACCGGACACGTTTTCTTGAGGGGGTGCGGATGGATGCGTTTCATTTTCATGTCTCGGTTGCTCTCCTGCATCGTCTGTCATTTTAATTTATTTGCTGTGGAAAAATGTTTGTATATGTATTTAATTGTTTTGACATATGATACATTAATAATATAAGGTCTTTTAATTGCAACCTAAATTTCACGGCACTAGTTAGATTAGAAGGAATAGAAGAAAAGGAAAGAATTTTTGTTGGCACAGTGGACAGGGAAAAAAGGTGTTTATTTATCTCATGAAATCCCAACGGTTCAATTGAAACTGAGGGTATATAGAAAAGAATGCTGCCTAGAGTGGGGCTCGAACCCACACCCCTAAGTTAGCAGTCAAGCACTACATCCAATGCAACATTTCCAAAATAAAACAGAAGATAATTCATCCTGACATGAGTCATGAGGTGAGAGTGCTTTACAAAAAAAGAAACATCAAAAACAGTCTCGCGGAGTGGTCCTATATGAACACCGTCTAACGTTTTATTAATATACACTGCAAGCCAAAAGGTTGATTCCAACCTAGTTTGCGGGCTTCAGTAATGCTTGGGGTTTGATTTTAATACGCAACGAAACGTCCTCCAAAAATTTTTTACAGAAACTTAACGCACACGCTCGCTAACCAACAATTAAAATTTTATATTTTTTATGATCGTTTACACGCAGACGAACTTGTTTTAAGAAATAATTTCCGTTAAATTCAGGAAATTTATTTGCCAACGCTTGTCACTTTACTTTTTACCAGTTTTTCTTTAGAAATTGTATATTTCTTAACTATTAAAGAGTTTTTAATAAACTTCCGAGTTTTTTAGCTTTTAGTTAGCCTTTTATTTAAAACTAGCAGACCTGACTCAACTTCAATATTTTTCTTTTTATCTTCAGCCTTTCACTCGGCTCATTTTTGCATTGCTTCGCTTCCACTCAAATTTTTGTTTGTATCTCAAGTCGATTGATAGACACACTCACAACAGCACCCACTTTATCATGTTCTCCGTCTCACATTTTTTGACGAATCCATTAATTGCCCTGCCCCTATTATAGTTCTTACATGTATATGTACATATAACTATATCGCACGTCAGTTAAAACAGTAAATAGTTAAATGGCACAGAGAGGAATTGAGTGGATAGAAAAAAAAGCAAATAGAAAAAGGAGGAAGAGAAAATGCAAAAACACGGGAATGATAATGAAGTGATACAAAGCAGCGACCGCTTGATTGCGCATAAAATCAATTTCTAAATTAAAAAATACAAAAAGTTGTAATTTTAAAGTTTGTTTGAGAAAAGATTTAGGCCTTAAAATTTGCATTTAATTGACTTTTTGAAACAATTTCTATTATCGTAAAGTATCCAAAAGGTTTTGACGTATAAGTGAAAATGTTTGTCAACCTCAAGGAAAAAGTTGACAAAAATTTAAAAAAAAAAATATTCTGATTAAATAAACAAATAAAAAAAATAAAAAACAGTCTTATAATTATAAAAAAATATTATAAAAATTGTTTCAAGTTAATCAATTTAATACTTTTTGAGTTTAGGCCGGACATAAAATATTGCTTCGTCTTTATATAATATAAGTAGTAAAGTAATGATATAAATTTTTAATGAACATAAATGAAATAAACTTCTCGTTTTTAAGTCGTCTTCTTCGGCGCGTCAGAAATTAAATGAATATATCTTTTTGGTGAGTTCTTTTTCGCTAAAATGTCAACTATTTGTCACTTGAGAACTCATTTGTTCTCAACCCGAGATCAAATATTTTTCAGGAGATGCTTTTTTGTTTGATTCCATATTAGGTTACTTAAAATACATGTTACAGGTCCGGAGTTTTTTTAAATAAAACTTTTAAATATTTTCTATTTTCCCACCTTAACGGCGGGTAATATACCCCTCTCCCATACGATTTTTTTCTTGTCTTGGTCCAACATATATCATATTCCATACACAATTAATTTCAATAGAAATACAGTCGACTCTCCCTAAGTCGTAATCTCTCTAAGTCGAATTTCTCTCTAACTCGAACATTTTCGCCACATTTTATCATTCCCTTCAATTTTTCATACAAAAGCCATTCCCTAAGTCGAACTCTCCCTAACTCGAAATTCTCTCGATTATTGGTATCTTTTTTCATTCCCTAAGTCGAATTTTGCTAAGCACAAAACAAAAACAAAAAAATTACCCCTTCGGAATTAGTACCAACACACTTCAACACCCTTAAGATGTATGTGTAGCATCGCGTGTGCCATCATCGTCAGCTCTTCGTGTTTCTTCCTATTCATATCCTTGGTACCTCCATACAAAAATACAGTTTTTAAAAACTTGCTACGTTAAAAAAAAAAACATTGTTATCCTTTTTTTTGTGTTGTTCGTTGCATTTGTATATAAAAAGAACCTGCATATGAAAACAACATTTTAGTAAAATTCCAATTGGAATTTCAAAATCAGTTGATCGTGATCCTAAGCATTCAACACAGCTGATTCAGTCTTTGTGTGCATATGTTTGTAGCTAGATCCATAAAAAAAATGTAAATATCGTTTTGATGTGACTAAAATGTCTGTACATTATTGCGAAGAATGAGAAGTAAAGTGTGTGCTCAAATGTTTGGTTAAACCTTTTAAAACAAAAAAAAATGTTTCTCTCTATAACTCGAATTTTCCCAAAACTCTCTCTAACTCGAACAAATCTTGAAGTCCCATGAAAATTCGACTTAGGGAGAGTCGACCGTATTCCATTTGAAATTGCTCGTCTTTTTTTGAATCTAAAGGAGTAATTCTGACAATGCCAATCTAAAGAGCTGGTGCATAAACTTAAGAAACGGCATTAAAACCATTTTCGCAAAAAATGGTCTACTGAACAAATGGATTCTCACATGAAAGTTAACTATTCTAAACTTTGATACTTCCTAAATTGGAAAAGTGTAACATTAAGTGTGTTTTTTTCTAATCCCGGAGAGAATTGATTAAAAAAAAAAACACATCGGGGATTAACGACACTATCACAAAAAAAAAATAAGTTTCCATACCGGTAGCACAGTTCTTCTGCGTGCTTTACTTAAGCCCCTGGGTTTATCTTAACACTTTGGAAATTAGTTATTACTGCAATTAACATGTAAATTATTTAGCCCCGGATTGTTTTTTCTTTTTCATTCAATTCCATTTGGGGTTGGAAAAAAACACACCTATTGTTTAAAATTATGACGTCAAGAACAGCTGAATTTAGGAAATTTATGTATGTATATCTTTTCTTTACTTTCGTTCTTTCGATTTTGATTTATTTTGGGTGCTTTCATAAATGCATGGCTGCTTTGTTTATATGCGATCAATTGCAATCATATTAACGTCATACAAAATATTTGCGAATGTGTTTTACTCTGCATTTATGAACACTTTTTCTGATTTACGTCATATGTCAAAAACAATAAAGGAAAGGAAATCGTTTATATTATACCTGTCTCTTTCTTTAAGAAAGAAACTCAGATTGCATGTGAGTTTTTATAGTTGCACATTTGCGCTGCAAATATTTGCGGTTTGCTTTTATGAAAATCTGACATTTATCATTTGCATTTATGAAAGTTCTGCATTCGTCAGACTTTCGCAACCATGCATTTATGAAAACACCCTTTATTATCTACCGTTCTCGGTCGGGGTTATCTTTTAACAAGTAAATTGCAAACAATATCTGATCTATGTTTCTATTGGGGTTTCCTTTATGGATCCAGAAATGTGGGTAGATGGTTTTTTCAGTTTAAGAGATAAGCATACAACACTGTTTTCATTAGGATCCGTAGCGTGTTATTTTATTATATGGGTTATTGGCGATAATAAAACGTGTCTAATATCACCCACCTCCCATAAGGTCTCGTATGGTTTTAACCTACTATTTTTAACGACCACTCTAATGTACATGTTATGTGTGTATTTGGCGTATTTAAAGTTCTTATTTAGGTTTGTCTCTTAAAAAAAATAAATTGGTCGGCTAGTGACTTACAACTCTCAACCATTCCTGTGTGCGTGTTATTGGCAGGAATAGAGGGGACCTACAATTTTCTGCTGAATTCTAGGGGGTGAGAAAGACTTTTTTATGACAAGAGATACTCTTGGAGTATTTGTCAATTCATCGCAAGCGGCAGTAACCCGTCAAAAAAATTTCTGTTTTTAGTTGGCATAGGCTGGGAATTGAACCCAAGATCTTCGGCGTAACAGTCCAACGCACTAATTTCGAGATAAAATATGTTTTTGTAGAGGTTTTTTTTTCTATTTTAAGAAAATAAAGCACTAATTGGCTTGGTATAGTTTTCACTTGATCTATGACACCATTTGTACCGACTTACTGTGTGCTAGTAAAAATTCCTTTTAAATAAGGAACCATCAAGGGTGCGGGACCCGTTATTTTCCTGTTTTATATCGTCATAATGTCTTTATAAGTCTTTATTCCTCATAATCGAAGTGCATTGCATTTAAACAAGAGCCTATTAAAAAACAAAATGAAAAAAAAAAAAATGGAAACAGAATGTCCTCAAAGAATAGGCCTCGTAAAAAATGAAAGGTGGCTTCTCAACTGAGGTGTTTTTGTCTTCTGAAATAATAGCCTCACCAAAAAATGCAAGTATAATAGAAAAACCTACCCTAAATAAATTTTATAGGTGTTGTCGAGTATAATAAGTTGCAAACTATTTTAAAGACCTTTAAAATTATTTCGCTTCACAACATCAAATGGAAAGTCATCGTCTCCTGACGCGGAAACTAAACGAAGAAAAGATTGAATCGTGTACTTATGAGAATAAGTCGGAAAGACTATCGGAAAGATATTATAACAAAAATGTATACAATCTAAAACAAAGATAGATAAACTTGTATAAACGTTCAAAATCAGGTTGAGTAAATTAGATAAGATTAGATTAGAAATTTCTTTATTATTTTTTTTTACAAAAAGATATAATTAATACAAATTTAGAATAGTAAAAATAATTACATACATGGCTATTCCCGTCTGCCGAATTTAAGTTTCTGCAACAATTATCTAAGGTAGTGAAATAAAATAATTGATTTACAAATTTGTAATGTTGCCAAAAAAAAGGAAGGCTTTCACTTGGATTTTGGGATATTTAAATCTTATTATTATGTATTTACATATAATTAAAATTACAATGCAAATAAAAAAAAAGTAGAAGAGCATAGCAACAAAAGACTTCCAACTCTAATTTAGAAGTATAAGTTTAAATGGCAATGTTGGGGTTTTTGAAGAAATCGATTGTTTTTAAAATGTTATTATGGTTAAATGTGTTGAGCAATATGTGAAACTGTTTGGTTGTTGGAGAGAATGGTGTTGAATTGGCCGGATATGTTGCATGAGTTTAGGCCGAGGAGGTGGTTTAAGTCCAACATGTTGTTGCATGTTGTGCATACAGGTGGATCAACTCTATTCTAAGATAATTGCTTAAATTCTTTTCCAGGTTTTGAAATTTATTTAATATTATTAATAAGTGTATCATAATTAAAACATGTAATTTTATATATACTTTTTGATTCATTCAATATTTAAATTTAATAATATTTCAAATTTAACTCAATAATATGAATTATTTGGTGACCTTAAAATTAAATATTTTAAATGATCAAAAAATAATATTAAAAAACCAAAAAAAAAAAAGTAAGTATTATGAAGGGCTTTAAAGATCTGGGATATCAGTAGATGAAATTGGACTTTTAGTTTAGCTAAAAAAAAATTAAATATCTTAAGAAATCGATGAGTAAAATTGGTAAACTGAAAACAGTGTTGTATCACAGATACTATAGTTCCATAGATATTGCACGCAGAGCAAAAAAAAATGACCAATTTTCAAACGCCTGGGACGTAGAGCTACGTCCCAGTTTGATCGAACTCGTATTGACTATACCAGGACATGATGGTTACTCTATTGTGTTGTATTATGAAGTTGCTTGTTATATTTACTTATTTTTATCTTATCTCTTCCTCCTTTCTTGACTTTTGTGTAAGTAGTGTGCGTGTTTTTTTTTTTGTTTTTGGTTTATGTGATTCGTTTATCCTCATTTTAATGCAAGGTCTTTGTATATATACATTTAAATACTAAGGCAAGGTATTCTTCTTGGTCACGGTTGTTTACATTTTTGTATGGGTAGGAGAACATTACCATGGAAAAGTAACATATTAAAGTTCATTGTAGGTACCTGCACACTTTTGTTGATTTTACAGAAGGAAATAACTAAGCATAGGCGAGGGGGTTAAGAAAAAGAAATTAAATTAGGTCATTGAATAAATTTGAATTACATAGTTTACATGACGATGATGCTTCAATAATTTCTTTTAAAATTTGTCTAAAATTTTAATTGCCGAAGAAAAAAAAGTTTGTGCATGTATTTTTCTTTATCGGTAGGGATTGTTTCTATATTTTTATTTACATGACGAAGATTTTCTTTTTATATTTAAAAATATCTGCGATTTTTTTTTGTAAAATGGGAGCAGTTTTAATACTTAAAATATTTATTGATTTTTATTCCTCTACTAACTTTTTAGTTGAAATGATAGCCTGGTAAAAATGTCACCCCTTAAAAACTAAATTTAGAGGTCGCTCATTGCAATTTTCTTTTTTCCATACAAATCCTATGGGATATTTTTGGTTTTTTGCTTCTTTATTTTATAACTTTAGAACCAGTTACTGTTAGGTAATGATCAAAACGTATTTTTCATTTTATTTAAAAAGGTGCTTACTTCTTATTTGATTAAGGTACTTGTCATCGAGCTAAACTTTAATTCATTCTTTTATAAACTTTATTATAATGTTCTCTTTTTTATATTCTATTATTACAACTCTAACTTTTAAATATTTTCAACTTTGCTTTTCTTTACTTTGTGTTTTTAGATTAATTTACCCTTTGTTATTTTTTTTTGTAACCTATAGAAACCGTTTTTCATCTTTTTTAAATAGAAAAATATTTATTATTATTATTACTGTTTAAACTATTGAAATAAGTTGTTGTCGCCTAATTTATCACTTTGATAGTTACAAGACAACACTTTAGCGCAAACTGCTTGTCAGATCAAGTTTTGCTGATTCCGTAGAATATTGAACCAAAGATAACAATAAGAATTTTCAGTAGGGGGAATTCTCTTTTAGATTTTCTGCAATCGGAGCAAGAAACTCCCGACTTCCTTTATTCACCACCCATTGCTAAAAAAAAATTAATGCTGAACTCGCTCAATCATATACATTAGATCCAAATCCTTCGAAAGTCGACGGCGAATGTGGAAGGACGAACTATAAAAATAATAAAATCAAGAAAAAGAAACAACCACACCGCAAGCCGTCCGCACTCCGCAGAGATAGATATATGTAGGTATATACACACAAACACAACGGCGACACCATCAGGCTAGCCAGCCGAGCCGATCGTTCGTATATTGTAAGTGTAACTGTTAGTGCGGGACCGAAAAAAGGGCGAACTTGTATTATACTCAAAAGGGTTGTATTGGCATACGAATTCAAATGAGAAAATGTGTATCTTTAGAATCCAACTCACTGGTCGACCTCTTTTGGGAATGCTCTAGTTCAATATGTTTGATTCTTTTCTGTTTGAAAAGGTTGCATGGTTTGATTTGGAAAAATTAGTTAAATATTCGGTTGAAAAAGTGATCATTTTTTTTTGTACTGAATGCAATATCTATGTAACTCTATTATCTGTGGTTGTATGCTCATCTCTTTTTTCTTACGTTTGTTTGTTTTTCATGTAAATACTGTCTTTTTTTTACACCTCAATTTGCAAAATTTAAAAAGCCACCCACCAGAGTAAAAACTAATTTCTGGATTCAAAAAAGAAATTTTGATAGAAACCTAGATCCAATGTTGTTTTTGTATTACGTGTTAAAGGTTACCCCAGACCCGTAGATAGTAAAACGCGGCTATTAGTGTCTCTAAGAGATAAAGATTGCGTATATTTCTTTTTCAACATACAGGTTCCTGAGATCATTTTAAGTTGAAAAACTTATTTTTAACTTTGGCTTTGTTTTGAGCTTATAACGGTTTTTATTATTATTCATTAATTCTATTTATTTGGTTTATTTGTAATATTAAATAAAACGATTTGTATGATCTTTGGTTTCGTTAAAAATATCTGGCTCTTAATCAATTTACATAAGAACAGTAAGCAGATTTACCCAACCTACATTTTTTAAAGGCGGATAATGGTTTTCTTGCAATATATTATCAAACCCACTTTTTGCCTTTTTAATGTTGCTTTTTGACTATATCTTAAACATTTCGCAATATAACTTATTCCCAAAAAACAAAAGTGTTATAAGAAAAAGTGAAGGTGAGTTGCAATCAATTAAATACAAATTTTCAATATGAAACGGAGGCTATTTTATTTTGAAAAAAATAATAACATTCAAATTGAAAATGGAAACGCAATGGAACTGCTGAGCCAGCTGCTGGGTGAAACTGCTGGTAGATCGTAACCGCATACTGTCCGCGGAGTCTACCAAAGCGAAAATATTTTAAATGAAAAAAAACTTTTTTGAAACACAGTAAAATACTTTCGCATATTTTTTTTTATTTGAAACGTTTGTTAAAACTACTGTTAAATAGCACTATAGTGAAAGAATTATAAATGAAAACTTTTAAAAACTTTTGTATTAAAAGTTAAGTATCTAAGCCATGCTTAAACTTATTTCGTCAAGAAAAACTTTGTATATACATACATATGTACATAGTTTAAACAAAAATCTTAATCTAATCTAATCTAATTGTTTTTTTGTTCGATTATGTTTAAAAATTTTTCTGATCTTACTGAGCAAACTTCTGTCAGCTTCACTGAGCAGAAGAAAAACCTAAACAAGATTTCTTAGCTAGAATTCAAAAGCACTCTCTAACTCTTTTTTTATAAATTGCGACAAAAAATAATTGAGCAAGCGAATCCAAATAATATCAGTCTCAGTTATTAGACAGCGAAAGTGGGGATCTCCGAGATCTCAGATCAAACGCATTTGCCTACATTTATTCAACTAATTAAAAAAAAAATTAAAGGGGCATTCCGACTTGGGCAAAGGCTATAATCCAAATTCAGAACAACTTCTCTTGTTTTGGAGTCGTATAAATTGTATTTTATCATTCAACTACTTATCCGAACATTAGTTAAAACCAGACATGAAACAGTCACGTTATCAAAATACAGTTGGGTGCTCAATTATTCAATTTAGTATATAAATTACAAATATAAAAAAAATAAGGGTCGCATTTATAAACGTTGTCTAACTTTGGACAGCCGTTCAAGTTATAAATAAACATGTTCAATTGTTGTCTAAGCGTTATCTAACCGAGACAACAGAATTGGTTTTCTAAGTCTTGATTAATAAGACATTTTATTTAATTAAATAAAGCATATTTCCTACTATTTCGAAAACTGTAGACACTGTCTAACTAGTTCAAAATCTTACGGCTGTAACAGTTTAAACATTAATGCAATATACCAATTTATCGCCGAAACGTTATCGTTTTAAAGATTATCCACTTTCACAAATATTGAACAGTCATTTTTCGTGAAGCATGACTTTAGCAGATCGAAGCGTTATCGTCTGGTAATAATGAAGTTACAGTCGTTGATTATGGCCGGTTTTACCCAAACGAAATCAAGAGCTCTACTTTAAACTTAAACACGTCATAGTGAAAAAAAATTTTAGTTAACTACTTTGACCTCCTTTCATTTACATATTTTTATCTTATTACCTGTAGTACCGAAATACAAATCGCCAACAAATCTAGGAATCAGATAGGGCTTCACTTTTAAGCAAGAACAACTACGCATGCAAATATTTATAAACTCTAATGTTATATATATTTTAATTGTATTTATTTTCTCCAATGAAACGATTTCTATCGATTTTCGTTATTTAGCCAAAAAAATGAAGTGAACATACAATAATTTAAATCGCTTCCCAACCAACATAAACTGGAAACTTTTCAAAACTTAATTTCCCACGACAATTACATTAAATTTCTTTTTATATTATGTACATACATTTAATAAATGTAAATAATGAATGAACTTACTTGTTGAGTTCGACGACTAAAATTATAATAGATGCTTTACCACTTAGGTTGGTTAAAAATTGAGTTATTTTATTATTACTCAAATATTCTTAAAAATTAACAAATTGTAAAACTCGATTTTTTTATTTCTCTAGAAATATTGAAGCAGTATCAGACTTTAAACTTCCCGTAACATAAGCGTGCCACCAGTCACACATCTAGAATCTATTGGAAAAAACGAAAGATGTGTCACTTCACTTAAGATAATAGAGTAGAGATGTGAAACCTCAGCTGTCACACCGAGTTGTAAACAGCTGGTTGAAAATCGACTAATTGGCCCTACACGATGTTCACATTGGACTGCCTCCTCCGACTTTTTTTGACGTCTATGTACTTTATGTCATTTCCACTTCATGGCGAGAAAGAGATGGATTTTTTTAATATTTTAAAAATGTTTGGATTTTCTTTGCAGATTTCTTTTCTGTTTTTTTCTGTCTATACTTGTTCTTTGCCACTTAAATATTACAGAAACAATTTTTTTTCATTTGTAAACATAATAAGCGTGTTTTGTTAACCTTTTAATAAGAAAATTAAGAATAATTTAACATTAAGCCAATTTCCAACGCGCAAATGCAGAAACAACAAGTTAACAGCACATTGAGACTTCAGTAACTAATGTGAACAATACTTTCCATTGAATTTCGTTTTTATAGGCGTTTTTTTTATTTAAAAAAAATAATTGTGTTTCTGTTTTAGCTTTGATGTTTGATCATTCAATTGAAGTAGATCTACTTCTTTTTTTAAGAAAAACTTCCTACTTCCCATCATAGAGTACCTATATTATCTAGAGAACCGACTCGTACCCCCCTTGCCTAAAACACCCGCAAATTTTATTTGAGCACAGTAAGAGAACACTCTCCTAAATTCCCTGTCCGTGAATTCGTGTGAATTTTAGATATAGCGCATCTCTCTTCAAATTTCTCTCCCCATCTTTTTAATTCTGAAAGATACACACAAAAATACGAACATTGCTGAAAAAAAGAAAAGAAAGACGTGCACGCAGGCGTTGTTTCCACCATCGCAGCTCTGATGTGACTGAGGGTCAAAGATACTGAATATAATTCAGTATCTTTGCTGAGGGTCGGTGGGTTGGTTTTTGTGTTTTGTTTTCATCTCAGTAAAAGAGAGATCAAATTCCAGCGATGGACTTTTTTTACAAGAAGTATGAACATGGTTTATAATGCAGTTTTAAAAAAAGTATTTCATATCTGGTGGGAGAACTGAGCACTGAGCAAAACTGAGCCAATATCCATTAAATTATCACTATGTTAGTGCGATTCCATTAAAAATGCATTCGGCAACTAACACATATTCAGCCTTGTGGAGGAAATCCTCTCAGTGCAGCTTGTAGGGTGAAAGAGAAAAAGCGCTGAAGTCGGTTCTCTAGATAATATAGGTACTCTATGCTTCCCATCATCACCAAAATATTGAAATCTACTTCATTTTAAAATCTTTGTTGCAACCTACTTCAATTTTAAGGCCAAATCTTTTTCTATATTTTACTCTTAAATGTAGCCCAACAAAATACAAAATAATAAAATAAGTAACCAATACCAATTTAAAGTTTTCGTTTTGGTCCTAAAGACTTTTCAAAGCCTGAAATATTTATTATTTATTTTAAATGACGTGTTCTTTTTTTGTAAGAACATACTAATAGTAAAATAATTTTAATGTTCTTTTTTATAACAAAAAATAATTACTAAAGTATGTACCTAAACATGAAGTCAGAGATATTTAGTTTTTTGTTAAACAAAATAATGTATTGATACAAAAAATATAAATCTATAAATAATTTTCTGCAGTAGATAAATCCTTCGCAGTTCGCGCAGAATAGGACATTTTCCGATAAAATGGTAAACATCTTCTCTCTCTTTAAGATTGCAGAGGTTAGACTCAATTGGAAGATCAGGTCATTGTGGTATGAAGTTTAAACTTGTTACTTCACCTGAATATTGTGTTAATTTTTTTCAGTTGAGTTCGTGTTCAAAAAACATGTTTTTTCTTGTGAGTTGTAGTTTAGCTTACAAGTAGATTCGATATTGCGAGGATTGAGCTTCATTTAAATATGATTCATATAAACGATTGTCTGTTTTTTTCTAATATTTTAGACAATTTACATTTAAAAAAAGGGACATCTTCCACGTTTTGGCAGTAGATACTATAGCCCAAAGGAACACGCCTAAAGTCGTATATATTAGGCGTGTTTTTTTGTAAGCCCAGAGGGAATTTGTCGAAAAAAAACAACGTCGGTGCTAAACAATCACCATGTTAAATACAACAACAACTAATCCCCTACGGGCTAAGCTAAACCCAGATAATTCTCCGGGCTTAACTTAAGCACACAGAAAAACTGTGTTACCGGCATAAATTATATACTTGTTATCGATAGTTTGTATGAAAACTCCATTTTGTTTTTGTGTTGCTGTCACTAATCCCTGTGGTCGTTTTTTTCCTGCAATTCCCACCGGGCTTGCAAAAAAACACGCCTATTATTATGCTATACAGTTATATTGTTATATAAAAAAAAGAAGCTTCAAGTATAACAATTCTTCAAATGGAGTCAGCTATTTTGTATGGATACGCTATCCAGAGTATTATATACCCCTATTACACGCCAGCATCGAAACACTTTACCGATATAGCATTCCGATTCTGTATGGGCATTTACACACCCATATGTCGGTGTGGGGCTGTCAAAAATCAATTGTCAAAAATTTCCATTTGGACAACAATTTTCTTATTTTTTCTTATTTCTATTTATTAGATACATTTTTCGGTTTCTGCCATAGTGAATTATCCTTTAATTTCACTTAGATAAATAAAAAAATCACTTCAAGACAAAAGCAAAAGGTAAACTTAAAAAAAAAAATCAAATCGCATCGGTAAAGCTTTCCGTCCCTTTTTACACACCACTCGGCATACTATACCGGTGCAATACTACGCGAAACACTGTGTCGGTATATCTCCATTTTACACGACCATAAAACCTTATCGACACGCATCGATACAGTGTTCCGCGGCGTGTAATTGGGGTAATAGAGATCAGTGGTTAATATACAAAGGTAGAACTTCAAAATTGCATTATTTTACCTTCAACTAGAACTATCAAATTAGAAAGAGAAAAGAAGAAGATAGTTTTTGGAAAAGCCCAATCGGGTTGTGAATTACAAATATGTACGAAGGTTTGCTATCTATGAATTATTTATTTATTATTCATAATATCTAAATATCCGCTCTGATCGTCTATGGAATACTTTGTTTTTGAACAAAGTTTTTGGATATTCTAATTGCAAAATGGTTTTTCGTAGTCTTGCTTTTGTCTTGAATTTTCGGAGGAACCACCTGAGCCCAATCACTAGATTAGTAGAAACGTATTCTAAATACACTACCAACTCTAATCAGCACAAACGATATGGTAGTCAAAAAGAGCGTCATTCATATTACTATTTGCTACCCAGTTTAGGGCTTGCAGCATTTATTAGTTACCAAGCCGTCAAAAACAATAGTGTTTCTCTTAAATTTCTCCCTTCCGTACAAGCTAAAACACTGCCCAAACTTGATGATCGCCGAATTAAATATAATTTTATTGCTGACGTGGTGGATGAGTGTGCTAACTCGGTAGTTTACATAGAAATAAAAGATATACACCGTATGGATTACTATACTGGGAAATCAGTAACGGCCTCCAATGGATCTGGGTTCATCATTGAATCTGATGGTCTGATCTTGACAAACGCTCATGTTGTGATCAACAAACCGCATACAGCCGTCCAAGTGAGACTCGCTGACGGACGCACATTTGCGGGAGTTGTTGAGAATGTGGACCAGTCTTCAGATTTAGCCACCGTTCGTGTTCAATGCAATAATCTACCGGTAATGAAGTTAGGCAAATCGTCTTCGCTACGAACGGGTGAGTGGGTTGTGGCATTAGGGAGTCCTCTATCACTTAGCAACACAGTAACGGCCGGTGTGGTTAGCAACACACAAAGAGCATCACAAGAATTGGGATTGCATGGCTCGAATATCAATTACATTCAAACGGACGCTGCAATTACATTCGGCAATTCGGGTGGTCCGCTGGTTAATCTCGACGGAGAGGCAATAGGTGTCAACAGTATGAAGGTCACTTCAGGCATCAGCTTTGCAATTCCTATTGATTACGTTAAACAATTCCTTCTTCGCACCAAAGAGGGCAGAATTAAAAAAGGTGTTGAGGGACAAGGATTTCCTGTTCGACGTTACATGGGAATTACAATGTTAACACTGACGGACGATTTGATGCATGAACTCAAGACACGTAGTCGCACTGTTCCTGCTGAAGTACATCATGGGGTACTAGTGTGGAAAGTGATCATAAATTCCCCTGCACACTCGTACGAAACACATCTGATCAAATCTTGAATAAATTGTTTAAACATTTTACATTCTTGCAGTGCAGGCTTGGCTCCTGGTGATATCGTTACACACATTAATGGGAAGGAAGTAAGAAATTCTAATGATATCTACAAAGCTTTAGCTGAGAACACAGAAGTCCTTGAGATGATAGTCTACAGAGGATTCGATAAAATGAAAATTACCGTGAAACCTGAAGATCCTTAAAGATGGGCGACTTTCCAAAACAGTGACCCGCGTTAAAACTCGATTTTTTTTACAGGTTGGGGGTGATCTCAATAGAAAAAATTTTAAAGTGAAGAAACCCCGGAAAATTGAATTAAAAATGTTTGAACTTTTCGTTTTTAACCTCACTTTTTTTGTTAAACATTTTTTTTAGTGTAAAATCAAATAAATCGTGTGTAATAACAACATTTACATAAGTGTAAATAAATAAAAACGAAAAATAATTTTTCAATGTTATTGCTTTGCAAAAATATATGAAAATATACAGATAACAATGCATCAGTCAAACGCCGCTTACAAAAATACAGTGCCAGCGCCCAGCACCCAACTTTACGACGAAATAACATGTATTTATGTATGCAACCCCCCTACTTGGACACTATAGGAATGGGGTAAGTGCGAGGTTGGGTGTATGCAAAGTTTCTTTTGGGATCAAATTAAAAAAAGTACAAAAAGAAAAATACTTCAAATCAACAGCAAACTTCCGCATTAATCAAAAGAATTCATTATATTTTTAAAGTTTCATATTTTCACATCAAATTACACAGAAAAAGCAGTTTGTTTACTCATTTTGACAGTTCTATTTGAGTCAGTGATGTTATGTGTGGTTTTTTTTGGGATTTTTACGAGGAAATTTTTAAATTCTTTTGATTAATGCGGAAAATTTTCTGTTGATTTTAAGTATTTTCTTTTGAATTTGATCCCAAAAGAAACATACACATGCATACAGACAACCTCGCACTTACCCCAAATCCTATAGTGTGCCCAAGCAGGGGGGTTGCAGGGGGCAGCATACCCCCATACAAACCTCACGCTCACAGTTTATGCGTGCGTCGTAATGCTGGGTGCTGCCGCTTATGTAAGCGGCGGTTTTTGTTCAGGCGTTTGACTAGTGCATTGTTATCTGTATATTGTCAAATTTTTTTTCAAAGCAATGACTAAACATTGAAAAATTATGGTCCGTTTTTATTTATTTACACTTAAATGTTGTATTCACACGACTTATTTTAATTTTACACTAAAAAAAAATTATCAAAAAAGAAAACTTCAAATATTTTTAATTCAATTTGAGTCATCGGTTTTATATTGGCATCAAAATAATCACTAGTTTTGATTTTTAAGTGCCTCAAAACTTAAAAACAAAAATTCCAATGATGGTTTTCAATGAAAGCTATAATTGTAAAATAAACAAACATATGAAAAAAAAGATGACCATACAACACTGTTGTCATTAGGATACGTGATTCACAATGCGCCGAGGAAACGAGGCGAGAGCGTGACGTGAAGTCGTCGCAGTTGTCAAACCAATCACAAGCAATGAAAGTATATCGCCTTTTTTGATCACAGCATTTTATTCTCAAATTGTTTTTCATTTTTCTAAATATTTCTTTTTTTATTGTTTTTCTTTAAATCACTTCAATGACTTTTTCGCACACTGCACTGAAAGCAAACAACCGAATGAATTAACGTTGTCAAAAAAAAACTGGTTAAGAAACTCGTCGCACTGTGAATTGAAGAACGATTTTATAACGAGAAAAATATGATAACGTTTCACGTCACGCTCTCGTCGCATTGTGAATCAGGCTCAGAGGTTATGAATTATACAGCCCTATCATCGTATTCGTTCGGAAAAATCTACGATCGGAGAAAATTTCCGATCGGACGATTTATTCTCTTCTAGTATACGAATCATAAAAAAAATAAAGACGTGTATCGACGCATGTATTTGACATTTCAAAATAAGCAATAGTGAAAGAACCATGGATAGTGCAGCAGTGTTTTTGGAAGCGGAGAGATATGCACAAAGAACACTAAATAAAGAAAAAAGAAGATTCTTCAGAAATATATCAAACATATTCCAACTCTCAGATGCAGCGTAAGTCTAATTATAAAAATTCATTGGCAGATACTTTGAAAATAAACATTCCCAAAATTTTTTTTGACAGCTTCAAAAAAACTTTCGTTTAAACAAAAATTCACTTCGATATGTCTTAAACGAAATAAAACTTAAAATCCCGCCGGCTTCTCGATCTGACGCTTTGACTCCAGAACAAAAATTAGCAGCTTGTTTGAGATCCATTTTAGACTTTTGCTTTTCGGGAAATTTTCCGCTTCTAATTTTCTATCGGGGAGATCGGACAACAAAAATCGTCATACGTCGCATGAATTCGTGATGCGTTGCAGCCATTTTCACATTTCATCGGCATGCAACGCATGAATTTGACATTTTTAACGCACACCAAATTTTTTTCGTAGATCTATCCGATTGACGTATCGGAACGTCTACAATGATATAAAATTCGTACATTTCGTAGAAATCGGAGAAAATTTCGTTCCGATCGGGTACGATGATAGGGCTGATAAAGATTGGAAACTGTCATTCTGGTTTGCCTACAAGCTGGCGGATGGTGGTGAGTTCATATTTTTGCACTAGTGTCCATGTTTTAACGCACACTAGTGTAAAAATATGAATTTACCATGGCATAAATTGTTGTTGCAATTCACATCTTTTCATTGACACGAGATGAAATTACAAAAACATATATATGTATAACATATGTATAACAGTTTTTGTTGACTCCAATTGAAAATGACAAAACGCCAAGTGCACCTTTTGACGTTTGACTTTTCAAAAAAAGAAAAAATACAATTCACAATTTTAATTCCATCGGAAACGAAGTGTGGAACACCTCATTTCACTCGTTGCAAAACTCCTCAGTACGAGGGCTCTCATAAGACAATTTGTTTGTTTTCGTTGCTCTGCTTACTTCTCGCATCGCTGCTCTGCTCGCAGCTCCAGTATATGTTCAGCTTTAGACACAAGAGTAGATTGCCTTAACCGTGAATAATGGGATATTTATTTTTATTAAATAAAACATATTTCCGCCAATTTGAAAATAGTTAGACAGTGTCTAAGTAGACAAAAATCTAATAAATACGACTGAGAGTCTTTCAATTTCGCCGCAGAATACTTTTTATTAAAAGTACTTTTCTTGATATTTTTTTGATGGTATTATGTTGGATTTTTTTGTTTTTAATTATTTTGTTTATTAACTTTGACCGATTAATAAAATTCAAGACTGGTAAACAACTTCTTATAATTTCGAAATTTAATATTTTGTTGACGTGTTGCTGCTGTCAAGTGCCACACACACAATCACAAAAAAATGTTATAGTTATACTGGTATAAAAACTTGGCGACAACTGCACCATATAACAATCTTCAAATGGAGTCAAACTTTTGCCATGGATACGCTATCCCAGTCATATATAGAGATCAGTGGGTGAGAAGGACACCAAGTAAGGGTAATGAACGATTTATGATTGGTGGAAATTGAAAATTAAAAGAAAACGTCGAAAAATCTCCAGCAACTTGTTTCCTCGTGTGAAAGGGGACTTTCTCTGTAGAAAAAATATTCTAGATGCTCGTTCTTTTTTGTACATGAATATACAGAAAATGTGCTAATGTGTGTATGGCACTCCGTTTTGAAAGGATCCAATAAATACGGATAAAGTTGGGTCAGTGATTGTTCTTGAAGGGTCGGCTCCGTCTCCATTGTGTGCAGGCAGTTATAGTTCATAATCTCTGGTCTCAAATCTTCATGTGAAGTATCTTTGCTTTCGGCACTCTTCTAGTTTCACATTTAGTTTTGAATTTTCTGAATAATACCATATGTTCACAAATTCGTAAATTTATCTACATAATATTTTATTGGTTACCATAGCGCATTGAAAGGAAAACAAATAAAATGGCAACAATGGATATGGAGTTAAAAAAGGTTAGCATTTTATCATTTATAATAATAAAATAATTTAAACTTCTATTTTTAGGCATTCACTGAAGTGCAAATCAATCGTATTGAAACAACAAAAAAGATGAATATGCTGGATATAAAGCACGACATGGTCAAAACAGGGAAACACAAATGTATTCTTACCGAAAAAGGTACAAGTGATTTACCTGATGATGCTAGGTAAAATATATTAAATCAAGAGACTACAATGATAAATTTATTATGTACATTTCACATTACAGAGTCTATCTCTCAGTTGGTAGAATGTTTGTACTGACTGATGTACAAAACATGCGTGCTGATCTTAAATCCAAACAAGAAAAGTGCCAAAAAACTCTCGAATTACTTCAAAAAAAGAAAGAATTCCTCGCTAAGAGTTTGAAGGATCAAGAAGACAACCTGCGAGAGTTAGTGAAACATAAAAAAGATTCTGGCACAAAGGCCTCTCAGTCTGAATAAGAAGACAAATTTTACGAAATTGTGTTGTTTTTATAAAAGTTGATCAAGATTAAAATTTGCATAGGAAACAAATTCATTTCCCAGGTTTCTGTTATGTTCTGGACGAAAGTTGCAGCGTTTGATGTCTAAGTACTTCGTCACCCAAGGTTCAACAACCTCGCCTGAACAGAAAATCAGTTTTCCGTCTGGCTTCTTTAATTTGTTAATAATTTGAGCGGTTTTTATAATACATTCCTCAGAAAGGAATGGGGGATCGGCTATTATTATGTCGTAGAAGGTGTCATGTTCATCGAAGTATTCAGGCTCATTGAAGTCGTAGAAAATGAAATCATCTCCGAATACAGAGAATCTTTTGTCAAACTCAAAAATTCTTACTGAAAAGAGGAAAATGTTATTCAACTTTTTGCAGTTATTGACTTATGATTACCGTCGTCATGAAAAGTTTTGATAGTCTTATAAAGTGAAGGGCATGATAGGAGAGCTACCCGTTTGTCAGGTCCTAGAAGTTTATGGACTATATTTCCTAGGGCTGTTTTTGTCTTGTCACTATACCAAAACTGACTTAGTTGCTAGAATGCTTTAGATAGTAAAAAGGTTATGTTATTTATTATTTCTCTCACCCAATCTTCTTCAAACATCGAGCTAGTTCCTGATTTAGCTAGGATACGATCTTGCTCTTCCCGCTCTCGATCAGCTTTTTCAAGAAGGAATTCATTAAGAATGGCGAGGGTGTCTGTAGGAAGAGTAAGTTCATCGTCTTCTAATGAAGTCATTTTCTGTATATTTTAATGTTTCTTTTATAATTCAGGTCTGTTTTGTTATTTTTAAATTTTGTTCTTACCGCGTTGCGTTTAGTTTTAGTTCCACAGTTAGTATGCCCGTTTAGGAACTTTATTTTCAGCTAAATTCACAAAACTGAGTTTTTTTCCTCTGTTTTGACAGAAATTTTTTTCAAATTCGCAAGAAGTTACCAAACAGACCTTGTTTGTACCAGACAAATATCATTAGCTTCAAGCACAGTTCACAAAGTTTAGTGTATGTTTACACAGTCGTTTTACTGAATGAAGCATCCAGTGACACAGGTAGATTAAGTGTACGTAGAAACGAGAAGGGTAGATTCTACCCCAAAATCTTTCTCGTATTTACGCACATTAGATCTTCCTATTTTATTGTAAAACGTTTTACTGAAAGGCACATTCAGTGAGACAGGTACTAGATTTGGTGTGCGTAAAAACGAGAATGGAAGATTCCACCCAAAATCAACCGATGCGCCAGATTCAAGTAATATGTCAGGATTGAGCATGAAAGATTTTCATTGTGGGAGTGAGAGATACACGGATTTAAGGGCGTGAGATAGGGAAGGAAAGATTGAATCGAAAACATTTTTCTTAAATTGTGTAGACACGGTTTCAGTAAAACTACTTGATTCCTTGTTAGGTTTATTGTGATTCGATAAAATTTTCTGTATTCTTAAACAATCCTCACAGGAAACCTCACAAAAACCTCACCTCAGCGAGGTGAATATTTTATAGTGATTTTAAAGTCATGAAGTTTTGTTGAACGCATCCATTGAACTCTTCGGCGATGAAGATGATTTTGAGTCCCATAGTCCCTTTTCACAAGAGGAAACTCACGGTCGTATTTATTAGATTTTTGTCTACTTAGACACTGTCTAACTATTTTCAAATTGGTAGAAATATGCTTTATTTAATAAAAATAAATATCACATTATTCACGGTTAAGACAATCTACTCTTGTGTCCAAGTTTGTCAGCTATAAGACAAAAATAAACAAGGTTTTTGAACACATTTTTTAAAGTTGGACAGTTGTCTTAAGTTAGACAACGTTTCTAAATAAGGCCATCAGTTTCTAGCTACTTTCAGTTTTTAGGTGAGCAGGACACCAAGTAAGGTGAATGAACTATCTACGATTGGTGGAAATTGAAAATTAAAAGAAAACGCCAACAAATTTCCACCAACTTGTTTTCTCAGAGTTTATTCTCTCTCAAAAAGTGAGCAAGCGAATTAAAGTTTTTTTTGGCAGCACCCTCACAAGTTATGAGGCTTTTAAAAATTAACGAAATTGTGATCTCCTATTGAGGAGCTCACAACTGAAAATTCCCAAGTTTGACATTTGAAATGCAATTTATAAAACACATTTGTTCTGTACTGTCTGAATTTTTCTCTGGAGTAATCATATACATAATTATCTACATACACATATTTATATTAATTTGTTTATGTTCTTCAACAGGATGAATTCTCCAAACAGAGCACCATTATCTTTTTTCAACTCATATTGTTTTAAGGTTGTAAAAGAAATCACACACATAACTAATTTTTACAGGTTGACGAAGCAGAATACTCTGAGGACATAATAGTTGAATGGAAAACTACATATCAGTGATCAATCGATACTTTACAACGGCATATTAGGGAACTGAGGGGTGAGTCTATGTTTAGTTACTTGTCTACTTTCAGTCTAGCTGAAAATGTTTGTGTTGTTTTTTTTTTTTTCTTTCCAAATTAAAATGAATAAATGGAGATATTTTAGTTTCTTAAAGTATTTTTCTTTTCCTTCCTTTTAAAGTTTTTTTTTATACATTTTTGTTACTTGAATTAAACTTGTAATTTGATTCTTATTTTTTTAAACGAATGTACATCTTTATAAAATCCTTATCTAAATGACGTTTACTAGAGAAGTCTTTCTTCTTTTTATTTTACAGACTTCGAAGCTTTAAACTAGTTTAATTATATATCTTAATGTTTATATGCAAACTTAATAAATAAATGAAATGAAAAAATGAAAACAAATACTGATGAGTGATGATATTTAAAAATAACCGACAAATAAGTTCACCACCTGTGGTAAATTTAGCTCAACTGGCAATGTGTGCGCTTTTCGCAAAACCTTTCTCATTTGTGTTTTCCAGTGGTTTTTTTTTAACTGATGACATCAAAATGTTGGTTGGTATATTCAGTATCTTCGATATGAATTATCTTTGGTTTTCATCAAACAAAACAAAAGAAAAGAGTATACAAGAAAAGGGAATCAGTTTGTGGAAGCATATTAACAAAACAATAATATAATTAACAGTGAGAAATAAAGAAGTAAAAATGAATAACTATAAAATAAGTTATAATCAAGATTTCACGTAAGTTTTGTTATTTTGAATTATTTTTCTTTCTTCTTACAACTGATAAAAACTAGTTTACACTCCTACACCTACATACGTACATAATTAGCATATCGCCGTTGAGTGAACATTGCAATTTTGTTTGAAAATACTATTGGCTATAAAATACAAAATTACTTCAACTTACGAAGCTCTAGTATGATTTTGACATATTAATAGAAGTTTAAAATTACGCTGGATATAAAAAATGAGATTTTATTGAGTTGTGTCGATTTTTTTCCGATCCCAATAAACAAATGGATAATCAACAATCGCCCCACTTATGAAATTCCTTTCATAAAAAACACCCTTGTTCTTTTCCCCATGTCGTTTAATTATGGTATAGTTTAAATAGCAACATCGTCTTTGTTCTAATTTTCTCTAAAATTTAGCAGTAACATCTATATTATTTTACCATTTACAAAACTGTAAGGTCAGTATACAGAACATACGTTTTAGTAATACAACTTTCTTAATTGACGTGAATGTTGTTTGTTGGTTTACTTGCCAAACTGCTAGTTTCTACCTAATGACAGAAATAGACAATTAAACGAATAGTCTTTACTTAATGCAAAGAATTAAATTATTCTTAATTGTACCTACGTCAGTAAACTTTTCGTAACCAGTAAAATGTAAGTACTTTGTTTGCCTAAATATTAGAATTTTAAATCTATTTGTTTTTGAACACTTTAATTCAAATTTAAAAAAAACTGCTTTACAAACTTATTTATCTTCTTTATATTCCATTATTATTCTTAACGCTTCAAATAAAAAAGTAACAATTGAAACAACATAGATTCATACACATGTATATGTTTTTTTTTTTGCATATGTATTTACGTGCAAAAATGCAATCAACTAACTACATACCCATTTAAATATTTTATATAACCTTAACGCACTACTCAAGCAAATAATGGCGCATTGAACACAATATAATAACCAGCTGTATGTATTTTTATATTGCCTCAAAAGTATCGTGAGGTCACCGATTTATTCGATCTTGGGTTTTGTAATAGTTTTATTCTACAAGGTTAGCTAGTCATCTTTGTTATACAAAAAAGTCATTGTATTTAAATTTGAACAAAAATTGTTATGAAACGTCAACAAAAAATATTTACCATTAGATTATTTGTTTTAAACTACATTCTAGGTATCTAAGTAAAACTTGAACTTTAAGAAGAACTGGACTTTAAAATTCTAACAAAGAGATACAAAATGTTGTAAAATTAAAAATTTAATTAGGTAGGTAGGTGTGCAAACAAGATGTTTGAATGAAAAGTTTTCGAAAAATTATTTTTTGAACCCGAAACTTTGAAAAAAATTCTTCCAATTTATTTTTTTCCTGATTTTAGGTTATTAAATAATGTTTTTAGTTGAATATGTTATGTTCTAAAAACAGGAAATATCAAAAATAACAAAATCATGTTTTTCTGAAATTCTTGAAAATTGGCTGTTTTGGGAATTTTAGTAGATTTTTTATGATTTTTTATCAATTAATTTAATAATTAAATAAATAATCTTTTATACTTACACTCCTATTTTTGTAAACTTAAATATTTTTAAATTTCAAGCCGCAAGTCTTGGTAGCTAGCGCTTTATAATTTTGTATTATAATGTAAATTTATTTAGATTCTGTATTAATTATAACTATAAGTGTCAAAATTGGGCTAGATGTACTATCTACTAGAGAAATTATGAGTCAGGATGGTAGTAATATGATTTTTTTTTTTATTAAATCGGTTTCAAATGAAGAAAACAAAATCCTCTAATTTTCTGAGACTTTAACCTCATCTCTAGTCGCTGTAAGCTTTGTAATTAATAATGTAAAAAAGTGCCAAACTTTTTTACATTATAAAAACGATATTTCTTTTGCAGCATTTTTACAGAACTTTGAAATACATATAATTTATTAGAAGTTTTATAATGACGTCATAACTTTCTTATCACCACCTGAGATAATAAATGATCGAACTTAATAAAGAAGCAAGATTAAATTTTTGATTAATATAGCAACCTAATGAGGAGCTTAGGGAAAAGGAGAGGGAAAACAAAATTCTACACTTATTTCTGTTTCGTTCACTTCATTTTCCCTCTAAAATTATTTCTTGAATTCTCTCGTCTTTTTTGATAAATTTCAATTTTTATATGAATTAATTTATATAGTAACTTAAAAAGTGAATGTGCAAAAGGCCAAAAGCCCAAATAGAAAGGGTTAAGAACGGGGAACATATTCAAAAGACGATAAAAGCTATTATTAAAGACAAAAAAATTGCACGGGTTATTAAAAAACATTCTGAATTAAACTACGTTGCATACCTAAAACGAATTGCAAAAAAATTAAATTTATATTCATTTTGAAATATTTTTAAAATGCATTTTTTTATCTTTAAGAAAAGTTTGATTTGTTTTTTTGTTGGGTTTATTTACTTTATAACTTACATAATTATATTTGTATAAAGTTATGACTTGATTGTCAAAAACACAACACAATATTATATTCAAAACTAGTATTATGAGCTTTTTTTAAGAAAATTTCATTAAGAAAAAATGTAAATACAGTATTTTGCCGTACAGAATTTTATAAAACAGAATTTTGCAAGTCAGTATTTTGTTCATACAGTATTTTGACGTACGGAATTTTGTATTTACAGTATAATGACATACAGAATTATGTTCTTACAGTATTATGACCCGCTCCTTAAATTTTTGTCTATTTTATATAACTATTCTATTTAGAAAACTACCCGTCTTCTCTAAACGAGGAAAAATATTACCCTATACAAACAAATCGAACTATCTAACTTCCACTTTAGAAGAAAAAATTAAATAGCATTTGCATATTGAAAGGAACTTTCAAACTACAAAGCATTTATTAAATAATAACGGTTGAACTGTCGGTGAAAACTTAGTATTAAGCTTTAAGAGAAATTATTTATAAGTTGATTACTGACTACAATTTGGTGGATTTACTTGGCAAGTTCAAAACGTTTTGAAAACCTAACCAGTCAACCCACCAAATTGATATTTGATATTAAAACTCATAAAGTTAGAACTTGGGGTACTTTTAAATCTCACTACTTTTACCGGAAGACTTGTAAGGTACATACAGGTTTTTGTATAGAAAAAGTTGACTGAGATCAGACCCAAATATAAAAGTTAAAAAGAGAACGAAGTTCTTCTATACAAAAACCAGCATATAAGAAGTCAGCCGTGAATAGTAGTGAGATCTAAAAGTACGCCAAGTTCTTAAATTATGAAGGTTAATTATCAATAACGCACATCGTGTTTCTAACTCTTAAATTCCAGCTATCACCATAAAACTAGGAAAAACAATTGAGAAGGAAAATATATACTAATAATATTAAACAACTACTGAAGTTTGAATAATGGAATTTACGAAGTCAGCTGAGGTCAGATGCGGGGGAATTGAGACTCGGTTTAAAGAGTACATTAGTTGTGTATATGTAGTGTGTGACAACAATAACTCTACTCCAAAATTATCAATTTCGATTAAATTGTTCGCCGTTTAAAATATGTTCATAATGAGATAAAATAAGATACATCCAAAAACAACAAATATCTTGAACACAGAAAGTAGAAATCGCATGTCTCTTGTTTGTTTTCTCTACTATTTTGTCTCTTTCTTTAACGTTATTGTAAAAAAGTTTCAATTTTTTATTAAGTTTAAATTTCATTTAAAATTTTCTCGAAAACGGTTCTAACGGTTTTGATTAAACTTCGTACCTGTAATGACCTAGTTTTTGTAAGAAAAGTACGTTTAAAGTTTTTAGAAAAAAATTTACCCAACTACTACTCATTTTTTCATTTTATGTGCAAAACAAAAACAATGAAGCAAAAGCGTTCCTTTTGTTTAAAGAAATTGCATTGATTTTAGCTCAAAACGTTTACATATATTACAAAACTAAATAACGGAAATTTATTATTTTATTATTATTATTCTTTTAAAAACCAGATTACGTTTAAACATCTGATTCATTCAGTATTAAAAATAAGAAACTTAAAAACCTAGAACTCTGAAAAAGTAGTTTGAAACAAATTGATACAGCCCGTTTTTATAAGAGGGGGAAATAGACTCTCTTTCCATACGATTTTTTAATGTTTCGACCCCAATCTACAAGAACTAGCCGTTTTGTAGTATTTTATGCTAAATACCCTGCATAGAAGAATCTGTAAAAAGGTTTACTTCCGTCCACATACTGCCATAATTTTTTTTTTTTACAGATCAATTTCTGTGCTGAGCAAAACTGGCTACCACCTGTATTCGATCTCATCTGTCGACAGGGTTGACGAAATATATTCCAAAGAAAATGAAAACATAAGAATTGTCGAGCGACTGTTCAACAGCAGCCTGGTTGTCGTGGTGACTGAAAGCAAACCAAACTGTCTTAAAATGCTACATTTTAAGAGAAAACTTGAAATCTGCAATTGTGTATATCCATCTACAATCTTGTGTGTTCGGATGAATAAGTTTCGATTGGTGGTTTGTTTGGCTGAAAGTATCCACATTCATGACATTCAAGACATGAAAATTTTACAATCAATTGAAAATATCTCACCTAACGAACTTGGACTCTGTACGTTATCATTAAACTCACACCTGGCTTATCCAGTTTCAGCTATGTCGGGTGAGCTTCGAATATACAGTGCAAAGGAACTCAAGCACGGATTAACGATCAAAGCTCATGAGACTGCACTGTCCGCGATTAGTTTTTCCCCTAGTGGAGCGTTAATTGCCACTGCTTCTGAAAGGGGAACTGTGATCCGAGTGTTTTGTGTCGAGAACGGTCAACGTGTTCAAGAGTTTAGACGCGGAATGAAACGATGTGTGCGGATTGCATCTCTGGTGTTCAGCGCTAATGAAAATTTCCTGTGTGCCAGTTCTAATACGGAAACGATTCATATATTCAAAATTGACGTAAAGGCGGTCGAGTTGGTTAAACGTATTCCGCTTGATAAAAATGGCATAGGTATTACTTCTTCACTGGAAGATATAAGCTCGACACAGAACCTAAAATTAGTTGAAGGCTGGTCGGGTTACCTGACAAAAGCTGTATCTTCATATTTTCCTAACCACGTATGTGACGTCCTTAACCAAGACCGAGCCTTTGCGACGGCAGTGCTATCGCAACCAGGCCTAAAGCACGTTTGTGTTTTGACTAAAGTAGAAAAGGAACTGAGACTAATGGTGGCGTGCGAGGATGGTTTTCTGTATATATACGACTTCAGTGATACTCTTGGTGGAATTTGCAAACTGATTCGTGCTCATGATCTAAGGAGTACCCTGGAGGGAGTGATAGGTACGGACTTTTTTATATCCTTAAAATTATACTATTATTTTCAGTAAAATCATTTAGAATTGAATCTAACTGAAAGTATGAACGCACCACCTGTTCGGATAGACAATCCCGAGAAGCAAAAAGATAAGTCTTATGCAGGCATCTTGAAAGGAAACCAAGAATATGATATAACAGGTAATATATAAACAAAATATGTGTCTAAAAATTATGTCCTTCTAATTTAAGTCAGAAAAAAATTAGTTATTAACTGCGATATTATTCACTGACTTTAATCGGTTTTAAGTTTACACCTAGGTTAAAAGTAAGTTAACTCCAAAAGTTAAAGGCAAAAGCATAATATTCATTCGGTATACCTGGAAATAAACCCATTTTATTAAACCTTGTCCTGTTTAATCCGATTCAATTTAAACTGCCCTCCTGGGAGCAGTTAAAGTAGTTACACCCGGGTGTAAGCACAAATTCCAACTTTGTGCATTTGAAATTTGGTTGTGCGAGACTGAATATAAATATACGGAAAATAAAATAGACTTTTTTCAGAAAATAGATGAAATGGTGATATCTTTGTCGTCAGAAGATGAATTTCGTACCAATTGGTGAATCAACTTCCTCCTCGTCGAATGTAATGAATGTACAAGCGGGCTTGCGTAGAAAATCACGATGATGTGGATTTTCGTAAATATTTTCGGCTGAAAAAAGAAGCATTTTGGAAACTACATTTATTAATTAAACGGGAATATGTATCAGTTCAATAGACATTGTTTTATTATAAGCTCAAGAGAACTTTCCGCCGAACATAAGCTTTTGGCTGTTTTGCGTCTTTTTGCATGCGGCAATATGGAACAAACAGCAGCCGATTATACATATAGGTATCTCACAACCTACTGTTGCCAATATTTTGCCAGCGGTCTGTGATGCCATTTTGCGACACCGGCATTCGGGAATCCACATGCCAGGAAATGAATTGGCGGATTTCCTTCGGTGCATAGGTGCTATTGCTTGCACACATATTCGTATAATCTCGCCAGAGGGTGCGATCGTACTTATTTTATTAAAAATATTTTCTATGCTTTTTCTCATTTGTTCGTTTACAGAGCGAATCATTTCGAAATCGTCATGGAAATTTTTAATTGAATGTCCAGACGATTTCGGATGCCAATCTGCGTATACAAATAAGTAGAAAAAACAAATCAAATCACAATATTATCACATTGTAATATAAAAACAAAACACAAAAAAGTAAATAAATGGTTGCAAATGTCAAATTATTGACATTGCGTAGATTTTAAATAGGTTTTACATGCGGTTATAACTAATTTTTAATCCATCAAGTTTAATTCGGGTTTTTAATAGAATATTATAAACATAGGTTAAAGTTGTCGGGTTTAAAAAATGTGGATTAAATGCACGGATTTAAAATTCACTTACACCCTCTGTGAATAATATGGCAGTAAACACCATGTAATTTTGAATCTGCTCTCACTCAATACTTCCGCTTTATTATAACAGATCTAATACTACAATTTACGAGATCTTTTGTTTGCCGGGTTCGATTTTTGTGATTCAAGAATTTATCTTATGTTTCGAGGCTCCTAAGCCATAAGCGAAGCAAGCTATTGAATGCTATTGCAGATCGCTGTATTAATTATGGCTAGAGAGCAGTAATTTTAATGATTCTAGTACCATTTTAAGTTCAAGAATTATTTTATTTTCATTTCTTATATTTATTTGTACTACTTTATTCTATGGCAAACCATTTGGGTATATCACGTTTTTAATTATTATTTCTGTCTTCATCTATAATATGCATAGGAAGTAAATATTTATGCATCAGCATAAAGTTATAATGTTTATAATTATCACTCAATACTTATGGTCCATTTGGAGTAGTGTAATAAAATCTCCATATGTCACAACATTCACATTAAGAAATTAAAACTCTTATAATTAGTGTTATTTTAAATTGGGGTAGCAAAAATTTATTTAATAGTTATTTGAAAAAATTAAAGCAAATCAATTTAACAAAATTGTCAACAAAAGTAATTTTAATTTCCGAAATTTAATTTTAATTATTAGAATTTAAAGTTACAAAATAAAATAATTCTATTTACAATCTCTAAAAACATACGCCACAGTAAAACATAAAAAAATGATAAAATACATAAAAGTATAGGTACTAAAATCCAGCTAGCCAGAAGTTCGAATGAAAAGGGACCTCAATTCGCTGTAAAAACACCCAGTGCCACCTGTCTCTCGAACATGCCTTGGTAGAGAATTCCACAGACGGATACAGTCAATAAAAACCTGCTGTTCCGATGTAAGGTAAGAGAAGCGAGATCTAATTGAATTACAAAAATTAAATTTATGGAAGAGGAGAAGAAAACTAGGTTGATTGGATCACATTTGAAAGCAAGATAAGAGATCTATAAAGAATAAGATGATCAAATAATGAACAGACAGGATACTATATATCATGGTATCCTGTCTGTCTTACGTCTTACGTTAAAAACACATCGTGCAAACGCGACGTTAACTTTTCTCCTGGTAGGAGAATCACAGTTGCCGAAAACCTCACATCTATAAACCAAGTTGGGAATTATGAGGGTTTTTGCTAGCAATGAACGCGTTTTCAAGGGAGTAAAATAATGGGAAAACCAGAGCTGGCGCACGGCCGATGGCCGTGTTAATGTGTTTATCCCATGTGAGAGTGCTGTTGAAAACTACTCCCAAATTTCTTGCATTGTCAACATATTAAATTTTTGAACCACGAAGCATGATATCATGGAAATATAATAAATAAAGATGTTTTTACTGATTACTAAGCTAATCAAAACGTTCGCAATGAATATTCAAAAGAGAACTGATGTTTGACAGCCTGTTTGACAAATGTGAACGCAAAATGCCTTCAATCCATCAAACATAATCAAGCCATGCTTGTCAAGCATAGCATATAATGTGAACCCCCCCTTATGATTTCCTTGTGTCGTTTTTGTATGGGATTTTTCGTTTCGCACCAGCAGCGTACTAGGCTTAAAGCGAGAACAAAAGCGATCAAAGAATAGAGCCAAAGACAGTATAACAAGTAAAGATGTCGCAGAGTCGTGGGTCCACCAAAATGTATCTAAACATCTAAGCAGCATTTCAAAGTTGTTGTTATATTATGTATTCTCTACCTGTCGCTTGCTTTTAGACTGTTGGTATATATTTTAACAACTTCCCAAAAAATCAGCGCAGTGCAATTTTTTGCGACCTACCATGTCTCATAATATGACTGGCATATACATTTTATTTTATCAAGTAAATAAACCATTTAGAGTCCAAATGTATACAACGCAAAATTTCAAATAAATATAGTACCCTTCAAGCAAACGACTCCGTTTTGGATCCGCGCACGTAGTAAATAAACAACGTATGGATGACTCCGTTTACGCATCCAAATATGGATCCGCAAAACTGCGTTTGTCGGCTCAAATTAGTATAGAAATTAGAATCACCACGGAACCATTTTGTGCATGTATTGTGAGAGGGAGAGCTTACCATTTCACCATACTCAGCGAGAACCGAAACCAAATCGGATCCAGAACGGATCCAAAAATATGAACGAATCGAAACAGGTGTTGAAATGCGAAAATCGAGTACAAAAAACAATTTGTCACAATTTATATAGTCTGCTTGATGAATAAAATATACATAAAAAAAAAAAAAAAATAATGGTGTTGCAGCTGCATTTGGGGCGTTGTTTTTTTGTTGGTGGATCCTGTCCTTTGAATAATGGAACAATTTTGTGATCACTTGAATTAAATAATTCACTTTTGATTTTAAACTGTTTTTTTCTGAAGCAAATTTTTATTGAACTGTTGCGCTTGGCACATTGAAAAAAGATTATTGTTTTTGTAGTTTTCTTTCTCTGTTTTCCGTCCATAAAAAATACTCACCATTAGTTTATCGTCTACGCTCTCTCTTTCTTAGTAAAAAAAGTACTCTCGATTCTCGTTTTTTTTTTTTTGAGCATGCATATACAGAAAATGTGCTAATGTGTGTAATGGCACTACGCTTTGAAAGGATCTAAGAAAGACCGACAAAGTTGGGTCAGTGAATTTGCAATTAAAAACGTCAAGAAAAAAGGTAACTCAACGTCAAGCCTGATTCACAATGCGACGATGGAACGAGACGAGAGCGTGACGTGAAGTCGTCGCAGTTGTCAAACCAATTTCAAGCAATGAAAGTATACCAGAGTATACACAATAAAGCGTGTCTCGTCGTCATGCCACGCAAAGAAGAAGCCGACTTTCTTCATTTGACAAATTAGTGACAGAGAAAGAAAACAAAAACTCAGAAGACTACTGATCTAGATATCTTAATTTTCAATTAATTCAATTAAATATACAAAAAAACAAAAATGAAGGAACATAAAAAGTGTTTTCTTTTGTGACTTATTATTTTCTTTTTTCGCACACCGCACTCAAAGCAAACAAAACTAATGAATTAACGCTGTCAAAAAAAAAACTCGTCGCATTGTGAATTGTGGAACGATCTTATAACGAGAAAAAGATGACAGCGTTTCACGTCACGCTCTCGTTTCCTTGTCGTTTGCACTAAAAGAAACAGCAGTATATCAGTATTTTATTCCAAAATGGCACGGCAAAGCACCGTACAGAAATCTAAGGTAATAACGGGTGATTTTTTAGCTGGTTTGGTTTTGGCAACACTGGTTTTGACAGCTGACGTGTGTTTAGTACCTTGTGTCACTGTCAAGCAGCTTCAGTTTGGTTTGCAATTTAACCATGGATCGTCTTACAAATGAACAACGCTTGCAAATTATTGAATTTTACTATCAAAATTCGTGCTCGGTTCGAAATGTTCATCGCGCGCTGCTTCCATTTTATGGTCGGATCATTTTTGGTTGAATGGGTACGTAAATAAGCAAAATTGCCGCATTTGGAGTGAAGATCAGCCAGAAGCATTGCAACAGCTACCAATGCATCCCGAAAAAGCCACTGTTTGGTGCGGTTTATGGGCCGGCGGCATTATTGGGCCATATTTCTTCAAAGATGATGCGAATCGCAGCGTTACTGTCAATGGTGAACGCTACCGAGCGATGATAACAAACTTTTTTTTTGCCCGAAATGGAAGTTCTTGACTTGCATGATATGTGGTTTCAACAAGACGGTGCCACATGCCACACAGCATGCGAAACAATGGCGCAATTGCGAGGCGAGTTTGGTGAACAGTTAATTTCACGTTTCGGGCCGGTCAATTGGCCGCCTAGATCGTGCGATTTGACACCATTAGATTATTTTTTGTGGGGGTATGTCAAGGCTAATGTCTATAGGGACAAGCCCGCTTCGATTGACGCACTGGAAGCCAACATCCATGCATTCATTCGTGAGATACCGGCCGCTATGTGTGAAAGAGTATGCCAAAATTGGACTCAGCGGATGGGCTACCTGAGACGCAGCCGCGGTCAACATTTGCATGAAATTATCTTTAAACATTAAATTGCAAGGTTCAAACTATCGATTCAAATAAATATTTCATTCATTTTTTCGAATTTTTTGTGTTTTTTTTTTAAAAAAAGTTCTAAACCTCTTAAAAAATCACCCATTATATTGCGCAGATTGTTAAAGTTGGAAGTGTCAGAAATTAAAAATGGCTGTTCGAGTGCCCAGAAGAGTCTTTTTTCAAAATAATGTAAGTTACACAAACAAAAATGCATTCGCACAGGGTCGGAGTGCAATAAGATGTCTAATCTAGGGCGCCTTAATGAATTTTTAGTTGTTTTGTTAATGGAGTAAAAAAGGTATAGCTAGTAGTACTAAAAGTGTATAGCCAACTCAATAGTAATGATTATTTTCACATGCAAACAACAACAAAATTAAAGTGGACATAATTTAAGTCATTAACCTAAGTGGAGATAGGTAAATAAGTAAATAGGATAGGATTGTCAAATTTATTAGAATTAGACGTCCTAAGTATTTTTTAACTGGCCGTTAGGTCTAAAATTTACTCGTAGATACAGTAATCTTTAGCAAATTGTTACTTTGTTTTTGTATTATTTATTATTAAAAACCTTTTATAAAGCATTCACATTTTTAACCACATTTAATTTTACTTTTCAGCAGAATCGGCCAAATATCGAAGCTTATGTGATGCTATTAATTCTCCAGCAAAACTCTACGACGAAATGCAATATCCACCTGTAACACCAGTGCGGAATTGACAAGGAAATTTCAAATAAGTGCTTCAACCTTATTCTGAGTTTCAAATTAAATAAATTCATATTAAACTTAGTTTTGTTAAATTATTGAGAACTATCTTTATCCTAATAAATAAAATTTATTCTTGAGTGAAAATGTATGTTTTTAAAAAAGGTTGAAATACGATTTTTTGGTTTTTTATTCGTATATACTATTAGTTTGAACAAAATATAGTTTTCACAACCGCGACCTTGGACTGCTCTTGAACGCCTCTTTATTTTTAACTTGTTTTGACAAGAGTGGCTCAACTGGTTTTCTATATTGTGGTTGTGCGTGTTAATAGTTCTCGTAATTTAAATTTGTATTAGTAGTTTGCATTCCTTTTAATTTTATTATTTTTAATCAATATTAATAAAAACTTAGATGTTCGTTGGTTCCTTATCTCAAGTCTCCGAAACTTCTTCACCGATTTCTTTAAAATTTTAATACAACATTGCATTTGAATACGCTCGTGCATAGACATACTAGATATGGACTGCTAGTCGATACTAATTTCCATACAAAAGTATCAATGGAAGCAGTTTCTTATTTCATAAGCGACATAAGCGCTTTTGGCGTAAAAGTAACAAAAAACTAATATTCCGAAGGCCATCTCTTGGCACTTGGCTTAAGCAAATATTTTTTGTCATAGAAACTAAGGACATCTATTATTATAATATTTTAAAACCAGAACCATCTGCTTTGACTGAATTTAATTTGACGTTTGGGTGAAATTATTTAATTTGTTTACAACATCCACCAGGAATTTTCATTTCGCGTCAAGTATAAAGTAAAAGTTATTACTTTTAATTATTATTAAAACGAGTACCAATCAGCACTAGCAAGCTAAACAGCTTGGCAAGTCAAGTCGTAAGATGTTTTTAGTTCTTAATTGTTACACTTGCAGCAATTTTCCAGAGAAACAACAGCTCAAAAAAGGCACTCCAGCTTAGAAGAAATCGAAGATGGAAGTCGAGGGCGAAGAATCTTCTGTGGGATAATCGCCAAAAAAGAAACTAGGTCGATACCTACGCGTACATTGAATTCTCTCCGATGCCAGAGCACATTGTCTATCAAGTTTGGGAATGGGAACTGGTGCTGGTTTTTTGGAACAGTTGCTTTTTTTCATTTCTTCAAGAACTCTTCCCTTTTGAATAAACTTTTTTTCTTAAAAAATAAAATGACAAATAACAAAACAAATTCGAATTCGAAATTAGTTACATAAATAGGACTCCTCCTTTTAGGTTTTAAATAAATTTGTATGGCCCAATTAAAATTTTGTTTTGTTTTTAATAACTTCAATAATGACACTACAAAATTCACCTTTGCTGTGGTGAAATGGTGTCGTCAATGGTCATAAGCGTCTTTTTAATGGGTGATTTTTTAAGAGGTTTAGAACTTTAAAAAAAAAAAAAAACACAAAAAATTCGAAAAAATGAATGAAATATTTATTTGAATCGATAGTTTGAACCTTGCAATTTAATGTTTAAAGATAATTTCATGCAAATGTTGACCGCGGCTGCGTCTCAGGTAGCCCATCCGCTGAGTCCAATTTTGGCATACTCTTTCACACATATCGGCCGGTATCTCACGAATGAATGCATGGATGTTGGCTTCCAGTGCGTCAATCGAAGCGGGCTTGTCCCTATAGACATTAGCCTTGACATACCCCCACAAAAAATAATCTAATGGTGTCAAATCGCACGATCTAGGCGGCCAATTGACCGGCCCGAAACGTGAAATTAACTGTTCACCAAACTCGCCTCGCAATTGCGCCATTGTTTCGCGTGCTGTGTGGCATGTGGCACCGTCTTGTTGAAACCACATATCATGCAAGTCAAGAACTTCCATTTCGGGCAAAAAAAAGTTTGTTATCATCGCTCGGTAGCGTTCACCATTGACAGTAACGCTGCGATTCGCATCATCTTTGAAGAAATATGGCCCAATAATGCCGCCGGACCATAAACCGCACCAAACAGTGGCTTTTTCGGGATGCATTGGTAGCTGTTGCAATGCTTCTGGCTGATCTTCACTCCAAATGCGGCAATTTTGCTTTTTTACGTACCCATTCAACCAAAAATGAGCCTCATCGCTGAACACAATTTTTCGATAAACAACATTTCGAACCGAGCACGAATTTTGATAGTAAAATTCAATAATTTGCAAGCGTTGTTCATTTGTAAGACGATCCATGGTTAAATTGCAAACCAAACTGAAGCTGTTTGACAGTGACACAAGGTACTAAACACACGTCAGCTGTCAAAACCAGTGTTGCCAAAACCAAACCAGCTTAAAAATCACCCGTTACATTGTGAAATAGGGAATGATAGATTATAAACTGAAAGGGTTTTTTTCTTAGTCGTTTAAACACCAATAACAACATTTAGAGACAACTTAAATATATAAATATGGACTATGAACCATTGATCACATGTTTCATGTTAAAGAGTCCATACCATGTAATATTCATTATTTAGGGTCTACTTAAATATTGAAGTCGATACCATGTTTGATTTGTTATATAGAGTATATACCTACCATTATGGTCCATTTTACTTAAATATTTAAGTAGTCTTTAAATTTTATTATTGGTAGGGCCCTGTGTATAAAGGCACTGACCTTGTGACTTGCGAATTCTCATATCGTTCACAGGTTGTGTTTGTGATTTTGGATTCACTGGTTGATGGAAATGACATATCGTGATTTTTTGCTTTTTTCTATTGAGAATATACAGAAATTGTTATCGAATCAAAACTTAAGACTACTTTTAAACTATACAATTAGCCCTTGCAATTTTTAAGCCAGTTAGTTGGGGGACGTACGTGGTGGCCGGGGTAGACAAAATATCTGAGGTGGGTATAATTGCAGAGTTATCGGTCTTTCTTCATTGTGCTTTTTTTACTGTTCGAAACATAAGCGGACTAAATAGAGTGGAGAGATTTCCTCTTTTCATTACAGAAAATAGCAGTGTTTAAAACCATCGTTGCAACCGAAAGGAGACCAAAAGAGAAACGACGCTTAAAAATTTCTCTTTAATTTGAACAAAGTTAACATCCTATTCAAAATCGCAGTCACCAGCAATTTTCAGTTTTTAGGCGAGAAAGGAACCAAGAAATAGGAGCGACCGGTCTACGATTGGTGGAGTTTGTTGAAAATTAAAAGACGATCTCAAAAAATGTTAAATATCGCAAGAAATCAACCTCACAAAAGTCTGTGACTTTGTGAGGTCTCAAAACAACAGATTAGGCCTGGATATTCCCCTTTCACGCTAGGAAACAAGTTTCTGGAAATTTTTTGATGTTTTCTTATAATTTCTTTAAAAATCTCTTATACCTTTCACACGAAGAAGATTTTTGTCTACTTAGACACTGTCTAACTATTTTCAAATTATTATTTTACTAAAAATAATTATATATAAAATAAAAAAATCTCCTCAAATTGTTGACTGGGGAAATTTCGTTTACACCCCTTACTTCGTGCCCTTCTCACCTAAAAATTGAAAGTTGCTGGAAACTCACTGTCTTATGTATTAGATTTCCTTAGAACACTCTTGGAAAGTTGTCCAACAGTTGTCCTTTTAAATAAGGAGATCTCTAACTATTTAGACAGTTGCTAGTTGGACAACTGTCCAAGAGTGTTCTAAGGAAATTTAATAAATACAACTATGAGTTTTCTCGTGTGAAAGGGGACATAGGTATCTGAACAAGTCCATTGTTAGAAAAAGAACGCACAACAGATTTTCGATTGTGGATTGTGGTAGGTTTTCTCAATTTCCAGTATAGACAACCTTGATACAAAAAAAACTCAATTATTAAACTGAAATTCACCAGAGCCAGCCACACCATTCTTAAAAATGGCGGATGGGGTCATCTGCAATCCGCGATTTATTTTTGCTTTCATAAAAGAAATTATTCATTTTCAATTAACAAAATAAATATAATATAAGTCTGTTTTCTATATTTTATATTTTTTACTGTTACTATGTTATTAAAACACATCGAAAACATATTTTAACCCGTTTTCAAACTTGAAGTTGAAATCAAGATTTCAGATTTACCAAAAACTAAACCATATAAAAATTGTAACCGCGGGTATAAAAAAGAAAATAGAAACAAAAGGACTGATGAATATTGAAATAGAAATTTAATTAACCTGGTTTTATATCTATCAAAATACCGTGTGTGAGTGGTAATTTTGTGAAATACTTTTCCCAAATTTTGTATGAAACATCCAACAATAATTAAGAGTTATTCGAGTGCATTTCTGCAAAAATGGAATTGTCAAGAAAAAAATTTTTCATATGGTTCGCATGTGAATACAAACAAAAAATCAAGCGAATGTGAATGTATGCAGTGTATAGTTTTTATTTTTACAATTTCGTTATTGGAAATTTCATTGAAGAAGAAACAAGTGACAAGGGACGGTTGTGTACAGAGCAGACGCCAAAGCAGCCGTCGACAAAGAGGATAAGAGAAGGTAAAAAGTAGCACAAAAAGAAAACGTGAAACTCAAATTATTGGAAAATGTTTTAAAATATAGTTTTTGTGCTATATGCACATACTTCGATAGAACTAGTGTTCAAATAAGTTTTTCTGCTCATTTTCTTGCTGGCAACAGAAATCGTATTTAGAACGCTTATTCGTTTCAAAAAATAGCCAGCTACGGAAACAGGATCAAATTGGCGGATGACGTAAACGATACCATCAAAATTAAGAATGCTTAATCGCTAAGTTCAAATAGAAAATAGATCCACTCTTCTGGACGAAAAATGTATGCTCCATCTATTGCCCATACACGAGGGTTGGTTGGTTGGTTGAAAGAAGTGAGCTTCAAAAAGATGTTCTATAAAATAATGACCATTGGGGCCATTTATGAAAGGACGTGCTATAACTTTGAATTGAGTACTTTTTTTAATTCCTACATAGAATAATTTATTAACTGTTTTGTTCACAACTAAGTAAAAATCAATTCTAGTTGTGTTCTCGGATGTCTGGACCAGTGAAATAAAACTTTCCTGTTCAATGAGAACATTTACGATTAGAATGACTGTGAAAATCTGGTGTTTACTATTGATATCCGGAAGAACTATAGTTCAGGAGGCGAATGAGACACGAGCACAACTTAATTGATTATAAAGCTTGTGTATGTGTTATTTATAAATCCTTTTTATTTGATGAAGTTTTTACTAAACTACAAAAAAAACATCAAAATTATGATTCTGACCAATCAAAAACGCCATAACTAAATCTATCCGGTTAGGTTCCGATGTTGTAAAGCTTTGCGTAAACTAATTATGCAAGATTCATTTCATTCTTTATTTAGCAATATTAAGTTATTAGTATAATTTATTTGATGAATAACAAACAAACAATATGGTTTGTTAACATTATGTTTTAAAGATAATATCTCTCAAATGCTGTCCATTGTTTGTTTCGACCTGATGTGCTCTTCCCAGAGCATTTTCCATTACATTGCTAAGAATTTCAGGTTCCAGCGCACTCAGTTCTCGGATATTGGCCTTAAGCTGTTGCATGGTTTTTGACTTATTGGCTTACACCTTACTGTTTAGGTAGACCCAAAGACAAACTTCAGGAGCCGTTAAATCGGGCGATATTATAAGATTCTTGAAAACGGGAATACTGAATGCTTACTTGTGGATAATTTGCTTTCAACTCGTTAACCAATTGATGGAAAAAGGTGTAACTGCCCTAAAATTCTTCACAAAGACCACTTAGATATCACGCCTGGTGGCTTTCCTCCACCCGAGCAATGTTCACATCATTTCGAAATACACGAGGACTTCCAGTACGCGAAGGATCACAGACAGCCCCTAGTTACTGAAAACTCTGAATCAATCGGTAAATTGTTGGAGCACTCTCCGCATTTCGAACATGAAAGAAATTTCGATATGATCTTTGTGTCTGAATATTTGAATGTCGACTTTTAAAACAAAATTGAACAACTTTGGTTCTTTGTTTTGTGCTGAGTCATTCCATCATAAATTTTCCAAGTTTTTCAAAGTTAATTCTGAAAGAACAAAAAGATTAATCAATAATTAAATCATAACTTCACTTATGCGCCATCCTGTACTTTATACTTTATAAATAACCAACTAGCCTAGATTTAATATATGTACATAGGTAATTGCCTACATATCTAGGCTCATTTGTTGTACCTATTTCATGCAGATAAATCAATATTTGTTAGATCTTTTTGACTTATGTCGTTTTCCACTTTTTGGGACCAGGAATTACCTTCTTATGAAAAGTAAACAATGCTGCTGCATGTATTCAGCATGAAAGTGCATGCAAATCTTGTAATCGAGATTCGAGTAAGACAAAATAAAAAGATAAAATAATCTCAATTCATCACTTAGTATCTCAGACCCCTAACTCTGAATTTCTATGATTTTCTGTGCATTTGTGGGAATTTGAGCCGAAAAAAATTCGCCTTCTTGATAGAGTAAAATATTTGCCCTATCATTATCATTACTTATCACATAAAGACGAAACATTTATAAAATTTGTCAACCGTAAACTCAGAAAGTACCTCGCCTCGCCTCCACCCTAGTTTTCCACTATTTAGGAATTTAGGAAAAGGCTTCTAGTCAGACATTTTATTGCTTTAAAGTTCTAAAAAAAGCCAGGGAACCTTAAATTTAGAATAATCGCTAATTATAATTTACGTTATTTCAAAAAACTGATTTTGTAACTTTTATTGTGTTGCAGCGTGTCGGTTATTTAATAAACTCCCTCATTCTATCAGAATTCAAACTTCTCATTTGTTATTTGCTAAACAAGTCAAATCCTGGCTCTTAGTCTTAATAACGATAGTATTGAATTTTTAATAGTTAATAGTTCTATTTGATGTTTTGTTGAAATGTTTAACTCTCTATTCAATTAATTTTTAAATAAATAAATTGTAATTTTATATTTTAACAACTTTTTAATATAGGTATGTATGTATTTTCAGATTATTCATGTTTAAATTAATTGCTTACGAGTGACAATAACTCTATTTTTTTTATAAAAATTTCTTTGTCACTTATATTTCCTTTATCTTAAATGTTGTATTTGGATTTTAAGAAATAAAATTGTATCTATCTATCTAAAAAGTACCTATTAAACTGATTGGGCCATCACACGCTGTATAATTTTTAAGACTTACTTTTACTTCGATCGCACACGGAATAAAGAAAGCTGACTGAAAATATTGTGTACATGAATTGACAATTGACAATTTGACACTCCGAACAACAAAAAATCTCTTGCTTTTAGAAAAATAACAATTGAAGTGCTCATGACAACGGTGCACAGTGGTTTCTCCCATAGGCCAAAAGTCAAAATTTCAAGGTTAAACAAACTAATTTCTTGTATGCAATAATTATCTGTGAAAACGGGACAATAAAGTGGCAGTAAGGTTTCTCCTCCTTAGTTGTTGGAGACTTACCAAATTGAAAGTTTAGACACAAAGAAAAAGATAAATACGCTATGTAAGTCCTTTCATAGAAGGTAAGAGGCTTGTTCACGAAAAAAAACCTTTTTTTATCTACAAATAGTGTTTGGCTTAATTTCATCGAAGACTTCAGTTCTGCACAGTCGGCAGGACCAAACAGAAGAAAAAAAAGTCGCAAAATAATCAAAGTAGACCAAAAAAAAACATTTTTAGAAAGCTCGTCTCGAACTAAGAGGAGACGAATTGCTAAAATCGTTGAAGTCGATGAAGATATTGCTTATGTTTTAAAGCATTGCTAGTCTACAGACAATTTACTCAGCTCCCTCGCCTAAAAACTTCGATTTCCGCAGGTAGAATTGCTCTCGTGTGTGATGTCCCATTTACTTGAAACAAATTTTATAATATTCTTTATATTTATAAAATTGTTTAAGGCTATTTTTTGTTTGTTTATTCAGAATATTAAATTTTGTAATTTTTTTGTCAGGTTGAACCACACATTCATTCACATAAACCTTAATAAAACCTGCTTTATAGTTTAGAAAAATGAATGAAAATTGTATCATAAAATTCACTATTTCAGCAAAACTTTTCTTAAATATATAAAGGGTGTTTAAATTTTGAGGGCCGATGTTGATTTTGAATAAAACACAAATTATTTAGGAAATTATTGTCATTTCTTTTTATTATGATAATATTGGTATGGTTCAATTATGTATGGAACCAAATAAAGGCCAAATGGCCGCCGCGACCTCGGCGGCACACCTCCATCCGATGGTCCAAATTTTCGATGACGCTGAGGCATAATTGAGGTTCTATGCCGTTAATGTGCCGAATTATCTCATCCTTTAGCTCTTGAATTGTTGCTGGCTTATCGACGTACACTTTTTCTTTCAAATAACCCTAAAGAAAGAAGTACAACGGTGTCAAATCACATGATCTTGGCGGCTAATTGACATCGCCACTACGTGAGATGACAAGGCCATTGAATTTGTCGCGCAAAAGAGCCATTGTTTCGTTAGCTGTGTCACAAGTGGCACCGTCCTGTTGAAACCACATATCGTCCACATCCATATCTTCAAATTCGGGCCATACAAAGTTCGTTATCATCTCACGATAGCGAACACCATTCACAGTAACTGAAAAAATACGGCCCGATGATGCCGCCAGCCCATAAACCGCACCAAACAGTCACTCTTTTTGGGTGCATTGGTTTTGCGACAGTCACTCTTGGATTATCATTCGCCCAAATGCGGCAATTCTGCTTATTGACGAATCCACTGAGGTGAAAATGTGCCTCATCACTCAAGATGATTTTCTTCGAAAATTGATCATCTACTGTTGCTATTTCTTGCCACCATTCTGACCATTGACGACTATGTATCTTTCCATGGTTCAAATTGAGTTAGTCTGAAATTGAGAAATGTCAAATGAAATGCAGAAAAAAACTTGACGTTTAGGTGTGGTTCACATTCAACATCGGCCCTTAAAATTTAACCACCAGTTATATATAAATATAAATATATATCGAAAGAGAAAAGTAAACAGATCTTTTGACAGATCAACATTTCAATTCATATAGACGAGGTGAGTTGGAAATTGTTACAATTGTTACTCTTGATTATTTAGGAACGATTTGATGACGTCATAATGTTACACAATGTTACAATTTTCCAATTTAGGAACGATCAGAGGTAACAATAGTTAACATTTTAGAGAAAAAAGAACGCACCACAATTAGCGCTGGATAGCTCCGTTTTGGTACCATAACTCGTTTGACCTATAGAAGTAGAATGAATTGTTGAGACCAGTTTGTGTATAAAAACCCCAAGTGGAAACCTCATTTACACTCTCCCCCCCACAATATGCCGAGATAGGTAAATTGCTTTCTGGTTAAGAGACGTGTACAGTCCCCTGCCCAGTTACATATTCAAATATTGATCCCCAACGAGCCCTTGTCTGCTTACTCCATGGACATGGCAAGAGTCCTCAGTGGAGGTCAGTATCCGCCCACAGGTTGCAACGATGGTGGCTATATCTTGCCTGGGTGTGCAAATTAAGTCATTTGTTCGGGATTTACTAAAAGTGGGCCAGATCTTTCTAGAAATAACGCAGTTTGTTAAACTGCCCCGTCTTTGATTTGATTCGTTAAGAAAAATTGAGAATGTTTACTCTTTTCCCAAGTGAGCTATGAAGGGCTGATCCTTGCCTGGCCAGTATGTATGTACATATATTTAAGAATTGTAACTGATTCAGGGCATTTAATAAATTCGTCAAACGTGAGACTGCGACTCAAACAAACATACTGAATTAATGGAAAATTTGAGCATTTTATACAACAGGATGTATATCCGAAGGAAACAAATATTAAATATTAAAAATATTAATATTTTTGCATTTATTCTCCCTCCTAAATCTTTTTCTCTATTTAGTAAATTTCCTGATTCCACTAAGTTGTTTTTTTTTTTTTAAAGTATAGCGCAGTAGGTACGAATTTGATTTCTTTGTTCTTTTGATATATTCTGAAAAGTTATGAGGTTAAATCATGGATTTGTAAAAAAATCTAACAGGTGATAGCAATCAAACATGTCACTACAATGATAAAGAAAACACAAAGCAGGGCGTAAAGATTCCGATTGTCTATCAAACATGAATTCACTTACAAAAAAAAAAAACAAACAATTATTTTTTAAGAAAGAGCATTAATTTTTTTCAAAACATAACCATAATATATAAACTTTTTGTGAATAATATGATAGAAATTTGGTGTAGCCCTACTGAGAACTGAGGTGATACCTATGTATGTTAATATTAATTATTAAAATTTTGCAAAGCAACGCGTATGCATTATTTTTTCAAAAAAAAAAAATTCTCTGGAAAAAATTCAGTTGATCGGGGACCTCAGCAATTTTAGAAATTGAACCTATTCATTGAGATTCCTCACTTTCGCTGTTAAAAATAATGATGACGGATATTTTCAATTGTTTTTTGGCAGAGTTAATTAATTTATGAAAAGATGCGAGAGATGTGGAAAAATCTTTGTTCAGGTTTCTCCTCTTGCTCAGTTAAGCTGACGGAGTTTACTACGAGGATCTCAGTAATGTGAACTAGCTATGTATGTATGAAAATAAATTTAATTCTGGAAGATGATTTTTTGTTGGTTGATAACTGCTTGGATGAAGTTGCAGTTAGTTTTCTTTAGGATTAGATAAATCAGTGTGTTCGTTCCTTTACTTAGAAAATCTGTGATTTTCTGTCCAAAACTACACAACTTATTTTTTTTATATGAACTTTGTCAGACTGTAGTTTTGGGTAGAAAATAAGAGAGTTTCAAAGCAAAGGAACTCATCTAGCGTAACTAAAAAAAAAAAAAAAACTTATTATGATGTTAGCAAGATTACAGATTCTGTGCCTAATCGAAGTTTATGACGATGAGACAAAAATTTCACATAAAAAGCGATATTTTGCTTTAAATTAAACGCATTACAATGTAATAAAGTTGAAAATTATTTAAAATTTAAATACAAAAATTGAGATCTGACGAAAAAACTTTGACAGCTAATTTGTCGTAAAAGAAAAAAAATTGCATACTTACCACTTTTCCAGATAACACATTTTCATTCTGGTTCGCCTTTTGTTTATTTTTTATGTGTAAATATCTATGCTGGGGGTAGGATAAACTAAAAACGTGTGTCTTACGCACGTTACGAATCTACGACAATTATTTACACATTTTTTGTAGTCTGTTTTAATTTTACCCCTTTTTGTGAGCAGACAAAGTGACAAGTTAGAACCAGCGGTACAAGTACGACAAATTCACAACAATTAATCCAAATATTAGAACCTTAAAATTTTGCAGTGGCAGATAATGCTAACTTGACGGAAATTAAAAATGAAAACTATTGGCGTTGCAAACGGTGAGTTACTCTCACGAATTCATGTTTAATCAAACGGTTTCATCTATAATTGTTTTTCCTTGGCCACCTTCAAACTTAAACTGTTCTTTCGGATCTTCTTTTGAACAGACATTAAGAATAAAGATCAAGGTTCAAGGTCCTACCATTACCATTTTATACATCATCGCAAGATTCTCTATGCAAAGTGAAATTTTTAATGCGAGCATTAAAGTCTTGATTATATTTTCATTAACTTATTCATTGAACACATTACAAAAAACAGTAAAATAATAACCCCAAAAATTTTCTAATAGAAAACGGAAACTGACACTTCACAACTATTGTCTTACTTATTTCAGTAAAACCTTTATTTTCAAACAGGGATCGGTATCCTCCTGATGCTCTACCTTTCCTTTATTTTCTTTTAGCTGATTATACACTAAAAGAAAATCAAAGGAAGTCATTACTTGTGTCTCCTCCAAAAAAAGAAAATTGTCAACTTTACTTTAAACTTTAAAAAATCTAGTAAATTTATTATTGAGTTCATTTGTGTTTTAAGATTATTTCTGCATAAGCTACTCTGTGGTAAAATAGATTCAATACATTTACTTAATCATATAAATATTCTTTACACGACCCGTCTTAGTCGCCATATAGCAGCCTTTAAAATTCCTCTTTGTCGTACAAATTTAAATTTAAATTTAAAATCACCGATTATCAGGATTCAGAAACTTCACAATAAGATGTTTAAGTCATTTGATGTTTTGTGTTTTCAATGTATTAACCCAAAAAAGCTTTTATTGAGAATTGTTAGTGATTGTGGCTTTTCTTTCCTCTCAATTTTGAATTAGTGCGATGAATGTGGCTTTTCTTTCCTCTCAATTTTGAATTAGTGCGATGAATATAAACATCTTGAACTTCTTATATCCTTCTTTTTATGGATTTGGTTTTGTTCTTTTCTATTTTGCATTTAAAAAAAAATCTTTTTGAATTTAATGAATTAGTTATTAAATTGAATTTCGTGTCCTTAATAAATAATTACAGTATCTTTTAATTTTGTAGCTTGTAATAGGTTGGTAATAATTTTTAATTTTATTCAACTGTAAGCTATTGTCTTTAATATAAAAAAAAAGATATGACAAGTTACAAGTATTTTTTGGCAGGTATCATTTGTAATGCCTTTAATACTATTCATGAATTTCTTCGATTTTCAATGCCATTAGGTTTTTTTAGTTGAGTTTAGCGAAATAATAAATCTGGTTTAAATTTCAGCCCTTTAAATTAATGTTTAGAGGTCACTCATCGTTACCTTCAATTTTTCGTACAATTCGTATGGGAATTCGATAGTTTATCACAAAAAATTTTAGTTCGATCTGTTTCGACTCATTGAAACGGACATAATTTGGGCGAATCGCTATTCATAATACAAAATAGTCGAATTCGCAAAGTTTTATGTTAGATTCATAATCAGGGACTTAAATTATCGAAAAACGGTGGGAAGTGGAGCCAAGAAGACTGTGCCGAATACATACCTTCGGTCCGGCACTAGCACGTGATTGTAGAAGAAGATGTGAGATGTGTATGGATTTCTACTGATTTTAAATACCTTTGAATGATTTTAAGTCCACAAAAATTGGCTTTCTGACAAATATCTAGTGTGAACTATGTATATCCACCAATATTAGAATTCCAAGGTCCTCACTGTACTCTGATTGAAAAGATCTAATCTTTGAACCAATCAATCATTGATTGATTCGATCTTTTGAAATGAACGATTGGCAGATCTCTAGCCAATAGCGCACTGATCGTTGTGTGTTTTGAAAATATGCACATCCAAACAGAGTTACCATTGCTTATTGAAATTGAAAGTAATTTAAGCTTATGAGGAAACACCGATTTGCAGCGATTTATACGGAAATCCTGTGAGAGCTTAAATAGGGAAAGGTTAATGCAAGCTATTGCAACAAGAGTGGGAAGCAAATGTCATATCTTCCCTATACTGGCAATTTTTGATGATCAGAATATAGTCAACTGATTTTTGTGGACTCAAAAAAACCATTAAAAGGGTTTATTCAGTCGTTAGATCTAAATTAGAATTGTTCGATGCAATACACAATAGTATTTCCAAAAAAATATGTCGGACAATGTATTTTGGTTCTATCCAATTTTTGCAACTGTAAATAGTTCACGTAAATTACTTAAAAAAAATTAATTGGGTGGCGTGAAAACTTGTGAAGAACCAGTAACAAGTGACTTACCACTATGTATAAACCATGCTCTCCATATAACTCTCAAACACCTGTGGGCGGGAATGGAGGGCCTACAGTTTATTACCAAACTTTTACAACTAAGTATTTTGTCAATATTATTCTTAAGAGGCAGTTCCTTTAAAAAAAAAAATTCTCTTTTTAGGTGGCATATGCTGGGATTCGATCCGACGACGGTCCAACGCGCTAACCATTACGCCGTGGGCTATTACCTCAATTACTTTAAACATCTAAATATTATAGATTCAAGTCTAATCCACCAATCTGCCCTATCACAAATTCCATCGTAATAGAAAATGTGCTATGAATCACGAACAATGTTTTACAGAATCCTTCCGTAGTGGAAATTTTAATAAGAATTTTGAAATGCGGGGAATTTTCTATCACTAATTCCAAATGAAACACAAATATGACGTTCTTTTCTACGACAACTGGTTCTTTTCGTAGTCAAGTGAAAAACGCTTGTGTTTCAGTAAAAAGAAGTTTTGTTGCAAATTCTTAAATTTGTAATGTTTGCAAACGCAAATAAATTTATATTTATTTTGTTAAAAAAATTGAATGCAAAACAATTTACCAAGGAAGTCATAAACTAAATAATGCGCTTTAAAAAAAAAACGTTCCTCTGTACATTTGAAACAACTTTATTTTTATAATTTACACAAAGTTTACGTTATAATTATATTTTTTTATAACTTTAATTTATTTTTTATGAATCTATTTTCTTCGGAAAAAAATTCTAAAACATTGAAAAAATAAACAAATATCAACAACACAGCTTTTTTCACGATCTCAATTATTTGACAGCTGTAATAGTGCTCAGGGATTATGGGAATTTTGTTTGCGAGAGGTTTTATGTCGAGGGCCAAACGCAAAAGTTATGAAGATTTCCATTTGGAAGAGTGCGTGAAGATGCAAGAAGGGTTAAATCTGGCTAAAAATCGAGATAAGGAAATTTTGATCTCTTGTGTCAAATGGAGAAAGAGGTATCTCAGTATTATCCATTTTTTTTTGGAAATACAAAATTTTTGATTTCTGGTGGCAAATTAAAATTGACATGAGTTTAAAACTTAAAGTTGTGCTGCACTATGAGTTATTAAAATTGGAACTAAATATTAAATACTAAAAACCTACAGCTTTTTTAAACCGACATCTATTAAAACAACTCTTTGCACCCATACTTAATACTAATCTTTAGCTTTTTTTATGAAAAATAAAAAGGGAACAAAAATGAGAATTTTGAATCAGAAGAAGATGATGTTGATGAATTTAATAATTCATATAAAACTGCTTCCATTTTTCAATAGGATTGTATTTATTTAACAATTTGAGCAAACTTAACTTTTCGCAAAACGAATAAATTTCAAATCAAAAACCACATTTGTCAAGCTGACAGCTTAAATTTGTATTGGTGTTAGAAAATTGAGGGGTAAATCTGCCGAAAAATTCAGATTTGCAAATTTGATTTAAAATTTATTTTGCCCCATGGAAAGTAAAAAGAGGGCAAATTGAGTTTTTGACAGATCCAAATCAAAAATAAATTAATTTATTTTACCAATGGAAGACCTCATAAGTATCATTATCCTATATATCAACCCTTTAAAGAAGTTTACGTTTCAACTCAACTAATTATTTTAACTAGTCTACTTTTGTGTGCTATCTTAAATTTTGGGGAGCTCACTTATTAATTGCATTGTTTGCACGCCAATACTTGTAATTACTAACTTGGCCTTTTCTTATTTTTTATTTAATTATAGTTACAAAGAATTTTGAAGCCATCAAAAAAAAAAAACTTACATATTGTTCTCACGGTTAAATAACGGGCCAGCGGCTGCGAACAATTCTACCCCAATACGCATTTACTTGTTGCACTGCCTATAGCAACAGTAATAGAAGAAATTGTTTGATCATAAAAAGCAGCCTTTTTTAAAATGTCCTCGACTTTTGAGACTTACGGCTCTGCACAGGCTTCCATTGTTAAGGAAGGCTGGTTGTATAAACGCGGTGAACACATAAAAACATGGCGCGCCCGATACTTTGTCCTGCGAGATGATGGCACTTTAATGGGCTATCGAAACAAGCCGGAAAACACAACACCGTCGGAACGATTGAATAATTTCACAGTGAAGGGATGCCAAATAATGACAGTTGATAGACCAAAGCCATACACATTCATTATACGAGGCCTTCAATGGACCACTGTGATTGAGAGAACTTTTCATGTAGAGAAAGAGAGTGATCGTCAAGAGTGGACAGATGCTATCAGGTATGTTTCCCAACTTTTAATGTACATAGTATTTATAAATTTTATTCTATACACAATGCCATATTTGATTCTTGATATGATTTAAAAAAAACAAGTTGACATTTTTTTCAAAAGCAAAAAACTACAAGAAAACACTAAAAATTGTTGAAAAATGTTTTTTTTTCGACTCGAATATCTTGAGAACAACCACTTATTTCGATGCTAAATTTATTCTACATTAAATGAAGTAATCAATAATTGATAAAGTTTGTAAATATATTCAATTGACAGTTTAAAAAAAAAAAAACAGCAAAACAAAACTACTAAAAATTGTTCAAAAATGTTTTTCGGCTCGAATATCTCACAATCAATCAACTGTATCGTCTCCAGAATAATTTTATTTAACTCACAATGATGTAACTAACAATTTGTGGGAATTGTACAAAAATCAATTGACAGTTTTTTGAAAGCGAAAAAAAGTCTGCAAAAAATACAACTAAAATTGTTGACAAATATAATACGCCCCAATTTTGGTTTTCTTTTGATCGCTTATTGCACAACTGATAAGGTCTTTTAAGATTTTGAATTAGGAATTTTCTTCAGATCCAGATGTGTTTTGTCGCCAAGCTACTGGTGATGTTTAGCAAAACATTACATGTAGCGTGGGTGTACCCATATTTGTCCAGAATCCAGAAATTGGAAAGCAGCTTGGTTGTCTGAGAAGATGCCTGCCGCTCATTGATACTTAATTATAGTTAAAAATTTAATGATAGAAAATAATTATAGGATAAATCCAGTTTTTAATTTTGTCCAAGTTAAGTTAATTTGGGTTTTATAAAGGTTCGATTATATCTTCTCCTTCTAATAGGTTGTTGATGAATGGCCTTAGGCGGCTGCTATGGTGGAGGAGGTGTTGAAGATTTATAGTTGTGTAGCAGGTAGGGCAGGTTGGGGGCTTTCTCTCTTAAGGATGTGGAGGTGTGCGGCAGAAGTATGACAAAGCCGCAGTCGAATGAAGTTTTGTATTTTCCCTTTGGGGATATTTATTATAGGATACATAGGGTGGGGTTGATATTCGCATAGTGGTGTTGATAATTGCTCCATTCAGCTAGGTCGGAAGTAAATAGTCTGTTGTTTTGAGGGTTTTAATAAGATCAGTTTTGGTATAAAAATCGCTTTATTCGCGAAATTGGCAGCTTCGTCTTCTACTTCATTTCCTCGAATGCAAGAGTAACCAGTGGTCTACCCACATCATCTTTGTTCCAAAACTAATAATAGGTGGCGGATGTTGCTGATGAGAGATGTGTTGTAGTTGGTGTTTCTGATAGCTTTTATTGTAGATAGATTATCTGTACTGTAGTCCTCACCAGAGAGTGAGAGGATTGCTTTACCACCACCAAACAAACAAACAAACAAACAAAAGAGAGAATCGAGATCTTAAGAGCAGACATCCACTTCTAGTTGAACTAACAGATAAGATCATTTTTTTGTCTCAATGTATGGTCCTCTTTATTATACAGGAAGATGAGACGGAGTGTAGCTATCAAAGATAGGACTGCCTTGTCAGGTTACAAAATATTGGACTTTCAACTTGAAAGAGTGGTATTCAAAGCCAATGAAGATGTTGCCGGTGACTCCAGGATTTGTATAGCTCCAGGTAAATGGCTACGTCTGTGTGCTCAGTAATACAAATGATTATTTAGTTTCCATAAAGAAAGTAATGGCAGCTCTGTTTCATTCTTTTTTGAAATCTGGACTTCAGTATGTTGTTGATAGAGCTTTCATCTTATTGATGGTGTGTCTTATTGGGTTTAAGACATATTTACGAAATGAATAAATTTGTTTGGAACTTCCTCCGATTCCTTAAAAAAAAAAAAGAACTAGCCTTATAAGTGATATCCGTAGAGAGAGCTGAATGCATTGAGGTAAGGCGTGAGAGAATGATTTCTGACATTTCTAATAAGGCTGCACTTAGGAATATTCACCGAGGCTTAAAGCATCTTTTTGACAAACAGGCGGTACTCAATCCTGGTCCTTTTTTTCTAAGGTTCTATATGGGGAAAAGACATTTTTTACAATTAATCAACGGTCCTTCTTTTTCTAAGGTTCTATAGGGAGAAAAGACCTTTTTACAATTAATCAACGGTCGTTCAACAACGATTGAAAGAAAAAAAGTGAGAGAAGGTATAATTATAAGAGGTCTGCGCATCTCTGCATCATTTTTGACAATTAAACATGTAAAAATGGTTTGTTTGCTTATTTGTTTGCACAAACTGAGGGATTGTAGTATGTACATTTCTTTTATTAAAGTTAATCAATGCTGATAATGCAAAAGGAACAAACCATGCCATGACAATTATAACAGTAAAGTAAAAAAAAACAAAGTCTATGTCTTTGAATTAAAGTTAATAAAAATGTATTGTTTATTACTTTTCCAGAACAGTAGCTAGTCGCTTGAGTGAAATGGGTGAGACTGCGATGTCACCGTCCACCTCAGAAGACATGACAGATGTTGACATGGCCTCTATAGCCGAAGTAGAATTATCAGAGAAATTCTCTGTTCAAGGCACTTCCACAGGAAAGATCAGTGGAAAAAAAAAAGTTGTAAGTATAAATTTCTTTCTTTTTGATAATTTAACACCAAATTTTTTGATAAGGTCTTTTAAAAATTCGAACTAGTAACTCTGGGGTTATTTTCAGAACTTAGTTTTAAAAATATTTAGTTTAGGTACGAATGGAAGTAAGTGCAGCCATACTGAGAGGCAAACGTGCACTCTCAGTATGGCTGCACTTACTTAGCTTTACTTTAGATTTCACTTTCAGTCCAGGATGGACTAGGGCTTTTAGCCAATCCGGTCTTTAGCTAGCTGCCTCTAGCTACACAAGTTGATTGAAGCCGTTCCTCAATTATGCGCAGCAGCTAAGGTGTGGTCTTTTTATGCTGTCGGGCTGAGGCGTCGCTGTCCATGCACTATATGTATGGGTCCCAGTCATCACAACCGCTATATTTTCAGCTTTTTGAACTGGTCGACGTCGCTGTTTAGTCAGTAAAGTTTGTTGTTTGATTTTTTCCTCCACACTTTATCGATATACACTGGACCAGAAACTACCCGAAGAATCTTCCTTTCAAAGCATTCCACAGTGGTCGATTTTTCGTTCGACCAATGAGAAATGTAATTTTTTAAGATTTAAGAAACCTTGAGTTGGTTGAATTACATATGTCGTTTTGGTAGATTTTTCCAGGACCAGACGAGATCAGTAAAATGTGAAGCACAATAGTATTTATTTTATTTTTTTATTATTTATTTTAGTTGTCCAATAGGGATTAAAAAACTTTCAATTACATACATACATTCATTAATGTACATATATCAACGTCATTCGCCATTGAATCTTGTAGACGCTTACAGGCCTTTTCGCTTTATCAATGGAATAAGAACGGCTGATATAAGATCAATTTTTAAACCAGATAAAAGATTTTTTAATACATGTTTTGGTTTCCAAAATGGTGCTAATAAATAGGGAAAATTTAAACATTTATCTCCTTTGCACTTTCTTGAACACGCATTATAAGTTACATCACAAGTTAAAGTTTCTTCACACTTGAATATGACCAATGGGGCTTGTATGTGTTTTATATGAACTTAAAATTTTGTTGCCTTCTATCCTGAATTTGCTGTGGTGAGTCTGAGAACTTGCTGTGGTGTCTGAGAATACCTAAAATGTTATTGAATCACAATAAACCTCACTAGGAATCAACATCATAAGAGCTTGTGACTTCTGAGCTCTCACAACACCAGAATAGGGCTGATAGACTACACAGTAAAGAATAACTTTTCTGCCACATGTTAGTAACGAATTTAGTCTTCAGGTTAGTTACTATAGGTTTACGCTGTACACTTAACACATGAAATGACATTTTAATGCAAGTGTTGCCGGTTGTCCTATTTTATAGTACGTAAATATGTACTGAAATTTACTTCCATGTTATTTGTCTATTTCATGGTTTGGTTGGAATTTCTTAATTATAAGTTGCGAATGAAAAATTATGAAGTTAAGTAAAAGAAAAATATTTGCTTGCTAAATGTTGTGTACCTATGTACACTAAAATAGGTAAATAAAATAAAAATCGCTCGGACACGAATTCGTGAAGTTATCGAACAAATTTTGAGAATTCATTATCTTATGTCTTTAAACGAGAAGGTTAAATTGGTTATTAGTAGAGCAGTTTAAGTACTTTATCCTTGCATCTTTTTTTTACTTATTCAGCCTTATTATGAGTTTCACCCGAAATACATATAATTATTTTACCTTAAAAATGTTTGTTCGCCGAAACTTTAAAAGCTACTGTGAGTTTCGCCCGAAAGAAACTTCGTTCGCCTACAAAAAATAAGTGAAAATTTAAACTCTCAATAGCATTACATTCCGCCCGAAGTGAATATTCACAGTAAGGGAAATTTTACAAACATGAAATTTCGGTTGAAAGTCACAATAGGCAAAAAGTGAAATGTCAAATAAGGCTAAATATTTTTTGAGTTTGACTCCGCCCTGTCATCACCAAAAAATAACACTTCTTCGAGTTATTTGGTGAATTCTGTGTGTGTATCTCTCCGCTGCTCTATTAATAGAATAAGTCAGTTTTGTTACCGTTTGAAAAATAAAAAAAAATGTTAGGAAGCTAAGTGCAATGTTTACAATAGGTTAATTTATGGGCTTAGTCATGTAATATGAATCATTATTATTTGTATAATGTCAGTACTTAAAAAAATATAATTTTATTTATTTTTTACAGACACTGGAAAATTTCGAGTTCTTAAAAGTTTTAGGCAAAGGTACATTCGGAAAAGTGATCCTATGTCGTGAAAAGTCGACAGCTAAGCTCTACGCTATTAAAATTCTCAAAAAAGAAGTCATAATACAGAAGGATGAAGTAGCACACACTCTTACTGAGAGCAGAGTCCTTCAAACAACAAATCACCCGTTTTTAATTGCAAGTACGGACAACGAAGCGTTAAATCACAAACTAACAAAGTTTTTCTTCGATTTCTTTTAGTCATTAAAATATTCATTTCAAACCAATGATCGCCTATGCTTCGTAATGCAATACGTCAACGGTGGTGAACTCTTCTTTCATCTAAGTCGTGAACGTGTGTTTACGGAAGAACGCACCCGATTCTATGGAGCAGAAATAATATCTGCCTTAGGTTACCTGCATTCGCAGGGAATCATCTATCGCGACTTGAAGCTAGAGAATCTTCTATTGGACAAGGATGGTCACATTAAAATAGCTGATTTTGGTTTATGTAAAGAGGATATCACATATGGACGCACGACAAAGACTTTCTGTGGCACGCCTGAATATCTGGCCCCTGAAGTTCTAGAAGACAACGACTATGGTCATGCAGTAGATTGGTGGGGCACCGGAGTGGTTATGTATGAAATGGTGAGCTTACACGCATTTATAATTTGCGGAAATTTTTAATTATTATAATTAACATTCTTTTTTTTTTTGTGTTTTTGATTTCATTTATTACAGATATGTGGTCGACTTCCGTTTTATAATCGTGATCATGATGTTCTGTTCACATTGATTCTGCTAGAAGATGTTCGATTCCCCCGAACGATATCCGAAGAAGCGAAAAATCTTTTGAGTGGCTTGCTGGCCAAGGATCCAAACAAAAGACTTGGAGGTGGCCAAGAAGATGTGAGAGAAATACAAGCGCATGCGTTTTTTTCTAGTATTAATTGGACGGATTTAGTACAGAAAAAGGTAACAGTGATTGAAATAATTTCAAATACATATACATATGTACTAACATAATATTCTTCATCTTTTTTTAGATTCCACCACCGTTCAAGCCTCAGGTCACTTCAGATACAGATACACGATATTTTGATTCGGAGTTTACCGGTGAAAGTGTTGAACTGACGCCACCAGATCCAACGGGTCCTTTGGGAGCGATTCAAGAAGAGCCTCTTTTCCCACAAGTAAGTTTTCCTTTTGAGGCATTTTTTATCATTATCATTTACAAGTTTGTTAATAGAAATAGAATTATATAATTGAAAGGGCTTAAAAAGCGAAAACCTCGAACGTAATTTATAGAGAATACCTTCTTAAATAGTATTATGAAATATAATTGTTTTTTTTTTTTTAATTAGGCTACGTTTTTCGCAAATATAATTTCATCTAGGCTTTGGCAACTGATTAAGAGTGTATTTTGATTCTTAATACAACAGTAAACTTTACGAAATTTAAAAACAATTTGCCCTAGCGAGGTGAAATTTTTTTGCAACGCACACTCTGTCGGAGGTTCAAATTACTTTCGAGGTATCGTTCATCGGAATAGAATACTAAACAATGCGACAACTCGTCAGGTTTCTCTTGCATTAAATTAACCAGAAGCTCGATTTGCCTGGTTGTTGTTTTTTCGTTTGTTCCTCGGGGCCTAAAAAATAAAAAAATTCAAGCAATAGTTCTAAGATTACTTTGTTAACATGTTTTTTTTTTTAATTTCTTACATTTTTTTTAAACACTTTACACAAATCTTAAAAAAATTCCGCGAAGTATGTATTTGTGGCGGAGGATATCGGAAAAATTAATTTATAAGCTGTCAAATATCACTCAAAAAAAGCAATTAATCGCACTGTAACGCAAAACGCCGGTGTGCGGTGCATAATGTCGGAAGAATGTTCCGAACAGCTGTCCGAAAGTATACCTCGAAGCAAATATCCTCCGATTCGTATAAAATCGGAGAATTTTCCGCTCCGACGGATACCTCGCTAGGGCAGAATATTCTACTTTTGTTGTGATAGTCTATTTTTCTTTTATTTTATGTTGTTGTTGTCCTGATTCTGAGTTTTGGGTGTAGAAATTTTGTTTTTACTATTCAATGGTCGATTTTTAGTAAACACCAAAGATGCTTAGATAACTCAAAGTTTTCTAGAAAATTGAAAATAACTTAATCTACTTTGCTACTTACTTAGTGTATAGAATATTTAGAGCAACTTAAACAACGGAAAATTTTGTTTAAAAATTGAAACTTTAAATTTCTAAAGCAACTCCTCAAAAGTTTTGAGTTAAAAATAAATAAAATCGTTGCGAGCGATTTTCTAAAAAAAACTATTTTTTATTGTATTACATTTTTATGTACTAATATTCACCATACCTAAAATAAATATTACACACCAAATTTTGTACAAAATGGTTAAAGCCGTCTTCGAGGTAAAAACCTAACGTTTGTATGATAGTTGTGGTTATAGCAAACTTTTCGAGCTTGCCACTGACGATTACAGAAGCTCCAATTGGAAATAAAAAATTTCAATTTGGACTCTAGGGAATAACCTAAGATTTTTAGTTTCAAGTTTGAAGAAAATCGTTTGTGTTCCCGATATAGTCAGTTTTTGAATTAAACTGCTAAATATGTAAAGGTAACATTTCTCCTAATAAATGTTATAACCATATCACTGCCATATAGCACACCTTTTGCTTGTTTAATTGTACTGAAGTGCACCCATCATCATCGAAATAATGTTCACGAAGAAATATTCAAAACAAAAACAGTTAAGAAATGCAGCATGGCTGATGCAAGTTAAATTTATAATGAATAAAATCCATCGCAAAATTTGTTTTCTTCTTACGCATCTATGTATATTCAATTTTATTCATCAAATTTGCCGTTTCGAATTTTGTTTGTACTGAATTCGAAAGAAAAAATAGGTTTGAATACTGGCTAACGCGAAATTTAGAACTCCTTTTATGATTCCATGCGGATTTCATTCGGAATGGAAATCAGAACGGGGATGAATATTTGTTTGAAATAAAAATAAAAAACATGCTTGAAATGTCAAAAAAAAAATGAGATTTGGTAATCTTTTTCAAAAATCCGATATTTTGGTGTGAAAACCGGTATTCGATCAAATCGGAAATTTCAATTCACTTAAATGTTTCGAGTGCAAAGTTGTTCCATTATTTACTTTTGAAGTTCCCAAGATCATACATTTAATTTTGATCGCATTTTTTACACGTTTCATTTGATTTTCAATCGTTTATTTTATGTGGATAGCAGAATACAAACCTTCACGCGAAAAAATAGCAGGAAGTAGCCCACATAAAGTATTCACTAAGTGACAGTTTTTAAGAGTCTGAGTTAAACCAGACGGGTTGCACCGTCTACTTCAATAGTGTTTTTGATACACATTTGTCAGAAATATCTATTCAGTATCTAAATACAACTCATCGAATTCGGGGAGTTAACTCGGAATCAAAATTAACCTAAAAACATTTTTTCAGGAGTTACATATGTGACTCGGATTTAACTCCGAAACTGGGGTGATCTCGCACTGAAAAGTAGTTAAACCTAATTAGAACTGTATGTGCCACCGTAGATTCTATCAAAAGAATTTCTTTGCTGAAATTGTTAAAATCTTATTTGAAATAATGCTAATTGTATAATAATTATTTATTCAATAAAGTATAAGTTCTTCTCATAATTTTTATTGTTATAAAGTATTATTTGAATCCAAGTAAATTTAAATTATTCTTACAATACTTTAATTCTTTTTACATTTTTTTTTTATAGTTCAGCTATCAAGATATGGCATCAACATTGGGTACGTCCGCCCACATCAGTAGTTCAACAGGACTCACATCGATGCAATAGACTTAGGAAAACTATAAAACAAGCACACAAAGCCAACATCGTATTTGCGGTTAAAAAATAATAATAATAATAAAAAAAAAATACATTTATGAGTAAAATTAAACTAAACCAATATTAAAATCTAAATATATTTTATATTCTATATTTAATTTAAAAAAAAAAATAATAATAATTATAGGAAGCCACATTGAGCTTTACGATAAAACAGTAATATGAAAAATAAAATACATAACACGAAACATATATAAGACGATATTACATATTATAATTTGGATACAGTTAAAGGCAAGGAAGAAAATTAAAATAAACAACAACTTATTATTGCTATTATTTTTACTTTAGGTAATAAAATTTTGAAGAAGTCACATAAAGCGAAACGCATCCATTTACATTTAACAAAGCAACATTTTTTTGTATGACTAGTGTTTTTTGTTGTTATTTTATAAAGTATAAAATTTTATTGTACATTTGAGAGCTCAGTTTCGAAATGTTTTCCTTTTTTTTTTTAATAAACTATAAATATGTATAATGATTTATGAAGGGTAAACAATTATGAAATTAAAATCAAAAAAACACGATACACCAACAACAAAAAAAAAAATAAACAAACCTAGACTCCATAGTTCCAATAAAAACATTTTTTGATATTTTTTTATATATACAGCAGTATAGTTATAGAAATAATAACGATAATCCTTAAGCAAATAAAAAAATAAATAAGCATGTTAAAATAAAAACGAATAAATATTGAAAATAAACACTTAATTACCATTGTTCATATTTTTGATTATTATATTTGTTCCCATTATCTATTGATAATGAGTAATTAGATTTTTATTTCGATTCCCAAAAAAAAAAAAATAATTCGAACTTCTACTGGTTCGTGTTGAAAAAAAAACAACTAAATACTTTAAATTTTTGATACAGATTTATTATAACCGAACTCGTCGGCTTCCCAACAATGCTATTCATTTTGATTCTAATTCTATTAACAATTCAACATTTCTGCTGATATATAATTATGTAGTTCCCATGCTGCTACAGCTACACTACAACATAAATGTTCCCGGATCAGGTTTTCCGATGAGAAACTACTGATGTGCGTGTGGCGTGTTGGGTGGCATGGAACTCGGTATGATGATAAAAATCTCTGTAAGAATAGAAAAGTTAAGATTTTTTCTCAAGATATCAATAAGCTCGATTTTTCTCGTGCACGTATTACAAATTAGTTTTGACCTTGTAAAACTGGGAAATAAAAATCGTCTTTTCTGTATGTTTTCTTCTTTATATGGACCATCTCATCTTCGAGTTGAATCAGGTAAGTGCCTTCTATAGTCCAGTAACTAATCAGATGTGGTAGTGCTGAGTTGCTTTTATTGGAGTAGTTTTCGATTTTAACTTTGCTCTACGATTACAAGGTAAACTACATTTTTCATTCTGATTTCAAAATTGTCTCTGTAGAACCAATCAGCCTTATTTTGAGTTTCACCCAAATAACATTCCACCCTTAAAATCTCACTCTCTCGTGCTTTTTTTTATTTGAAGTCATTTTTATTTTTTTGAAAATTGAATTTAAGTCAACTCCTCCCTTACTATATTTTTTCTTTTGATGCATCTTATGCCATTCATCTGAAATATAGGCATTCTAATGGTCTGGCATTAACAACAAATATCCACTTCAATAAGAAGTGTTGGAACTCTTCAAGGTATGAATATGGGAAAGGATGTTATACCTTCTTTGTTACAATCCCCAAGTCGACTATAAACTCATCGTATACCATATTCGATAGAGTATATAAATCTGTAGTATTATTAACTTTGTTAATCGCGTCAATTTCTTCACGAAATTCGTTTCGTTGGGAGTAAGTTATCCAATATTCTTCATCAACGATTTTATTTATAACCCCAATTATCGATTCGTCTTCAGCGACTTGCAGCTTGTCCGCGTTTATTACTCGATTCGAAATATATCTTCTTTAAAATGGTTATGGGTACTAATGAAGCCACCCTCAAAAGTCTTTCCCAAGTGCTATAGTCTTTAGTTGGTAAAAGAGGCACCACGGCTTTAATAAGTAATGCGTAGTTTTTGTCCGGATTATCAGTCGTTACATGTAAAGAATTCAGTGTATAACTGTGTCAATTTTCAAAAGGCCAAGTTTTGGATTCGCTTCTCAGCCTAAGAGATCCATGTAGCCACGGCTAAAACTGATGATGTTACGCGATTATTACGTCATCGTTTGCTATATTTTAGGCCCTAATTATGAATACCAAATCATACATTCGACTAAATAAGTAAGTATTCAAAACAAAATTTGTCATTCTGCAATACTTCGCGATGTGATGATTAAAATCGACAGTCTCAGATAAAAATCTAAGTTAGGTCTTACCTGTCTATGTAGTTGTTGTAATCTTTGGAACACTAGGCGTGTTTTTTTGTAAGCCCAGAGGGAATTGGTCGAAAAAAACAACGTCGGTGCTAAACAATCACCATGTTAAATACAATTACAACTAATCCCCTACGGGCTAAGCTAAACCCAGATAATTCTCCGGGCTTAACTTAAGCACACAGACAAACTGTGTTACCGGCATAAATTATATACTTGTTATCGATAGTTTGTATGAAAACTCCATTTTGTTTCTGTGTTGCTGTCACTAATCCCTGTGGTCGTTTTTTTCCTGCAATTCCCACCGGGCTTGCAAAAAAACACGCCTACTGTAAGAGGCATGATGCTAAATAATACCTACTAGTGTCAATTTGTATTGGTCGAACTTGTATGGACTCTACTGTGTTCTGACATAGACTGCTTTTAGACGACTGCAATTTCTATCCGCAATTCCCTTTTGAGTTTCTTTCCGATTGCAGCATCCATTTAAACGCTGCAAATTTGAATACCTGCAATTTTTGTTAAATGAGAAGGAAATAATATCTCGTCACTCTTTACTCCGCTTATGTCTCAAACAATAAGAAAAAGCACAAAGAAGAAAGAGCGATAACTCTGCAATTATTTCAACCTCTGACTGCTTTTAGACGACTGCAATTTCTATCCGCAATTCTCTTTTGAGTTTCTTTCCGATTGCAGCATCCATTTAAACGCTGCAAATTTTAATACCTGCAATTTTTGTTAAATGAGAAGGAAATAATATCTCGTCACTCTTTACTCCGCTTATGTCTCAAACAATAAGAAAAAGCACAAAGAAGAAAGAGCGATAACTCTGCAATTATTTCAACCTCTGCAACTTTGTCTACCCCGGACACCGCATACGTCCCCCACCAACAAGCTCAAAAATTGCAAGGATAATTGCAGCATATTTGCAGCGTTTAAAAGCAGTCATAGTGTGCAGTACAGTAGAGGTAGTAAACTGTAGTTAGTTACTGGAAGTTACTCCACTCCCCAGAGAAAAATTAAACTTGTCATCCCGTAATATTCGACTTGCGGCGCTCCCGTTTTTCCATAATTTTTACGAGGTTTACATCCTTAGCCGACGAAGCGGCTATATAAATTAAAGAGGTAAGGTAGTGCTGATGTTTGAGAAGGTGCATATTATGTATTCTGCTATCCTATCCGATCGAATTTTTCGATTCGCGTGAATTGTTCTTAAAATTATTCTTTAAATCCTTCAATATTTCGAGTTCAAAGCTCTATCAATATTATTTTTGAAGTTCTTGAGAGAATCAAATTGTAAAAATTTTATTTTTATCGCAACTAAATATGTTTTCTGGAACATTCGTTTTCCTTCGACGAATAGCAAAATACGAAAATTCACGTGAACGTTTAGGAATAAGGCTGTATGTTATAATTCAATATACTTGAATCCTATTTCTGTGGGCTTCAGGTATGTTATAGATTGATTAAAAAAATTTTAATTTCTTCGATTTTCAAAAAAATGTCCCATACGGTTTGTATGGAAAAAAGAAAATTGTGATGAGCGACCTCTTAATTTCATTTTTAAGGGCTGATATTTTTACCAGGCTTATCATTTCATTAAACTTTACTAAAAAGCTATGTAGTGGCATTAAAAATCAAAGAAATTTTAAATTTATTGAATCAGCCTAATGTACCTACATATGTATATCTATAAAAGCTGGCGAATTCGGGTACGGTTTTTTGATATTATGACTTATAATGATAGGAATCTTTCGTACGTTCCACCCTTCAAAACCCATTTGTTTACATTGTTGTTTTTGTAATTTGATCTCGTGTCAATGAATAGATGTGAATTGCAACAATTTATACGGTGGTGAATTCATATTTTTGCACTAGTGTGCGGTAAAACATGGAAACTAGTGCAAAAATATGAACTCACCACGGTCCGCCAGCTTGTAGGCAAACCAGAATGACAGCCGAGCTTTCAAAATATCTGCTAAAAACGTGGAAATTTCTGTGACACATTACGTTGTGGTGTGATCTTACACGTAATGTAAATTGGATACGTTCAATATTGCGTGCGTTCGTTCGTACTTCAAACTAATTCCAAAGATCGAGTTTGGTTTGAAATTTGGTTGACAGTTCGAACTCGTCGCGTTCTGTGATGTAAAACCAGCACTTGAATATTTAATTTGCTGTTTACACATATAAACCATAAGTGTGAGTGCCGGACACTTTTTTTTTTATTTTTGCCTTTTCATTTTGGGTGTAGAGTAGAGTCCTTAAATAGTCACATGGCGTGTGTCGGTCCCCTCAAATGATGTTGTTAAATACAAATTAAGGAAACCAAATAAATATTCGCATTCTTTACAGCAAATTTGCAAAGCAAAGCTGTAAAACACATGCAAAAAGCAATGCTTTTGCATTTGCGCAAGAAAAATCTACCACATTTTGGGACAATCTGCTTTGAAGGGATGTTCACATTACCATTTTGAAACTATTTGCTTAACATATTTTTTTAGGAATTCGGTCAATTATTGTTTAAAAACTAAATTAAAAAAAGTAGAAAATAACAAAAATTAAGATTAAAATTGCTTTTATTACTTCTACTAGAATTGTTGGCAAACCTAATATAGCATCCAAATAAAAATTCGTGTAAAAATACACGTGCAAAAAATAGCTAATTACAAAACTTATAAAAAAATTCATGTGCTACTTCGGAAAAATTTTATATTTGCAGTTAAAATAAAAAGTCCTTGTCGCACCACCTGATTCTCACAATCCTACTCAGCTCATAAAAGTGATCAGTTTATTTGTAAAAGAAGAAACTTAACTTTTTTTAATTTCAAATTAAAATGAAACATAGTGTTAAATAAAGAAAATTTTCCAATTTCCAATTCGGCACTGAAAACCGAAACCACTTACGAGTTTAGATTGCGAAAATATAGCAATCTAAAATTTTGTTTGGGTTGGTTTTTTGTAATTGGGTCGAAATATAACTTTGAATGTAAATATTTTAGAACCAGACCACGTAGAAGAATTTTGCTTACATGTACGAATACAGTTTTTAAAGACCTTTTTTTATGTATATTTCGATACGTTTCTATAACATTTCAGAAAAATTATTTTTTTGGGCAAAATTAGCAAAGGGGTTAGTCCATTCATTTTTTTTTTCAAAAAGTCAATAAAATTTAAATTGTCAAAATTTCCTAAAATTTAATATATTGGCGGAAAGTCTGTGAATTTCCAATTCAGCACTGAAAGCTGAAACCACTTACGAGTCTTGATTGCGGAAATATCGCCATCCAAACATTTTTTAAACAATTTTAATTAATTAAGTTGAAATAAGCTATATCACTTTGGATGCTGATATTTCGAGAACCAGAGGTCGTAAAAGTTTTTGGTTTTTAGTTTTAGAAAGATCTTAAAAAACTAATAGGTACACCTTTTAGAAATGTTCAACCATCTTCGAGTCCTGATTGCAGAAGTTATATGCATTTCTTATTCTCTGTGCTTGTCTTATGTTTAACTATTTTCATCCAATTTTGGTTGGCAAATCCTCAGTTTATCGTGTAAACTTGATGTCAGTCTTAAGCTTGATGTCTCCAGCTCCTTGTCATTATTGGAAGAATTGTGGAGTCCAAAATTTATTTTATCATGTCATCACTTAACTTCTAGTTCAATATTTGGTTTACACCTCAGTATTTTTTTAAATTTTGATATTCAGGTATAGTACAAAAAGTTTGTAAGGCGAGTTGGCTGATCATCGATTGAATTCCATCGAGTGATTTTTTTCGTGCAGTAAATAAATAAAATCATTTAGTATGATCTTTTTCTTTAAATAATTTGTTTTTTTTTTTCTAAAAAGCAGTGCTTTTTGTACCTTAGAAAATTGATGGGTATTTTTTTTAAAGAAGTACCTACAAAATTGAATATCACTAAAATAAAAAACTTCAGTCGCAAAAAGGAAAATATGTACAAACAAAACGAAAATTATAATTTAAAAAATGTTACAATCAAGCAACTGTGATTTTCATAAAGAGGATTAATTAAGTAGTTTATTCAGTTAATTACTTTTGTTTTTTTTTAATGTTTTATTAAAATTATGTATCTACATTTTTGTTTATAAACTGTAAATTCATAAATACAATTTTAATTTTATGAAAACAGAAAAGATAGCTTTATTTATTTTTTTATTGTTTTACTCGACTTTGGGTATGTTACAGTCTCCTCAAGAGGGTGTTCATTTGTTCAAGTCATAAGGCAAAAACTTAAAATTTTTGTTGCATAAATTTAGAGCCAATAAAGCTATTCTTAAAGTAGATGAATGTATTTTTATAATGATCTGATATCTTTCAAACAAATGAGATTAAAAGGCGATTTTTTTATGAACAATTTAAATAAAAAGTGGCAAGAGGCAAAAAGTCTCCCGCTTCTAATAATTGGGGCTGCTTTCATTACCTATAATTTCCTTACTGATAACTTCCAAAAACTTGCCATTTTTCCAAAAGAAACCTTTAAACTAGGTTCCAGTTTAAACTCCTTTTAAGAAAAATGAACACTTCTCAAAACAATTTTTAAATTTGCCCCATAAATAAATGAAGTTTATATTTGCATAAGTTAACCGATCATAAAAGAGTAACCTAATGAAGTGATATAAAAAAAAATCGAAAATAAAAATACTTTATATTGAAACAAAAATTCTTACATCATAATATACGAATTTAACAATTTGTTTTTTTTTTTTTAATAAAGAAAGGATTTTTTGAATACCAAAATATACATTATATAAAAAATAAAACCTTTCCTTTATTCGCTTACAAATGCTACTTCTCTCGTCGTAGGTACAGCACTATTTAGCGTCGCTGAATTGAAACTTGACGTATCTCCATCACCTGATATCGATCCGGAAGACGATTTTCTCGTATCTTTTTTTATAATCACATCATCGTCCAGTTCCTGTTCACTAAGGCGTGAATTTGAGTTATTTTGGTTATTTTTGGAATTATCATTAGATGTTTCCTCTTCTGCTTCAGCAATATAATCATCTTTATCAACATTTTCATCATCTCTAGTTGGTTTTTCAATTTCGTTGTTGTTGTTATTTACATTATCATTGGGTTGATTGCTTTCAAGTATTTCTTCTTCTACAATGTCTTCGATAAGGGAACGGCTACCAGAGCCAGAGTTAGACTTATCAACAGCTTCATTTTCGGATGATTTACTTTGAAGGACTGGATCTGACGCTCGAAGAGATTGTTCTAATCCACCAACACCTTCGCCACTAGGTCTTAACACTAAATAAAGTAGGATATCTGACAGGGAAATAATTCCTATGACCTTCTGACTATCATCGGTGACAACCAATCGATGAACTTCCGCTCTAACGATACGTTCCATAACTGTATAGAGGGTTTCGTCAAGGCTACATTTTTGAACTCCTTCGAACCATTCGTTGCGGTGCTCGTTTGCCTTGCGCAGGGATACATCTAAGTCATTATAGGTTTTCTCAGCTGCTAAGTTCTATTAAATGAGAAAAATTAATAATTTTACACATTTGTCAAAGGCAAATAAAAATAATAGATTATAATATTTGTGAATATTCTAATTACTAGCCTGATTCAAAATGCAACGAGAAAACGAGATCAGGAGCCTATAACACAATTATATTGTTCATGTAACATAGTAACTACGTTATAGTTGCAGAAACTAAAAATTTCCCTCGAATTGTAGACAAAAGTGCTCATTTGAAAAGGGATAAGCTGCGCCAGTAGAATGCAATGATTAGAAAGTACAAATCAATAATATTTTAAATATTTGTTAGATAAAAAATATTAATACTCGTAAGAAATTTCAGCTTAAAGATTTAACAGCTAGAGTATTAGGACTTTCCTTTTATTACAAGCACCCATACTTTTCTTAAAATAGGCAACAAATGTACATACAATCGATGACGATTTTTGATCTTTTTTCGGTTAAAAATTGACACAATGATGATTAACAAAATGATTGATTGAAAGGATCGAGTTACACCAACAAAAATGCTATGTTAGATATTGTTATGTTATCTACCTATATAATATATTCTTATATTTTTAGAATATACTTTTAAGACAGTAGAAATGCATTGTGTAAATATTTTAAGATCAAAGTGGATGTCGACGCTGTGACGCGTTGAAACTTGTCATATAACAGTAAATGATGATATGTTTATGAACAACGGACAACGTTATTCACATTACAATGCTAGTTTACGATACTAAGAAACTAAATATGACGTTTTTTTGCCTTCTTTGGCTGTACAAATTTCACATCTACTTCCTAAAGTTTTTAAATTACCTGTAAGACTTTATAAATAAGTGAGATTTAATGTATTGTTTTCTAAACCTGTAGCTTTGATTTACAGAAAGAGGTGAATAATTCGCAATTTCCCCCTTGTAGTACAATATTAAAGGCAATGTGAATGTAAAAGTCAACTTCGATCAACAGCAATTTATTGACAGGTTGTCAATTGTCAGTAAGGTTTTTTAAATTTTTTTCTTTAACTTTGATTCAATAAATTTATCATATTTTCAATTTTAATTTAAAAACCTAGCAGAAGACGTTCTAAATTACGCAGAAAGTACTTTAAAAAAGGTGAAACTACAGCAATGGAAATCAATAACTGCCTTCTATCTATCGAACAATATTGCCATTGCCATTGCAAAATCGTCTCCATTGACAATATTAAAGGTAATGGCAATGAGCCATAAAATGTATTTCCTCAAATATTATCAATGGAGCCACTGGGTAAGAAATGTGGTACACTTGTATAGATAAACTTGTAGTGTTATGTTGTCAAACAAATTTAAAACAATGAGATTGGAAAATGTACAAAATGAATCAATTCTCGTCATCTCGTTTTGCCGTCACATTATAAATCGGGGTTCTCTTTTTCTGTCAAAATTAATAGGTAGAGTCAATTTTCCGATTCGTTGCTCAATTAGTTTCAATTAGTACATATGTACATCAAATTCGAAAAATGAAATTGTTTTTTTTTTTGTACTTTTAGTTGAGAAATCATGTCTCAATTTAATTTGTCTACTCCATCAAAGTGGTCAAAAACCTCTCACAGAATCCATTGGCACTGAACATTTTCCTATGAAACAAAAATACGACAAGGTAATATGTACTATCGTTCATCGACATAGTGGAATTGGTTATTTGGTAAGGATTTTTCATTTATATTTTGACTTTATATATTAAATGGAGATGATTTAATATCAGTTTAATTTCAGTTAATTGAAGCTTAATAAGAATTATACATTAAGAAATGGTTCTTTTATAATAAACACATTTTAAATAGAATTTTATATGAACAATAAAAAAAAAAATAAAAAGCATTTAAATTTACACAATAATAATATAAAATTGAAAATTTGAAAGAACACATAACATTTAAACATTTCGAAAATTTAATGCTGAGTAGAAAAGTAGTCCATGATTGCAAAACTGCACAATCATGAATGTGTTCTTTTGTGTATTCGATTGGTTTATGGATTCTGTGATTAGGGCTAATTATTTAAATCAAAACTAAACTGAATTTGGAGTTTTCAAATGTCTTTAATTACATTGAATTAAATTTTAGTTTTTTAAAATAATACAAGATGTAAAATAATACTTACAATCACATCAAATTTTGCATAAATGTCAACTAATCTTCCTTCAGTATCTACCAATGGCAACGCTGATACTCTCCTTTCCACAAACTTTTTTAGGGCCATAATTATACTTGTATTTTCATCAGCAGTCTCAATATTATCATAAGTGCCAATTTTTAGTTCACTCAACTTCTTTTGCATATATGATGGCTTTGGTAATTCATTTATCTAATATAAAGAGAAAACAAAGAGATTTTGATGGGCTAAAATAAATGTTTGATCAAAAAAAATATATAAAATACTCACATATAAAAACAGGAACCTAAGAATTCTCTTATGTGTCAATATGTACAAAACATTTCCTGTCATTGGATCAATAACTGGTAGTCGATGAATTCTATTGTGTATTAAAATTTTTATAGCATCATACAGCGATGCATCAGGTCCGATACTAACTAAAGGCATTACTTGGTTCAGGAGAACACCTTGAAATAGAAATTTTGAAATATTTAAGTAAATTTGGAGAAAGCTTTTAAAATAAAAGTACAGTCTACTTTTACTAAAATATAGTGAACAAAAATACTGTATAATATTCAAAGCTCAGTATAAAAATGAAAATTTAAACATTCAACAAGGGAGAAAATACATAAAATACATTTTGATAATACGGGATTAAAGGTCACGAAATATGATTTTCTAACTATACAGGGTGTCCAAAGAGTCAGTGACTAATTTAAATCTAATCTAAGATATATTGGTGCTCTCTCATTGAATCATTCAATATTTCTATTATTACTACACCCATTGATCTATTTTCCCAGAGAATTTACGTAGAATATTATTTGGTGCTAAACTCCATGTTAATCGATCCTTCCATCTTTAAGATATCTCAACTCCTAGTTCTTTCATTTTTAGTAAAATAAATTGAAAGTATATTTTTTTCGATTAGCTATTTCGGTTGATTTATTGAAGGCAGGTTTAAAGTCGATAAATAGTGAGTAAAATTTCTTTTTTTTCCGTAAATTTTCTAGATTTTGGTCCAAAGATGAAAACCTAGCTCGAAATCCTGCTTGGAATATGTCCAAACTTTATTTTCTTCAACTCATTGTACTAATCTACTGTTCAAGATGTCATCAGGAAAAATTGTTTTCCTGAGTTTAAGAAAGATATCCCCTCATTATTTTCCGGAACCGAGCGATCATACATCAAATTGAATACAATTTTTATTCTGGTGCATTTTTGAAAAACTCCACTCCACTCTTTATTTCATTAATTTATTTCATTTTTTTAATGTAACTCTTCTACTACTGTATGTGGCATTGTATAATGTAAAGAGATCTGTACCAGTTCTTCGAGCAACAGATTCAAAAAATGTATTGCAAGAGTACCTAGGTCAACATAAACCGTTGAAAAATTCTGTAGCTCAGTTATCTTTCGTACATTATTTCAGAAAAGACTTGCGTAACTGCGTGTTTCTTGCTGTTGGTCTTGCTTCGTAGGTAATTCTTTCAGTGAATCGCTGATCAGGAATTTTAAGTCGTCGATCGAAATGTTTTCTACAAACGTTGCCATCTTGGGATTTGTTTTCTTCTCACAGTTTGACTGGGTTACACTAGACATGTCGTAGTTTTTACGCTTCGAGCTGCTCATATGTAACTGTAAGCAAGAAATTGAGCCATAAGCACTGCACTACCCATTGAACCACGCAATCAAATCCATCCAATACAGGTATAATTGTTTGAACACCTAGCAAAACCTACAGCAACCAACTTGTATGTGGCTAATAACACACAAATTGGTATGGTAACGGTAGGTTTTTTCCCTTAGCCTACGCCAGACTGAGCACCATTGTAAGAGGCCTAGCAAAAGTGAAATAGTTATTTCTCTAGCCCATATAAATTTTGTGGTTGTTTCATGACATGGTTTCATCTAACTTAAATATAATTTTTTGGAAATGTCGATCATTGAAAATTTAAGTTCTAAACTTAATAAAGATTGAAAATTTCAAAGCAATTTTTTTTTAAATTATATTTTTAAATTTACAAATAAAAGTTCTTAAACTTATTTGAAGCAATGCATAAAATATAACTTACTTCTCCATGTATCTAACTTGTGCTCTTCTAATTGATCCATAGACGAATTTGGTGACGTATAATACATTTGTAGGATTTTGATAAAATCTGTTATAGTCAACATTCCGACAAACTGTTGTTTCTGTGAATCCCATAATGGAGCTGCTCTTACACCGTTATAAACGAGCGCATAGAATGCTTTCTTCACTAACAATTGTGTATCGAATACAACCAATTTCGCTGAAGTTGGTATTAAATCATAGCACTTATGAAAACGGAAAAATTTGACAAAAATTTGTGATTCGTCTTCTTCTGCAAATGTAAGAAATAAAAAAAAAACAAATATTTTATTTTTCAATATTTTGACTTAGTATTTATGTAAATGATTTTATATATTTGTATAGATATAAAAAGTTTTATTTTATCTTTTTATTTTATCTTTTGGTTGGATAGTCAAATTGAAATTGTGTGAGTCCATGCTTTGCATATTTTGGGGAGATAACTAAAATATTACATATATTTATTTTCTTCTGAAAACCACTCTTTAAGGGACATTATCAGAGAATCCAAGTAAGGAAATAAAATTAATGTTCTAAAATAATTTTCGGATGAAGACGAAGGAATATTGGATCGGTGAGTTTGTTTCTTAACGATTCTCGGGCAGCTTAAATTAATATCTGATTCACTTAAATATTTTTAAATTGTTTCTTAAAGCGTTTTGAAGGAATTCTCAGCATTCTCCCGATTTTCTTCAAAATGCTTGTTCAAGAAAATTATCTGATCTTTTACATTTAATAAATTCGACGAGTAATAAGCCATATTTAACTCGTTCGATATTGATAGAGAAATGAAAACGTGTTTGCTTCTAACCAACTTAAATAACTGACTGAGCTTAAATAATTTCGCTCTAATGTGAAGATAGATGCAAACTACAGCTGCCTTGAAACCCATTTCTCATAGACCACCAGCTGCATTAAAGACCGACCAACCAAATTAGAACCGCAGCACAATATTCAGTAAAATCTATACGAGAACAGGAAACAACTGCAACAACAAAACCTTGAGTGAACTTTTTTTTCTCCTCAACTATCTGTGTTCGTAAAGTGATTTTAAAAAGTATTCTTTAGTCAAAATTTCCTACTAAGAACTGATAAAATGTTGGTAGACAAAAGGAGGACCTTGGTCCACTCCGTACTTTAGAGCCACCTTGAGTAAGTCATACCAATATATAAAACAATAATAACGGGTGATTTTTTGGCTGGTTTGACACTGGTTTTGACAGCTGACGTGTGTTTAGTACCTTGTGTCACTGTCAAACAGCTTCAGTTTGGTTTGCAATTTAACCATGGATCGTCTTACAAATGAACAACGCTTGCAAATTATTGAATTTTACTATCAAAATTCGTGCTCGGTTCGAAATGTTCATCGCGCGCTGCTTCCATTCAGCGATGAGGCTCATTTTTGGTTGAATGGGTACGTAAATAAGCAAAATTGCCGCATTTGGAGTGAAGATCAGCCAGAAGCATTGCAACAGCTACCAATGCATCCCGAAAAAGCCACTGTTTGGTGCGGTTTATGGGCCGGCGGCATTATTGGGCCATATTTCTTCAAAGATGATGCGAATCGCAGCGTTACTGTCAATGGTGAACGCTACCGAGCGATGATAACAAACTTTTTTTTGCCCGAAATGGAAGTTCTTGACTTGCATGATATGTGGTTTCAACAAGACGGTGCCACATGCCACACAGCACGCGAAACAATGGCGCAATTGCGAGGCGAGTTTGGTGAACAGTTAATTTCACGTTTCGGGCCGGTCAATTGGCCGCCTAGATCGTGCGATTTGACACCATTAGATTATTTTTTGTGGGGGTATGTCAAGGCTAATGTCTATAGGGACAAGCCCGCTTCGATTGACGCACTGGAAGCCAACATCCATGCATTCATTCGTGAGATACCGGCCGATATGTGTGAAAGAGTATGCCAAAATTGGACTCAGCGGATGGGCTACCTGAGACGCAGCCGCGGTCAACATTTGCATGAAATTATCTTTAAACATTAAATTGCAAGGTTCAAACTATCGATTCAAATAAATATTTCATTCATTTTTTCGAATTTTTTGTGTTTTTTTTTTTTTTAAAGTTCTAAACCTCTTAAAAAATCACCCATTAGTATGTCATCTAAAGGAAACTTAGTGAAAAGTACCTATTATTCATTACTGAAAATGTAGGGGCCAAAATAACAAAAATCGAATTAATACTCCTTCCTTAAAAATTTTTTTTCAAAAATAAAAACAAATTCCCTTACCATTTTTCAATAATTTAGCTAAAAACCGTTTCCATCCTTCGGATACTTGTTCGAACTCCTTTATACTTTCCAAAGGATATCTATCAATATCCCACCAACATTCTTTAGGTATTGCAGCAACACCATCGGCGTTTCCACTACTGAGCACCAATCGTCCAGCATGATTAGAATAGAAGTGCAGTTGTAACATATATGTTGGTTATAATATCAGTCTCCAGCAATTTTTTTATTTCATATAGTCTTTTTCTATTGGTGGTTTCTGCCACTCTATTCCGATCAAAATATTCACAAATTTTTCGACACATAACCAAAACTAAAAGAATTGTTTGATACAACACTTGGAAAAATTGTTTTTATCATACATTTGAATTATTTAATATATGTATGTATTTTTTAAGAAGTAACAATAGTCCACACTTAAACCCAGCTTTAAAAATAAATTAAAACAATTTCTTAGTATTATATTGAATTATTGTATATTTTTCTTTTCCTTTAAATTGCCTTCCAGTTCACGCATTAAAGACATCGCCGGAAAGCTGAATTTTGGTATATAGCTTTCTCATGGTGCTCTTAAGAAAAAAGTAAAAAATCCCCATCGATATGAGCGCCGCTAACAATTTTACGTGGGGTTAAAGGCCCCCCAAAATGGTTTTTCAGGTATATCTCCCAAATGGTTAGTTGTAAAGAAAAAATGTCGAAGACTGATTTTTAGCTTAGAAAATTTCCTACAAAAAACTCGAAATAAACCAATCGGAAGAGTTAAGGATTTTACTTTTCTATAATTTAAATAAAAAACTAAGCACTAAAATAACTTCATTCAAAAAAACATAATTAAAGAATGAGTTCCTGGCTTAAAAAAAAAAACTAAAACATAATATTGTAAGTTTTGCCGTTGTTTATAAATATTAATTTTCTTTTTTATGTAATTTTTTTTTAACTTCCCCTCCCACCTAAAGGGGTGGAGATATAAAGTCGCCCAATATCTTAAAATCATTTTCATAAAATTTACCATCAATGAAACAAATTTGATGCTTTTATCACAAAATTCACAATTTTTTAACTAACTAACGGGTGATTTTTAAGCTGGTTTTGTTTTGGCAACACTGGTTTTGACAGCTGACGTGTGTTTAGTACCTTGTGTCACTGTCAAACAGCTTCAGTTTGGTTTGCAATTTAACCATGGATCGTCTTACAAATGAACAACGCTTGCAAATTATTGAATTTTACTATCAAAATTCGTGCTCGGTTCGAAATGTTGTTTATCGAAAAATTGTGTTCAGCGATGAGGCTCATTTTTGGTTGAGTGGTACGTAAATAAGCAAAATTGCCGCATTTGGAGTGAAGATCAGCCAGAAGCATTGCAACAGCTACCAATGCATCCCGAAAAAGCCACTGTTTGGTGCGGTTTATGGGCCGGCGGCATTATTGGGCCATATTTCTTCAAAGATGATGCGAATCGCAGCGTTACTGTCAATGGTGAACGCTACCGAGCGATGATAACAAACTTTTTTTTGCCCGAAATGGAAGTTCTTGACTTGCATGATATGTGGTTTCAACAAGACGGTGCCACATGCCACACAGCACGCGAAACAATGGCGCAATTGCGAGGCGAGTTTGGTGAACAGTTAATTTCACGTTTCGGGCCGGTCAATTGGCCGCCTAGATCGTGCGATTTGACACCATTAGATTATTTTTTGTGGGGGTATGTCAAGGCTAATGTCTATAGGGACAAACCCGCTTCGATTGACGCACTGGAAGCCAACATCCATGCATTCATTCGTGAGATACCGGCCGATATGTGTGAAAGAGTATGCCAAAATTGGACTCAGCGGATGGGCTACCTGCAGCAGATGGGCTACGACGCAGCCGCGGTCAACATTTGCATGAAATTATCTTTAAACATTAAATTGCAAGGTTCAAACTATCGATTCAAATAAATATTTCATTCATTTTTTCGAATTTTTTGTGTTTTTTTTTTTTTTTAAAGTTCTAAACCTCTTAAAAAATCACCCATTATTTGGGAGAATTTCCTGAAAAAAGAAAACATTTTGGGGGGCCTTCAAACCCCCGTAAAATTGTTAGCGGTGCTCATATCGATGGTGTCTTTTTACAGTTTCTTATGAACACCATGAGGAAGTTATATATAAAAATCCAGCTTTCTGGCGATTGTTTCTTAATTCGACTGTTTTTTTTTGTAAAGTCAGAAACTTCGTTAAACTTGTTAGGCTTGCTAAGCACAGGCACCCCACCAAATTTCAACCCCTTAACATAAGTTGCTCCTGAGATATATGTAGGACTTACAAAAATCATTAAAACCGTGATTAACTTATCAACTGACTCACTGACAGGTCATCAAAGTTATGGAGCACTTTCCGACACCGCAGAATCTTGTAATTTCGCATATCGGTAGGTCTTGTGGTGCATACAAAGGAAAAAATCAAAAAATTGAGGTTTTCCACTCAGTGGGCGTAGTATCCGCCCACTTTCTCAAAACTGCGATCCATCAATTGTATAGCACTTCTGGTTGCTGTGGAATTATGAAATTTGGTAGAGCGGTAGAACTTGGAATGCATACGATGAAAAAATAGTAGTAGTAGTAGTGGTTTAAAACCCACTTTCTCAGAATTAAAATCAATAACATATATGGAGAGTACTTCCGATTGCTGTAGACTGATGAAATTTGGTACAGCGGTAGGGCTAGAAGTACATACAAAGGAAAAAATAGAATATTTGAGGTTTTCTATACGCCCTTTACTATCCTTTATTATCCCTGGACATTTTATTCATTTTAATTCGGTTAATTGCCTCGACAAAAACAGTAAACATTTCTTTTTTTAAATACCTACCCCAAAATTGGGCGTGAGAAAAAAAACTCTGTATAACCGATTTTCTGTTATATGTAAGGTTTATTTAGACAACAATTTGGCGGATTTTTATTAATTTTGACGACAATATTATTAACATTTTTTTGGTAAGTGGACATGGCAGTGGGGGGAAATATTATATTGAAATATAAGTTGTTCAGTTTTTATGGTGTTTTTTCTACATTTTGCAACACAAAGTGCACCATCAGTGTGCGGCATTTATAAAATACACTTTCAAAGTTTCTTACATAATAAACTAACTGCTATAAAAATCTTCAGAACTTCAGAAATTTTGTCAATTGAATTGTGCAGAATTTAAATTCTGTCAAATGAATTCTGAAGCAGATATATAAAACGCAAAAGATTTTTCAATATAATAGATATCAAGTTTGTTCAGTTATTGAAACCCGAGCAATAATTTGATATTCTACTTATAATCTGTTATTCGTTCAATTCTTAAGAATGGATTCGGTTCTGGTGTTACAGATTTTATGCTTAGACCTACGGACGAAAAGTCAGACAACTTAAGCATAATATATAATTTTTAATTATTTAACCAGAACTCTATTATTTTCCACTCCATATACACTACACATATTTTTGCAAATATATGTATGTATGTATGTATTTATACTCTTCCCAAAAAGAGGAACTGAAAATTCAAAACTTTAGATGCATATTAAAAAAGAATCGATGAAGTACCGGTATGTCTATTCATTATTGTTCGGGCTATTTTTTCATTTCAAATCGCCCAATATAAAACGATACTGATATACATGCATACAAACAAAAGTCTATAGTCTGATACGAGAACCAGATCAAGACTAAATTTAGCGCTAGTCTAATTTATCTTTCACCACACCGTCCTAGAACAAACTACATCTAAAGAGGATTGTGTCATTAAAAAAAAAGTCTCCGCTCGTTTTGTTTTGCACATTGTCAACAAAAACATTTGCTTTTTCTAGCGCTAATTTCATATCCATCATTAATAGAAATCTCTTGCGCTCGCGTCGGCGTCGTCCCACACGCTCAGTTCTGCTCAGTTCATATTAAATTAAACAAAAGGATTCAGTTTAAAATGCAATTAGTCAGATACACTGCAATGATTTTATAGAGCCATTCGTCGCTACCGTTAGAAGCCCTGCCATCTTCACAAAAAAAAAAAATAAAGCTTATACCTAATTCCTTTTTAAATATAGACTGATAGTCTGCTAGCAAAACATATCGATTTGTTTCTTAATTACCCGCATCAACGTTTTTTTTGTTACTTCTTGTATTAAGCATCAACTTTCGATTAAATATTTGTTTAGACAAAAATCAAAAAAGGCTTGAATTTTTAATAAAATGTTGAGATTTTTGTATAACAAAAAAAAAATAACTTTGCATTACACAATTGGAAACTTGTTTTGGGGGTGTGTCATTCTGTTGAAATAAATGAAGACATCTAGCGCACAGATGACGAAGATATTAATATATAAATGGCGCTAGTCTTAAAGTCTATATTTTGAACCTGTACGGAAGGTTGTATATATACCGACCGAAAACGTTAATTATTCGAAACTATTAATACCGACGCCGACGCTGCGCTACGGAAAAAATATTTTCTCATTAAATATTTTGTTTCGTATTTTTTTTTTTTTTTTTATTTTATACGTTGAACATTTGTATGTTGTTGAAGAGACTAAATCGTTCGAAAATTTTTAACAAACTAAACAGTCTAATAAAATACATTTTCTTTAAATTCAAAGAAAAACCATTTGGCTGTGTTTCCGAAATACTGAGAAGATCACGAACGACGATGAGTCTCCAACTGAGAGACTGTATTTTTTCGTATACAAAAAAAAAATGGAAGTGTACAGTACGGATAAAAAGTTGAAATCGTCTAAGGGAAATAATATACATTGAGGGAAGTTTTTCATAAAAAAATCATAAGAATTATATATTATTATGCACATTGTTTTAAGGTACATTATGAACATAATATGTATTCGTAGGAAAAGTGAGAGTTAAGTTTTCTGTATATAAAGTTTTGATCTAGGTTATCATCCCTATTAATAAACCCAAATCAAACATTAATTATTTTTAATCAGATAGTTAAGTGCGAAATTTTATCAATAAACATTTAATGTTACTAGGTGGATTAACGAGTAATTAAATTAAAAATACCAAGATTCAGATTGGGAAGAGTTAGTCCGTAATCACGGCAGTTTGTTGGAAACAGAAGTGTGAAGTTAGGACCAGTGTTGCGGCCCAAAAAAAATGTCTGTCTCACATTTTCAAAAAAAAAAAAAAAATGTGCCATTCTCGAGCCATATAAAAAAACGCAAATTCTTATAAATATTAAAAAAAAAATATAATTCAATGGTGGGGTGAAATACAACAAAAATGAGAAGAAATAATTTGCTATATTCGTGTATTGTCAAAAAAAAAAAAGTTTCTGTCAATTGTTACTTTATTTGAAACAATTTTTCTAACATTTCTTCAAAATTGGCCAGCGTCTATAGACAAAACAAACAAATGCTAGTGGTAAATCCGGGTGCCTATTGTTTTTTTTTTACTTCGCATTTTGTTGGTTCGCTTTTCTTTTACTTAGGAATACCGTTTCGATTTTTTTTGTGTAGAGAGCAGAGCACAAGGGCATACAAATTCGCCCTTGGGCATAAAAATTCGCACTTAGGCATAAAAAATTGCCCTTGGGCTCTTTTACATAAAAAAATCGAAACAATCTATGGTGAAATGATTGAAATCGAAATAATCGAAAAACTAAACAGTAAGAGGCGAAATGAAATTAAAATTAAGTGGGTAAAAGACTAAATGATTTTTTTTCGAAACAATTATAACCAAGTAATTGAAAAACTAATTAATAGAAATGCTGGAAAAAAAACGAAATGCGAAACGACTAAAACCAAACAACAACAAAACAAGATTAAAAAAGACAAAACAAACCATACCTGGTAAAAATAAATAACATTATGCATTTTGATAATTATTTACAACCTCAAATGAGAAAGGCTGCGTGCGTGAGTTCACACCGTGAGAAAGTGTGTATGGATTCGTAAAATAAATTGAACCCCAGATTTTGATCAAACTTGACATTACGATGAAAACGAAGTCGAATAAAGAGGGTCTCGCCTGTCCATTCGTCGGCAGCCAAAACGGGTCGATCGATAAACTTGGTATCTATACAGTTTCTAGGGTACGTTTTTTTAAAATTTTTTTAAGAACAAAAATATTCTGTATATCTTGTATTTTCTAGCAGATTTTAAACAAAAATATTTCTTGTAACTTAAAGTAACTGTACCTCCTACCATACAAGTGTTTAAAAAACGTTAATAAAAATCTCAGTTTTCGCAAAAACGACTCCCACGATTTTGATTAGAATTTTTATGGGGGCTAATATTAGTACGATTTACCATATTATTGGAGCCATTATTTGTATTTATCAATTATTAACGGTATCTCTCATTGAATCTTTTTTTTTTTGGATTCGACATTATCTATTGAACCGCATTTTAATCACATTTTTTTATGCAAAAAAAATGTTTTAAATACTTTATGTATAGGTAACGAGTTTTAAATGTTCAACAAAGAAAATTTAACTAAACTACAGGTGAATAGTTTTTAAAATATTAAGGGTCAGTTTGTTCACAGTAGGACTAAATAGCGATAATCAACAAAAATTGGCTGATTAGCAATTTCCATGATAAACAACTCAAATCTTGAATTCCTTGATAAAAATTTTGGTAAACATGCACACTCGAGGATTTACCAGTTGCAATAATCCTTGATTAAAGATGATCAGCTGTGAACAAACTGGCCCCAAAACTTTAAAATCGCAGTGAGATCGCATACATAAGAGCAAGTTCTTGAGACCCCGTCTTGCATTTAAGTTATAAAAATATTCTCATGAATTTATTATTTGCAATATTTCATTGTTATCTGCAAAAAAAAACTAGATTTATTTTGTTATGGTCTTACTTTCATTTTATGTACTTAGCTTATGCACTATCCCATCATCAATAGTACGTTCAACACAATCATACACTCTTTATATCTCTAAATGAAATTGAACATCAAAATGTTTTAACAAGACAGACGTTAACCCTTGACAGTCAACGGGCAACAAAAATTTCTTCATTGAACTTGAACAAATGCCATAAATTTCTTTCTAAGTTTCAAAAAGGAAATAGAGCACAAAAACAAAATCCCCAATTTTCTGTCTAGGTAAATAGTATGGCGGTTCCGAGAAGCAAACAAACATTTCCTTTTAAATAGAACAAGTCTTTTGAGGAAACATTCCGAAAATAAATAAAATAATAATATAAACAAATAGGTAAAAAAAAGTTTTTTTTACAAGACGACAATTAATTACTGTTAGCAAATTTTTCTAAAGCGATTTTGTGTGGTGTGGTCGAATTTGTCAAGAAACTGTTATATGTACAGGGTGTTTTGCATAAGATGCGACAAAAGGTTATTTTCTGGCGAATCTGAACAGCCAAAGTGAGAAGCACTTGTTTATGAATATATGTAGATACTTGGGTCAGTTCCTCGCAAGAGACAGTAACCCGTAAAAAACATTTCCTTTTTTTAAGGTGGCATTAGCCTGGGAATAGAACCCAAAACCTTCGACGTAACAGTCCTATGCACTTAGCCAGCATAAACCCACGGGCTACTACCATTTTTTATAATAATATTTTAAAATCACCAAATAACTCTTACCCGAAACCCAAGCTGCAATAAAATATTTTAATAAATAAATATCCTAAACAAAAAAATAATAATATACATAATGCCCTCATCATGCCTTTTTCCTTTTTCGAAAACGTCATTTACGTCAATAATGAAATTCCAAGATATTCTTAAAAACAAACTCAACTGTTCGAAAATACAAAACGAAATTTGAGCAAAAACAGATTTTATGCAGGGCATGTGAATTTCATATTTGATGAAAGCAATATCTAGGTCAAAAAAAGAGGATCATATTGAAATAAATAATCCAAATGAATGTGTTACTCTCCTCTCCTCACCTTTCCTTGCCCTTCTCACTCACAGTTGCATTTGCATTAACTTAATTTATTAGCCTGTTTTATGATTGCCAATAACCTACATATATGGTTCACCCCGATAAATAAAACGATACGGATCCAAATGAAACAATGTTGTACCTATGGTCATCTCTTTTTTTGTTTATTTATTTTTCATGTAGATACTGTCTTTTTTCTTTTGCACTACACCTTACCATTCGCAAAACTAATTTCTGGATCCATAAAGGAAACACCGATTAAAACCTAGATCGAATGTTTTTTTAATACGTGTTTAAAGATAACCCCGACGCAGACGCAGCTATTGTTGAATAGATTGTGTACTCCTCTTAATTTAAGACAAAAACTTGTATGCTGTGTATGTCCTACATTCTGTAATAAACAGACTAGCAGCACAGATAATAGAGTTACTGGAACTATAGTATCTGTGTTAGCAGTCTTTGCACTGAGTAAAACTCAAGGAGAAGAAAACAACCATTATTCGAAATTTGATATAAATGGGAAAAAATTATACGTTTTTGATTGGATTTTCGGTCTTTTATACTCTTTATCGAATATGAAAACATCGACTTTCCAATTTTATATATAAACAACCGAATGTCGCCATTTAAAAATATAGCTCCTTCAGGCATTTATCATATATGTATGCGTTGTATGTGTTCTTCATTTACTCCTTTATGATATTTGGGAGCAGAAAAACACTCCGAAAACATTGCTCAGAACAGCCAATCGAAAACTTGCAGTGTATGTAAAAAAACGATTTTACTTTAACTTTAATGTGGTTAAAATTAACGGTAAACCAAGTACATCATTTATTCATGAGGAGTCTAATGTCCTCACACTGATATAGTCATTGGGGCGATTTCAATGTACACAATTCTTTTTGGTTTATCTTTTCGACACCATAAGGAAGATATGTATGTTGAAATATTTGGTGCGGTGCGAGGTTTGATGACTTCTTCATTCGACCCAAATCTCTTACCGCCGAACCATTTCTTCACCTTTGGAAACAAGAAACAGAGTGCTAAATCTGGAGAATAGGCTGGATGAGAAGCGAGTTCATTATCTAATTCATTTAATTCTGCCATTGCGACTGCGGGCTTGTACGCCAGTCGGTGTGTTATCCTTGTTTATTTATTTATTTATTCCTCTACGATTTACATCAACAGATTTGATAGTTAAATTAAATAATACAAATAACAAATTAAATAATACAAATAATAGTTCTTAATTTGAATTAAATTTATGTGCTAAAAATGCTAATAATAAATTTTTAAAAGTATTTCTTTCTAAGCATATATCTAAACAATAGTAAGCATCATTAAATAACTTACACCAATGACTTAATGGTTCACGTAATCCATAATTAGTTCTATGTGAAACTTCAAATAACAACGGCCTCGATCTCAAGGTCCTTGAAGGAGCATAAATATTTATAGTAGAAAGTAAGCATGAGCTATTAATATTACTACACAAAACGTCCCGCACAAACATTACACCATACATCTCCCTGCGTGATTCAAGAGATTGCATTCCTAACAAAAGACATTTAGAACGATAAGAAAAATAAACAGTATTAACATTACCAAAAAAGTTTCTCAAAGCAAAACGCAAGAAGTTTTTCTGTAATCTTTCTATTTTAGCAATATCATTTTGAGTTGTTGGATTCCAAACAACACAAGCATATTCTAGGGAAGGTCTTACAATACTAAAATATAATGATTTTAAAGTAAAAGGATCATTGAATTCATAAGAATTCCTTTTTAAAAACCCCGACAAAGAATTAGCTTTTGAAATAATAGAATTTATGTGAAGTTGAAACGTGAATTTTTCATCGAATATCAAACCGAGATCTCTAACTTCATGAACTATTTTTAAATTAACATTCTCTAAAGAGTATGACGGAACAATGTGATGTAAGCAACGGTTATAAGACATACAAGTGCACTTTTCAAGGTTAAGCTTTAAATCATTTAGTTTGCACCACCTTGCAAAAGCATTGAGATCATTTTGCAGAAGCAAACGATCAGCTGTGTTTGAAATAACTGCAAAAAACTTAATATCATCAGCGAATATAAGACATTTGCAGAATTTCAACATGTCAGGTACTTCATTCACATAAAGTAAGAAAATAGGGGGTCCCAAATGACTCCCTTCAGGAACTCCCGAGGTAGCAAGTATTTCTTTGGAGCATACATCATCCACAGATACCATTTGCTTACGACCATACAAATAAGATTTAAACCAACCCAACAATGGGTCAGAAATTCCATAACATTCAAGTTTCTTCAGAAGTATTTTTAAGTTTACTCTGCTAAAAGCCTTGGCAAAATCAGTATAAACTGCATGTATTTGTTTATTTTCCTCCAAAGCATTAATTGAAAAATTTGTAAATTCAACTAGGTTTGAAACAGCAGACCTACCTTTCCAAAATCCATGTTGGAAATCACTTACATGTCCCTTCAATAAATCTACAAAAATTTCCTTAACCAAACAATCCAACATTTTTGGGACAATGGAAAGTTTTGTTTTTGTGGAAATCGAAATACCTAATATGGTCCTTTTTGCTTCAAACTGGCGTTGAATTGTGAATTGTTAGACTCTTGTGTCTTTCAGGCTATGAATACAGAGAAGTAGTAATAAACGTCAAAGATCTATGTTAATTTAAATTACATATCTATCAATTGAGAACAAGACCGCGGACGCTCTTACAAGTGCTATTGCTGAGGAAAAACCTTTGTTTTTTTTTCAATTTGGAATTAATTTTGAATGTATTAATAAATTGATGAGGAATGTTAAAATATTGTTCTTAATTCCATATGACAATCACGCACTATTTTGTTTACAATTTGTCAAATGAAAAAAAGCGGCTGCGTAATTTCTTCAATCTATTACCAAGATGTTCCCTTGCAATAACTTTTTTCTTTTTTTTCATTAATTCATTCTACCATAAAGAACACTCACTTAAACTTTTTTTAATCGACATCTTATTCCAAAATCGTTTAGTTATTTTAACAAAATTAAATACTAACGGTCATATTATTCACTCGATTCATCCAGATTAAAACTTAAATCCAGACTTAAATTAGGTATACAAATTCAATGTAAATACATCCGGATTTAAGTTTTAATCTGGATGTATCGAGTGAATAGTAAAGCGGTAAATCTTTATTCTTACTTACCTAAATCAGATAAATTAACCTTTTCTAGAAAAGGATCAGCAACAGGCAACTGTAAATATAGAAAAAAAAAAACAGCAATTAGAGGAAAAAATATCTATGGAATATTAAAGCATTGTGAAAATTTTTATCGATCTTGAGTAAGTCCAGTTTGTTCACAAGTTGGTGAAATATGTAGCATGACTTTCACAGGTTCTAATTAATTGACTTTAATCAACCAAAATCGGATGATTAGCGACAATTATGATTAACAACTCAAATAATGGATTTCTTGATAAATATTTTGGTTAACATGCACATTGGAAGATTTGTTTAAATAATACTTCATTAAAGATGTTCAGTTGTGAAAAAATGGCCAAAAGATGCTTGCTCATGTATGATAGTGTTCAAATTAGCGAGTTAAATCTTTTGACAAGAAAAAAAGAAAATGAAGTCACACTAAACAAATTTTAGAGAATTTATTAAACTTTTACCCGCCCAGGGAGTATGAAATTATTGGCTTCTTTAGCACAGTTTTACTTGCCCCCAGGGCCGGACCAACCATATGTGCAAGATGTGCAAATGCACAGGGCGCAAAATTCTGGGGGCGCATTACCAGGAGCAAGAAAATATAATCTGATACTGCACAAACAAATATGTACTGCCATTTGCATTTTAACCACAAACATTCTTCAAACAATCCCAAAATAACATCCATCACAACTGTGCTAAGTTATTTCTTGCACACTAACTAACATCACTTTCATTGTTGTATTCAAGGAGAATTTAACTCAAGATATCGTCAAATTAAAGATTCCACTAGACCCATGACAAATCAATCCTACCTGCCTTATTTCAAAATATTTCACCCTGTTCGTACAAGACAAAAAAAAATTAAAAAATCTCAACAGAAAAAAGTTCTATGCTACCCCATATGTGCAAGTTTTATTTCATACACACTGAGTCCCAAAATTAACATGGAGAAAGAAAAATACAAAGACAAAGAAAAATACTTATTCATACTGAATCATGTGGGCTAGAACGTGCAGGTTTTGTATTATGCACCTAGTACAGGCAATGGGGAGAAAAGTTTTGAAGTGGTCCAAGTTTGAATGCAGTTTTATGGGGGTGTTGATTCTGAGTATAAATCTGAGTTTGCGGGAAATTCGGCTTTGTGGGGGTCCCGTTATCTTGAAAATAAGACTTTTTTGGTTTCCTGCGTTTTTCTCCGTTTGTAATACTTTTTATGAAAAATGTATCGAGAACTTTTTTGTTCCATTTCATATTATCTACAAATCCCTATACAACATTTATTTTTTCAGCAAGTAGCTTAGAAGTTATAAGCGAAAAACGAGTGCAAATTTGGCCATGATCAACTTTATTTGCGATTTTCTCGGAAACCGTTACATTTAAGAAAAAAAGTATTAAGTAATTTTATTTAGACAATATTCTAACGAACGAAATGGTATATTTTTTATGGAATTCCGATAATATTTAACCTAACTACGAAGATTTGAAGTCCAGCAAAAATATTTTTTATTAAAAAAGGCGAGTAATTTCAGATGCAATATTTGGGGAGAGTATGATAACTGTGGCGCCAAGAAATGATAACGGTTTTTTGTAGAACACTTTAATACAATCATTTTTTACTATGGGAGGGGGGGTCTATCTCCCCCCGTTTTGGCGGCAGGGGCAATTTCGTGAAAAAAGTACTAAAAATGGAAAAAAAAAATATTAAAAAATGACGGTAATATGTACAATTAACCGTACCTCTGTATGTGACTTCTCATCTACGAAAAAAAAAACTGCAAAAAAATGTCTACGAAAAAGAGACAAGGTAGGTAGCTGTGCTACCTACTACTACAAATGTATGTGTAACACACTGAGTATCGAAACTAATATTGGAAAATTAATATTTAAAAAAAAAAAAAAATTATTTATACAGAATCATATCGTCGGTGAAACCAGAAAAGTGTGTAACTCCATATTAGCAAATTTTACAGGAGAGCATTAAAACCTCATACTTTTGAAGTTATTGGCATGATTTGCCTGAAATTTTCAGAAATGATATTTCGTAATATTATTTATATTTCAAAATGATTCAAAATCAAAATGTTGCACAGTATTTAATTTTCTTGGAGATACACACTTTTCACTAGAAATTGTGACAGGTGCTAAGGAGTTTCACATTTTTCTGACGCTGTTATCAGTCCCGGGCATAAGAATCTCTAGGTTCTTGTAGGTTTTTCCTATAAATTAAGTAATAAAATATTTAAAAAAAAACTGAAATTTTTCAAAAGTAAACAGTTTTAATTAGAGATGCCGCAAATAGTGACTCGGCCGAATACCGAATATTCGGCCACACTCGTCGGTCGATGTGTATCCTAGTTCACGAAGATAGGCGTAATCGTTTGCTACCAACGAATGCTGAAAAAGTAGTTTTTATTCACCACAACTTACCATTAGTATATTTTAAATACTATAAATACAAATTTTTGAATAAAAGAAAACATTTATTGTATGATAATAAGCCATTTTTATTCTCCATTTGTTATTCGGTATTCGGCCGAATAGTTCACAACATTCGGCCGAATACCGAATATCAAAAATATAGACCGAATAGGACGAATGTCGAATAGTGGCCGAATATTCGCGGCATCTCTAGTTTTAATATACAGAAACGTAAACATCTTTGGTCTTATTTATAAACGTTGTCTAACTTTAGACAGCTGTCCAACTTTGGAAAATGTGTTCAAAAACCTTGTTTATTGTTATCGTAAAGCTGCCTACCTTATAGACACCAGCGAAGATGGTCTTAACCGTAAATAATTTGATATTTATTTTTAATAAATAAAGCACATTTCCACCAATTTGAAAATAGTTAGACAGTGTCTAAGTAGACAAAAATCTAATAAATACGACTGCTTATTCATAAGTAACAATTACAAAATAAGTAAGTAAGGAATTGAACTATAGTAACGAAAGAAAAACATTTTTACAAAAATAAAGCGATCTACTTTGTAGTAAAAAGAATTGCATCATAGAACGGATGATAATCTTTATTTGAACGTATTTTTTTTTTCTTGATTCTCCTTCTTTCCAAGAATAGAGCGGGTAATGTTTTCATATTCCAAGGGATTAGTGACAGGATCACAAAAACAAAATGGAGTTTTCATAAAAACTTTCGATAACAAATATATAATTCATGCCGGTAACACATTTTTTCTGTGTGCTTAAGTTTAGCCCGGAGAATTGAAGAAATGTATTTGATGCATGAAAAGGTTTTAAAAAAGGTATGGTAAAGATACCGAAATTTGTATGGAACTGACTTTTGTAACTCCTTTTTTTATTTTTCGCACAGATTTGTGGGAAAACCATACACGTATGGAGTTAAAAAATGATTTGCACTGCATTTACCGTAAATTTCATATTTAAATAATTTAATCACAAATATATTATTGATTCAATATTGAAAAGTTTTTAAGAACACGATGCCACTTACACTTGTACTACCGCATAGTGGGGAGATACACGGTTTTCTCACAAAATTAAGTGGTCTTGGAGTTACACCATTTTCTAATTTGCCGTTAGAATAATAACTATGAACTTCAAGGGGATTCCCAGTTTAAGAAGCGGTAGATATCAGATTTGACTAACAGATGGCATTCAAATTTAATTTTCAGAAAATTTGGAGTTACACACTTTTCTGGTTTCACCGACGATATGGGTCAGGGCGTGCAGGTTTTCTTATTGCACACTGTACCTGTGTAAGGGGGTTAAGTGTCTGTTTACACAGGAGATGTAAATTTTAATAGAGTGAAAAAATGAAAACTACGAGGGATGAATTTATGTATAATCGAAAACAAAAAACAGAGCCAAAATTTTGCAAAAGCTAAGGCCAGAAAAGTAAGTTTCCGAAAAAAAAACGTTTCCCCTCTGCCCATTTCTTCGCTGCGTTCTAGTTTATGGTATATTATGGTATGAATATATGCAAACATAAATGTTTGTTACTGAGGATTAGGCCTACCGGGGATACCTCAATAAAAAAAAAGCATTGATAGTCTACCTTTTGGGTAATGTGAAAAAGTCTTATGCATGTTTAACAGTGTATAAAACGTCTTTTAGTTTTTTAAGATCTTTCCAAAACTGAAAACATAAAAATTTTACGTATGTATGTACAGTGGTGGCCAAAATAATAAGAGTGAAATTCTGTTACTACAATTTTATCACAAAAGTCTTTATTTTTTGAAAAAAAATATTAAAATGCGCTTTCTACAAATCTTGCACAGGGCGCAAGTTTGGCTGGGGCCGGCCCTGCTTGCCCCAGTTTCAAAGAGTGATAGAAAACTTATTACGGAGAATTAAAAATGTTGTAGTATGGATTTATGTTGTAACTATTTTTTTCTTATATTCTGAAACGGTAAAATTAAATCTACCATCCATTTTGATTCATCAGCTTTTGTTTTGGCATTTGGCTACACAGTTTCATTATGTATTTTAGTGAAAGTAGTCGTACATTTTACAGTTTGGTACAGTTTTGACATCAGTTATGATGAAATTATCACAATGTCTACATCACAGACAAGTTGTTTAAATAATCCGCAGTAACTAAAAAAGTTACTTTTGTGGTAAATATGTGTTAAAAATTTTAGAAAATCAATCATCAAAATCAGTAAAAACAGCTTATTTTGATTACTTAAAGGTGAAAATGTGTACTTTAGACAAGCTGTTGGTGCCTAAAACTGTTTGCCAAAACGGTGTTGTTAGTTTGCGACAATGGTCAAGTGGAACAAGACTTTCATTGTTGCTAAAATCCCTGACGATCTGGCGAAAACCAAAAAATCAATATGATGATTGTCATTTTTGCCTTGTAAACCAAAACTAGAACTACAAATTATGCAAGAAACTTATTATTATTATGATTACCTACTGACTAAAATTTGGTGGGTTCACTGTTCAAGTTTTCAAAACGTTTTGAATTTTGAGTAATAAAAAGAGAACTTGCCAAGTAAACCCACCAAATTTTAGTCAAAAAGCATTAAATAACAGGTTTCTCTCATAATAAATTTATAGTTGTTTCAATATAATTATACTTTAAATATTTTATATTATGCGTTAGAAATTATTATTAAAAACAATAGCTGAACTTGAATATTAATTTTTTTCTATTTAATTTGAAGCAAAATAAATACGTATATCTATTAGCATCTCAACTATATAGTCTATTTTAGGGGCCAGCTATAGCTTTTATTGAAAACCATCATTGGAATCTTTGTTTTTAAGTTAAAAGCAAAATTAGTGATTATTTTGATGCCAATATAAAGCTGATGACTCAAATATTAATTCTTGCCAATTTTTTTTTTAATTTAGTCCAACCTTTGACATGAAATGGATTTCATTATTTCAATGATTGAACTACCCTACTTTACTATTGATCATTGAATCTTTTACGTGGAAGGTTGGCCCAAAATGAAATATTTTTTTGACTAGAAATAATTAATGAGTCATCAGCTTTATATTGGCATGAAAATATTAAGTGATGTTGCCCTTAAAGTGTTTCAAAATAAGAAATTAAAATTTTCAATGATGAGTTTTAATGAAAGCTATAACTGGCCCCTAACCTGGATTTCTATCGGTGCTATTTTTATAAGCTGTTGCTAGGATATATTATTATAATTTTGCTTAATTGAACTGTTTTAGTTACTTTATAGATTAGAGAATAAAAAAACACGCATATTAAAATAAGAACTTTACGTACTTCAAGATCTCACTACTCTTCACGACTGACTTTGTTGCATACAGGTTTTTGTATAGAACTTGGCTTTTTTCCCAATTACATATGTTTTTGGTCTGATATCACTCTTTTTTGCAAATATTTGTGTTTCTGCTAGGCCAAAATCTCGAAAGTGATATTGGGCAGATACCACGCCCTCTAAATGTAAAACCTCTAATATTCTATTTTTTCCTTTCTATTAACTTCTAGCCGTATACCACTCTACCAAGTTTCACCAGTCTATAGCAATTGGAAGTGCTCCATATAATTGATTACAATTCTGAGAAAGTGGGTTGATACGACATTCTTGCAACACCGACTGCAGATCTGTGTTTGCAACTGCGTTGCGTTACTAATCTTTTATATATTTTTTAATCTTATTTCATAATGGATATTCTCAATGCTCCTGAGTCCTGGAGCTGGACATCCGGTGACGAATGGCCAGGCAGAACATTTTCACACACTGGCGTAAAATTTTATGCTATTAAGTTATAAATAGGATTTTAAAATTTTAAACGAGTAAGCATCGTAATATCTTTTTAACATTTAATTTAAGATAAAATCACCAAATGCCTATTTCTCATACTATTGCTACTTTTTTGTCATACTTACTCCAAATGTCAATTTGACAATTAAGAATGTAAAAGTGGAGTGTTTGCTTACTTTTTTTTGCGTGAACTGTCAATGTTTTAGACTTATTCACTGTTCAGCTGGAGATGATTTAGAAAATAGGTTTAGTATGATATTAGTTACAAAATGATTAAAACTAAGAATATTTATTTATTTTCATTGAAATTAAAATAAATTACATCCGGAATTAGGTTTTAAACTGTGTGAATAATATGAAGTTGACATTGATATATCGATTTCTATAGTGATGCGCGTTATCCTACGCATTAAAAAAAAAACCTTGAAAAACTGGCCTAGTATTTTTCTTGGAAGACCTAAAAACAAGTTTAAGTGGAAAAATAATGAATTTAAATTTCAAACGCAAAAGCCACAAGAACGCTTGATTTAGTCTTATTAACATATTTATAGACATTAATGAATTCAAAAAATGACTTCAATGTATTACATTTATCAAAAACGTCATAACCTAGAAATAGATTCCTTCCGCCAGTTGCACATAATGTGTGGAACGTGGATGTGTAGAAGTAATTATTGTGTTACGTTAGAAGTTACGTTTTATTTATGCAGAATCTCCATCAATGACCATTTATATAGAAAAAATGCACCAAGTTTGGGGTTATATTATGTATGTATAATGCCATTCTGACATTTATAAGTCTGTCAAGTTTTAATTTAAAACTAAACTACATATAGTGATATATAATAAAAATTTAATACTTTTGGTTTATGGATGGTGAACAATGAAAATGTTAATTTATCTTCATATAATATTTCTGACATTTTCTATTATGGTAGTTTGTAGGTTAAATAGTTTCATAATTTTATTTTAAATATTCACGACTCGATCGCACGAACTTGCTCTTGTGGTTAACAACTGTAATTTACCTGGTAAGATTCAGCAAGCGAAATTTCCGTTATGGAATGGAACACAATCCACAAGTGCTCGAGCAAGCATCAATGTAACCGACTCGTACCCCCCCCCCCCCCCCCCTTAACCATGACAAAGGGGTTACAAAGCGTGTTTATTTTTTAAAGTAGTGTTAGTTCGGGTCCCATTAAAAATGCACGGGACAACTAATACATGCTCATGCAAAAGTTAACATCCGAGAACTAACAGCTTGAAGGGTGAAAGAGAACAAAGATTGACTGTTTGGTGCATGACGGCATCATCGGATCTTATTTCTTTCGAAATGAGGAAGGACTACAGGTATAGAGCGATGATAACCGACTAGCCAGAGCTTGACAACATCGATATATGCGAACTGTGATTCCAGCAAGATGGTGATTCATGAAATACAACCGACACAACGCTCAAGGTTGTAAAGGAGAAATTTAAAGATTGGGTAATTTTACAGCGAGCGTTAATCTATTGGCCGCTACCGCGATTATGCAACTTGACACCAGTCAATCTCTCTGGGACATCGTCAAGTTATTAGTCAAAGCTAACAAGCAAAACACCTGGACGAGCTCGAGATCAATATTTGAGACGCTATTGGCGAAATAACGCCGTACATATTAGACCGAGTTATCAAAAGCCGAGTTGGCCATTTTAATGATGTGCTATTCCATACATTACATAATAATAACCTTAATTTAACTTCAAAATAAATAAAATTTTATATTTCACACCGTTATTATTTTATTTAAATTTCTTTGTTATCGTTCTTATTTGCTCACCCTGTAAAATTACTTTCAAATTCAAACAAGTTATGTCTGTGATGTATAGACGGGTTGGTGACTTTAATCTTATTTCAATAACGAATATTGTTCTGAAGTAAGTAGAGTTGATATCTGGAATTGTTACATTGTATTTACCAGACATGGCATCTTTCTCGTTCAAAAACAAAATATTGTAAACCAGTAACCGAAAAAAAGATTGGTTTGCTACAACAATAAACAATGAGAAAAATTCTATTAGTGACTAAAGGGTAAGTAACGTGCATATTATAAGTTGTGCAAATTATGTTCAGCTGAGTTTTCCACATTGGAATTGAAGACATAAAAATACACAATGAAAAGAGCTATATTGGCTAATACAAATGCAGCATGCCTGAACGCATCGTAAATACAGCGTCGTACCCAAAACACATGCGTATACTTTTTAATATTTAAAACAAACATTTCCAATCACCGCCAATAATTTTAGATTGTCGATTAACAACTATCCATTGCTGCGCAGCAAATGAAGAAAAAGAGACGTCGCGCAACGCTAGGCTGCTGCAGCTTTTGAGTTTGTCAACTCACATAAGGATAAGAACCTGTATTTAATTTAGCTACAAGATATGAACTTGCGTGGAAGAAAATGCTTCGAATTCCACAATTCCATCACTTTTTTAACTTCCCACTGGAAGTTATTGTAATTGGTCCGATTTGTCGAATTGAAAATTTTGACATTTCTCGACGTTTCGAGGTCCCAGGAATCCGAATCCATTATTTTTAGAGAGATGTATGTGTGTGTGTATGTACGTTCGTACGTTCTTGAGCATTTCTATCGTTCACTGTATCTCGAGAACGAATAGAGATATCGACCTCGAGTAAATTTTATTTTACAGATAATAACATCACGAAGTGCAGAAAGGGTTCCCAAAAAAAATCAATTAGCGGTTTTTTATTACAGCAATTTAAAAAAAAAAAAGTGGTAAAAAATGTTTCATCTCGAATATTTCGAGAAAAAAAAATGCCATCGACTTCAGGTTAATTTCATTCTACACATTAATGACGTAATAAAGAATTGAAAGGAATTTAAACAAAAATCAGCGGGCAGTTTTAGAAGAAGAAAATACTAAAAATCGTTGAAAACAAAAACTTAGAAGCCGGGCCAATTACATAGTGACGTAGTCAATAACTGATAAGATTTGTAAAATTATTCAATTGACAGTTTTTTTTTTTTAAATCAACAAATTTTCAAACTCAAACCACAAACAAAAAAATAAAAAAAAATGTTTTCGACTCGAATATCTCGAAAACGAACAAAGCTATCCGGAATAATTTTATTTTACACACAATGCTGTAGCTATGAAAAAAAAAATTAAATTTTTTTTTTTTAAGCAAAAACATTTGCTAAAAATACCTACAACTTAAAAAGTTGAAAAATATAATACGCCCCAAATTTGGTTTTCCTTTTCACTTGATCGCATATTGAACATTTGATAAGGTCTTTTAAGATTTTGAATTAGGAATTTCCTTATAACAAAATAGCATTGGGTGTCTAGTTGCCACGGGCACCAATAGGAAGTTACCAGTGTGGGTCGCACTCAGCCTCTTTTTTTTTAATTCCGATTGAGCCGATTTTTGGATCCTGGTGTCCAAATTTTAATAAAATTTTATTTGACAGCCCTTGGAGAGGACGTGTCACTTCATCACAAGAAGTATTTAGGTAGTACCGCTGAAATTTCTTTTTATTTTTAGGGGGAATAGCGTGAGATTCGATCCCCGGGATCCAGCGGCGCGCGGCAGCCTGACAGTCCAATGCACTAGAAATCATGCCACAGGGTACTAAAATATATTTTCAGTTCAAATACAGGCGCGCGGCAGCCTGACAGTCCAATGCACTAGAAATCATGCCACAGGGTACTAAAATATACTTTCAGGTCAAGTACAGAATAAAATAATGTCACAAGCAATCGTTAAACATTGTTTACATTTTACTTTATAAATTATTCTTAACGTTATTAACGTCGCGTCACACGCATATGTATATGCAAACATCTTTTCCTTCCACAAAGACTTGTTTCACCAATCACCAGTCATGTATTTCTTATACATACTAATAATCAACAAAAACCCGTTTTAAGGGTATTCAAGAAAACTTTTAAAGCTTAAATTTTCATCGACTTACAAACTGCTCTCGCTTTCGCATTAATAAACATTCGTGCACCGATTGAACTGTTAAGTGATTCGAAATTGACAAACGATGATTTTGATGGTGAGTCACTCTAGAAAATCGACGGGCTTCAGAGGAATTTCCCACACCAGTATAGTTGGCATTCAGCAAAGGAATTTCTTTTTGAGTGAATTTCAACCCGTTGGGAGACGAGTCTTTTTTACGGTTAACCGGCGAAGAGTGTAAAGATCGCGATTTCCTCTGAAGAGGCGTCACTTCGGAGAGTGGAACATGATCAACAACAATACTAGGCGGAGGTGTTCGTTGCTGCAGATTCTTTGTTAGAACTGATAATCTTGATATTGATGGTGATGAATCAACTAAAGAATATCGGCGAAACATTTTGACAGTTTTGGTTGGACGTCGACACAACCAACAATAAAGAAAAACCGTTGTTCGCAGCAGAACACAAGCAACGCACGTCTAACCATCAGCGGATTTTAAATGAAACTGGTTTGGTTTTGGTTTCGTTGGGCGAGTGTTCATCACGAAAGCCCGATTAACCTCATCAACACCATCTGGTTGAATTTTGTTTCGTGAATCGACTGAGAAATAAACGAACTCCTACTTGATTTATAAGCCGAATGCCGATACAAAAAGAACGGGCAAAAAGCCACACTAATAATAATAATAAAAAAAAACATTATTACAATTTCCTCTGTCGGTTCACGAATGGGATGGGGGTTTATTTCAAACAGTATAACTTACAACTAGTTTTAAACTTTTTTATAAATAAGTTCATTGTACTAACGCTGCGAAGACATATTAAGTGGTTATTTAAGTGAGAGTTACAAAAATATCTGACTGTTATTTCAATGATAAGATATCTTTTTTATTTGTTTTAATTATTGAAAATATCTATTTTATGTAACGACAAAAAATTCGTTTAAACAAAATGTGACTTGTGACATTCAAAGTTGCAAAGAAAAATACGCTAATTTCCATAGAACCTTTTAAAGTTTTTTTTGTTGCATAATACAACTGAAATGGTGTTAATAGAATTCAGATTTAGAGCGCAAGTGAAGCATAATTTAACTGGTGATTGAGAAAGAGAAATCATTTTTTTTAAAGTAGGTAAAATAATTATAAATTTATATTTAGTGGAAAAACAAAATAATTTTTCTATAAATTATAAAGCATACCATTTTTTTCTTGATTCTTATAAATGTAAATTACTTCGATAAATTAATGAAATTCTCGTTTAGTGAAAACAAATTTACGATACAAATGATTGATTAAAATATAACGAAACAGGTCCGCTTAACTGAAATTAGATAATTCAATATTGATTTTAAAAATTGAATTTATAAATAATTACGAGACCAGTGTTTTCGTTGTTTTCGCAATGTTTTAAGAATATTTTTGTAAGTACTATAAATATTAGGACCAGACTGGAGACACGCCAATTAATATCAGCTATATCTAACAGTTTTCCGTCATTATAAAAATAAACAAAAATTAAATCCTCCCATTAAAAAACTGTCAAACTTTAAAAGAAGGAGAAAATACTCTCAGAGAGAGAAAACTTGGAAAAAAGTTAACAAACGCAATGAACCACGCCGCAATGAAAAATTTTAAATTGTAAAATTTGGACAAACTGTAGAACTACCGATTGCGACACGCCGAGCTTAGCCGTAGGTGATTTGCAATCAATATGGCAAATACCGACATTAATTTTTTTTGTATACGAGTATTCTTAGCCGACGTCAAATGACAGACACTGACAGCTGTATATTTGAAAGTTTTTACACTCCTTGCACAAAGAAATTTGTGTAGCAGAAATTTGCAAGTTATCCTATGGAGGGGAAATTATTTGCGCAAATTGTAACTAACGTAGTTTCAAATATTGATTGATCTGTCACCTGTCACTTTGAAGATTGAATTGAAGTATGTATTTAGTTTTTCATTAAAATTCTATTAATTTTCAAGATTTACTATGTACATAATATTAATCAGACGTGTTGAAAATAAAGCGTGCAGTTTATTCAAATATTTAAACGTATAGTTAATGATGTAGAAAATTTAGTGTAGTTAATCGGCCAACCCTTTTTAATAGAATATTTTTATTTAAAATCTATTTTAAATAACTTAAACATATAAAATAAAATGCAATACAAAAAATAATAATAATTTGAGTGGGAAATGACGTTGCCGTCTGCCTGACCGAATCGCTAAAAAGTTTAAAATTGAATAATTTTGAAAAAAATCTGTTTCTAATACTTATAAAAACATGACATAAATAATTTATAGAATTTTAAAAATAAAAATTCGGTTATAATTTTATGTCTTTAGGAAGATGCATTTTCTATGAATATGTGAAGGGCAACACAGTTATTTCCATTAAGGATTTTCTTCGTTTGTTCCATTATCAATATGATAACCTTCCGAAGTGAATAGCCTTACATATCTGTAAATAGTGGCAATATGTCCTAGTCGAATGTGTCTTCTTTAATTTGGTTTTCATAAAGTACTTACAATTATTTGTTATTGATTTTTAAAATGGTACACAATTGAAATTCAAGATGTCAGAGATTACATTTTTCCAGGATGTATTTAAAAGACTTTTAGTGGTTGACAGTTTTTGTTCAAGGTGTAGATTTAATTTAATTTCATATTTGTTTTCAAAAGTACTCCTAGATATTTATATTGTTTATTCGCAATATCTAGAGAACCCTAAGTCCCATAAACAAAATTTTACCTCAGTTTTGTAGAAAATAAATTCTATACAATTTTGCTGTGCAAAGTTTTACCGAGAAATTAGAAATAAAAAGCGGCGTTTTCTCGAAAACTAAAGTTACTAAAACGCGAATATCTTTGATCAAACCATTGAAATGGCTCTAATAATTTACTTTAAATAAAGAAAGGTAACTCTGTTTTTATACACTACACAGGTACCACTTATTTGAAAACAGCTCACCCATTAGTCTTTGTTGAACACAGTATAATAAATAACTCTTATTTTATCGGAATCTCTGTCCAAGGGGACTTAAGGAATACAAAATATTTTTAATACAAATAAATTCCTTGGAAAAATCGCAAAAAAAACATCCTTAACTTTGAAAAATATTGTCCGATGACTTCACCATCTCACAGATCGCACCATCAAACTGTGCATTTATTCACAATTAAAAAGGTAGTGATGACTCGTTAAAAAAAAATTTTAATGAAAACATATTCGAGAAGTTGAATTTGTTCTTTTCTACAAATTACCGAGAACAAAGTGTGAAAACCTTCGTTGATCAAAATGTGAAGAAACATTTGATTGAGACGAAATGTACTTATATGAACGGATTTTTGTAAATATGTACATATGTAATAATAATTATAATTTGAAATAATTCTATTTTACTTTTGAATAACCATCAAAACATTTTCACGAGTTATGTAATAAACTGTAATAATTTAGTACAGATTAAGATTTTGTCATTAGAAAGTATTTAAGTGAATTGGGTGGACTCACCTTACCCAGACCGAAAACTAAAAGACAATCACTTATGACTAAGGTTCATGTGACATCACTTATCACCTTATAGCCAATTCCACTCCTACTTTAAATCACTTTTATGCGGGATATACACACGTCAAAATCTCTTCAAGCATGGGAGAGTGTATTAGTGAAAATCCCACACGTATATGTTGTGTGTATGCTTGAAGCAAAATCAAAACTTTTTGATTTTGCTTCAAGCATGTACAAAAGATTGGCATCATCGAAAAAAACTTACTAACACAGTCTCACATGCTTGATGGAGTGCTTGAACCGTGTATATGCCGCTTTAAGATGGGGGTCTGCTCTTAAATGTTTGTTTTGCAATTTTACTGCAATAGAGTACAAACATTTACCCTTGTTCTGAATTCCGATCGGTTGTAAAATCCTATCTTTTTCAAATTCTAGGTTTTTTGAAATACTTTTCGCTTTCAAACTTTTGGAAATGCGGATTGAGTTTGCTTTGATTTTGGATCAGATTTAAAATTCTTAACGTTTGGAATTTTCATATCCGAATTGAAACTGGCAAAATTTTAAAAATGTTGTTTCAACTGCAACTTTTATATTCTTTTTTTTTTATAATTTACTTAATATTTTTTAATAAATTTCAAGTTTCGAATTTGGTTTGTATTAATTTCGAAAGAAAAAAAAAGTTTAAATACTGGCTAACGTTAAAGTAAAATTCAAAACACCTTTTTTAAATCCGTGCGGAAATCAATTTCATTTTCGGATTTGATTCGGAACGGAAATCAGAACAGGGGTGATATGTTTGTACGTGATGTGTATAATTCAAAAAAATGAACCTTCTTTTGCGAAAATTTAACTGTTTTTATTGATATTGTTTGGTTTATTAAAATCTGTTTTGTCGTGTTACTGTCTTTTATTCTTCTACTGTAAGATTTGGACTTCAAACCCACAAATATGACAAGAGGCAATTTTGAAAAGATAAACACAACATTCTTTATTTAAGTTTGATACATATATACCTATAGAAAACGAACATATGAATTTTTTGTCGCCAGACGTCATCTAGTCAATACCTTACCTCCCATGTTTAAGTTAATTAATTACATTTTTAATTTAATTATTTTTTCTTGTGTTAAGGTACCTACTTTAGGGCAAGTCAATTATGATTTAAAGAATACAGAGAACGCTAACGGAAAGTGTGTCCCTCGAATGTACATATCTACTGTATCTCGACTTAAAGCTTAAACATAATGTATGAAGTGATTTTCTTGAACCTTTGGGCTGTTTGTATAATCAAAACCTTCATAGATTAGCATTTCATTAGTCACTTCAAAAGAGCTTAGGTATATCAAACATAAATATTTTTTCGAGATTTAGTTCGGAATTAATTAAATCAAAAAACTTATGTGTCCAAAGGTGTAATAATAAAATAATGGTTTGGCATTTCAACATGAATAGACTGACGCCTGAATAACGCTTTTAAATTATTGTGAATGAGCTCGAAACGAGATTGCTGTTGATCCCTATTTTCATAAGCGAATCTTGTTTAGCGATGAAGCTCACTTTTGGTTGAATGGATAGGTCAATAAACAAAACTGCCGTCTTTGGAGTGATGATAATACTCAAGGGTATGTTAAGACACCATTACATCCACAAAAACTGACTGTTTGGTGTGCTTTATGGGTTGGTGGAATAATTGGTCCGTACTTCTTTAAAAACGATGCTGGCCAAAACGTTACTGTCAATGGTGACCGCTATAGAGCCATGATTACTGATTTTTTCGTTCATCAATTGAATAACCATGATGTGCAGGAGCTGTGGTTTCAACAAGACGGCGCAACATGTCACACAGCTCGTGCCACAATTGATTTATTGAAGGAAACGTTTGGTAACCGCATAGTTACGGACCCGTAAATTGGCGTTGGATAAAGTCATCGAAAATTGGACCTCCAGATTAGACTACGTCCGAGCCAGCCGTGGCGGTCATATGCCAGAAATCATATTTAAATTATAATGCTAGAAGATTATCTTTCGAATAAAGTAAATTTCATGTTAATTTAAAAAAAGAATCTTTGTTTTATTCCATTTCAAAGTTCTATACATCTAAACAAAACACCATTTATGACTTATTAATAGTTTATTAGTAATTGATGAAGTATCTACGCAAGATGACAACCACAAATTGCAATTGTTCAGATGGAATAAGGATGGATACTACGTATCTATGTATGTACATATTATGTACACCACAATGTCATTCGCTCTGAATGTTTTCTGGTAGGTAAAGCTTATTTTACTATTATTCCAAAGTAATTTTTCGAATTTACTGACAATTTTAATTATTTATTTGTCATTTCAGAAATATTTGTTCTATGTATGTGTAAAAAAAAAACAAAATACTTACACCCCTTGAATCACGGAACAAAATGGCGGCATGATATGGATCCAAGGTACCATCTCCTCTCAAGCCTCGACTAGCTCCAAGCGATGCACGTCTTTTTTCTAAATCAGCAGAGGCACGTCGCATATGAGCACCTATAAAAGGGAATAAATGGCATCAATATTAATTTCAAGCAATAATGTTGTTTTTGTTAATCTATAATTATATTTGTTCTGAATCAAAAGTAAGTACCAAGAATATAAATTAAATATTAGAACCTATTCCAACTCACGTCAATGCTAATTTAATAATTCAGATGACGTGTCAAATTAAAATAAATAAAACGAAAAACTAACATCGCAATCTAGCGAGCATCGGGCTATGTCGCTTTGTTTACCTTCTTTGACAATTTTCTCGTAAATCTTATAGGTGGCCTCGCAATCATTTAGAATCTTGTTGCGACTTATTAGGTTTGCATCAAGACTCTTGGACCGCATTCGGAAGTTCTCCTGTGGATCATTAAGCGGTGACGTGCATGCACTAGTCGACGAGTCATGAGATTTCCGCGGCCAAATGTGCACCTTCTTACCGAAATGCTTTAGAATTTCCTGAATCGAATGATGATGATGATTATGATGATGGTGGTGATGAGGTTTATGAGACTTTGGTGAAGAATGCTCGTCGTTGCTGATACTTTTGACAAAACTACTATTATCGAATCTATGTCGATAACATGGACTTAAGATCCCATTTCCATCTGTTTGTGAACTTTTGTAATCGTCCAACGAATAGGCAGCTCCGACCCGATGAAATATGGAATTAATTGATGGCCGTTCGTCACGGCGTGATTGGCAGGCACCTGTGTGAGTGAAATACTGAGGACCACTCTCGTATATGTCATCGAGATCATGTGGAAAGAAACCAGTTGATATCGGAGGGGAGTCACAGCTTTCGCTACGAGTATATCTGCGAATACTCTAGAAAATTGGGTAATAAAAATAGCAAATAATATTATAAACTTATTTTATCTTTACATTGTAGAAGCCAGGGCTGTTGCTTCTTTCAAAACAATTTCGTCGCGTTGATGGGGTACCGCGGCGACAACTGCCACCCCCATAACTTTCGTAGGAACTACGGCAGTAAGTTGAGTTCGCAGAGTTTCTGTTATGACTTAAGCCACAATCTGGCACTGGTTGAGGTAGTGAGGATAACTTTTCGGGCCTTTTATCTAGAAATAAAAAAAAAATATGGAAAGCAAATTAACAAATATTCTTTAATTTTAAGTAGGTACATACGATAATCCTTTAAACTTTGTTAAGTGATGCATAGTTTATGTTTTTAAATTGGAAAATTGTTGCTTGACTAATTAGGTATTGAATTTTCACAGACTTACATATGTATCTGATATTTTATTATGGCATCAGCAAATTTAAAGAGCTATGGATCATGGAACCATCACATTTCCACGACGAGAAAGCAAAAAAAAAACCTTTTAAGTTTAAGTTTGATCCCAGAAGAGAGCATTGATCTAAGATCACCTTAAGGTGTCTAAAAAAAATTAAGTGAATGATAAAATAACCGCAATATAAGTGTATATCTCTTTTTCCGAACGAAAAGTTGCAATTAACGTCTAATATATCCATTTTTTCTAAATTAAAAGCAATTAGCCCACATTCAAAATAAAATGCTCATAAACAAGGATCAACAAATAATTTTACACAACATTTTTGGTAGAAATACATTAACTATGAATTAAATTGGAATTGGAATGATGAGAGATAGTAGTACGTACCGTAGGTACATTGTTTGAGTAACACTAACAAACATGTGTATTGCACCAATTTTGTTTATGGGGCGCGGCTTCTCCGGTGTTAACTAAACCTAGTCTTTGGCCAAGGTTTGCTTTAGGAATTTCAGATTTCTTTGACATCTACCACAGACCCTAGCCTCTAAAATCAATCATCGACCGGATCTAATGTATGGTGGAAGTGGACTATCCTAAAATGTGATGAAATTTGGACGTCAATCTTTAGTACTTTTCGCTTTTTGGGATGAAGCTGACTTTTTGGAACGTCTATTCTAAATCTATTTTACATCGCTTTAAGGGCTAGGTATGACCCTAAAATGTCGCTACTTCTTTGTTGATTCTAAAGCCTGGGGTGGAATCGGCTAAGGTTATTTGTGATAGTTCACAGTCACAAAAAACAGATTCGGTCTGCGTAAGGTGATTGTCACATGTGTTCTATACATCAATGTTTTAGTAGGATTTTTGTCATTTTGACGAGACGACTGTTTATTTGTTGAACATCTTCCTATTTGAGAAGACAATTTTACCAAGGGAGGAACTGTGAACTTTTAGTAAAAGTGGTCAATTTAAACTGTTTGAGTTTAGTAACGACTAGAATCGCCCATCTATAACCAATGGTACAAAACTCATATGATTTGTTTCAATTTTCATCGTTTCTCGGCTAATTTTATCGATGCGAGAGTTACAGAACATAGGCCCTGCATAAAGATGTCATCAAATTTAATGGAAGCAACGTCAGTCAAGAATGTTATTCCATTTCCAATTTTATCGTTATAAAATAAAAAAGTGTGTTAAAATCCAAATAGTGTTGTTTTCTTTTCGGAAATAACTTTTTATTAAATAAAAAAAAAAATAATAATAAGACTCTTCAGACAAACAGTTACTTTTTTGTAGAACAACTATCGGAATTGCGGTGAAAGGAAGAATGAATTTGTAAAATCGAAAGTGCAAAAATGTGAAATCTACAGCTATTTTTAGTAATTACAACAGACTGTAAAAAATACAATAAGTTCTGTAGGTCTGACAACCACAAAACGCAGTCAATCTAGGTATGTTATGAGGGGTAATGATACTCGGAACTCGGTGGATCCATCCCAAGTATGAAGGTAGGTATGCGTGAGGAGTAAGGGTAAGGAGGGGCCCCGAACCAACCAGACTTCTGAGTGAAATTCAGAATGTTCTTTAGTGCCAAGGTTGAGGTGTCGCCTAGATTTTCAAAAAAGAATTCTTCGACGGTAAAATGTTCTGTTCTGACTAAGTTGGGCATTCACAAAGAAAGTCATGAGCCCTCCTCCACGTCTTCATCCTGACACCCCCTGCATAAGTCATCTGCCCATGTGGGTACCCATTGCATAGTGACCAGTTAGTATTCCAACTAGGATTGATAATTGAGGCCTGCCCATCATAAGTAAGTATTCTGTTTTTTTTTTTATTAGAGATCTATGGCCATAGATTCCTTGAAACCCCACAAGTGTTAATTTTTACCATCTGTCAATGGCGGTTTTGAATGCATTTTGGTGAATTCTCTTCTGTTTTTTTGAGTTACATAAGTACCGAGATCCAATGATGACCCGCTTCTGGCCAATTCATCACTGTGTCCTGGAACCCATCTAAGGGTAACTGTGTTCTTTGCTCTGAGTAATCTCAAGTCGCTGCGCCAACGGCCTATAAGTTTTCACTTTCTGATGATTGTGGCAATAGCTTTAATTGAGGCCTGGCTGTCTGTGAAGATGTCGATATTTTTATGAACTATTAAACATGCCGTGAAATCATTAGCAGCTTCGCAAACTGCTAGCACTTTTACTTGTTGACATATTTATTAGAGTCTCTGGGTTAAAATCTAAATAGTGTTGAAATGTTTGAATATCTATGTCAGTGAAGTTCATTATAGTTTCGTGACCGCAGCGACCTCTCTTCTAATTGCTATACTGTTTAAGTCTAAGAGCACTTTGGCCGCCGACTCCCTCGTAAAAAAATCAAGTGGGGCTAGTGAAACGCAAGTTTCTAGGGCTGTTGCTGTTGGTATAGTTCCGATGGCACTGGTTGTACCAATGCACGCTAGTCTTTGAATTTTTGTCACGATTTTTATACGTTACGTACGTTAGAATTAGCCTTATTATGAATGTGTTCACCCAATGAATAGTTTTAGGCACAGAATAGATGTGAATTGCAACAAAAATTTATGCGGTGGTGAATTCATATTTTTGCACTAGTGTGCGTTAAAACATGGACACTAGTGCAAAAAATGAACTAACTCACCACCGTGTTTAGCTTGTAGGCAAACCAGAATGACTGCCGAGCTTTCCAATCTTTATAATTCATAATCTCTGGTTTTAGGGCTTTTTTGCTACAAGTTTAGAATGCTATTGAGGCCTTTTCTCGTTCAAGGACCACAACAAGATATTTGGCCATACCCGAAATCCTTAGTAGTACATCGTACACCCACCGGAGGGTGGGTCTTTGTTTGGAATAATATGTTTCCTTGTCAACAAAACTAGTTTTGTCTTCAGTAGGATAACATTGAGTTCGCATTTGGTCCCCCAGCATATGACACGACATCTAATTAGTCTTTCTAAGGTCTTAAGAAGAAAGGAGGATAGGTATGTTGTTCTGTGTATAAACAATAATAATAATTTATTTTTGTCATTGTTTGCGAGTAAAAAATTGCTGAGGTGGGTATTAACTTTTTCAAAAAAAAAACACAGATTATATTATCCGACGCGTCGGGTAAACAACTTCGCGTCGCGACGGCATAATCAAAACAGCTTTTAGTCTAATTTAAGGTAAGGTAATATAACGTAATATGCAAAGTGAATTCTTCGGATATTCGAACAACACCTATCTTTTTGCTTGAGTATGAAATTCAATATCCGATTTATGTACATACATACATACATATATGTACGTATCTATAATTTCTCATCTCATCACACTTTATAATGTATATTTATTTACTCACCATGAGACCAATTCGGAGACTTTGAAGATTTTGAAGAACTTGACGACGAATCTGATCCCAAACTGCTAAGTCGTCCAGGACCTTCATTTGAATCATTACTAGAAATACCGTAGCTATGACTACTCGTCGGAGATTGTTGCCAACGATCAGCACTTAGTTGTTTTTCGACCGCATGTTGTCGATAGAGGTGTGTTATTCCATGCATTGTTTTGAGTTGAAGGTAGTAAATTTAACTGAAACTTGACAATCGCCTTCTTTTGAACTTTTCTTTACTTAACACTGACAATTAAAGTCACATTCTCTAAATTATTTTTTTTTTAATCACTTAAAATCTGCAATTTATTGCAGATTATCTTCAATCATTATAGATATGACCGTACTTATAAAGTATAAACCACAAAGCCCCAAACATGAATACATATGTACATATATACCGACAATGACAACGAATACCCCCGTTGACAGTCGATGATGATGATGTGGTGTAAACTGCAGTAGTAGGTAGGTTGAATGGCCTGAAAGTAAGTCAAAGATTTAAAAAGGAAAGCAAATAATAAATGAAATATAGACAAATAATAATATAGAGAAGGAAAATAAATTATTGTTGGTATTTTTAGTTCAATATCAAATTTTTTTCTTGCTCTTGTGATGTCTTATTTAAAATACATGGCATTACACTAAAATAAATGACAGTTGATTAAGTTTAATTACCTACCATTATTATTATTTTTTTTTTTTTGAGTCAAATGTTTGTTTTTAAGTTATAAGAAAAATAAATGATGCTGCGCCGTCGGAACTAAATTAGAATTTCAATTAAATCTGAGTTAATTTTTACCTCCTAATTAAAAGCTCTGTTCATTGCCACTTTCATCTTTTTGGTCAAAGCCAAACATAATGCCGATAATGGGATGAAAATCGCATACAAAATCGTTCGGATTAAAATTAATTATTATACTACAGTGGCTGAGCAAATAATTATGGCCGGTAAGATGCGACAAAAGGCTACATCGTTTAAGTTGATTCGAAATGAAATGAAATGGTTCGAAACACGTTTTTTTTTTAAATCTCATTTTACTCGTGTTAAGATCAACAGAGAAAGCATTTAAAATTAAAAACTTACTTATACGGTTAAGAGGCTCATGTACTCGTTAGTTAGTACTATGAAAAAATCGAATCTTCACAGGAGGTGGGCATCCTGTAAGGTAATTTATGCCCATACTTTTTAAAAAAATCAGTAATTTCAATTCATAAGTTGATGAAGAATTAATAAATCAATATTAACATGCCTTTCATATACATATGTATGTATCTATATATATAAATTAAAGTTTGGTTTTGTGTACGTTCGCTAACCAGCCAAACCGGTTGACCGATTTTCTTAATTTTTTTTTTATTAAAGAGGAATAAGGGTAGAAGGTTTAGGACAAAAAAAATTATAAAAAAATAAAGAAAATCTTTTAAAAAAAGAAATGAAATTTCAATTGGTCACATGGGTCACTGATTTGAACATTATTGAGTAATTTGCGCAATTCAAAAATAATAGAGTTCGTGGTGCAGTGGAAAGATATCCGCTTTAGGCGTGAGGGGTTTCAGGTTCGATTCCTGTCACCGGCAACATTTTTTTTTTAATTTTTAATAATTTTCTCTTTTTTTTCAACACATTCGCTGCAAAACAAATAAAAAAAAACTATTTTTTTAACGCCCTGCGAAGCAGGCGGGGGTTTTGCTAGTGTATGTATAATGTTTGGACCTACAGAACCTGGATCCGATTTTCATTTGAACGAATCGGCCCAAGGAAGACCTTCCATCAGCGGAAATCGAATGAATTAATGTTGTATTGATTCAATTCGACTTTTATTTATTAATTTATTTCATAGAAACAGGGATGAGTGGGAGTCCATACTTGTGAGGCGTATGCAAGATGAGGGGTGTTAGAAATAGGGTAATTTATCGGACTTACTACATTTTCAATTAGGGATTATGGACAAATAAAGCGTGGTCGTGCCAAACTCTCAACGTATTTTTGTTCAGCATTGTTTGACATTTTATAATGGAACCACTTAGCTAGGAAGGGACAAAACAACTTAGTTTAGTTGTCATCCATAATTGTTAAACAACAGTTTGGTCTGATGATTTATGGTCTGGTAGAATCATACGTCCATTTTTTTTCAGAAATGAGAACGGCCAGTACGTTGGAAGTTGATCCCAATTTTGGTCGAAAAACCATCTTTAGCGAAGAGGTTCATTTTTGGATGAATGGGTACGTGAATAAGCAAAATTGATGGATTTGGGACGACACCAATCCACGCGAGATTCACGAGGTGCCAATGCATCCAAATAAAGTTACTGTTTGGTGTGGATTTTGGGCTGGAGGCGTCATCAGTCCGTATTTCTTTGAAAATGATGCTGGCCAGGCCATCACCGTCTACGGCGATCGCTATAGGTCGATGATCACCAACTTCTTGTGGCCTGAATTATAAAGATAAAACCTTATTGAAATCTCATATACAACTTGTTTTATTCAATTTTAAAATGGACAATTTTAATGGACAACCCTGTATATTATCTAAGTATGTACCCATGAATATGTTGTAAAAGCGATTCTGCGATAAGACTGAAAAATTTTCTAGTGACAATAGCGAAAAATGTAAGACTAACTCCAAATATCACTTTGACAATTAAAAATGTGAAAATATTAGGTTCGTTCGCGTACTCGCCAAAAACTACCCAAAACTACCATTTTCTACCAGATTTAGTCCGAACGTGTTCGCGTACGCACATTTCCAGTAATTTCTGGCAGAAGAGAGCGCTCATGAGGGAGAAAATTATTTCTCCTTCTTGCCAGTTTTTACCCGAGAAATTTCTTCGAGCACAAACTGGTAAGTTCTGTGTTTTGTCAAACTTCAATTTGAAAGTTAAGAAACAACAACAAAAATACAAAATGGCTGTTGTTTACATTTTTATTTGTTTTTAACTTAAAGCAGTGCATTTTATTCTTGTTCGTTCGCGTAAAAAATTTAATTATTTTAATAAAAACAAAATAATTTTATAATAAAATATTTAATTTAAAAAACTGTGTTTTTAAAGTGTTTTAGTGTATTTTTAGTTCTGTTCTCACAAATTACGTTTCTTCATGGAATTTGGGATTTACGAAAAAAAAATTACGTGATGTTCTTGTTAAGTGTGTTTTCATTCGTACCTAAATAATTATAATAATTTATGAAGTTATGATAGGAATTTTTGCTTTTGTTTACTTTTTGTTGACGTTTAAAAAATTGCAAATATTTTGGTTTTAGGCGTTCGTGTATTTTCGGACAGTTTCACTTCTCTTTGAGAAAATTTTACCCCACTTCTCTTTGAGAAAATTTTACCCCACTTCTCTTTGAGAAAATTTTACCCCACTCCTCAAAATTTGACAGATTGCCATTTTTAGTCCGGTAAGTACCCGAAAAAACCTATTATGTTTGCTTACTTGTTTGAAAGAACTGTCACTTTTTTAGGCGTGTTCAGATGAAGTTAAAAAATGTTTAAAATTAAAAAAATTTTAGTAAAGAACTTGAAAGTTAGTAAATTGTTAAGTAGGTATCATCCTAATACTTAAACATCAGGGTGTTTAAAATTTTGCGCCAATAGTCTTAGTCATAGTTGTATTGCGAATTGTGGTTATCAATAATAATGCATTTTTTTGTATTGAAAATCACGGTTATCAAATTAAAAATTGATATTTTATTTTACTTTGGAGACAAAGGTCTTTCGCAAGCTTAAGTATAGAAAAATCATAAACAGTAACTTTGCAATTATAAAAATATTTTCACTTTTCTTATCACTATTATTTCCATTATTGACCTCAAAATTGCAATAAACAAGCCATTGACTTCGATTAGATTATAATCGCCTTTTTACAAATAAAATTGTCTGCCAGCTGCCATATGCAAACCAAAAATATCACCAGAATAAAAAAAATCTCTAGGTTAATTTGAAAGATTATTTTTATTATACAATTTAAGGTTTAAAGTAAAACGTATTTATCTCTATTTCGTTTTCTTTTCATGGTTGTTCCTTAAAAAGAACCATTGAATGACTAACTAAACTAACAGACGTCTATACATACGATTTTCTCACTAATTACTCGTATAGATACTTAGAAAATTGTAATCAGAACAAACGCATCGATCAGCATCGAAATACAAATAATAATTAGTTTTCTTATCATTTTTTTTTTGTTTTTCCTTTGTTGGCATTTATTGAGGGGAAGGTCACGTTGACAGTTTTTGTAGTCTCTATGATATGATAAAAGATCGAAGCTACATTATATACATAGTTGTAACGTAGGCTAGCTCCAAATGGTTGCCATGAGTTGTGCTCTGACAAAGAAAAAGTTGGAACAAAATATGTACTGAAATATTGCGAAAACTGCTGTAACTGTCTGAATTTTAAGATGCTATTATTTTATGTTATGTAGGTATGTATAATAATAAGAATAACAGATCACCGATATTTGATATTATCATTTTATTGAATACAATTTTGTTTTGATTTTTTTTATCATTTAAATTGATACGATTTTTTTTAGGAAGAATAGGAAATTGAGTTTGATAAGCAATTCAATTGAATTTTTATTAAAATACCCGGCAGCAATTTTCTCAATAATTAATATCGGAAATGTTGCGCAATGGTGCCGACGCTGGTGAACTGGCCAACAAGCAATCTCGCCATCAATAATTCTGCTTGCTATGCTTCCCAACCGAAGGTAGTAAGCAGGTAACTTCGAGCGAAGTGCAAAATCTGGTGCCTGATATTAATGCCTCACAACCACGAAAACTTATATACTCTAAACGTTGTCTTCAAAAAAAGACATGATGCTAGCGCCCTCTTCAGCACGAAAAAAGGTTGCCGATAGAACTGAACTTTGAATTTCCTACAAAGCAGCCACAAAGGTCACATGAATATGTGAATAACCTCTTATTGACATACACGAAAGGAAAAATATGATTATAACTATCTAGTGATCGAATGAAAACATTATAAGATACGAAAGGAACAGCCACGAGAGACCTTGTGTCGTTTACAATACCCATCGCAAAATACACACCAAAGCTTCAGCAAAATTGGGAAGGCTCCTATATTGTTGTTGCAAGACTCAATAATGTTGTTTGTACCTACATATCGTAACTAATTGATACCTTTTTTTCTTTTTAAATAACCTAATTGGGGGAAAATATAGCCTCCCTTTCATTGTCTATTTTCTTGTTATGATCTAAGATTTGTGTAGCATTTTATAAGAAACACTTTGTATTTACTTCATAATTATAAAATTAATATGGAAATAGAGACGGTGGGGTAGCCTACTCTACATATGTATACGACCTTATAAGTTATAATGTACACAATTGTTTTGAACATTTCAAATTTTTGTTCGCATACGAACTAGGCTCTAAGCAAATAACGGGTGATTTTTTAGCTGGTTTGGTTTTGGCAACACTGGTTTTGACAGCTGACGTGTGTTTAGTACCTTGTGTCACTGTCAAACAGCTTCAGTTTGGTTTGCAATTTAACCATGGATCGTCTTACAAATGAACAACGCTTGCAAATTATTGAATTTTACTATCAAAATTCGTGCTCGGTTCGAAATGTTCATCGCGCGCTGCTTCCATTTTATGGTCGGCATTCTCGACCTTCTGAGCAGTCTATTCGGAAGATTGTGACAAAATTTCGCACCAAATTTACTTTGTTGGACATTAAACCACCAACACGTTTACGTACTGTGCGTAGTGAAGAAAATATTGCGGCCGTATCAGCTAGTGTGACAGAAGACCGCGAAATGTCGATTCGGCGCCGTTCCCAGCAGTTAGGCCTTTGTTACAGCACTACGTGGAAAATTTTGCGGAAGGATTTGGGCGTAAAGCCTTTTAAGATACAGCTGGTGCAAGAACTAAAGCCAGCCGACCTACCACAACGCCGAATTTTTGGTGAATGGGCTCTTGGAAAGCTGGCCGAGGATCCGCTTTTTTATCGAAAAATTGTGTTCAGCGATGAGGCTCATTGAATAGGTTGAATAGGTACGTAAATAAGCAAAATTGCCGCATTTGGAGTGAAGATCAGCCAGAAGCATTGCAACAGCTACCAATGCATCCCGAAAAAGCCACTGTTTGGTGCGGTTTATGGGCCGGCGGCATTATTGGGCCATATTTCTTCAAAGATGATGCGAATCGCAGCGTTACTGTCAATGGTGAACGCTACCGAGCGATGATAACAAACTTTTTTTTGCCCGAAATGGAAGTTCTTGACTTGCATGATATGTGGTTTCAACAAGACGGTGCCACATGCCACACAGCACGCGAAACAATGGCGCAATTGCGAGGCGAGTTTGGTGAACAGTTAATTTCACGTTTCGGGCCGGTCAATTGGCCGCCTAGATCGTGCGATTTGACACCATTAGATTATTTTTTGTGGGGGTATGTCAAGGCTAATGTCTATAGGGACAAGCCCGCTTCGATTGACGCACTGGAAGCCAACATCCATGCATTCATTCGTGAGATACCGGCCGATATGTGTGAAAGAGTATGCCAAAATTGGACTCAGCGGATGGGCTACCTGAGACGCAGCCGCGGTCAACATTTGCATGAAATTATCTTTAAACATTAAATTGCAAGGTTCAAACTATCGATTCAAATAAATATTTCATTCATTTTTTCGAATTTTTTGTGTTTTTTTTTTTTTAAAGTTCTAAACCTCTTAAAAAATCACCCATTACAAGCAAGAGAACGATACTTGTCGCTCGTTGCATAAGCAAATTTGACAAATGCAGTTAAATACAGAAAAAAAAACAAAAGCTTTCACAGCTGTTTTGAAAATGTTTGTTTGTCAACCAATTTAGGTATTGTGAGTTTCGAATGAGTTTAGAAATGTGGAACAAAATACAAAGACAAAATCGAATGTGAGACACAAAAGCATTCATCTGCCATCTCCCGATTTCCCACTTATTAATTTTGTTTTACAATTATTATTCTTTTGCACATATGTATACACATTCAGATTTCAGATATGATGTGTCTGCCTTACTTGTCGGCAGTCGTAATCGGCACTTCTTGATTCTCTTTTGATCTCGCATACCTATATTGTATAAGTTTTTCTTCATATTCGTTTTCTGTTTCACTTAATGGTCATATTTGTAATTAAAAAGGAAAATTAGTCATTATTTTGATGCTAAAATAAAGCTTATAATTATTTAAATCAAACAAAAATTAAAATTCAATTAAAGCGGATCTAAAAATTCTGTTTGTTTGTGTGTCTATCTAAGCTACACCTACAACTTTTGCTTTAACTTTTTTCTAAAAAAAAAAAAAAATGAATTCTGTCGTTTCATTTCAACCTACAAATAAAAAAAAAACATTAGTTCAAACTAAAGATACTATTTAGGATGTCCCTATAAAGCATCAAAAGAAGTTGGCATAACAATTTTCACCTAGCCTAACAGGACCTTAACAAGAATTTACAGTTTTTTTTGCATTTCTATTCCGGATTTTGCAGTTCACCAAGTAGTGGGTATAACCCCTGTACTGCTAACTTCACTGTGAAGTTAGCAGTACATGATGTTTTTTCAACAACCACGAAAGCTGGGAATTTGGAGTAACGCTTCAAACTTGCAGTTCTTTTTGCAGTTCCAGAAAAAAAAATAGAAAAAAATTGTATGTCATCAGCTAGAAAAAAATTTCATACTATATCGTAAAGTTCACTGTGAAGTTAGCAGTACATGGTGTTTTTTCGACAACCAGACATGCTATCACTTTGAAATAGGTATCCAAATTTGCAGTTTTTTTTGCAAACAGAACACAACGTCGTTCAAGGCGCTGCATCGGCTGGCTTCGCAGTAGTAGCGCATTCTGTCACTCCAATTTTCCAAGACCTTGTTTGTAGCTCACGGATTACTTGGATGATATTGGCCTTAAGTGCTTGAATCGCTTCCGGATTGTTGGCATAACATCAGTCCTTCACGATTCCCCACAAAAAAAAATTCCAAAGATGTCAAATCGCAGCTTCGAGGCGGCCAATTGATATTGCCCAGACGGCTGATAACACGATTTGGGAATTTGGTACCCAAAAGATCGATTGTGCCATGGACTGCGTGACATGGCGTGCCATCCTGCATGAACCAGAGGAAATCCATGTCTTCAGTAAAAGAAAAAGTCCGTTAAAATGGAAAAATGGTCCAATGATGCCACCACTCCACAATTCGCACCAAACTGTTACTCTCTGTGGATGCATTGGCTTCTCGACAATAATGTGCGAGTTTTCCGAGCCCCAGGTGCGGCAATTTTGTTTGTTAACGTAGACACCGAGATGAAAATGGACCTCTTTTTAAAAAACGCACTGTTTGGGATACACAGCACTCACTTTGGAAATAAGTTTTCAATATTTCCCAACGTTGTCCAAGCGTTAAGCGACTCATTACGTTCCGCGGAGGTATGCTACAGGCTACTGAATTTCTGTCAAGATTTCGAGCGGAAAACATCTACTCCAGATTATCCAGCTATCAAACCCATCCCTGACCACTCGTGAAACTGGAGAAGCATCAAAGGGGTATTTATAGAGCAGTTAGTATAGATCAATCTCCAAAACTCCACTAAGGCTTTGGCCTCCCTTCTTCTTTGATTATCCAGTTCCAGTAGCGGAGAAGACATCGTCCTGATCCAAGAACCATCCATTTTTTACACTCACACTGATGCACCCTACACATCACAGAAAAAACATTGTCCTATATTATGCACAACACAACTGCTTTATTTTTAAATTATAAACCACATAAGAAAACCATGAGTTCCTGAGGTAATTTCCAGTCGAAAAGTCGCTTCGTCTGCAACATTTAACGGTTTTTATACTCTTTCCTTTGACTGTCTCTGACTTTTCCAAACTACAACCGAATTTTGAATTCTTTTTTATTTAAACAAGAACAGTTAGAAATTTGTATCTACCATCCAACTTTTTTCTGTGTGGATAACGGTTTTCCCGCAATTTATTATCAAACACATTTTGTAAAACTCATGGTTTTCTTCTGTAGCGGTGATTTCACGACACCCTGTATAGAATAAACATTTGAATTGTACATACATATGTACATATGTATGCACATACACGACGACGGTGTAATGTATGGTATTTGATTAAGCTAAATTTCTCTGTTTACTATAATCACGTTGTTTAATAGGGTCCAAAGATGACGTTTTTTAGTAAAACTATCACGTGCAAAAAAGTAATTAAAAAAATTATTTGTATAATAATTTAATAAAATTGTTATGAGACGACTGTAATTCAATTAACAAGAAGTCTAAACCAGTTGTATCAGGTATTTAACAAAAAATACACAAAAATGTCATTTACTTTACAATTGTGTTAATACCTAAGGTTCCTAAAATATAAACTGTTTTTTTATTATTCAAGACAAATAAGAGAATAAATTTAAAAAATAAATTAAATTTTGATTTAAATCAAAAACTTGCAAAACAAACAGAACTATAATATTATATAATTAAAATAACAAATTTAGACATAAAAGCTTACTTATTGAAGCTTAATTTAACAATAAACATGTGATTTCTTTTTTTATTTTGGTGAGAGAAGAAGCAATGCATACTATAAATAGCTCTTCTATACATCTTTACTTTTTTATTTTCTTGCTACTATTTCAAACAACTTTAATGGACGTGACAATAGTTGTTTCTATTGCAAAGTCTAGCAGTAAGTATAAGCTGAGACAACTGAGTCAATCTATTTTGAAAACTTTGGCCTTGCTTTACTGTTTATATGCTTTATTGTTGAGAACTTTGTTATAATTTGTTGTATCCAATAAAATAAAGTAGGTATACGACTGTGTTGTACGTGATTGTTGTTCTGGCTTAAAAATAAAATGCATAATATGTTATTATCTAGATTTGTATTATGCATATTTTTATTTTTGAAAATTATTTTTCAAAATGAGAAAAATTGAATATTGGAACAGATTATTAAACACAAAATAGATTTTTTGTAATAATAATAATCCTTGGTCTTCTAACCGAAGGTCTCGTATCGACTTTAATGACGCAGTGACAGTGTTCGTTTTATGTCCAGACAGATAGGTAAGGCAAGGATACCAAAACTAGTTTTTACATATATGTAGCTCCAAAATTCCGTCATTGGCGGACGGTTTGAAAATCGGTGAAGAGATGGTGGATATCAATTTTTACGTCTTGGATTTTCTTCAGGTTTTACAGGAGTTATATAATTTGATCGACTGTTGATTTTCCTGGCCTAAACGCACTGACCGACAAGTTTGTTGACAAAATGTTTCAATAATATGGTATATAAGATTTTATATTTAAAATTCTGAAGATCAATTTCTCTATAATTGACGCAGTTAATAATGTATCCCTCTTTATGGATCGGGCAAAAAGTGAGATTGCATAGATCAAGGTATACATTCTTCTTCTAACCTAATTGCTGAAATTAGTTGAAGTACATATGCTAATCTACATATCCAGCTGCTTTTAGCAGCTTTAATGCTCTGCAAACCTTAAATTAAGCAAGCAGACCATTCATTTTTACCAAAATTTTGTTTTGTCAAGTATTTAATTAGAATTTATTAAACGCCTAATGATACCATCACAAAAACTTTGTTTTGCTGACCTTGCTCTGTTAAATAAGGGACATATCTACCCTTCCCTATTGAAAAATCATTTACAATATAACAAATAAATACATAACCCTTATTTACTAAAATCTATTTCACTTTTCTTTATTTCTTAAAGAAATATTTACCCCCGTATATTAATAAACGCGATTGCGCAACGAGTTATCTTTAACTCGTAGATTAAATGCAAAATGTCTTTAGTAAAAACAAATGCCCATTAATTGACGTTTAGTGACGGTGAATAAGGACCCAGGTATAGCGACCAGGAGAAGTTGAAACATCAAGAAATTGAATACTTTTTCATGATGGTTGTTTACAGCGAACAAGAAAAAAAAATAAGTCATTTGGCGAGCCCACCGCAAAATTTTTCGTATCACAATCCACACGAAAAAATAAATAGAAATCGCAACTCAAACGATGGAACGGTTAGCTTTAATTTTTTTTAATGACAATCAGCTAGCGCGAAAAATTAATTTCCATCTGGAAAATAAATTATTGCATTTTAACGAAAAATTAACTGTTGAATTGAATTTTTTTTTTTTGTACAAAAAAAATCGATTGCGTTTCAAATTTAATGCAACCCTAGTAAATAAAATATTTAAAAATGTTTCCTGTTTCGTTTTCCTTACCGCTATAACTAGCGATAGTTTAAAAAGAAAAGTATAAAATTTCTTCGAAGGATAATCCTTACACCAAATTTGATCCGAAGCAAGAGTCCAGCTTGAGTAAAATTTGACATAAAGTGGGATTGTTCTCGGCAGCGGAGCTATTTGTACATATTTTTAGCAATGTCGAAAATACACTAAAAATACGCAAACAGATTCGCAGAAAATAAAAACATTGCACATAATGTATGTACTTGTTTTTTTTTATAAAGGCGTAATTTTTTGAAACATTGACTTGAAATAAATATCATCACAATAGTTTATTTTTACAGTCAGAAATTAATTCTTTTATTATATCCTCAAGTCAAGTTATTTATGAAAATTTTTTGAAAAAAAATATTTTCAAAGTTCCCCGTTGTTTTTTTCGAATCAATAACAAGGACAGCCATTTCACACCACCACCGGTGCGGCTTGATGTTATATCTAATTAACGTGTTTATAAATTATAATAATTCATAGATACGGAGTCTTGGTTAATGTGCCACTCTGAAAAGAAAAAAACAACAAGACAAAAGATTTATTTCTAAACGATTGATAGAGAAATTATTTTAGAGTACCTATACTTAAGACCAGTTTCTATGTAAACACAGCTGCAGAGTTATTTATGAATAGCAGGTTGTGTCTAAACTGCGTGTTATCTTAAGACACCAGTTAAACTATGTCTGTTTTCGTTTTCATTTGGCAATCTCCATTAACTTTTGGGGAGTTTTAATAAAAGCCGTGTTTTAGTGAAAGTGTATAGCAACTCAGCAAAATATTTTGCAAACAATAATAAAACATTTTTTGTTTGCAACAGGTAATTTATAATCACTTTGTTTGTTATTGTTTGTAATATACATACATATTTGAGAATATAAGGCAAATTTATGATAAAGGATATGTTATACTCCTATGTTTGCTTAATTTCTCGAAAGCCTTTGACAAGGTTGACCATAAAATCCTTTGTTAGATTTAAAAAAAAAAAGAACTTGTCTGGTTTTGGTAAAAGTGCGGTTCTGAGGTGTTTTTTAAGTGAAAGGTTTCAAAGAGTTGTATATATCTTCCAATTATTTTTCAGCACTTCTACCTGTTACGCAGGTTGTGTCACAAGGACCAATTCGCGGCTGAATTCTGCTTTGTATTTTCGTTATTATGTCATCTGTCTGTCGACATTCGACAATACACCTTTATGCTGACGATGTGCAGCTATACTTGCCCAGACCAATTTCTGAATTAATTGAGGTAAAAAACAACATCAATGAATATTTTTCTAGTACTCAGTCCTGGTCAAATGAAAAGGACTTGCTCCTTAATACATCTAAATCTAAAGGTACCCCAATATATTATAAAATACCACCTCATAGCAGTTTTTCTGATATACTCCTATCCAGTAATATACGAAAATTGTAAAAATTGTAACAAACCAAGGCTTTGTTAAAAATTATAACTTAGCAGCATACAAATTATGTTATTGGTCGAGTGTATGGATGTCTATGCAATCTATGGGTAACTGTTAGTTTAACTCCCATTTCTACATCTTCCTCTTTCATTAGAAAATTCATCATCGAAAAATCCAAAGCCAGAAGTTCTTCCTGTAAGTACTAGTACCCGAAGTGTACCAGAAAATATTGAAGAGCAACCTTAAAAATAACTTCTTTTACTTCCTTGTAGTTGTCAAGGTTTTTGAGAGTATCACTATCATTTTGTGGAGTTGATACAGAATCGAGGACAGTCATCCAAACCCTAAAATTCATTCTGAAAACATAGTGGCAAATGTCAAAAATTCCATGTTCTGGTATCTTAGCTTCCATCCATTTCCTAATTAAGAAGATAGATTTTGGCATTTATTTAGCACGGTGTAGTCTAGACGGTGCTTTAAATGATATAATTTTGTGAGGAACTCGTCGTTAACACACAATAGTCAGTTCCAGAAGTTTCTTGTATACTCATTTCGTAGTTGGAACTATAGCAGAGGTTTAATTAGCTGTGGTTATGGCAACTTTATTGGACAATGCTGTTTGGTAGTTTTTGCGATCGATTTTAATCCGAAAACCATATAAAAATCAAAATCTCTAGGCCAGAGCCTGTTGACGGTCGAAGTTATTACATAAAAACTTCTTCCAACATGAACTCGTAGATGTCATGACGGCATGTTAACCAAACATGTTTTAATCCATTGCTTTCTTTAGATGAAAGAACACAAAATTTCATAAGCGAATAGTCTTTTATTCACAAGTTTAAAACACTATAAATGTGAAAATTCAATATATGTACATACATATGTACATATCCTTATTGATTTCATTACTTTCTAAAAGCTTGCCATTTTTGTATTGCACCGGGCACGGTAGCGACATCTTAATTTTATCCAATTTTGATAATTTTTTTATATAAGATTGTTGTATCTCAGAAACACCTTATTATAGTGTATAATACATACGCTACATCGGCAACACCATTACAATATCATTCGCTGTAATTTTCACTCAAATTATGAGGTTATATACTCAGCTCTTGGGTATATAAGAAACAAACATATCATGTAATAAAACATTCCGTAATAAATCATTCAATTATCAGAAAAAGATGGAACCCACTGACGAGTTGGACATAGTAAATTCAAAAGTTGCAAAATAAGGCGCACCCTTATAACTGTTTTATCACTTCCTGATAATTTTTTGATGCAAACAAATTATGGCTTACAATGTGTAATAGAACAAAGTGAGGCTATTCTAATGTTACAAACAAAATTTTCGTTTTAGTGTCTACAAACAAAACACAACTCAGAAAGTTTCTTTAACTTTAAGAAATTTGTTAAAAAATTCTCTTTATCTCAAAGAACATTTTTTTTTATATATTTCCTCATGTACAAATCAAAAAAGTATTTAAAAAAAAAAAGCTAGCTGTAAGAAAGTCAAAGAGTGAGGCTATTTAAATGTTACTGACTGTAATTTAAAAAAATGCCAAATTTATATCGTGTTCAATTGGATTTTTGGACTCTACTCCTTTTTGATTCCAATGGAATAAGAATATCGACTTCCCAAATTTACACACACACACACACACACACACAAATACACACTTCAAAATTTCGCAATTTAACAAAAAGGGTTCTTCAAGGGTAGGTACCTATATCACTTTTGACAAGTAAGCACCTACTCCTTTATGAATTGGCAAGAGAAAAACACTCCGACAGCCAATCGAAGGTTTTTGGAGTGAGTGCAAAAGGAGAACCTACTACTACTCCGAATGTACAAACAAAAAAGACATAAGGATTTCTTAGAGAGGAATAAAAATTTAAGAAATACATCATACCTACATAGGTAACTAATCAGAATGCGTTAAGAAGCTAAAAAAAAACACTACCTCTTGATGTAACATTACTTCTAAAAGAAAGCCTTTTGTTATTTTTAGATTTTGAAATTATTCCGATTGGAGTTCATTACATACATAATATCTACATCCAAAATCTTTAGTTTGATAGGTATATATTCTATCGACCAAGCTTTTTACTTATTAACTGCGTCATTGCTGCTACACATCCAACCTTTTAGTTTTTCATTCAATTCTTTATTCAGTAGAATTTCGTATATTTCATGTTATAAGTTCTTTGGATGTAATATGATTCCACCTCACAAACAATAACATCAGCAATGGCCAAAGTAAGGAAAAAGAACCACCAAAAACATCATATCTACCTACCTACTATACCTACCTATGTATTGTATTGTGTAGGTATAACTTCTAGCTTCAATTTTGCACCTCATCGAGTTATCTAACTCCCGCTATGTCATTATAATGTAGGTATGTTCATAAACATCGAATATAGACAAATTTTAATGAAAATGTTGGACAAAATTTCAAAAAATAAATAAGCTAGAAAAATTTGTTGTTATACTATGTAAAGCTCATCTCATAATATTCAAAGAAAAAAAACTGATAGGAAAGTCAACTAAGAGAAGGCATTTTTTTTAATTTGAAAATTAACACCAAATCGTCTAGGACCTATTTGACGTCACATCCTTACCTACATTGTATGTGATGTAAAATGCCATCAATAAAATTATAATTAGGTACATATATGTGTGTAATAATTATTAAATAAATAGTAAACAAAATTTAACGAAATTTGTACCCTTCTTTAAAAATTGCCTTATAACTAAGCAAATACAAGGTAAAAAAATTTGATTTTTCAAACTAATTGGTTTAAATGTATCAGAAATCCATACAACTGACCTTCTAAAAGGTTTGAACTTTCACTTAACCTCGTCATCAAGAACGACTGTCACGTACGAATGTAAGAATATAAATTTAGCAAAGAGGATTAAAGTGCTGTTAATATTAAAGACAAATAGCTATCACCTTATACCAATATAATGTAAGACTAAAAAAGCAAACAAAAATAACGAGGAAATACCTATAATCAAGGAACAAAATTAAACTAAAATTTAATTGCAAGAAGCACTTTTGGTCAACTTTTTAGTTTCAATACTCCTCTGTGACGGACGACCCGACTATGATATAGAATGCTTACACAGCGTGATTGAGTTGGAAAAAAAACTGCGCATTTATTTTTAGTCCAATTCCAATGGAATTCGTTCTCCACTCCGCTGTCAAAAAAATTATAAGAACATGACAAAGAGCAAGAACCACGGATAAGCGGTAAATCCAAACAAAAATAAAAATGTCAACAAGAATAATACAGAAGACCTTCTATACCAAGAGTTGCAATAAGATTGTTTTTCTTTTTGCGAAAAATAAAAATTAATTAATACTCACCAATTATAAAATAATGTAGGTATATTTTAATTTTTTATTTCAAACAATAATTTTAAAACACCTTGAAAATTTGGGGGCAAACAACACCATTCATGAAATTAAACTTAAGGACCTAATTGAATCTGTAGGTATGTAATAGGTATTTTTAAGCACTTGAAAAACCTGATTCTTCAATGTTTATTATATATGGGCAAGTCTTAAATCAAAAACAAAAAACAAACACTGATTAAACACTGTAAAAATTCTTTTCTTTAGTATTTTTCAATATTGTCGTTCTTAAAAGAACCACTCACAAATCATTCATTTCTATTTTGCATATTTCTATTAAGCCGACACGTGTAAATCAGATACATTGAGACAAAACAGCATCTAAACTAGCCGGCGGATGAAAGTAAACTAAAGAATTGAAAAAAATACTGTCATGTTTGAAGCTGTAGTAAAACACACCCTCTAGATTTGTGTTGGTGATGGTGTGAATCAAAATAAAAATAAAAAAAAAACAATGATAAAAGAAAAACAAGACAAGAACAATAAGATAAAGAGAAGGCCCCATGTCATGTGGTGATAAGTAAGTTCTATTATTTTTTTTATTTAAATAAATATTATACATACCCATTTGTTTTTATGCAAAGGTATTTGAGAATAAACAAGAAAACAGAAATGATAACAAACAACTTATGGAAAAGGTTGTTGTATACGAATTATTTAATTGAAAAGAAGTAGGTATGTATGAAAATGTAACCAAAGCAAATCGTACAGTTAAATTTATAACATATATATATTGTATTTACATAATATATAATGTTTGCATTTAAAGCAAAGATGCATTCTTATTAGAGCTGGCTGATTGACAATTTGTATGAAGGCAACTCATACATTGAAAAATGGAGTTCCCACTTGTATGAAATATTTTACAGTAGAGCAAGCAATACCACTGGACAACATCAGACTAATTAATATGCATAGACTGATTCAGAAAAATTAAAATGTCTTCGATTTTCAGTGCCACAAGCTTTTTAGTTCGGTTTAGTGAAATAATAAATCAGGTTAAAATTTTAGCCCTCAAGATTAATATCTATTTAGAGGTCGCTCACCGTTAATTTCTATTTTCCATACAAATCGTATGGGAACATTTTGTGTTTTTGCTTCCTTATTTTATAACTTTAGAACCGTTGTAACTCTTAAACAACAATTAGACATGTTTATTTATAACTCTTAGATTTTTTATAAAGTTTATAAATTCGACGATTTATGCATGTATAGTATTTTGTATACACTACGTGTGTCGGTGCACATTTCTTTCTCCGTTCTTGATTTAATTTTGTTGAAAAGATGACTAAGCGTTTTTGTTCGATTTTTGGTTAGATTGCGGCTGTTGTATTCCGTTTATTGTCTTTTATAAGTTTCCTGATAGTTTGGAGGTAATAACCTCAGCCGTTTATTAACAATATCATTTTTTTTGCGAAATATTAGCTGATTTCGATTGGATAGCTATTGTTGGGCAGAATTACCCGCGTCACTCAAAGCGAATACTTTATTGACTAGGTAGGTATATGAATATTTTTGGTTGCATCTAAAGTTGACAAGCCTTAAAATGTTAGATTGTAGGTATTTCATGTATCAAGTCATCATAAATTACTTACAGCAAATATTTCGTCTACATACATACGAGTATGTACAATGTACATATTTGTGAACTCATTTTAATCAAAGATTGACCCATGAACCTATGCATTTATGTATGTATGCTGTGTTCATAAATTAATTTAAAGCATATCTGAGACAGGGGATAGGAAACAGAAATTATAATTTCGGACTTAGCTCAGAACTTTTCGTAATATCGTAAGAATATCATAAGAGCGACTATTTAGAAAAAAAGGTAAAAGTCAAAAATGTATTTTTTTTAGTGGTGGTTAAAAAAAAATTCCATCCAAGAAAAAACGTTAGAGGTGCAACCAGTGTTGCCGGGAAGAAATATTTCAAGGTAGTACTGAAGCCAAAAAAGAGGAGTATTTTGAAAAAAATAGTAGTACAGACATTTTTTAGTCTTCAAACTTTATTAAAAAAAAATCATCAAGAAAAAAAATCAGTTACAAAAAAAAAAACATAAATAAATAAATTATTAATTCTAAGAACAAAAATAAGTAAATATCTTTTCTATCACACAAAATCTGTCTTGTGGCAGATAGCGTAGTGCATAGTTATATTTGCCTTTTTTTTGCCTTTACCTGCTCCAAGGAATCCAATTTCACTAAATATCTATACAATAAAAGTTTACTTTGAATTTTCCTAACAGGAATTACAATATTTCAAACATTAATTAACAAACCTTTTCATTTTATTGAACTATACATACAAATTTACGGAGCTCAAAAAAAAAAAAACAACCACCAAACCAAAATTTCAGGTAATGAGGTAATCATAAAATAAATACCGAACTGACAGATGTAAATTTAACGTAGACGTCCACGCCAACGAAAAACAAAAACAAACAATTCCCTTTTTGACGACAGTTTGGAAGATTAAGATGCTGCCAAATTTGATTTAAATTTGAAGTGAATTAAATTTATTAAGGTTAACATTACACTTTGCTGCAAGTGTAAAATATTTTAGGTCTTTAAAAAAAATAGGAGTACGAATGTTAAAGGAGGAGTACAGGAGTACGGAGGTGTTGAAAGGAGTACAATACTCCTATGGGAGTACTTTCGGCAACACTGGGTGCAACTACATTTTTCCCTGGAGTGAGTAAGTTTACAGCTTATTTTTTTCTTCCAATATTAATTTCTCAAAGAGAAAGTCTTATTTAAAAGAGAGCAAGTTGTTTAAGAAAGATAAAAAATATTAGGTAGGTAGGTACCTATAATTTAAAAATAAATAAAAACAGTAGGTTTTTTTTTTTTTTTTGCGGCGGACGTTTGAATGACTTTATATTCCATACTTAATGTATTAAAATGTTCTTTTAAATAAAAACAAATTCATGACTTGATCGAACGAACTCGAAATCGGTTAAGTCGTTATCGATAAAAACGCTTCTACAGCAATTACTACAATTAATTACAGTTTTTGGCAATTTTTTTTTTTACAAAAATGCAGACCATTATGTACAATAGTACAGGTATGTAGGTACGTATTTTTATTAAAAATTGTCAGTGCCGTTTTTCGAGATAAGCTTTATAGTAAGTACAGGTACCTACCTAGAAATTATGAAAACAAAACATTTCGGAGTTTAACATTGATATACATATGATAAAATTCTCTTTTTTATTAAATTAAATATTTAATTCAATTATTATTATTGCAAGAATTCTACGCTTTCTGCTTGAGATCCAAAAATAATTCTTTTTAGTGAACAATCTCGGTACAGTGACATCACTGTTTTTAAGGCAATACCAAGACCCTCAAACAAATTCTACACCTCATCCAACTCATACCGTATTTTATCATAAAATTTATTTTGATTCTAATCAATGAAAAACTCATTTAAACTGGACAAAGTTGCAAATACAATAGTATTCAACAATTTTCTGGCCCAATCTAATTAATTTTATTTTAAATTAATTTAAAGAAAATCTCTAACGTTTTACGGAAAGACGCAAAACTAATTTTATTTAATCCTATACATAGGTAAATATATGTATGTACATAATGTACTTTTCTCAAATTGATTGCATCATATTTTTTTTTTTAGAAGTAAGAATTGCATTTCGTGTATTTGACAATAGTCTTCTAGACTTTTTTTCGATCTAGAAAAAAAAATGTGACAAACGTCACGTAGCTTTAAGAAATACCTAAATCAATGTCTCCTGTGTGTGTGAACTGTGTGTATTGTGTAGTGCATATTTCATTGAAAACTAACATGGCTAGTTACTTACAACTGCACATTTAAGTGCGAAAAATGTGTCGGTCGGATAAGTTTCATTGACATTGACTATAACTACTCGTTAAAACTTACTGACCTTTCTTTGTTTTTGTATTGGTACATAGGTATTATTAGTTTAGAACATTAAATTATTAAATATAACATGATAACTAGAAAATGAGAAACCAGCACCTACCTAAATCCTATATAGGTACTATACACCGAACAAAACATGTATGTATGTATGTATATTTGCACACCTATTTTAATAAGTAGGTAGGTACCTACCTATAGTTTGCAATATTTTGTTATTGAGGAAGTTCCCTAAAAACAAATAATAATAATAACACAACGTTTCATAGTACCTACATAGGTAGTTTAGGAAAGGACGCTCTCGCATTCATTCATTTTGTAACCCTCATTTGACCTTGAACGATGTTGTTAAGTGTATACCTACTACAACACGTCCTGCAGGACTTAAGAGGCTGCGCTGTTTCCAGAACTCATTTTATAAGGGAAATAAAAAGTGCAATATTGTGCGCATGTACCTCCTACCCACTAGGCGGAAAGAAAAAGAAGAAAAGAACTATAGGAACCAAAACAAAAGTAATAATAACAAAAATTTATACCCACTCGCACTTAAAGATGAAAATTTCAATATCTTTTCATTTATTCAATAAAATTTAAGTTAAAGGAAGGAAAATAATTTGTTTTTGAAGAAGCTTTTAAATCAAAGAACATCTACATACATATGTACCTACGTCATTATACATACATATATACATATATGTACGTTGAGAAATATTTAAATCATTACAAAATTTGATAGAAAAAAACGATTACGTAACAATTTGTTTTCCTAATTGAACAGAGTGTTTAAGAATGTAAGCCTGCTAAGATAGTTTTTGTTTAATTTGAAATTAATTAATATATAATAAAGAAAAACCAATCGAGGACGTATCGTCAGATATAATCAATTTAGATTTTAAGTTGACAGAAACTCGTGATGTGCTAGTCCATATTTGCAAAATAAAACAAGAATTACATAAAATCCTTCAGGAAAAAAACATATCCCTTCGTGAAAGTTAGTTAGGTATGTCCAAAACGTTTTACTAACCATAAATTCTCGAAATTTAATTTAATAATTAAAAGAGACGTTGAAATAAATTTTGGCAAAACATAATCATTATTAAAATGATAACTGATTTTTAAGTAGGTAGGTATACCTACCTATTATTAATGCTGAATGAAATGACACCAAAATAAAGGAAATATGAATACTTTAAAGAGAATTATAGTCCTTATTATGTAAGGATGACTATATTTTCAGTAGAACAATTAAAAATTACCGATACCTACCCTTTGAAAATAATGTCCCGTTATTCATTAATATAAAAGCATAAATATTTAATATGGGTATGATTCATTCAGATTAACTTTTTTTAATTAGTGATTAATGACAGCAAACGAATGTCAAACAGGGGGTATTTTTGTTTAGTATTGTTTGACATTATTTATCTTGGAACACTCAGCCGGTAACTGTTTCTTTCTTTAACCTCTTGAAAAACTTAAAGAATCACTGTTTGCGACTACAATTTTGTTCAGCAATGAGACCCATTTCTGGCTGAATGACTACCTACGATATTCAATAAGAAAAATTGTCGTATTTAGGCTAAAGACCAAAACAAATGTCAAATCAAAGAGACGCGTCGCGTTCAATATAAAAAGTATCCAACATCAAAATGTTAAATTTTGTTGTTTAGACGTTGAGATGTAACTAGGCAGGTGGAATCACCAAAACGTAACTGTGAATCACACTCAATAACACACCATGATAACGGGTTTTTGTTGCAAAAATCATAGCTTTTAAACGAATACCTATATCGTGATAATTTTTTTTTTGCTTGAAGAAAATTTCCAATACATTTTACATTTTACGAATTTTAATACAAAAATATTCACAACAATATTAGACAACAATAGGAAATGGATTAATATATTATCTCTAAAATTGTCAAAAGTAAATAACTGAAGTAAAAACAGGGTGTCTGTAAGTCAAACAAAGTCACATACGTCATAAAAGTAAACGAAATCTAAATTTTGTAAATATTTTTGCAGGTGTATCAAAAGCCTTTTTTTATTTTGTGCAAATACATATAATATTACAGTGGTATATTTTAAGTCAAGCTATGGAGAAATATATATAAAATGCTTTAAAACTGATAAATTAAAGAAAGATGCTTTACAGGGTGTTCCAGAATGTCATGATAAAAAAGGGGTAAAAAACCAATTTACTTTAAAATAAAACTCAAATGTTAATGTTTGCAGTAACTGCAGATTATTTTGAAACAATGTAATTCAAGTGAAAAAGTGGAGCAAAAAAAAATAACTAAAGTTTTTTCGATCGCGAGAATTGATTCCACTTGGATTTAGCGTTAAAATAAATGGATATCAACTTTTTTTCTAATTCAGTTGTTTTTGCCAGAGGCCAATTATCGTCCAAAATTTTAAATATAGTTTTTACTCCTCTAATGAAATCTTTTTTATTCGATGTTTGGAAAAAAAACTATAATTAATTCGTTGTAATAAGAAATATCCATTTTAACTTTTACCACTTTTACTTTATATTTGCATAAGTTACGTAGGTATAATTAATTACTTGAACAAAACTTTTTATCTTTTTATATTTTCTCAATGCCATGTTTTGTGTAGGTACCTCCCTTTCTTATTGCATACACTAAAAAAGTTCACTTATCTACTTGGACAAATTAGCACTACTACCTATTAATTTTTGCCTTCTAATTTTGTATGGAACCCAGAACAATAAGCCTCCTTATTATACAAATTATACAAATATTTTTGTATCTTTGTATGAAGAGGATTAATAATAAAACAGAAATCAGAAAAAGGTGAAAAAAATTGACTTACACCAATCAAATCTCTCTAGATCAAAGAATTGCAGCTGAGATTTTAGGTGCATTCTCATAAATACATGTATTTTAAATTTTCCTTGAGTTTAGACCAAAGGATTTTAAATTCAACCTAAAGTCAAAAAAATATGCTGAAAACATGTTTTCAAAAAAAAAACATTAAATTTCAAAAAATCAAAATTCCATATATACCTACAGAGAAAATAAAAAAAAAAAATAAATTAAAAAAAAATGTTTGTTTATACTAAAAATAACCTAACCATACCAACTGCCTAAATTTAATAATTTTTTTCAATTTCTTGAGGTTCAAACAATTCTTAATCCAGAAGATAAGTTATTTTTGCATTATAGACACACACGAAAATTGAATATCGCAAACACTTTTGCAAAAAGTCCCCACAGTGCGGCGCTACTTGCCACATTGCTTTAAAAAATATCACTTTATTGTGAGAATAAGTCGGCGAACAGTTAATGTCACGCCTTAAAAAGTAAATGTAAAAAAAACGAGTTCTCTTGATTTATTGATAGAATTGAATTTCTATTTAAAAAAAAGAAGTAACTCTGAATGTATTAATTATTTCATTGTCCTGAAAAAAAAGACTCTCGAAAGTCCATACAAACATTTATAATATTAAATGGTTGATTTCGAGTGGGAGGATTATTATCAAATATTATTGTGAGACTACGAAAAAAATCTGCGACAAAAATAGTAACTTGACGAAAATCAACAACTAATCCCCTGCGGGCTAAACTAAACCCAGGGCATTCTCGGAGCTAAACCTAAGTGGGAAGAAAACAGAGTTATAGGCGGCGCGGTTTGAATTACATACTTTTTATCGATAGTTTGTATGAAAACTCCATTTCTCTTTATCTTTCTTTCTTTGATGGAATTGTTAATCCCTATTGTCATTTTGTTTTCAACCAATTTTCTTCGGGTTTGCAAAAAAAACCACACCTATTGTTACAAATGCTTGCAACAAGCAATGTTACCAATGCCAATGTACATAAGGCGTTTTTTAATAAAATGTGTGAAAAACACAACATCGGAGCTACGTTAATACAACAACTGATAAATTATTAGGCGTGTTTTTTTTGCCAGAATTGTACAAAAAAAACGACACCGATTTACAGGTAAATACAACAACAACTTAGTCCATATGGATTAGGTTAAGTCTACATAATTTTCGGGACTTAACTTAAGTCCCTGTACTACCGACGCCAATTATTATTTTACTATAGATAGTTTGTATCGAAACGTCAAATTATCTGAGTCATCGAAAGAAACATATTTTCAAAGAAAAAAAACTGACGATTATTGTCACGGAATTTATTTTGTCTGCCTATCAATGACTAGAAATTAAGATTTGTGTTTTTATTTAATTTTATTTCATGAAGGGGAATCATTTTCTAAATGAGTTTTCTTTTTATTTTAATGTGGCGTGGCTGGTTAGATTTTGTAATACACAAATGCTTTCCACAAAGCTGAAAGGGTAGTGATGACATTTTTTAACAGTGATGGGCTTGTTTTCTGTGATGACTTTGGTAAATCCCGATGTCTTTTTCCAACAAATTCTATATGGACCTGCAAAATAACACGCCTATTATTTATTATTTGCGGGACTTAACACTAGTCTGTATAAAAACTGTATTACCGGAACGAATTATCATTTGGTTATCGATCATTTTGTATGGAAACGTCAAACGATATCTGAGCCATCGAATAAAATAATTTTTTTGTTTTGGTTTCATTGCTTATCAATGTGACTTTAAATTAGTTAAATTAATTATGTTTAAAGCCCCTATGACAAAACACATATTTTCTTCGTTTTAGTTCTTAAAACATGTTTAAGTGCCAGCCGAAAGAAAAAAATTAGTGTTTTTATGAAAGAAAAAACGCCCTTATCTATCAAAAAAAAAAAAAACAGTATTGAAAAAATTATTTAAAAGTAAAGGTGTCGAATATTTCTTATTTTATTTTAAAGATCAATCTCTGGCTATTCTTTTTATGCTGCATGCTGGCATGTTTTTTTTGCAAACCCGGGACGAAAAAAACGTCGACGGGGATAAGCGAGTTTTCATACAAACTATCGATAACAAGTTTATGTATAATTCACGCTGGAACAAAGTTTTTCTGTGTGCCTAAGTAAAGCCTGGAAAATTCTCTGGGTTTAGCATAGCCCCCAGGGGATTAGTTGTTGTTGCATTTAAAATGGTTATTATTTAGCACCGTCGTCGTTTGTTGCGTCCAATTCCCCCCGAGTTTACAAAAGAACACGCACGCCTTTTATTAAATAAATTTATATTAAGGGTACAAATAATAAAAACCGAATTTTTATATTTTGTCAAAAAATTGTTTTTGATGTTTTTTTTTTTAAATGAAAGGTGCGTTCCTTTACAAAATTTTAGTCAAATCACACAGAATAATTTTCTCTACGAGTTTTAATTAAAATAATAGAATCTATATACAAAACTTTTATTTTAATATGGTACCTATGGTTTATTAGTTTTTGTTTTGCATGCAAGCTAAAAGTTTGGTGATGGTATTTTGTGATAGTGATGAGCATTTTTAGTGTTATTACTTTGGTAAGTCCCAAAGTCGTTTTATTTTTATACAATTTCAAATCTGAATTTGCAAAGAAACTACGCCTATTATGTTTATAAGACTTAAAGGTATGTTACTATTAACCTTTATTTATTTATTAACAATTTGATATGAAAAATTAAAAACATGAACAAAACTGGCTATTTCAAAAATAATTGCACGCACAATAGGTAGAAAAAGGTAATTATGTATATTTAATACGTAGAATGTAATTTGACAGATTGCTTAATGTGTGATTGTGTATAATATTAAATCATTTTATTTAAAAACCAACTTTTGGCAAACAAGAAAACAATATTATTCAAAAGACAAGAAATGTAGGTTTTTATTTAAATAATCTTCAAACCCCAAAGTTGTGGTTCATAAATTCTATATGTAGGATTGTAGGTATCAATTATATTATAATTGTACCAGTGGCGTGTCGTGAATAACTTGAAATGAGACCTCGAAGAAAAAAATCTGCAAACTTATAAGAAATTTAATTCTCTGTAGGTACTTGAAACAAAAGTATAATATGCGCACGTCTGCTTTCCAAATTAACTAAGAAAAAAAAAAACAATCTTTTGATATATTTAGTTCAAGTGATATTTACAGATTAACACTTACAGTATAAACTTAAACAATAGTGAATTAACGAAATTGACAGGTTCTTGAAAATCAACAACTAATTTCTTTCTTACCAAAATTGCTTTTATTAAAGTTCGTATTTTGTTTGAATCTTGAAGATCCGCCTAAAAAATTTGTCAATTACAAATTTGTTTATTAAATAAAATTCAGTGCGTTCTTAAAGATTAAAACATTTTTTTTTTATCAAAAATTCACACAAATTTCACAACTTGTCCTGTAGCTGTAGCATTAAGTTATGAACTTCTGGTGATAAAATTTAAGAAGTTTTAGAATAAGAACGAAGTACGAAAATTCTAAGTGTAGAGTGTAGTTTTTATACTTAATGAGTTTGTTCATATATCGTCCCTCATCTAACGAACTGGTAACTGCTTTTTTAACCACATTTTCTGCCGATTTTGAACGGCTAAGGTGAGTATATTTCATGATAAATTGAAAAAAAGATTTTAATTATTATCTGGAGGATTGGATTCAATTCCAAAGCCTTCTAATTAATTATCACATCGCGGGCTTATACTCAGTTTTAGTTAAATAAATATACATATACATATGTATATAATTTGTTTGCATGTGTAAATCTTGGTAGAAATTAAAATACATCACTGCATTTTGAAGAATGTTTTGTTTTTAATTAGATATTTATTTGATTAAGAACACTTAATTATTTATGTAATTAAAGGTAACAAAATAATCTTTTTTCTAGTGATAGAAAATATATAACTGAATTTTTTTTAATCGATGTGCCAAAGACCGTCCCAAAAAAAAAATATCTTTTTAACGAGTTAAAACTAAATATCGCAAATTGTAACATGGCAAAATATAGTGTTACTATTTTAAAGGGAAGAAAAATACAGTTGTTTGAGAGCGGAAAAAAATCCATTTCAGAAAGTAATGAGTAGCCTTTTAAGTTTTATGTCTAAGTACTTTTATATATCCGGAGCATATGATTTCAGAGTATTTTTTTATATACATATATATTTTATATACATATTTACACGCCCTCAAAGTCAAAGAAAAATTTATTCAAGTCGCGAACCGTATTTTCAACAAAATTTTAGATGTCTTTTACCGAAGTTCCTGAAATTAAATTCTAAAAATTTATAAACCGTTTTGTTGATCTATTCTTGGTTATCTAAAAAAAAAAAATTATGAATTATAAAAGAAGCTTTCTATAAGAAGCGTCAGATATGTGTACTAACAAAAATTGGTTTTGATGAAAACTTTTTGAATTTCAATTTTAGCTACACTTGCCTACACGTAGTGAAGTACGCCAATGCGTGCTCCATACCTTCAAGTAACAACACAGAAAAAATCAGTTGCGGATGCCTGCGGATCTGGAAGCTATGTTCAAATTTGTCTTACTGAATCGGTTTTCAAAAAACTCGGTGGTGTATATCAAAAAGTTATAATTTCTTCGGTTGTAATTATCAGAACGAGCTGTTTAAACCCATTATTTTTAGAAAAAATGCATACCTTTATTATAAAAATAAAATAAAATTCATACCTGCGAAATTCGATTTTTTGCAAAACAATTTATTTCTGCCTGGAAAATTTTTCAACTTTCAACTCAATTTTCTTGGGAAAATTATGTTAAAAATTTTATTATTTTATGATTATTAGAATTATATAATATAATTTAATAAAGAATAAACAAAAGGATTAGGGATAATCTCACAGTTTTCTTGATTTCACGCAAAAAGAAGAGGCAGGTAAAAATAAAAAAAAAGTTTTTTTTTCTGCACATGAGAATAACCTGGCACAAATAAGAAACAAACCTGCATACATGGAAGCTTTGAAGTTGGGAATGTCTCCTCTCCACGCTCGTATAAAGTTTATGCAGTGTATCCTACATGTTTTCTACAATTTGCCATTTAAAGGATGGAGAACTAACAATGAGACCCGCCAAATTAGAGATGCTCAGAAGAAAAAAATTCAGCAGGAGTTTCTTCAAAAACTGGGCTTCATTGTTGATGTTATCAAACAGGGTACGGGGACAAGTAATGACGGCAACACATCCAGGAGGTTCTTTGCCAATCCAACCATGACTTCAGAAATCACTGGATTCAATAAAGACCTAATTCGGCGGTTTTCTGTTATTCTTGAAGTAATTACATCGAATGAAAAAATAGATTTCAAAAAATATACAGAGTAGGTGTGGGAAACTGCGCAAATTTTTGTAGAGAATTATAAATCGTACATAAGGTTTTGATCCATGGAGAAGAAATCATAAAAAATTGTGCATTTCCTGTTGGATCACTTTCCGAGGAAGCCCAAAAATGTCGAAATAAGGACTATAAAATCTATCGCAGTTTTAATTCGAGAAAATGCAGCCTCATTGCGACGAATGAAGATGTGATGCACCGTATCCTCATATCCTCAGATCCACTAATAACAGGAAAAAAAGAAAATACTACCAATGAGTGCAGATGCTAGAATCCTTATTTTAGCGCAGTAAAATAGCTGCTTCTACTTTTATATATTATTTATTAATTTATTGCAAATGTTTTATTTATGTTTTTAATATTATTTTTGTAGAATTTGTTTTTGTGTTTATAACTATACATTGTAGTACAACATCAAAAACTCATAGATTTTAGAAAAATGTCAATAACATTTTTTCTAATAATTTTTTCTTAACCAAATTTTACCCACATATGTATAAGGTAGATCTTAACATGTGTACCGAATTTCATTCAAACCTGTTGAAGAGTTCAGATATTACAGACTTTTTTCCGCTCTCCCATCACACAATCCAAACGCACAAATTCTAGAAAAATGTCAATAACTTTTTTTCTAATAATTATTTCTTAACCAAATTTGGACCTCATATGTATGTATAAGATAGATCTAAACATGTGTGCCAAATTTCATTTAAATCCGTTAAGTAGTTCAGATTTTACAGATTTTTTTCCACTCTCACATACAAACCAAACCGCTGTGCGTCGCGTCGTTTATTTCGCCACGTTATGAACAATTATTTGGCCAAAAAGTTGAAATCTTAATTTTGCTATCGGAAACTTTAAGCTCATAGGTATACCTATCTCGACTTTTCCATGAACGATTTAAAAAATATTTTACCCATATAACAATTAACAACCTCAACGTCACCTTCCATTTGATACCAAACTCGTTCGTCTTTACTCCTGGCCAGAAATGGACAATCCCTTTGAACAATAAAATAATACAAATTAATGAATTTATCGTCGCCAAGTCACGTCATAATTTCAAAAAATTAAAAAAAAGACGCGACGACGTGACGATTTCATTGTTTTTAATTCTTCGTTAAGAGAGGAAAACAATTCCGTCACGTCGACGAACGTCTCGCTTTTTCGCCGCATTGTGAATCGGGCTTCAGTGTGCCCACATTTTCAGTAAATTAAATTGCAATTTACGACAAAGTGTAGGTAACATATACAAGATATTAAAACTGCAATATCGCCCGAACACTACGTTAAACAAACACCTAATAAAAATGTCTGCTCTATTTTGTCAACCTGTTTTATGTTTGGCCAGTGGGAAGAAAATACTATTAATTAACCTTAAATAACTTCCGTGGATTAAGTCGGATATGAACGTGAGCTCATGAAAATATCAAACGTACATAGTACCTCTACCTACAACCTATAATAACATTAATGAACGGGCCATCAAAACTGCTATCTGTAGTAGGCACCAAGCAGTTGTATAGTTTTTTTTTAATGTATCGGCATCGGCACCAAAGTGTGCGTCAAGCTTAGATACATTTTATATGGCATATGCCATATGGTAGGTTGTATTGTAAATACAAAAGGACCAAGTACTTCTTTTAGACACATATAATTAGTTACTTGTTATTACATAACATTTCCCTACTTTCATTTTTCGTTTCACACACTTACATATATTACATAGCACATGTAAATACATAACATATATCATCAAACATACTACAATACTTTTTGAAACTTGTTTTTTTTTACAACGAACGTGATGGATGAAACTTGTTTTGTTTTTTTTTTTTACATTTCCCCTACACATTGTACTCATTATTAGGGAATAAGAAATAATACCAATGTCAAGGCCAGTTTATGTGTTGTTTATTTTTTAAGTTCTTTTTTTATACTCGACTCACTTTCGGAGCGAAGCGAATGAGAGGTGTTCTTGTTTTATTTTTATTTTTCTGTATCTTCCTCTCTGTTTCTTACTAAATTTTTATTAATTTCTTCTTGCGCTACTCTTTGCTAGTGTATTATTTTTGTAACATCATCTGCTATTGAAAATGCGTAGTAAACTTGTTTGAAGTGAAAAAAAAATCCGCTGGGGTCGCATGGATTTGCTCTTCGAATAAAAATCGATCTTAAACAAACTGCCCCCGTTTGGTATTGAATATATTGTCCAATCAGAATAGTGGGAACAATTTTTTATTTTCTTAATTCGCTTGACGAGACATGTGTACCTATGAGAAAAAAATGTTTACAGATAGGTACCTAGGTAGGTATGTTCTTCCGGGACATTATAATTAGGTAGGTATGTATGTAAATTTTACTTAAGTTACTTATGTATGTATGTCATTAGCTTCTGAGAAAATTACTAGTAGGTACCTACAGTCTTTATTTCTTTATAACAAATATTTACTACGTTTACATGGAGAATTAAATCCGAATCGAATCAGGATTTAGGTATTTGTGAACCTGCATCGAATCGAATCGGGATTACTCGATCCGATCAGCTCGGCGATCTAGATCGAAGAATTGAAGAATCGAAATTACAGCGGCAGCAAGACTGTCACTTCGATAAGTACAAAAAGCTCTGTAAGTTGGTTACAGGAAATTTTACTCTTTAACGTAAGCTGAAAGTTACCACACCAAAAAAAAAAATTTGAGGTAGGTACCTATGTACATAATAGGACTTTATAAAAGAAATGCACAGTTTATTTATTTCTGAATTGATCATTGACAGAAAAGATCGCGTAGAATAACCCATACACAGAATCTCTGCGTAGGTAATTTCAAAAGAAAACAAAAATGCTGAAATCTTAAAAAGTACCTAGCTATATCAATTTTTTGAAAAAGTTTTAGAGAATTGACATTGACTTTGTCAATTCTTTTTTATATTATGCAACAGGGAGAGGGAGTAATCCTGCAAACAAGTAGTATACACACATGTACTTACCTATGTATGTATGTATATCTTTCTGAAAATTAAGTTTCTAAAAATATTAAATATAAATTATTTCTAAGAATTAATATATATTTTATGGTCATACATATGTAGGTATGTACATTGTACAACCTTTATTAAAAAATTATTTACATATATTGATCTATAATAAAATAAAAGTAAAAAAATAATAAAACTAAGTTTACCATACTAAAGAGAAACTGACGTATCCAAGGACTATATTCAACTGAAAAATCAATAGGTATTTTAAATTAATTACAAAATTGTTAAACCTGAAAAAATATATAAAATTATATTCTTGGTACTTTCTGGTCAATATAAATGCAATCCATTGAACAAAAATAAACAAACAAAACGTCTGTACTCACTTTGAACGGCAAGTTGTTGCTGATGTGCTGCAGCTCGCTGTTGATAAACAAAAAAGAAAGAAAAAATTGTATTAAAATTTAAGTAAAGTTTTGTAACAACACATATTAGTCATTGAAAAAAGCTTTAGCGGAGAAAAATAACTAATTCAAATGTATACAAAATTACTAAAATAGATAAACTTCAAGGTTCAAGTTCATAAACATTGTGCACTTACATACATGCCTACATATGTACATACGACTTAATGCCTATATAGACGAAATCTTGATTTCTGATCGAGCATTCGAAACAACAAAAAAAAGCGTAAACACTGGAAAGCTTTTCTTACAGGGTGTCGTGTAATTTAATTTGAACAAAAGATACAAATTTCATTGAAAAAATTTAGTTACTTTTTTGATTTAATGGAGGATTGTTGTCGATCGCTCTTGACGGTTGTTTTTGAGTAAATTTTTTGTCTTAATCTATTTTATGTCTAGTTTTGCGTTTGATGTTTTAAAAATCTTTGGTTTATTTTCTATAATTAAGTATTAGCTTAATTACGTAAAATAATTAAATATATTTGAATCTTATTTTTGTGGGCTTCAAGTCATTCTTTCTTTAATTATATTTTCGTACGTCCTCATAGACCTGAGGAAGTACGTAAACACGTACGAAACGTCGTCTATATAATTAAAGAAAAAAAGACTTGAAGCCCACAAAAATAGGATTCAAATATATTGAATAAATAAGGTCACGAAAAAGGAATACATAATTAAATATCCTTAATAAATAACAAAATATAAATGCTTTGAAATCTCTGCTCACAGGTTTGTGCTAATCATGCCAGTGATGTAAGGCACTCGAACAAACTGGTTGAATAGTAAATAATTTTAATTGATGGTTTTGCAAAACTAAATAGGTAAAACATTTGTATTAATAAGTCAATGTACATAAATGTAATTAAGAAGGATTTTAATTGCAAATGCAACATTATTTGAATACAAAGATCTTGAGAGAACAGAAAACATATAATTGAAAATGGACAATCTTTTGGCTATGATGGAGATAATAAACCAATTATATACAATACATATGTATGTACCTTCTATGAGTTGGAATTTAAAGCTGACTGAAATAATTCTTTTTTTTTTTAAGTTTCTATGATCACCCAAATGACAAATCAAATCTTGTTTAATATTAGGTAAGATTCGACATTCAACGTAAATGGTCAATGCGTTGACTCCTTGACGTTACATAAAATATCACTAATCTACTGTCAACGTAGACTGCGTCAACGTATGAAACGTTTACAACCACACAAGTGACAATGTGGTTCCAAAATGCGTTGATGTATAAACTGTCAAATTGCGTTGAAGGATGGCATGGATGTTGATGGATTAAAAAATCTCTAAGAAAATGGAAATTTTAAGATTCAATTTTTTGCTCTGGAAAAATGCTTTTTCAGGGCCTTTGGGTGACATTAGGCGTATCTCACTGAGAGCTCAATTTCAAACCCTTTCATGGGATAAGATTCTCCGCTCAATTATACCTATAAGACACATGTATTATAGTTCTCGTACTGAATTTCTAGAAACATAGAATACTTTGCATAGTATATTTACTTTTTTAAGCTCAAAAATTATTGGAATGAATGAAAAATAATAGAAAATTCAATTTATTTTAGTTTCTATTAACATTGCGTCTCAATCTTGCATTTATTTAATCGTTTTCGTATGTTCATACTACATACAAATTTCAATTTAGCTGTTTTGTCTGAGAAAGTACATTGAGAAATTAATTTAAAAAAAATTAATCTGTTGTTTAATTTCTTTGCACCTGCTGCACACATTTGTTTGATTTAGATGTGAATTTACTGATTCTTATCTAGTTTAAGGAAATGCTGTAGGTCGCAACCGTGGATTACGTTTCATACGTATAATTATCTGGAAAACCTTGAGAACATTACATTGAGGCTCCCTAATAATAGAGGAAGATTATACCTACTTCTTGGCTCTATACTATTATACTTTAAAATGTATACATAATATTATAATGGGTGTGTTTATTTATTCCGAATATTCGAAATATCTGGAACACCTATTTGCACTGAAATATTCCGGATAAACTTTTGTTGTTTTTTTATTTCTTTCACAATGATTGAAATGCGTTCTTTTTGTTCTCAGTCAAAATGAAGTGCAAATAATGGCATAGTTGAAAAAAGACTTACTATTGTATACTGAATTCAATACTATTTGAATTTCTAAAGTACGCAAAAACAAATTCAAAATGTTCAATTTTTGAGATTTAAATTTTGATTAAATTAAAAAAAAATATATAAAAATTCAAGATTCATCTCCATCTTGATACGTGTTGAATTAATTTAATTGTTTTTTTTTTTGTCTCGCGTTTGCATTTGAGTGATGGTATTGTGTTTCGTGTGGCTTTCGGAAAAAAGAAAATTTCTTCAGACTTTCATAATTATAATGGAAAGAATGTAAAGGATATTAATCAACTACTAAAATTAACATATACTTATCAATAACACTTCATAAAACTTCAATTTGTGTTATTAACGCAGATGGATCATAAAAAAAACAGTCAGGTCGGGACAGCAAACCATCACCGCCAACCAATCAAATATTTTTTTTTTTTAAAATGTACCCACCGTTGACAAATATTTATCAAGCAAAGCACTTACATAAAAAAAAAATTGAGTACGATTGTGCTGAGGTTTCTATTCGCCCATGTTTCAAGTTAGATCAATGAAATATATCTTTTACCTGTTTTTGATCAAGTAAACTATTAATTTATAGTGTTTGCAATTTGTTTTATGCACTGAAAACTCAGTTTTTAGTCTATTTTCATCACTGGTAAATGGAATATTCTCTACTTTGACAGATACATTTCAGTTTTTTCATTGTTAACAACTTACTGTTGCCTTGTCCTGGATGAAAATAAATTTAATCAAATGGAAATGGGTGAGCATTTGTGATAGATAATAATTTTTGTATCTTCATGGAAAAGGTGCGTGCGCAAAAAATTAGTTTACAGTTTGCTAAACTAAAATTTATGTATTTTGTTATCATGGAAATTAATTGATATTTTGGTAATTATTCTGCGTTTGGTGTTTTGTAAAATAATCACGAACACAATTTTTTTTTTGACATGGATTCGATATTCTTTCCATTAGGATCTGTTTCCTAATTTATTCCATTTCGGATAGACAACTTGCCTTTTCTATCTTTTATATTATTTGTCTGGATTAAAGATCATGATCTATTGGGAAGTATAACCCCCTCTAAACTAAAAGTTTCTTTCTACATTGATTTATTTTTATTCTTTTCTTATCGATAAGGAAGAAACTGTCTTATTAACGCACCTTTAATGAGTCCCATTGTATGATATAACATTATTATTTATCTTATATTCCTACCGAATGTATATGTATACATAATTTCCGTAAGGTAGCCCTAAAGGACGAATATGCTCGCCGAACTTGCTCGTTTGCGTTATCCCCTACACGGCGAACAAATTTGGCGAACATTCATTTCGTGTTGTTTCTTCAAACCGTCAACATGTTGATAGGGAAGCGCAAGTGGTTGCGATTTATTTTTTTTTTTCAATTCTATTTTCACAGCAAAAATGATGTTTGCTCGCGATCATGGCCCTGCACGGCGAACATCAAAGCCAACGAACACGACAAAATTGAAATTTTTCGCCAACAGCGAACGGCTCGCGAACCAGCCCATACACGACGAAAATGCGGCGAGCACGAGCAAGTTCGGCGAGTATGTTCGTCGTTTAGGGCTACCTTAAGCTTGTTCTTTTTTTTTTATCTATAGTTAAGCGCGTAATGCTTCATGTAAAGTTTATAAACAAATTATTTACCTGCTTTCGGCTTTCCTATTGTATTTTTTTTTTAAATATATTAAAAAAGAGAAAAACACTCGAACATAAGAGTACGTTCTGTTATTTTCAAGGTTCTTTTGCATCTAGGAACTAATTAGGCGCGCAAATCTTGTTATTTGCACACTCAGTACGTAGGTAGGTACACATTATGTTAAAAATAAAAAAAAATAAATAAATAATAAACTTATTTACATTTTGCAACAACGTCCGGACTCCACTTCGTTGTAAGGCTTGAACATCAAGTGATTGACTACGTCCACGATGCATCTTTGATGGCTGTCCAGGCGATGAAGATGACGTTGTACCGCGTATCCATCTTTTGACGGCCGACATGTTTTAAATTTTTTTCGCGTAACTTAAATATTTTATCAACACTGATGCACTATTTCATGTTGCATTTAAAAATTGAAAAGAAATTAGGTAAAATATTGTAAAACTTTTGAGTTTCTGTCACTTGAACTTTTGTCTTGTTCTTTTTTTGTATTTACATATATGTTTATATAGCTTTTTTGAATAGCTTGGTAATAATGTTGTGGACATTAAACGTAGATATGTATAGTATATATAGAGCTTTTAATGAGTAGAAATATTTTGTGAAATTTTATAGTGGAGAAAAGTTCTGACAAAATACATCTTTAAGTAAAGAAAAAGTTCATCTATTTGATGAAACATTGCGCACTGAATTTATTACAGTAAAACACAGCTATACCGCTTTAAGTAAATAAAAGAAGAGATTTAATAAAATGTTTTTTATTTTTTTTAATTTACTTCCCCAACACTCTAATTTAGTAGAATATGTGATGGTTTTAGAAATTGGTTCATAACGTAACATAACCCGTATATACGCTTGAAAGATCATTTGAATGTAATATTTAGACAACAACAACCATTATTTCCATAGCCGAGGCGATAAAGATTAATAAATTTAAAAAAAAAAATTACTAAAACAATTTGAAGACGAAAATGTGCTGGGATATTTCCCCCCGTCGAAGTGGGAGGGGTAATTTTCTTAAATTCGAAAAAACAACGCGAAAACCTACAATAACATGATACCTATATTTTTTTAAAGACAGAAATCCATTATTTTACAATCTTACTTAAACGATATCAAATAGTTTTCAACATCTATAGATAGTTTGCAGTGTGTAAAATGCAAAGTGAAAAAAGGTGCAATGCAATAAGACCCGCCGAAATAAAGCCCGAGGGTTGTATTTCCAAAATAGGAGGAAATAACACCTGCGGGCTTTTTTCTTCTTTTTGGGGTGGCAATAAGATCCACCATACAAAAAAGCAGTATGATCCGCGGAAGTTATTGCCTTACTAAATTGACAGAAAGACCCATACTAAAAGTGTGATTCGATTATTCATAAATGCACTTTACTTTAACTTTATATACTGTTGACCAAGAAAACTGTTGACATTGCCGCCTGTCTGACGACTGAACATACAATTAACGGAGCAACTGAGTTGCGTCAACAGGACATGAACCCAAAGAGAGAGTTAAAAATAAACTCGCGAAGCGTGCCACTCAAGGTACTGTTATCCATCAAGAAAAGTGTGATCAAGTCCAAAATCATTTTCTGTTTTTTAGTGAATGAATTCTTCGAAATGAAATCTTTAAAAAAGAGGAATTAAAACCCACAGGTTTTGTTTCCATTTAAAAAAGGAAAAAAAGCCAGCGGGTGTTAATTTTTGTATTTTGGGAAATAAGACCCACAGGTTTTATTTCCAAAAATAAACACCAGGTAACGTAAAATTTTAAATAAAATTAGTTTGATTTCCAAATTCTCTCAAAAATAGCTGGTAGAGTCTGGCTTAATTCTTCGAAAAAATAGAGCCCTTGTGTAGACAATGAGTTCTTTGACATTCTGCAACCAGATTGAATTTTCAATGTCGACGAAAAAGGGCTAACTATCGTACAAACGGAAATACCAATAATTATTGGTCGAAAAGGGAAAAAGCAGATAGTAGCGTTAACTGCACCATAGCGGGTTATTTAATACCGAAAGTGGAGTATATATTGGGTATATAATTAATAGTTTTAAAATGACTGCTATATTTATATGTATCTTTCAGTTAAAATTTTTTTCTGAATCTGATTTTGTTGAAGAAGAGCGAGCAGGCCTTGCGCTTGCAGAGCATCAGTAGGGCTATTCCAGAATGCGCGGCGGATCGCTTTCAATGGCGCATTTGTATTTTCCTATTCTCAAAAGCGATTCGCTTTCCGTTCGACCTTCAAAATGTAACATAACATAACATAACATAAAATAGATCTGCTTATGTTTTTTTTAATTATATTCATGCCGATTATGGAATCCGCAATACTAGATCCACAGTGATTCGTATAGTATAGTGTTCTCTCTTCTTTTCATGACAAATGAGTAAAGAGAAGAGAGAGTCCTGTACTGCGAATCACTGCGGAATCCGCAATCGGCATGATTAATTAAGAATTTTATACTTAATTGAACTAAATATTTAATTAAGGAGTCAAAAACATTTTGAAAATTTGCTGCACTCATAGATTTTCTTAAGGAGAACAGCGGACTTGTTAGAGAAATTCTTAATGCTCCAGAATATACGACAAAAAATGGAGAGCTTTGGGATGGCACCACAAGTGTCCATCGCAGGTTATTTTTTGGATGGAAGCAGCAACAGAACCAGAAAATTGTTAATTAAAATTCATTGGTCAGAGATTTTTTTTTTACTGGAATCAATTGACATTAAAAAATGGGAAGAGTGGAAAAAAGAATGGGAACGACTTGAAAATATTTGACATTTAAATTGGCAAAATGGAAGGGTCGCTTTCTTCCATTCTGGCTTTTGGGAATAACCCAAAACGAAGTCGGTCGAAATTGGAGTATCAATACGATACGTTTTTTGTAATAGCCCTACAGCCTGTTCCACAAGTTACTCTCATGGAATATGAAACAACAACACAAGCACAACCGTGCACATCCACACCTCAACCAACAATTCCTTGTTGAATATATAAAGAGGGAGATTGTATGAAAGATTTGACGCTGGTCTTAACAAAACTCGCAATAATTTGAATATACATAGACTAAGGTGGCTTTTGATTTTAAATTTATTTTAATATATTAACATTGAAGATCTGATCATTGAAACCCTCAGTCGTTTGATTTGTAATTTAAAAATATTGATTGTTTTCAGAACTTTGAATAAATTAATAAGACTTTCCACTGAAGCTTCTCGTTGACTTTTTTTATTGATTTTCTTCTGTTTCTCAATAAATTTAATATTAAGATTGTGACGTTCATATACCATATATGGCAACGTATGACAAATCAAAATAATTGAAGTGTTATTAACTTGCGAATTAAAGGAGAATCCAAAAATGTATTCATGCACACATTCAAGAGTTATAATAGTTGAATTATCTCCTCTTAACGGTAATACTCAATTATCTCTACTAAACGCTAATCAAAATCCAGTGTTGGCGCTGATAAATGTGAAAAGCTCATAAAAAGGGGTCGCAAGAAAAAAATACCGGATTTCAAAATGTTTTATCAGATATCTAGCAAAATCAAACGAAATTCGTATAAATAAAACTTATTTTAAAGTAATTTTAGTTTTGTATTAAAAAAAAAATTAACAAAGCTAAAGAAATCAATTTTTGCCACTTTGTTTAGTCTGTAACATTTTTAATTTCAGTTTTCAGTTCGGCAAAAAATTGTAGGACCCTTCATTCCTGCCAAGGAATGGTTCTATACAAGCTGTTGTACCATCTGACTGTTTTTTTTTTTATTTACTTATGTGATATTAACTCTTTCTTCTCGAACACACACATGAAATAATTGAGGTAGGTAATTGGTCCCATAGAACTATTTTTTTGATTTTCGATTTTCTCTGAAACGGTTTAACTGATTTTGATCAATTTGATTTTTTAAAAAAATGTTTTAATTTTTTTTCTTTAAGAACTTAATAATTCGAAAACGACTTGCTCGAATTTTATTAAAATTAGCACCCAGCAGTTTTTTGACACTATCTAGCAGATTTTAAATAATTTTTTTTCTTATAACCCAAAATAACGGTACCCCCCATACAAATGTTTAAAAACCGGTATTGAAAATCTCATTTTTCTCAAAAAAGGCTCCTACGATTTTGATTAAAATAAATTACTATTGGGAACAAAAATATCTATCGGTTAAAAATGGTACCTCTCATAGAACTATTTTTTGGGTTTTCGACTATCTCATTATCTGTTGAACAGATTTTAATGAAATTTTTTTACAAAAAAGCTACTAATAATTTTGAATAATATTGCATATCAAAATTCTCAAAAAATCAAATTTTGGAAAAAAATATTTTTTTTTTTAAACCGTTAAAAATTCTAAAAAAAATTCTCATACATTTAGATTTGTGAAGAAATCACTTGGTGTACATTGAGATGGTGTCAAATCAATTTTAGATATTTGTTTAATCAATTTATTTATAATTTAATTGATTTTTTAACATTTTTTCAGTCTATATCGTAAATTCCATGCATTGTGTGAAGTGCAAGACATGCTATAATGTTCATATTTATGTACTCAGGTGGCTAAAATATATGCTCCAATAACTAATAAATTTCTTTTATCAGATGAAAAGTTTTTAAAATTTTTAAGACTTTAAAACCACAGTGTGATCGCACATAAGATCAAGTTCGTGCGACCCAGTCGTGCATTTTATTTTTTTTTTGTTTTCGACTATCTCATTATCTGTTAAACCGATTTAATTGAAATTTTTTTACAAGAGCTTCCAAGTTTAAATAAATTTTGCATATGAACATTTTCAAAAAAAAAAATTGGATTTTAAAAAAAATTAAAAAAAAAAAAATTAAAAAAAAAAATCAAAAAATCGAAATTTCGAAAATGGGTAGATGATTTTGTTCAACATTTATTTTTTAATACCACATTAATAAATACCAAAAAAGGCCGTGTAAATTTTTTGTATTAAAAATATTTTTTTTTCAGAACCGGTTCAAGGATTTTTAACTTTTTTTCTCATAAATTTAGGTTTGTTTAAGAAGTCAGATAGTGTACATCGCGGTGATGTCAAAAGAATTTCAGAGGTTGTTTAATATTCTTATTACATATAAATATAGAATTTTTAACAACTTTTCAGTCTAAACTGTAGATAAGTTCCATGCATATGTGCAACACGGTGCTATATTTTCCATAATTATGTTCTCACATAATATTACCTAAAACTCAACTAGGTATGTTTTTGGCAGGTGGCATAAAATATAGATTCACATACCTAATTTATTTCTTTTATCAGATAAGTTTTTAAAATATTCAGACTTTAAAACCAGTGTGATCGTATATACATACATAAAAGCATAAGAGTTTGTGTGACATAGTCGTGCATTTTATTTTTAGAGAAAAAGTGATATCCGTTTTAATCGATTTTAATTTATATAAAAATATAACACCATTATATTGATTTTATAAATTAAGAATCTTTACTTTTAAATTAAAATTTTAAGAAAAATGAATTAAACTCAATTAAAAATAAAATTAACTCTGACTCACATTGAATGCATTTCGAAAAAGCCTTTATTCCACCATCAGCAAAAACAACTATAAATCTAAAGAAGAAAACGATTTGAACGTGTTTACACCTTCTATATAGCTCTGTCATTTTGTTCGCTGTATTTACGGATATATTCATTCCATCACAAAATCACTCGTGTCTAAAGATGTTTCAAATAAATTATACGGATAAGTTTTGAATATTATTGCATGGAATATTAAATCTATTTTAGATTTTTTTTAATTAAAGATAGAACGCCTACCAGGCAACTTTAACTTGACATATTTGACACGATACTAGGTTTTTAGCTAGATTAGGAATATTTGACATTGTTTTGTTTCTCTTAAGTGAGGTCATATTCGAATTAAGCAACCTTCAACAAAATAAAAAATTGGCTTCGGCACCAAAAACTGTGTCGACTTGTACAAATATAACATTTTTATCAATTTAATCAATCGGTAAGTGGTAGATAAGTATTTTATACAAGCGACAAATTGTACTTAAATAAAAAAAACCGAATTGACTTCCAGTGGCGGCTGGTGGGTTATCGAACAGGTTGTGCACTTTACTTGCTCACTAAGTATTAAGATTGGATATTACAACAAAACAATAATTTACATAAAATATGTTGATTTTTTATTATTTTTTATACATTAAATCAATGCGAACATTTTTCTGAAGCGAAATGTACAATCACCCTTTTACTAAAATCGGGTATTGTTTGTATACATTTTTTATCACTCAAATGCGTCAAATCCTTGATTTAAGTTTCTGTCCAAATCGATTCTCCGCAAAAAATAATGCAAGAAAAACAAAAGAATGCATTAAGACGTTCACATCCCCAACCATTTCTTTCTATTTCACTTTAAAAACTTCGCGTAAATGCTTTATTTTTCGATTTGCACTCTTGTTTTAAATTTTTAAAAAAGCCCTTGGCGTCGCCGCCCATGCTGCCGGTCGGTGATGTCAAACATCGGGGTGCTCTCGGTAATGTTCGGTTCGCTCGTGCGGCGCCCGAGAGCAGACACATTCCTCGGTACATTTCAATGAAATATCTTTTGTTTCACGCGTCAGGCATATTAGCTTGTAACTCATACAAGTTATATTAGCAGTCCTCGTGCACTCGCCGAAGCGAACGAGAATTTTTCTTTACAGTGAAAATAAGTCTTAATAGTTTAGCAAGCGCTTAAATTGTTTCGTAATAATTGAAAATTTTATTTGTTATATGTTTTTGTATGTTTAAAAAATAAATATTAATAGGGTAATCTAAAATTAAAGATGAAGTACTATCTTCTTATTTTTAAATCTTTTAAATTATTGGTGGTTCAGCGCACGAGCGCAAAATAGCTTCAAAGAATTTTTTTGAAAATTGTGAAATAAATAACATTTCATATTACCAAACAAACCTTATGTACCTGTACCATTTATTTTTAAATTTTGTTAATTTAAACTGATTTATTGAATTATTCACCCCTGTTCTGATTTCCGTTCCGAATCAAATCCGTAAACGGAATTGATTTCCGCAAGGATTTAAAAAAGGTGTTCTGAATTTCACTTTCACGTTAGCGAGTATTCAAACCTTTTTTTCTTTCTAAGTCAGTAAAAACAAAATTCGAAACGTCAAATTTGTTGAAAAAATTACATCATAAATCACAAAAAAAAACTAATAATATACGTACAATACCGTGTCTTTCTAGCTAAAATGTAAGTTGAGAAGATTAAAGTGTTGATAGAATATTACTCATTAATATCTGTGGACATTGTACAATGTACATGTCCCTATGATCTATAGTTATAGCGATAAAGAAGATGGATTTAACCATGGTGCTTCACTCAATAGAATTGGAAGAAGAGGCTAACAATTGTCATATTCAGCTTGTATCGACGAGAAGATACCGCAGGAAATTGAGAGACTTTTCTAACATTATGGAAATTGAGGAACGCATGCAAGCGATGTCATTTGCTTCCACTGAAGCTATAGGTATCTTTTGTTTGTTTTAAGGTTCATTCAACAGTTTAGACTAAATATTAATTTCAAATGTCAAAAATTTCCAATCCGATCGAAAATCACAGAACACTCAATCCGCGAGTATTGAAAGCGAAAAGTATTTCAGAACACCTAGAGTTTGAAAACGAAAGGATTTAAAAACGAATCGCAATTCAGAACAGGGGTGATTATTTATGTTTATGTTATGTTTTGTTTATAAAGGTACGGTCAGAGCCCTTCACCGATGGTCATACTTCGGGTACTCAGCATTTTTTATAAAAGAGTTAACGCAATAAAAATCTATAGTAGGTACTTCGTTTATTTTATTTTTGCAAAAGAAAGTTTTCTTGTGTTACAAGTTTTTTTTTTTTTTTAACTTAGTAACCATAGTAATTTTATCTTCTTAAACCCATTTACTTTCCGTAATTGTGCATTGTTTCTTATTAATTGTTTGCAACCGGATGTTTACATATTTTCAATAGAGATAGTAATGCAAACCGAAAATAAAAAGTACAGGATATCACTCTTCTTGATGAGCTTTCCACCTACCGAGGCAGACATATTGATTGCATAATTTTTTGTTCATCGAATATACTATAAAATAGTTATACAATGTCTCAAGTATCAACATTCAACACTCCTTTAAGTTCAGCCCTTCGTTTTTTTTTTAACTATCATCAATTAAACCGTATTGTTATGCTTTTAAATTAATGTTTTTTTTTTTTTTTTTTTAATTTCGTCCTGCTTTTGTTATGATTCTTCATCGAATTTGAGATTTAAAAAAAAAAAACGTGATGTTTCTGTTTAGTGTGTGTTTTCCATGCAAATTTTAATTCGCTTATTATTAAATACATATAATAAAGAATATGAAGTCATGATGGAAATTTTAATGTTGTTGCTTTGTTTACTTCTTCTGCTTCTGTTTACTTTTTGTTGATGTTCAAAAAGTGCCAAATATTTTGGTTCATAAAATTTTATAAATTGCAATTTTCACTCCAGCAAGTACTCGAACAAACCTAGTTATAGTTCTCGTGAAAAATCATACAGGAAATAGAAATTTCTCCACTTACAGCACGTTCGATGCAAGTGCTTGTAACTCTAATTTAATTTGATCTAGTGTTAGTTTTAAATATTTTTTAACTAGTACCATAATAAACCTACTTTCTTAATAAACTCTACCTGAACACGCTTAAAAAAGTAATCGAAGGCATCATTTTCACATATTTAATTGTCAAAGTGACATTTGAAGTTAGTATGATTTTAACTTTAATAAAATGTAAAAATATATACATTATGTAGTTCGATGCTAACTCTTTTAAAATTTGGAAATTTATATTTTTAACCTATAGCATCATGTTAAAAATGCTTTAACATCATACTTAATCGTGTAGAATTTGCGCCCAGTGCTTTTCTATTTTCGTTAAGCGCCTGTTATTTTAGTCGGATTGGGTTTAAATTTTATTCACTTTATCCGTCATCCATTTTGCCGGGAAATGCATTACCAGCGAATTTTTATTGTTTATGAGTATGACATTAAAAAAGCAAAATAAAGGCTGCTGGCAACAATTTTCCACCGACGACAATATGTTCAGAGTAAGAATTCGCAAATTTAATAATTAACGATGTATTACAATTCAAAAATAACCTATTTTATATTTAAAATATAAAACTTGGATCCAATAAAAAAGCTACTTTTCGCTTTGACAATCTGATACTATAAGTTGTTAATTTACGATAGCTGATAAAATTGGATCACCGCCTCGTCTTTTTTTGGGGTTAATTTAAAAAAAAAAAAAACTTGTATTGCTCTTAAAGAGATTGTTATGATTTATTGTTTATATTGTTTACATTATTATACGTGAATGCATTTATACTTTGAAAATTGAAATGACGTAAGATCCAATTGAGTTTTATTATTGTGACTTATTTTGTTCTTGAAGCTTTGGTTCCGTAAGTAAACGTTTACTAAATTTTATATGTGGATTATGCATTTTATATGAAAATAAGGTCAACGTATTTGACTTTATATTCTTGCTTATTGTTTACTCTGTGGTGGTGGCATCGTAATTTAGTGAAATTGCACAATCGTAGGACTCAAACTATGAACACATATACATTTACATTATATGTATACTTGTAGGTCATTAGTATAAAGAAAAAATGGGGGGCTGAAATAAACTCTGTCTGAAACTCAACAACTTAAAGAGATATTACTTTAATATTTTAATATAAAACACAAAAAAAACAAAATAACAGGAATTAGATTCAATTTTATTTATGTGCCTATTACGGATGGCAACATTGACTCGGACCATTACATCGTTGTAGCCAGTGCCTACTTTAACTCTCGCATCGATAAAATTGGTCGAGAAACTTTCTAAATTACTCATATATCTAATTGTTTCAATTCTCATCGTTTCTCGAATAATTTTATTGATGCCAGAGTTACAGAACGTAGGCATAGGGTACGGCTGCGGATATCCAAATCATGGCAAAAACAAAACAAAAAATACTGTGAGAAAGTTCAGGAAGTTCAAGGAATGCAGTTCGAAACAGCGTGCTACATTTTCTAAAAAACCGTCCCATATAAAAAACCCAAATTCTTATGTACATACATATGTATATTAAAAAAAAATATCATTCAATTGTGGGGTGAAATATAACAAAAAATTGGAAGAAATAATTTGCTGTACCGTAAGTTTTACTCAATTTGAAGCAATTTTTCTAAAATTTCTGCACAATTCGCTTAATTTTAAGTACAAAATGGAAATAAGAAGAACCTGTCATATTGAATTTTTTCATGCCACGATGAAATTTTCGTGTCAAAAAAGCACGATCGCGCCACTTTAGCAACGCTGGTTCGGAAGTTTTACTAAAAAGTAAAAGGAACCTCTTAAGGTTACAGAACATCGTAGTTGAATTTCAGTCAATGCTGCAGATATTAAAAGATAATTTTTAGAACTGTCATAGACGACGTACTTAGACTCATAATTCTGTTCACCCATCAGATCTCGACTAAGCGAAAAAGCCATATCTGCTGGAGTTGACGGCCTTGCTGCCAAACTGTTCAAAGCGATGGGTGAATAGGATTATACAACAGCTCATTTACAAAATATGACCGGAGGAGGATAGCATACCCGATTAATTGAACTTTGGAATTGTTTGCCAGTTTGACCCTCTGAACTGAGCGAACTATACAGAGGCATCAGTCGCCTCAACATTGCATTCCAAATATTTTCTTCCGTCAGTATGGTTTTAGGCCAGGAAAGTCCACCAGAGACCAAATTCATACTTAAACCCAGGAACTTCAAATCAATTCTTATACCACCTTTGATGTAAAAAATGATTCAGACAAGATTTGCGCTGTTATGCTGTTATATCGTTCTTGAAAGAATTCTTTAAAATACTGCCAAAAACACTAGAGGCTTAATCTTTCAATTCCGTCTTATTACTGGCATCAGCCAACGATATTGTCATAATACGAAAAAAGAAACGAAATGTCATAACCGATTTTGTGCGCATTGAGTTGGAACTACTGAAGAATGTGGGTTTAATAGTCAATTAGGTGAAGACCAAGTTTATGCTGTTATGAAGAAAGGACACATAACACCGACACAACGTTACCGTAGACAGCTATACCTATATAACTTTAAGGTCGTCGGGTGTCAAAGGTTGAGGAGGAGGAGGTGATTTTCGGTCTCATCTGAATGAAAGGGTTTAGAGAAGAAGATATTATAACGAACTGTATGGGCTGTAGTAAAGCGACACCGAACTAACCGAAATCGAAATGCCAACGACAAAATCTAGAAATTTTTTCGTATTAGACCCGGTTTGAAGAATATAATGGTTTTTGAAAACGTCATCTTCTTTAAAGCAAAATATTCTGAAACGCAAACTGCAAAGTTCATTGTCTGGAGAATACAAAAACGAATTTTTACTGAAAAAATATAAATAGCATTGTGCTCAAAATACATGTTCGAAAACATCACCTACAAAGCTACACATCATATTTGATGAGTAACTCTCGCACCACAAAATAAAGACCATTTGTCGTCAAATTTCTGTTTCTTCACTGTACATCACTTATCAGTCAAAATTTAGCGCAAGAAATAATTCTTCGGAACATTATCTTTGTTTCTTACATATCTCACACCAAATCTGGCTTAAATGTCAAATTTGAGGAGTGAGAATGAAATGCTCTCAAAGAGAAAGAACTATCAAAATATAGGGAACGGTTTTGGCACTACTTCAAACCACTTTTTAAACGTCAAAAAAAATGCTCGACTAGAGTTGTCGTAGATCAATGATAATTTTATTCAATATATTCAAGAAAAAAAAAACCCAGGAAAATAAAATGCTTATATGCTTATCTATTGAAACTAAAATAAAAATGAAATTAACACTTAGGCAACTTGGGCCGACATTGATATTTAAATTCAACTGACAAATTCTTTTATCTGACTGAAGACAAATACCCAGAAATAGACAGAAAAGATTCCTCGGACCAAAAAATGGAAAGAAGGGGAAATATTTTACTCTCTCATGAGCGCTTTCTTAAGCTAAAAAAAGTAAAATTTTTGGCTTGTGGAACGATTTCGGACACAAAAATTACCAAATCTGGCAGTCTAACTTATAGAAACTAGGTATGGAACTGAGCTAATGTTTGTTCTTTAGTCACTCATAGCACTTCTTTTGCAATTACTTTCGGAACTAAATGTCAAAGTGAGAAATCATAAATGCTTGAAGAAACCATTTTCATAAACTGCAGACGTTAGGTTGTGTTTTTGTTGAAAGGAATTCGAAATAACTGTGTGCAAACTAACACGCGTGTTAAGGAGCGGATAGATAATAAAGTACGAGTATATTATATAATTTTGTATAGGTATGTTTCTTTTTCTTCTAAGAAAAAAAGAAAAATAGATGACTTTTTTCTAATGGCACTGTCTCTTGTAACATATTTTTTAAAAGTGTCTCTAGCCATGATAAAGTGCTTAAGCCGAAAATTGTGCGTTCTCTTTATTCGATGCAATGCAAACTAACAAAACGCACACAGGAAATATAGAAAGTTGTAAGTCATTCGACACTGTTACTCCACGACCTGTCGCGCCACCAAAATTTAAAAAAAATATATTTTCGAAATTTGCAGTTGTGTTTTTTTAAAAATAAAACTAATAGTAAACTCATGATAATTTCAACTTTAGCTCAATCTTTCTCATAAAATCAAAAACCAGGTACTTTATATAAAAAAACGGCACAATTCTCGGATGACCAAAAAACTGATTTCGATAAAATACAATATTTCGTAGAGTTGTTTCTTCTTAGAAACATTAACACAACGGACAACGGTCTTTTATCACAAATTCAGCACTAAGAACGTCAACATCAGATCAGATAAAAAAAAAAACACACACAATAAATTTAAGAACAATTAAAAACCAGAACACTCGGAATAAAATTAAATAAATTTTCGCAGTAAAAATCCAAATTTAACATTGATGTAAGTTTGCTTAAGATATCAAGAAAATAATTTATTATTTTTGTAAATAACAACAAATACAAACGAACACAAACGAGATCATTTTGTTTTGTGAAAATGCATCTCACAGATTCCGATGCTACAAAATTTACTGAGAAGTAACAACCGATTAACAAGGCTTGAATTTATTCACATGACACTGAGCTTTTTAAGGTAACTGGTCAATATGACGAAAGTAAATACTTAAAAAATTATTTAATTATTTTCATTTCGGAAAGGGGCATTAATTAAACTTTATTTTAGGTTCGCACTTTTGAGAAAGTGAATATTAAAGTAGAATTTATTTTTTTTTTCAATCACAATCTATACGTATAATTTTGTCAAAATATTTGAAATGATAAGCAAAAGAAAATTTGATTTCCTTCTTCCCGACTTTTGACCAGTTCGCCGATGACACCTTGATTTTTTTTATTATTATTATTATTTTTCCTCCGTTAATGGTCTGACGGTAGCGATGAATCAGTAGAATACTGAACGAACATATGATGGTTTAGAATGAGCTTCAAGCTTTAATCGTTCATAGTACATCTGATCACAATCAGAAAACAAAACAAAAATTGAATACAAATTAAAGCTTTTGTTGTTTTTTGAATCCCAAAAGGGCCTGTACAGTTGACTCATTTTTTCCACTCTGAAAACTTAACCTCAATACATGGATAAGAACAATAAAAAATGTTGTACTTTAAAAAATTAACTTTCTTATCAATGATATAAAAAGCTTAGCTATCAGGTTGAATAAATGTTTTAAGATAAAAGATAGAAAATAGTATCTACATCTATAGGGTGTTTTAAGACGGAAGAATTAATTCGAATAAGAAAGTAGTAAGGAAAAAATTATTTTCGTTTGAATAAAGATTAATTTTCTAATGGGAAGAGAACTCACACTTTTAAAGTCTAATTGCATATTTCTCAAAAATATCAAATTAAAATACAGGTTGAAGAAGTTAAGGTAGCATGGTGCTTCTTAACAATTTAAAATTTTCTTAGTTTTAAACATTTCATACTAAACCTATTTTCTTAATAAAATTCAGCTGAAAACGTCTTGTCGAAAGTCCAGCTGGTAGAGACATGGACTATATGAAAAAAATTACCCTTTCTCTTATCGGAGATTCAAAAAAATTCTTCCACTTAAATTATATATGCATGTATGTAGTTTTATTTTTTGAAAAAATAAAATTTTAAAACTGTAACAATTTAAAAATGAGGATAAAATAACAAACATGTAAAGATATCTCATGCGACATAGCTTTCGCACGCATAATGTTTTTTGCAGCTGCCGTCTAGGCACACGTCTAAAAAATGGACAGTTGGTCCAAACAAGTAAGCAAACATACCATTTTCACAGTTTTAATTGTCAAAGTGACATTTGGAGTTAGTATGACACTAAAAAAGTTAAAATGGACATTTGGGGATTTAAACTTTAATAAAATGTTCAAAAGATAGCAGATAGTTTTCAATCTAACATTATACATTTTTAGCTTTGATATCGTACTTAATCGTCTAAAATGTTGCCATTATTTTGTACTTAGGGTTATTCAGTTCAATTTAAATCCGGTTTTTTTACCGGATTAATACGTATAAATGTGCAATAAACTTTGTTTCGAACTATACTTTGTTTAAAGCATGTTAACACGTTTACTTTATATTCACTTACTAAATAGTTTATAATGAAATGGCTCAAGCAATGCAGCTAATATTCAAACCAAGTGGCTTATTATTAAAATATAATAAGTTGTAAGTTTATTGAATTATTCTATTATACAAATAGCTTAAAACATTAACTGTCAAAAACTATAAGAATAAGAATTTATCTCAATCAATTCAATAAAACTCATTGGCGAAAAATTTTAGTTTATTTAGTACGATGTTAGCATTTTTAGTATGATACTAGGTTGAAAAGAGAATTTTGCTTTTTTAAATGAGTTTTGACATTTTGTTAATGTTAAAATAAAAAAATATATATTTTCTGTTTTTTACTAAATATAAATCCTATTTGATTAGTTTTTTTCTTCAAAAACTCTCAATTTTTAAGGCATGTTCAGCTGGAGTTTGTTATAATACTAATTAAGGTGTTTAGAACTAAGAAAATTTAAATAGAGCTGTAAAGTTAAAAAATTGTTAAATAGTATCAAGCTTATATACACCTTAATAAAAAATTTTGTGCCATTATTTACATTACTCAGGATCATCACTTTTAAAATGACTATGAATACACCATACAGGGGGTTTAATTTTATAATGATTTTTTTTTTCTTGTTTTGACTTCACAGTAGTGCTCTATAAACAATGAGCTTTTTGATTATGGAACTTATTTGTGTATATGTAATTTACTCGTAATTTCCCACGCATCGCATGCGGCTTTTAATGAAAAATTTAATCGAAGACAGACGTTAAAAAGTATTTTTTATCTGGCTTGTTCATTGATATATACTGTAAACATAACGTAATTCATATTTTTTGAATAGGGTAGTTGCATTTTATGACCTAATTGGGAGCACACAAAACGAGTAAGTTTCTTAATTATGACTTTATGACATTTATTATTCAAGTAGCTTTTTGGTGATACAGGGTGCAGTTTAGTAATAAAAATTCGCAAATCTAAGTGAAGTATTATAATTGTTAACTTTATGATAATTCTAAAAATTGAAGATTTTAAATAGACTCCAGGTAAAAAAAAGCTTTGTTTTTTTATGTGCAACGTAGAGAGCATGTTACAAGGCAGTTTAAATAAAAACCCTATTGTCACAGTATTTAAACAATAATTTACCATAGTAATTATTAATGTCAATTATGTTGTAATTGAGTTAAATTTTTTTCAATACATGTGAGATTAAATTACAAAGTATGGATTTTAGATAATGAAAATATTATATATCTAGTATTGACTGTAGAGTGTGTTCCTCTTGAGATAATGCATCAACTATACGATTAAAATTTACTTCTGCTAAATGACTTAGCTCTTGTAAGGAATATTTAACTCTAAAATACTTTTTATCAAAACATCTTCATATTTTAAATCCATGTCATATACACTAATGAACCCTCCATTTTAAGACCAATGCATTTTGGTTCCACAATAAGTCATAAATCGATTTTATTAGCTGAACAAAACGCAAAAGAAATATTTTAATCATAAAAAACGATATTTTTACTAATACACCATTAGCTGTTTATCATAAAAGTGGCCACATCGTTAGCACAATTCTAGTTCAGCAGTAAGGGAGACCGTATTTATTTTTTATTCCAATCGTTTGCATGGCTTTCGAATTTTTTTTAATCAAGATATACATACATAAGTTAGATTATAAGACTTTGAAATTTGTATGACTCATTTTATAGTATGACTGAATATAAGAGATGTGGGGGTGGGAAATTGGACTTACATAAAATTAAATTGCGTTATAAGTTTTCTATCAAACGATACTCCCGAAAAAAATAATACATTTTTAAAAATTTTAATCTATATCTTTTTGATATACCTATAGCATATAGGCTATTTTTAAAGCCTAATACAAAATGGTTATTTTGTAGAAAATTTTGTATTCAGTAAATAAATAAATCAGAAATTATTAATTGTATTATTATACTATTCAACATGTACAATTAATTAAATAGTGTACTTAGGAAAATAATTTGTCGAAGTAAATGATTTGTCAAAAAATTAATATTAATCAGCAGGCTTGATCTAGAAAATAGAGCTGCAGCTGTACTTAAAACGCTTATCATGTTATTGTGAACTAAATATTTCATATTTTGCTTTAACTAAATATATTTTTAAACAATAAATTTATTATTTTGAAGAAACTATCACGTACATCTAATATTTCAATATTAAATTGTGGAACTTCCAACAACTTGTACGTGTTTAATATATTTTTTCAATGAAAAATTTTATTATTGCGGAACTATAATTGGAATATGTTTTAGGTATGTATGTACGTCCGTCACAAGTTTGTAGATATTTTTTTCTTTCTCCTTATTTTCCTATAAAATTTCTTAATGCACATTTACACATTATTCTGGCGTAGCAAAAACTGTGGCATTTTGTTTATAATTCAAGGATATGAAAGGATGGAGATAGGTTTTTACATATGAGTTATGAAACTTCGTCTTTGTTATGACAGCACGTTTGTGTTTAATGGTGAGTTTACATGTATAGTGTATTTATATGTATGTGCGTCTTCTGCATCTGCAAATTTCACGAAGAGTAAAGCGGAATTCATTATGCAGTTAGACGAACGCATACAACACAAGATTTGTTTTTTCCGAGTTGTGAAAGAAGATAATGTTAAAACTAAAGACATAGAATAAAAATATTGCCAGTGGCGGCAAAACGTTCTTCAAATTAAATTGATCAAAAAGAAAAAGAACCACTCAAAAAGAGTTGATGATCGGGGTGTCAGTCGTTAAATAGCTATAACTCCAGCTTATAAAAACTTGTTGGTGGCTCTCCCAATTGAATGTTCTTATATGAATTCGAACCTTCAATATTAATATGATGGTGCGAAAGCTTGTGTTAACAAACAAAAACCCCTTTCACAAAGAATCTATTTATTTTATTTAAATCGCTCTTCAAATTGCAGACAATTAATGATATTTTTTGAGGAAAGCAAATAGAATTGTTGGTCAAACTTATACGATGCTACGGAATAGGTGGATCTCGCACTTCTATTTGTCTGGTTTATCTAAGCGTTTGGGTGGTTTTGCTTAATATAACGGGTGATTTTTTAAGAGGTTTAGAACTTTAAAAAAAAAAAAAAACACAAAAAATTCGAAAAAATGAATGAAATATTTATTTGAATCGATAGTTTGAACCTTGCAATTTAATGTTTAAAGATAATTTCATGCAAATGTTGACCGCGGCTGCGTCTCAGGTAGCCCATCCGCTGAGTCCAATTTTGGCATACTCTTTCACACATATTGGCCGGTATCTCACGAATGAATGCATGGATGTTGGCTTCCAGTGCGTCAATCGAAGCGGGCTTGTCCCTATAGACATTAGCCTTGACATACCCCCACAAAAAATAATCTAATGGTGTCAAATCGCACGATCTAGGCGGCCAATTGACCGGCCCGAAACGTGAAATTAACTGTTCGCCTCGCAATTGCGCCATTGTTTCGCGTGCTGTGTGGCATGTGGCACCGTCTTGTTGAAACCACATATCATGCAAGTCAAGAACTTCCATTTCGGGCAAAAAAAAGTTTGTTATCATCGCTCGGTAGCGTTCACCATTGACAGTAACGCTGCGATTCGCATCATCTTTGAAGAAATATGGCCCAATAATGCCGCCGGCCCATAAACCGCACCAAACAGTGGCTTTTTCGGGATGCATTGGTAGCTGTTGCAATGCTTCTGGCTGATCTTCACTCCAAATGCGGCAATTTTGCTTATTTACGTACCCATTCAACCAAAAATGAGCCTCATCGCTGAACACAATTTTTCGATAAACAACATTTCGAACCGAGCACGAATTTTGATAGTAAAATTCAATAATTTGCAAGCGTTGTTCATTTGTAAGACGATCCATGGTTAAATTGCAAACCAAACTGAAGCTGTTTGACAGTGACACAAGGTACTAAACACACGTCAGCTGTCAAAACCAGTGTTGCCAAAACCAAACCAGCTTAAAAATCACCCGTTATATGTGTATATTTTTAAATCTTCTGTTTAGACCAACAATAACGGTACAGAATGTTAATTATTTGAATGTTTCTTTAATTATTACAATCAAGCTAATTAATATCTTGAGTACAATGTTTCTTAGAATTATAATATTTATAGAATTTTTTTGTTTAAAGTCAATTTTTGATACATTATTGAAATTAATTAAATTAAGATTAATGTTATTCAATTTCAACATATTATTTAAAGGTGAACTCCTTTCGTAGTTGATACGATAGTGCGTTATATAAATAGGGCCAGGTTCAGGTAAACCTCTAAGATTACGTACGGAATAATTTAAACCAATAATTACCATTATGAATTCTTAATGATAAATTTATTATTAATTTTAAATAAATGAAATAAAAAGTTATTTAACAAATACTACATAGCCTCTTTACTTGACTTCTAGCATACTTCTTTTAGAAGTAAATTAATTTTATTGTACCTCAACACGTGAAAGATGCCACCAAACCCATTCATTCCCTGAAGATCTTCGGAAAGACATGGACTGCTATAAATAAGAACAAACCAACAAATTATAAAAACGTACAACATAATTTTATATACCAATATACTGTTTTTGTTCTATAAAATAAATACTTTTTTTGTAAATGTACCTAAGGCTTGTTCTACGATGTGTAAATTAAATTCTGATAATTTATCGAATACAAAGTAAAAGTCCACAGGCAAAATTCTACAATGATATTTTGACCAACTAGAGTCAGTAGAGTCAGACGTCTGTTTTGCCATAGTGGGGGCATTATTTTTGTATGTTAAATTTATCAAAAACTACACAGAAGAACGTGAAGAGAAATGAAAACAAATAGAAATGAGACTCAAGGGGATAACCATGTTATGGAGACTCCTTATACTGCCTCGGCTGTAGGAAACCGCACATCGAATTTTGGGGCGTCCCCATCTTCCATGTACCACAATCAACGGAGAAGCTATCAGATTAAATAAATCGTCAACAAATTTAAAAAGATTCTAGCTATTTAAAATTTTCTCGAAAATGAGTCTACCGCAGTACTTATAAGTCAGTAGTTTTTATAAAATTTCATTACATGTTTTTGGAAAAGAAGTTTTATAAAAAAATTTCTAAATTTTGGGTAACTATCGTACAATTATTATAAATAGAAGTTTATTGAAATATTCAACTTCAAATACTGAAATGACACATCATAAAAATAAACTTTTCCACACACACATAAGCGGAGGGAAATAGATGCCCTTCTCAGAATTCTTAAATCGAAAATTTAAGACCCCTTTCTCCGAATTGTAATCCATTATATTGACCACTTACGATAGTTTTAGACTGATGAAATTTGGTAAAGTTGTAGGGAATCTCCGAATTGTAATCAATTATATGAACCACTTACTTACGAATTCTTGTTAATTATACAAATACTTTCATTCGTATTTATTAGATTTTTGTCTACTTAGACACTGTCTAACTATTTTTAAATTGGCGGAAATGTTCTTTATTTAATAAAAATAAATATCACATTATTCACGGTTAAGGTAATCTACTCTTGTGTCTAGGTTAGGCAGCTTTAAGACAGCAATAAACATGGTTTTTGAACACATTTTCCAAAGTTTGACAGTTGTCTAAAGTTAGACAACGTTTATAAATAAGACCATTTGTATCTGACCAAAAAATCGTTGCAAAAACATAAATGTTAAAAAGAGGCTGGGTGCGACCCACTTAGTCACTAACTAACTTATGAATTAAATTTTTTTAATTCACAAGTCATCGACAGACTTATGACTTAATGATTTTTTAATTAAAAAATTCGCAACCCTGTTCTGCACTTCATGACGTTATTATCTTTTAAATAAAATTTATTTGAAGTCAATACCTCTATTCGTTCTCGAGGTACAGTGAACGATAGAATGTATGACGAACGTACGAACGTATGTACACACACACATACAGACATCTCTATTAAAACGACGGATTCGAATTCCTGGGACCTCGAAACGTGGAAAAACATAATATGTCAAAATTTGGAAATTGGGAAAATCAGACCAATTATAGTAACTTCCACTGCGATGTTAAAAAGAGAGAATTTCTCTAATGCACATAAAAACCTGTGTGTATCAAATAAGCCGTAAAAATAATGAAATCTAAAAGTACACTAAGTTTCAAGTTTTTAAGATTTAATATTGAATATAATATATTCTAAGTAGAATAATATCGAATCAACTCTACTAAATTATGAGAACAAATTTTTATTTATTAATTACTCATTTTTTTTTCTAATTGATTACTAACAATTTAAAAGTTTTTGAAAACTACCTCCTTCGCCGTTGGACTTCTTTCTTTAGGGATTTTTGAAACCTTAAATTTATGCCAACAAGCCAACGATCACGACCACGTATGCCTCGAAAGAGAAAATTTAGTGCTGTATCGACGATATTCAGCCACATTTAAGCTGAACGCTCATGGAAAATTTCCCGGCATTCTATTCCATACATAACCCTATACCTACTGTCTGTACTTTATGAAAAAAAATTATATTAATTATGAATGTTATGTTTGAAAGTGTTCCTTCATGTTCACGTTAGGAACACAAAACTAAAAACAGATATGAATATAAAAAAAGTATTTGAATGGCTGTTAAACACAAATTACAAAAAAAAAAAACGAAATAAATATCTCCTCGAAGGAACAAAATTTGGAACAATGGAAAATAGAAAATAATTTTTTTTTTCATTCAATCATTAAAACGGCCATAAAAGCAAATGAGAATTAATGTTTATATTTGTCGGATATGAATATGTGTATATAGTCTATTCGAAACTACTTATTATTGAAAAATACATAATATTAATGAAAACTTTAAATAATGATGACAAAACAAATTATGTATAAGGACATTCAATACATGTACAATGTACATACATTAGGGTGGTCGTTATTGCATTGGTAAAAAAGTTTATCTGGGATGGGTCTAAATCGCTCCAAATGAAGAAAAACGAATTCCCTAATTTTTGTTCAGATTGTTATTTTGAAGTCCTAAGGTGGCTGTAAGCGGTTAAAAAAGTAGGTAAGCTATATTAAATTAAATACAGGGCGATTCCCGCAGAATGTCACAAATAGCTAGGACATGGTAGGTTGAAACCAGACAAGAAAAAAATGTGTATGAGAGGGGGGTAGTATTTCCTCACGTTTACACGGGACGGGTTTACTTAAAAGGTATACAAATTTATTAAAAATCAACGAAAAAACTAACAACATTAAGTTGTAGCTTTTTAAAAACTAAAAATTCATTCTAATATTTTTTTTGTTAAATTAAGTTATTTTGATGAATAGTTTTTCCAAAAATTATTTTTAAACTCCTGGATAATGGTCTTTGAAATATGGGCTTGCTCACAATGACACGTTGTTAAACAAATCACTTCATCTTGGCGACTGAAGCACTCCACTTTCAACCCTCTATGACCGTTAGAAAGGGAGTATTGGTCTTTTTAAATCCATTCGCCTGCCACGTGGTTATTAAAAATGCTTAATTTTTTAACCGCTAACAGCCACTGTTGGACTTCAAAACTAGGGAATTAGTTTTTCTTTATTCATCCAAGATGATTTTTTTTAAGATGTTACTTAAAGTGTGGTCTAATATGCCTAAAATAAAATTGTAAAAATGTAAGCAGCTAAAATTTGGACCCATTGGCAATGGCTTAGCACAGTCTAGCTTAATTGGCCCTTGACCTTTATTAATTGGTCGATGCTCTCGCCGGTCAATTCCTTGACGATGCCGTTAAAGCGCTTAATAGCAAAAGAAATGTTGGTTTTCAATTCAATTTAATTGTTTTATAATAATTATAATATTAATTTTGTATTACAATAATCTGGGAATTCTTTTTTTTTTAAATTTAATCATTAATCAAAAGTTTCAATTCATCTTATCAATTCCCCAATCGAAATTAAGTAAAAATTAAAGTAAATCCAATAGCTATGCATTTATAAGAGTAACCTAGTCTTCTCGAACAGCAGCACCAACATATTAATTTTGTAACTATATGCGGGTGAAAGTTCTCACTTAAATATTTGCATGGTTTAGTTACGTGCTATAGATAATAGCTTCCAACCCAAGACTCTAACCGATATGACCAAAAGCTTTTACTCCGAAATTTTTCAACAGCTAGTTTTAAATTTTTATTCAAAATAAATTCAACTATCACTTACCGCTTTACGTTTATCAGCCTCCGATACTGCTGAATTAGACCGATGTCTGAACAAATCCATCACTTTGGTCATTGGAGAGCGTGTAACATCCACTCGACGAACTGCGGTCACTGTGTGGTAGTACTAAAAGAAAGTAATTGTCGGTAAGACAAATATACGGATGCAGTGTATAAAAAGGATTAGAGAAAGTGTACCAATTATGAATTACGTTCCTAATATTGAATAAAGAAATATCCTGAAAGCAAATTATGTGTCTGTCAATTTCATGTCAAGCTTTCTTTTCATGCGCATATTTGTTTACAAAACGGAAATGCTTATAGAAAAAGATTATCGTTGTGCATAGCCTTATAAATTTTGACTGGGCTGGGTTGAGCAGTCTCACAAAAACATGGCTATTGTTTGTTTGTTTTTCTTATATGCATTAGTTAGTTAAATAATCGTACTGGATGAAGAGATGATTTTATATTTTGGTATTCCATATTCGGTACAATTCCTTTAGGGGCTTACCTGTGCGTCACTGCCTTGATGTGGATGCGCTGAGCCATCCTTCAACTTAGGCGTTGGAGGCGGATGTCGGTGTCCAATCAATCCTGTGTTCTGCATTGCTGTCTTCATTGTTGCCATTATACCACCACCCGCTCCAGAACCACTATGATTGCTTCCGGTACTGCTGTTGTCACGTTCCGAACCACTAACTGTTTTGCTTCCTGCCGTGGACGATGGAGCAGTCAGAGTCACATCTTTGATTTTTTTAGATTCTGACCTGCCTCGCGGTCGGAATACATCGAATATTGTTGGCCGACGATTAGGACTTGCAATTCCATGCACTGTCGACTGATTTAACACTGGAGAATCTTCACCACTTCGCCTTCTCTCTAGAGATCCTGATCGGGGTGCTACTCGTTCGGTACTACGTGACATTTTTTCCTGATTGCGATTGAACTTCTCGAGTTTGGCTGCTTCCCGTTCCAGACGACGTGCGGTTTCACGTTCAATTTTACGAACTTCTTTCTCGTTTCGACGAAGCTCTTTCTCTTGGCGCCTCGCTTCTTTTTCCATTTTTTTAGCTGTCCTGCGGGCTTCTTTAGAATTCGGTTCCGCTGGAGCGCTTGCTGGCCGAGATCCTCCAGGGGTTTTCCCATCATGTTCCTGAAATATAAAATAAATCAGAAGGTTGAAAAAATAAGACGAATACATTATGTAAATTTCATTAAAATGTTATAAACTACCATATTGATCCATTCAATACAACAGATTACTTTCATTCAATAAATTGAATGCTTCAAATGAAGATTCGATAAATTAATAATGTGGAGGGAAATTTTGTTTAGAGCTGTGACATGAATCGATTTTGTTATTTCTAACTTTGTGTATTTCAATAAAATCGAGAAAAAAAAAACAACTATCAACACTTCAGTTAATTAAATATCTACGTAATGCAACAACAATAACTGACTGCAAATTATTAAACCTTTTTACTTGTTCTATAGGGTTAGTGTTGGTTTCGTATATAAACAAATTCGAGTTTAAAATCAAACCTAACACTAGTCCGAAAAAGTGAGTTTCGTCAAACAGCCCGTTGATATGTGTATTTGTTCGCGCGTCCAATATAATTTGAGTCTAAACGAGCAGGTCAATTTAATTCAAAATTTCGTAAAAGCATCTTATTCAGAGAAAAACTATATTTTTTTATAAAACGTAGCCAGGCACGCAGTGTGTTTTTGGTACTTAAACCTTTTTTTTATTTAAGCTGGTACAAAATAAAATAAAAAAAAAACATTAGGCGCCAGCTATAGGTATCATTAAAAAGCATAATTGAACATTTTAATTGTTTATTTGGGACGATTTTTAAAAATAAAACAACTAGTTTTCGATTGCGAAACGGAATTATAATAGCGGCATTAAAAAAAAAAACAGGATTATATAAGGAGGGATTTAAAAAAAACGGGACTTTAAATCATTGAAATATTAAATTTTATTTTTGTTCACAAAAGTAATAGTCAGCTTTAGTTTTGCATCAAAATAATTATTGATTTTATTACATTCTCAAAATTAATAATTAAAAACTCTTATGAGGAAATTCGTAATGTCACCCCAGACGTTATGTCGGCTATAGATCAGTAAAATTCGTAAAACGTCCCAATAATAGGATGTATTTTCAATTGTGGCGTCTCGTAGCGTTTAAGACAATATATTCTTGTTTTTTATTTAATTATGCTATTTTTTTCGAGTGTCAATGGGAAGTTCTTACAAAATTTTGTATTATATTTAAAATTATTCTTTTTTAAAAACCATCTATCATTAAATCATTAAAAAGAGTTTATTTATGTGAGTGAAATAAATGCAACAACAGCAGCAGTAATATTAATTATTATATATGTTTGATATGATGTACGTGTGTTTTAGTTGTGTTTCAACATCCAGATCGGATATTATCGAGCTTTGCTAATTAATTTGCATATATTAATTATTCCAGAAGATGTATTCGCTAATTATATTAAACTAAATTAAAAAAAAAAACATCAAATGAACAAATAAAATTTCTCTAAAATCTTTTGTTTGTGTTTTATTTATTTTATTTCAAAAAACAAGTCATTTTTTTCTGTTTTGTTAATTATCAATTTAAGATATGGGAAGTTTTGCATGTTGTATCATTAAAGAAAGGAACTAAATATTTCGATAAAATATTACAATACCATATCAAAGACGAAGAAAAATGGAGTTATATCTTTCTATTTAAATGAATGAGAAGTAACAGCTCAAACAAAACAGATGCGTCTATTTAATTGAATATTAGTACCTAGTGTCTTGAGGAAAATTTCCAGACCCGGATTGGGACCAAAAGTAACGAAAAGGAAATGCTGATTTTTCTCAAATACAAAATTACAACAATAATTTGTTTCTACAAATATTTTTGTTTGTAAAAATGTCTTCAAAATGACTCCAACAAAACACCGAAAAACCCCAACGGACAAATATCCATTGGGAATTTAACCATTTGTTAAGAAACAATTATGTACGAACAATGAAAGAAGGAACAAACAAAATAAAACTCAAATGTCGAGAAATTAATTTAGTGCGAAAAAGGAGTGGTCATGGTAACTCTCTAAAATAATCTGCTACAGTCATCAATTTCGCTTATCGAACAGCGTAGGTAGTACATAACGATTTTTTGTTTATTATTTTATTGTGTTAAAAGACAGTGTTTGTGGAAAGAAAAACAACTTTAAAGCGTGAAGGCAAATTATAACAGTTCCAAAACAAGCATTTATTTTTATTTTTCACAGAAAAGATATATATACGAGAGCAAAGAAATGAAAATAATATAGCAAACGACATTGTAGTTCCTACAAATCGATCTGTAGGTCTAACTACAACAATTTCTGTAGTTGTTTTAAGCTTTGAGTAATTTACTGATTATGCTGTACAACTGTAAAATCTACAAAAGATGCTCTTATTGTCACAATTCGGTTTTGGAATTCAGTCTATGAAATTGGAAACATTGGTTGTCGGTTCGATTATTTTAATTAATCCGGTAGAATCAACATCAGTTTTCAACATTTCTACAACATAATTGATAATGGGTGATATATGAAAAAGCCCATTACGTAATGGTTAGTATGTAGGATTATAACGCCGAAAGTCGTGGGATTGATTCTCAGCCTCTCCTACCTGAAAAAAAAACTTTATTCATAGGTATTGCCTTCTCCGAGGAATTGAGAAATCTTTCAAGAGTATGTCTTTTAATGAAAAGTGCCTCTCACCCTGAGTCACTAGGCCTGACTCTCAAATGTATTTATTTCTGATTTTGACTTTCTTCTGGTTTCGTGCGGTTGTAAAAGTTGGTTGAAATTATGAATACATTTTCTAAATTCAAAAACATGATTTCTTAATTACTTTAATAACTGATTTAAAAGATAAATTCTTGTGAATTTCGTTGATGGACTTTTCTTTCCCATTTTTATATCTATGCCTTGGTTCTAAAAGGCTCAGTGTCCATTTTTTTAAAATATTGACTTAGGTAGGATTTAGCGTAAGATTATTAGATGTGATGTAATGAACTTATGTATCTATCAAAGAAAAAAGTACCTGGGACACTACCAGGTCGAAGTGAGCGAATAACCCCCTCTGAAAATACTCCAAATACTTCCTTAAAGGAATAAATTTAGAGGAGGAGCTTTAGGATGATAAATATCTTCAAGCTCTAGATTGGGGTACAATAGATCTTCAGGTCGCAGTGCAATATACCCCCAATATATTATTCATTCATTCAAGATTATTTCAAATTTCACAATGCTGTATTTTGAGGAAAAACAATCTTATTTTATTAAAAAAAAAATTAGAAAGAAGATATAAGCATTCTTAGAAATTAGCAAACGAAATGTTCGATTTCCCAAAAATGAAGAAATTGGCCTATGGCCCTTTTTGAGCCATGTACAGATATATATAGTTTGGACATCGAATAAAGGTTTTATTTAATATGTCATTAATCAAATTATCATAAGTTTTTACTTAAAAAATGATTTTGCTTTGAAGCACTTCCGTCTACATCAAATTTTAATAAACATTTTCCTACCAGTTGGTGTAAACAATACAGAAATAATCATTTTTTTATTATTTTAAGTTTTCTATATAAAAAACTATTCGTGAGAATAAAACATATTTTTTTTTATATCTTTGGAAATCAAAACAAAAACACAAAAAAACAACAGAATATTTAAGTTAATTTTTGTTTTCTTTTTCAGAATATTGGCTGACATCCAAGTTTAGAAAACAAAGTAGACAAGTCTAGTTAAAAAAATGATTCTGTTTATAACATTTTAGAAAAGTGCATTTTTAGAAGATTTTCATTTTTTGAAATGCTTGATTTGAAACATATTTCAAGAGCACTCCACCCATAGACATACTAGATATGGACTGCTAGTCGATACTTATTTCCATACAAAAGTATAAATGGAAGCAGTTCTTTATTTAATTAGCGACATAAGCGCTAATGGTGTAAAAGTGGCAAAAAAAATAAATATTCATAAGGCCATCTCTTGGCACTTAGCCTTAGAAACCACTGACATCTGTTTCAATTGGGAAGTTCCCCCATACGTCAATGTGACAATGCGAAACAAACAACAACAAAAATTTCCTAGTTGAGAAGAAAACAATGCAATGCAAACAAATATACTTACATATACAACGATAAATCACAATGTGCACACTAGTCGTGCCTTTGGAAAAGTGTTTGGCTGTGTAAGTATGTTTGTTTGTATTGCATTATTTTCTCCCCAACTAGAACTGTCAAATATATAGTATAGTTATAGATATTTTAGTTTTTGGAAAAGCCCAATTCAAACATAAAATTTGACATTTGTCATTTGTGTGCTATATTTTTATTTGTTTTGTTTTGTAGTTTCCATTTGCTCTTACGTGGTAATTATTTTGTTTAGTTAAATCTTTTATTTCATCTTATTTTATCGCTTTCTTCCTGCTTATTCAGGTGAAGGTAATTCTATTTCTCGCTGAGGACATTTCTTGGAAGTAATATCCTTTCAGTTGTCTGATTCGGATGGTGAAGAACCAGCTAGCTCTCCATTACCTATCCTGTTATGTATCAAATCCCAAAGTCCAAAGGTAGGCACTGTCCATTTTAACAATAAGAAATTGTTGTTTTTTTTTAGAAAATAGTGGAACGTCGAAGAAAACTTCGATCTCTTATCGCACAAAAAGCTGCTGAACCAGACGCAAAAAACTCATTAGAAGTATCAATCTTAACAGGTTGTCTCTTCCTCATTGGATTGTTTTTTGCTTCATATTTAAGGAAGGTCAGTACAGCATTGTTACCGAGCGATTTTCTGAAATCGGAATATTGTGAACTTTGTAATAAGTCATTCAGCTCCAAAGCGTATTTGCAAAAACGCATGAGCATGCATACGAATAAATCTTGGAAATGCAAGCTATGTGCAGTAGGTTTTGAGTCCAAAGAAGCTTTGAAGAAACACAATAAATCGCAAAGGAAAACCATTAATTGAATATTGCTTAGCAATGCTATGAAACTGTGGCTATTAAGTATTTTATTTGTTCTATTTTACAATATTTCTATATTTACAATGGAATCGTGATGGCTGACAATTGAAAAAAAAAAAATGACAAATAACAAAACAAACGTCAAACCAAAGTGTCAAAAGTTACACTATATTTTCCGCTTTTAGAACAATAGCGCTCGTGTCGTTTATAGTTAAAGTTGAAACCAACGTGAAGATGGCTCTTAGCAGTCCATATCTAGTATGTCTATAGCGCAAAATTTTAAACGATTTAGTACTATGTTAAAGCCTTTTTTAGTATGATAAAATGGCTTTAACATCGTACTAAATCGTTTAAAATTTTGCGCCTATGACTCTACCAAATGTATGTAATGTTACTGTAAAACTTCGAAATGTTGTAATTGTAGAATTTATCAGTACAACCAAAAATTTGTCAGCAACATTGGTAAAAGTTCGAAATCATTCGTTCGGGATTTTTATTTTATCTACACGCATTTAGTAAGCGGGCCAACCAAGGTACTGTTGTCCAAGAAAACTGTTAACAGGAGAGGCGCCTGCCTGGCAACTAAGCATACTCTAACGAATTTGAGTGAGCAGGAGGAAAGTAGATTCAAAGAGGGAGTTAGATTCCTTGTTGTCCAAGAAAAGTATAGACAATAGTCCGGAATAAATTATGAAAACCAAAGATTTTGGACTTTTTTCTGAAATGTTCTAGACTTTCCACACTTCGTAGTTTAATAGTAACATATAAACTCTGACACGCAATCTCAATTAACTGATCACTTTCACAGCAATTTCTTTTTGATTGCATATAATCCGAAATTTCTGACAAGAAATGAGCAATCGAATTTTTAAAACAATTTAAAAAATAAAGTCCGAAGCTTTCATGAAGAAAACAACAATAATAAAATAGATCACATTAAAGTCATTTTATGAATTTTCCAAACGTTTTAAAATAAATAAATCGTGTAGAACTCTCAACCATTCCCGTGTTTGTGTTACTGGCAGGAATTGAGGTTTTGACTTGTGATTAACTGAGTTTTCATTAAGCTATTGCTAGAAAAAATAAGAAAAATATTTAATACAAAATTAATCAAATAAATTATTAAAACAAAAAAAACTTACATCCTCTTCTGATGGAGCCTCCGTGGTGTCATCTTTAACCGATTGAGGTGACACCGATCTTTTAATCCAAACATCATCAAGATGGCCAATGAAACCTCCAGGCGATTTCATAGAACTACTATCACAGTTTTCGAGAGAACTACTACTTATCACTGGCGAACGTATTTCAATCAGTGATGTATCGAAGAACTTTTTATCCATGTGTGGAAATCTTCCTGAACTTCTCTGGGCAAATAATGTTTGCACTGAGGAATATTCCCCCGATGTACATGGAAAACTAATTGTGTGTGCATTTAACTTTGCATCCATGTTCTTTAATTTTTCAGCTTCAGGTTTGAGCCTTAGAATATCTTGATTTTCGAGGGCTTTGGTAACGGTGAATTTACCACGGTAAATAGTCTTTTCGGGACTTGGGGATTTTGGTGGTGCTTCCTCTTCATTGATCCTAAGGTCAAAATTCAGATCTTCCATGACTTTCTCGGGTTCCTCTTTAGATGGCATTAGTTGTGCCATGACTTCGGGCGGTAAGATTGCCGGAACTGGCGGAGGTGGTGGCGGTGGAGTAGGAGACCGTCGGTCCATAACATCTATAATAGCTTGAATATTACTGGTATTGATTATGTCAATCTTTTGCATAAACTGCTGCCGTAGACGTTCCAGTTCACGAAACTTTTCGACATCCCCACTATCTCTGTGTGGTAATGGCGGAGGAGGAGGTGGTGTTGGCAAATAAGGCTTCTCTAATTTAAGGTCTCCATTAGGTGTCGATTTATCACCATCCTCCTCATCTTCTTCCTTACACTGAGACAGTCGGCGTCTTTCAGTGAAAGGCAAAAGGAAAGGTCGTGTTGCAAGAAAATCAATATTACTACTAGACTCCTTGGTTATTGAATTCGGCGACAAGTTAATCGCCGAAATAAGTTCGTCCTCACCATCGCTATCACTACTAGTCGCGTATTCGATTGAATTACGGCTGTAATGCGGAAAGCAGACGACACGAGAGCCAGAGACTTCACTTGTCGAAGGTTCTTCACCACCACTTTCCGAGTCCGATTCGTAACCATCTTGATCTAAATCACCTTCGAAGTTGTTTTCGAAGATGTCTTCAGCAATAGCCAATGGAGCTTGGCGTTTTTGCTGCTGTGGGTTTTCATCGTTTTCACGGGATTCCGCGTTCGGTGATGAAGAAAATTTTCCATTTTTCAGGGAATCGATAACTTCAGAATTTGTTGCCATTTAAGGGCAGTTTTTCTTTGTTTTGTGGTTTTTTACGTATTTGATTTTTTTTAATGGAATTTCTTTGAGAAAAGTTTAATACTTGGAATTTATTTGTAAATCTTATACTATTTTGTACTTAAATAAAATCACATTTGGTAATTTAATGTTTTAATTTAGTTATAAGACTTTCAATTGACACGGAAATATTTTCTTTTGAACGACATTGATGACAAAACTTGGCGATGACTTAACGTTGAGATTTACTATACAAAATTTTTCAAAATTAAGGTACGTAACGATGATATTTTTGATGAGAAATATTTCCGTTGTAAGTGAAATTGGTATATGTCTGAAAAGTAAAGTGGAAAGATTTGATATTTATATGGCTGTTGGATATATAACGACATGGCATGGATAAACTTTTTCGGTATAACTTTTTGACCTTTGAAATTATTTAATATATTGCTTTTAAAACACATTTTTTAGGGGGATAAGATATTAAATTTCATATCTGCTACAATTTAATAAAGTTCACGTCTATTATTCTATATTGAAATTTCCTAAAATTTAACTCGTTATTAAGAATTCCAGCGGCAGTTTGAAGGTCATCCATTAAATAAGGAGTGACTAAAACAAAAGTTTTGTGGAAACAGCTCACATTCTCTCTTAAAGCGTCCATTGACAACTTCAATCACCCATCTTACCACCACTGTAACATATCTTGTATCTTGTATAATTCGATTGAGCTGTTGTTCCCTCTTTATCATCATCTACTATAGAACAGTTTCAGACATTTAAGGTTTGTATCCTCAAGGCTCTAAGCTTAAAATAGCATCTAGGAATCCTAATGTTTCCATACTAATCTATAAGCAAACTTTTCATACTGAATCAGTTGCTTTAACGAGTTTGAAACGTTTAGAATATAATATGTACACATCACAGAATGTCATCAGAAAACGTTTAATTTAATTCTGGTAACTTTGCAGATTGTTAGTTTGCTTTTGAAAGCCGTATATTTCAGTTAACCATAAGTTCCATCACATATGATTATATCTGGTCACTGGTTTTCAGTTCAATTTGTAATGATTTTGATTTTACTTGCGACATATTGCTGATATATTATATGTACATATGTTCTAGACTCAAGTCAAAGGAGAAAAATAACTTAATATAGACACGTATCCGATTTTTTGCGAGAACATTGTACTTGATATGTATCATCGTAAGGTTTTTTTAAAAGCTTTAAATAAACATTTAAAAATTTACCCGATTTGCCATTCCAGCATAGTTGAGGAACATTAGAAATGAAAAAAGCTTTATGTATTTATGTATGTACATTGAATGTCAAATTTAAATGTTGAGCAACTTTTCTGAACATAGGTACCAACATCATAACTTTCCTAAAAAGGGTCAAATACATGTGGTTTAAAAAATTATTGTTTTGTATTAAATTTTTGTTTCTATTAAATACGCAATTTAATAAGGTTTTTCATATATAGTTTTATGTGACTGTGCAATAATATAATACAAAAAATGTAGTCTGATATTCTAGCTAAATTTTAAGACCTTAATGAACGGATTATTAGAACCGAAGTTATAAGCAAGCCAAACCAAACACAATGTATCTTTACAATTATTATACCGACTACAAATTTAGGTACATATGAACATTTAGCATTTTTTTTCCGACGCAAAGCAAATTTGCCACGATTGTGGTTTTTTATTGCACAAACTCCGTCGCCGCCGGCTTTAGAATACTATCTCCCTCTCGCCAATTGGTGGTATATTAATGCTTTTTTTTTTGTTTTTATCAACTTCCTCATAGAATTAAATTATTTGTCCGATATTTATTTTCATGTTTTTAGTATAAAATTTTGAATGATTTTGAAAATTTGTTTGCTCTAACACGCCAGTCATTTTTCCTTTAATTATATACCTTAGTATTTAAAATCGGATTATTGGATCAAAGGATATAAGCATTTAAGTAAACGCAAATCGGGTATTTTTCAGATTTCGCAAAAATCATCATCAAAAACATACCCATTTTTTTTCTACGAACATTTCTCCTTTTTTTCTGTCCGTTTTATCATTTTCTTCGTATTTTGTTTCCTCAGACTAATAAGAACATAGCATGAACGAAATAATTTTGTTTATTTTGTTTATTCCCCTCACGTTTCACCCCCTTTGTCAACTAGGCGTTTCATATTTTTGAAATTCTGTTGATTTTTTTACATTGTATGCCTCCGTTTAAACATTTCTAATGTTAAAATGCTGAATGTTGATATTTTTTAAATAACGGTAAATGAAAAAAAGTATATCAAGCATGATAAGGTGTCTTTTGGAAAAAGCTTTGTTGAGCTTAATAATGTATTTATTTAAGGTAGGACTAAAAAAAGTATACATATTGTAGGTACATATGTCATGACTGAAATTCTTAAAACATGATTTCATTTGTATTTTAATTTTAATTTAGCTTATGAATGCAAATAAAACATTATTTCGTAATTTTTCCTCACATCTCGTTGTTTTTTTCAGCTTCTTCAGGGTTTTGATTTATTAGGTTTTACTACTGAGGTATATGTATAAGTTTATTATTTTAGTGAAGGTAGGTATTCGTTTTTTTCTTTTATATAAATTAAATTTAAGGAATAACATTGTTTGATGACACTTATAAATTGCAGTTAACAAACATTTGTTTTCGTATTTATCGTTCTTGTCAGTTTTTGCTGTAGCTTAATCATTCTATAGGTATATGTAAATTGAAATAATGTAGATTTCAAACACTCAAGTTTAATTGACTGGTTGAAGGTTTTAGAGCAATCCTAAATTTTCATGCATTAACTTTTCGTATTGTTTGAAATGGGCTGTAAAATTGTAGCATTTAAATTCTTTTGAAAAGTGTAAACATCTATGCTGGCGTAGCGGTAAAGTAAACTTAAAACGTGAATCTTAAGTGTAATACTTTACGTTATAATTGAGTACGTTCAATAACAAAACTCCGGTAATTGTACGAATATTGGTGTTTATACATATTAACAGTGAGTGCCGGCACTAAGACTATTTTTTTTCTTAAACATTTTTTTTAAATATTGAGTTTTATTTTTTTTCGAATGCAAAACTTGGAATGTTTGTCAAAAACCCTATAAAGATTTACCAGATTAACTTTATTCTTTTAAAGATAAAAAAAATGCACGACTGGGTCGCACGAACTTGCTTTTATGTGGGTTCACACTGTGGTTTTAAAGTCTTAATAATTTTAAACTTTTTAACTGATAAAAGAAATTTGAGCATATTTTGTATGCCACCTGCCACAAATATATGTGAGTACACAAATATGAACAATATAGCACCGTGCTGTCTTCCACTTCGCACGTACATTATGTATGCATGGAATTTACAGTTTAGACTGAAAAAATGTTAAAAATCAATTAAATTAGAAATAAATTGATTTTAAAAAATATCTAAAATTGATTTGACACCAACGTAATGTAAACCAAGTGATTTCTTACACAAATCTCAATTTGTCAGAACAAATTTTTAAAAATCGTTGGAGCGGTTTTAAAAAATAATTTTGAATATATTTTTAAGAAAAAAAAATTGGTACGCCAATTTTTAGAACTTATTTATAAGGAGTTTAAAAATAAATTTTGAAAAAAAATCATCCACCCATTTTCGGAAAAAAAATAAATTTTGAAAATTTTTTTAAGAATCCAGAATTTGAAAATTTGTACGGCAGGTACCGTTATTTTTGGTCTTAAAAAAATGAAAAAAACCTGTGGAGGGAATGCCCAAAAAACTCTAGGTACCAATTTTAAAGAAAATCGACCCACCCGTTTAGGCTACAGCCGAAAGGACAGACAGAATTGCGAGACCCACTTTTTCGATTTTGCTATCGTCGTTATGTAAACTTTGATCAAAATCTCGAGTTCGATTTTTAGTTCGAATGCATAACTTGCCATATAGTACCTACATATATGTATATCGCAAGTAAAAATAGATTAACTTTTCTAAAGATATGTCGTTTAACCTTATAAGTGTGTACTCTGCTCGATCAAAATGCACTTATTCGCCTGTAACTCAACCTCACGTTCTGCCATTCAAAGCAAATGTAAACATATCTTATAGTTATAAACATATCTAACCCAGAGTCAAAGCTCCTAGATAATGAATCGCGAAGAGAGCAGTTGACGGCATATCTAACTATGTATAATAAATCATCTTTAATTTGTAATACTACTATTGAAATTTTTGCACGAGGGGCACAATTAGGGCAGATTCCAGTAGTAGCTTGTTGCGTCAATTAAAAATAGCAAAATCGATTGAGAATCTCAATAAGAATTTCAAACGAATTGTTTAGAAAGTGGATAATAATGACTGGTTTACATACATAAATATCTAAGATATATGTATGTAAGTTAAGGGAGTTTTTGAGCTGATTTTATTTGCACTCACTTATAACTGAGCTTGCATATTTATTTATATAACACCTAAAGTGTTGGAAAAAATAATAAAAAAACAAATGTTTTCATAATACTCAAAGACTAATAACTAAATATACAATTGGGTGTTTTTCCGTTATAACTTTTATATTTTTTCTGTACCTAAGAAAGCTTTAAAATTGTCCAAAAGTTTGCTGTCATCATCTTTTTGTTTTGTTTTAATGGTAAAAAATGTGATCAAAATGTTTGTTTTGCTTGGAGAAAAAAATAGAAACAATAAGGTAGATTTTAACGTAATTTCCGTTCTGTTTTTATTTAAATTGGCGTTTATTTGTTTACATTTTCATGTGTTTAAGTCGTATTTTGAAGAACAAATTTAATATTGATCCAAAATGAATTAAAATGGGTCGTGGAGTCCATTGCACCCGTATTGAGCGCGATTTGATGAAAAAACTGCGAACAGATGGGAAAAAATGGATGAAATAGCCAAAGCCCTAAAGTGTTCCAAAAAGAAGGTATTTACAGCTCTCTATTCAAGTTCCAAAGCAGAAACAAGAGGCAGAAAGTGAAAAACATCAATGTGTTTTGATAAACAGCTATACTCTGTTCAATTTGAATATGCAGTACAGGGAAGATATGATATTTGCCTTTCACCCATACTTTTATATTTCATATTTCATATTTCAAAGCTCTCAGAGGGTTGCCATAGTGATCATTATACATCGGCATAATTCTCTCATAAATGTCAGTAGGGTTACCAACCGTTTATTTAGATGTTATGAAAAGAAACATGTAGATCGTAAGCTTAACTTTAAAAAATTAAAATTAAATTAAATCTACCTTTTTATTTTCACTGCACTATTTATTCACGAAATTCTCTTTTCTGTTTTTATTTTTATGAACACAAAAACTATTTGGCACTTAAAAATCGAAATTGCAATTAAATAATGAACCGAACTCCATCAAAAACTTGCTCGAACATTAATCTTTCCTTTAAAAAAAAATAGTCAAGTAACATTGTATAGCTGCATTTTAACCGTTTTTTTTTCAAGAAAAAAAAAAAATAATAATTTAAGCAGAAAAAAAAACGCAGGGACAACAACTTTTTCCTTAAACTTAAAACATATGCTCCCAAAAGCTATGAGAAAGCTTTAATTCTGACAGCTCCATAGCAAAAACCAAAGAAAATATATTAAGGGTATTCATGCAACGAGATAAGTTTACCAATTGTGTAAAAAGATAAGTTTACTCAAAAGTTTGCTTGAACGTCCTTTTTATTTATTTGGATAAATGCTGCGTAATTGAAGCAGCTATTCGTTAAACGTCACGTTAAAAGTCACAATGACATTTGTATAAGTTTATCCAAATAAATTTGTATAAGTTTCCGCAACAAAATCCTTAGACAATTTTATCCAATTTGCGTAAACCATTTCCCATACAAAATTTGACAGTTCATTTACCAAAAGATAAATTTATCCAAAAGATAAACTTATCTAGTGTTTAACGACGTTGCATGAATCCCCCTATTATAATTTCCATCAACGAATGAATATGGTAACTTTGAATAAATATGCTTTTATTTTTAACAACCAATAAGCGAGAGATAAATTGATGATCAGTCTCCTCACAGAAGGAGAAAAAACAGGTCGTGTTTTGGGATGTACGTGGGTTTATGGAATATTACAAAAACAATTTCAAAATAACTCAGGGGCTCGTTTTTTTATTTCAGTGGCAATTTAAGTTGAGTGCTATGCAAACATCAGAAGGCACCAGTGTGTTCGAAAAAGCTCTGCCATAAGGCTTGTACTTCATATTTAAATTAAACAGATTATAATGCGATCGTGCAAAAGAAAGCTGTTTTTTCTTTAAAAAAAATCGAAATTCGTCGAAAATTCAATATGAATGGTGGTCTATAATATCTACCTGGGGCGAATATGTGAAGCCGTAATTAAAAATAAAGGTAGTACGACAAAGTACTAGAAGAATATCAAAAAGTTTTGCCGTTAGTAGCTTCTTACAAAACAAAAAAATTAACATCAGTACAGTATACATATTTTGTTTCTTTTTTTTCCAGAATAATATCACCGAATATCTATCCGAATTTTTGTCAAAATAACGTTCTCTTTTTATTAAGATATTTTATATTACTTTTATAAAATACATTATTGAGAATTAATCTGTTTTCTTCTTAATTAACTTTTTATTTTTAATAAACGGTGAAGAATAATTTTGTTTCCATATTATTTTTTCCGTCACTGTATAAAAACAGTTATAATAAATTTTTTACAGTGAGCATTAAGAAGATATGATGTATTTCAATGACAGATAAAATGCTTTTTTACCACAATCATTGAGAAGAAAGATAATTATGGGAAGAGGGGCCACCTAGCCAGCATAATAGATTTCATTTTTTACCTGACTAAAACATAAACATACTACAAAACAATATTGGAAACCGTTTTATTTCACTTTCAGGAATCAGGATATCTTTAACCCGCTATGCAGGGTGTCGACGTTCAACCACCATAGAAGATTGTTGTTATATTTAATTAATCCATCAGAATTGCCCAATGTTTAATTAAGAAAATCATGATGTAGGTACATGTATCATAGGTAAAACAATATAATAATTATGTGATCAAATCTCAAAAAATATTTTGTTTGGACGTTTAAAGTTAAGAAATTCATCTTAATTGGGAGCGGTACGATATCACGCAAATAAAAATCTCGCATTCGAAAAAAACACTTATTATTCAATATGTACAGTTTACCACCATACCACAGGGATCACACATTGATCTAAATATTTTGAAAGGCTTGGCCAACTATTGAGATTTATTGCTGAGAGAAAAAAAAAATTTGTTAATCAGAATTACCGTTAATATTTTGTTAGCAGTGCATGCGAAAAGAAAATAGACGTTTTAGTCATTGGTAAATACTAAATACTTGTCGGTAAAGGTTGAGTGATTTTGTGCGATAAAGTGAAAAGATTTATTATTATTTTTTTCATTTATTTTTGTAAATAAAAACATTCTTGACATATTTGACATTTTCCTTTGCATTAACTATTTTATATTAACTTTCAGTGAAAAAGGTTTTCCATCGGTTCAAAAAAAACATAATGAACCCACGTAATGTGCACATGCGCACAAAAACAAATAGCGGTAACTGAAAGCGGACCCAGATCTACAAAATAAATCAACAACCAGCTGCAGCTGCGACTGACCATCGTCGTTAATGTGTCATCTCGGCTCCGAAAATCTTACTGAGATATACAAACCTTCTCTACTCATAGCACACGAAAATATGGGAGCAACGATGATGAATACCATCGTCGACATTACATACGTTAGAGTTTCAAGATTTTCGGTAACTGGCCTAGCAGTGACGCGAGAAAAACTCAAGATAAGCCAATGCGACGAGGAAACGAGACGAGAGCGTGACGTAAACTCGTCGCAGTTGTCAAACCAATTTCAAGCAATGAAAGTATACGTGTCTCGTCGTCACGTCACGCCAAGAGTTCGAAAAATTGAAAAAAGACGCCACGAGACGACGATTTTCCTTATTTGACAAGTTCGTGGCAGAGAAAGAAAACATACCTAAACACAAAAGGACCTATGATCTCCTAAACTGGATAGCGTATCTTGTAATTTTCAATTAATTCAATTCAATATAAAAATCAAAAAGAAAGAACATCAAAAGTGTTTTCTTTAGCGACTTGTTATTTTCTTTTCTGATAATTCTCTCCAAAATATTTTGTTTAACTAAAAACTATTTTTCGCACACCGCGCTGAAAGAAAATAAAAGTTAAACATTGTCAAAAAAACTCGTCAAGAAACTCGTCGTCCGTCGTTGTGAATTGGGGAACGATTTTATAACGAGAAAAAGATGACAGCGTTTCACGTCACGCTCTCGTCTCGTCGCATTGTGAATCAGGCTTTATCAACCACCAGCTCCCTTTCGTACCGACCGACCGAACGAGAGCAATAACAACATAACATGAGGAACCCTTTACTGAAGGAAGATCTCCTTTGTGCTGACAGATATGGATATTTCACATTCGACATTAATTCGTTTTCGCGACCAGTGCAGTTTGCCATTTCACTTATAAAATTTATTTTAAAATATTTCTTTCAATTAAGTATTACAAATTTTGAATACGCATTTTTTCGTTCAAAACTCAACCATTGAAAGATATTTTTAAAAATACAAATTTTAAATCTCAAACGATAACATAATTTTTTTTTAAATAAATCTCAAATCGAAACTGAAATCTTTTTAAAGGAATGTAGTAACTCTGAGAGAGATACCAATTGAAAATAAAGGTTATCAGTTATTTTTGATCTCTCACCATGCGGTGTATAAAGTTTTTGGAATGATTTTTGTTGAGTATTTTCAATTAAAAGCTTTTTACCTTCTTTGTTGCTGTTTAAAACACTAATATTCATTTTTCGTTCGCAGTTGAGTAGGAAAGAGGACTCAAAGAGGGAGTTAAAATCCTTGGAACCCGAGAAGTGCGACACCATTGTTATGCAAGGAAACTTTTAACAAAAAGTTGATCTGAAATAAGTCATGTCCGTCAAGTAAGCATACCACTTGAAAATTATTCAATAATTGTCTTGAATTTTTTTTTAAACTTCTTAATAATGCTAAAATGACAATCACTTTTGTATGTACGTTCACTTTATTATTTCTTGCGATCCCAATAAAATATGTTTTTTTTTTGTATATCTTAAAAGTTGTTGAAAATGAAAAGTTGTTTAACAAAATAATTCTTAAATATTATATCTGAATATTTTAATTTTTTATTTTCTTTTTGAATTATTCCAATTTATTTTTTATTCTACAAAATAGATTTGTATCTGCAACAAAACCAATTAAGTTCTTACAATAGCTAATCAATTTTAATTGAAAGAGGCAATTTAAGTGCATTTGTTTGAATGTCGGTATACTATAGATACAGTGTCCGTTTATTTGTTGGAATACATGTCTCTGGCTGGGGATTGTTGACACGAGTTTATAATAATTTTTATTGGGGGCATAAACAGAATTTTGGCAAATGACTATGGGGTTTAGATAAATCCTGTAGGTTAATATAAAGAGGATTAATACATCAGAGAAAAGTGTTTAACTCAATTTAAAATAAGATACGTGCTATTTATTTAGGAGAACCAATATTAACTTTCAGTAAGAATAAAATGTTGTTACATAAAACATATGTAATGCGAAACCGATTGATGAAAGCTATTTACAGGGTTATTCGCATATGATACACAAATTTAAAGCGTGTAGGCTGCGTCGAGACAAGAATAAAATTAGCCCCTTTTATGCGAGAGTAATTTCTACATACGCTCAAAAACGTAATTAATATCCAATAGATGTACTAGACAAATTTACGCTCCACAAGCTTTGGAAACTCAGCGCAGAGGTTATAAAAAAGTTTTGACCTCAAATAAATTGTCGTTTAATTTAATATACCTACGCATATTTAGTCGAAAATGCAATCAGAAAAGTGTAGCTATTCTCTAACCGAAGCAACCTAAAAAGGTTTTTTCAATAAGTGATTTTGTTAATGTCTGGAATAAAGCTATCTGTTGGTATCCTCTATATCAACAGCCGCAATGAGATATACATAGGTAATCTTACGGCCGCCTCCCGGATGTGGATTATGTTTCAGAAAAATTATGAAGGACTGGATCGCACGAACTTGCTTTGTGGTTAACTGTAATGTAAGATATATTTTAACCAAAAAATATTTAAAAAAGTGGATTTTTCGTTTGATTTTTGTTTTAAATATTTTATAAAATGTTTGGTTGAAAATTTTAAAAAGTGTGATGTTAAGGTATTGCCATGATACTACCCAATAATTTGCTAACATTAAAGCTCTCTATTCAAATTTTCTTTGTTTTAAATATTTTTTAACTTGTATAGTACTAAACCTACTTTCTTATTAAACTTCAGCTGAATACGCCTAAAAAAGTGACATTTCGTTGAAACAAGTGAACAAACACAGCATTTTACATTTTTAATTTGCAAAGTGACATTCGGACTTAGTATGATATACCAAAATGTTAAAAAATAGGTATTTGATGATTTAAACTTTAATAAAATGTTAAAAAGTAATTACGATGCTTACTCTTAGCTATATTTTAAAGAACAATATGAATTTTATTCACTTTTTTACCGATATTTTGTTTTATTTTATAATTTTTATTCGCGAAACAAATAAGCACAGAAAGCTTCGACATTTTTTAACGAGTCTTTTTTTCTTCATACAAATTGAAACGCCAAAAGTTCTGTACGTGAAAAGTTAAAAATTGATGAACTCTTGCTGCACCGTCTGCAACTCCGATTGACTGCCTGAACACAATGGATACGCAGCTGGAATAGCATTGAATACACACAAATTCAATGTTACGAATACAACATAACGCAACTGCAGTCGGTGCTGCAAGAGTTCACCAACTTTTAACTTTTCACGTGCAGCACTTTTGACGTTTCAATTTGTATGAAGAAAAAAGAGCCGGAAACAAATATTGAAGCTTTTTGTGGTTATTTGATTCGCAAACAAATATTATTAATTAAAAGAAAATAATAGGAAATAAAAAAAGGAATAATAAGCCTGTGATTGTTTGTTTTTCTTCAAAATAAACAAAAAAACTGTACAGCTGCATTGTGGGCATTCAAAAAATAGCACGTACGACACTTTTTCAAAACCGTTGCAGCTCCAGCTCCAGTTGCAGCATTTTATTGTGTTCAGGCAGTGAAGCTGCGTTGCGTTGTGTTAGTAAAACTTGATAGCTATTACCACTGCAGCTCCAGTTGTGCAGCGAATCGTAAGTTTCCTAAATGTTATTTTTTTACAAAGACAAAATTGTGACTGCGCTTCAGGGTTTAAATTCTTGTTGGATTATTCAAATTATAAAGTGCCATTTATCTTAATTCAAAAATATAAACACAAAATGCCTCTAACTATTCTATATTTTTGTATTTATTTGTATTTATAAAGAATTAAGAATTAATTGATTTGAATTATTAAAAATATGTTTCAATCAAATTGAAAGTTCTATTACGATTAAAATAACTTCATTTAATACAATAAAATTTATTTATTAATTCACACTTTCAATCCTCCAAAAGAAATCATTCATTTAAGGTACCTAACTAATACAATTTAGTTTATTAGATTTGCTTCTACAATTTGCAATAAAGTTTAGCAGCACATTCCACACTTACGTCAGCATCTTTTTAAACTCAAACTGTACATATACAGAGGTAACTACTTCATCGGACTTTTCATAAGTTTGAATGAGACAGATTGAATTCGTTTAATATATTTTTTTACTTATTTACAGTTTTACATTCGAAGGCCAAATGATTTTGTTTTGTAAACTATTGCTTCGATAGCCATACACTTTATTATTTGTCTAAGTTTTTCAACTCTTCCACACTTTATTTATTGTTTGTAGAGAGTTTTCAAGGGAAACAATTATTTTGTTGTTCATCGAATTATTTAGTTTATCTTTAACATTTGCCCTTAACAAATAAAGTTTTGTGATGATAAGAATCGCACTCAATTTCGCATTTTGTTTATACTCGTATAGGTAAAATAGCGAAGAAAATTTGGTTATTTTATTTGTAGCTCTATAGTATATATACACATAGTGGTATTTGTTTTATAATATAGCGTGGCAGTCAGCTCTCGTGTTAAAGCCACATTGGCTGGACTAGGGCCGATGTGGGTGGGGAACATATAAAATAAGGCAATTTCGAAAAAAATCAAATAAATTAGACTGTTAAATTTCACCTTGTAGTTCGTGAGGTCTTATAGAATTCTTCCAATTAAAATACATAATCCACAAATTAATCTTAAATAAATATCTGGATTTTCCGTAGATTTCTTATTTACATGAATATTCCTAATTCTATAAAATTTCTTAAAAAAAAGAGAATAGTTTAACAGAATGTTAGCTTGTTTAATCCCTTGATATATTTTGCTCATAGCTCTCAAGCACAACGTCGCCTTTCATTTGATACCGAACCCGTTCGTGTTCACACTTGGCCAAGACTCCATAGTAAAATGGGCATACCCTTTGGTATAAACTTATACTCCTATAAGTTTTAAAAGACGTAAAACAAAATAATGATAATGACAAAAAAAAGGGGAAACTTCTCTATTACTTAACGCAAATCAAACATGAATTATCTTTGATCAGTCAGCTACATAAGTGCCAAATCTTATCAATAAAATTAAACTCAATTGAACTTATCCATCGAAGTAAGTGGATTAACGTATGATTAAGTTGAAAATTCCTATGCCAAAAATTAGAGATATAAGAAAACAAACAAAGATTTGGTAATAAACGTGAAAAAGATTTTTATTTTTACTTGCGATATTATGTGTTTGCATGTACAATGTGTACAATGTACATACATATGTATATGGAAAATAATAGATTCGTAAACAAAATCGAACTCGAGATATTATTCAAACTTGACATTACGATGATAGCGAAGTCGAAAGAAGTGGGTCTCGAAATTTTGTCCGTCTATCTGCCCTTTCGACTGCAGTCTAAACGGCTGGGTCGAGATTTTCTTGAAACTTAGTATTTAGCGTTTTTTTTTTTATTTTTTGATCGGTGCAGTGCAATAATACCCGCGGAAATAAAGCCGCGGGTCATATTTTCCATAATAATAGGAAATAACCCCCACGGGTTTTTTTTTCCTTTTTGAAATGGCAACAAAAGCCGTGGGTTTTAATTCCTATTCCTTATGGGTTTTATCTAGAATTATAAATGGAAATAAAACCCATAAAAACGAATTTAAATTTAAAAAAAAATCAATTTAATTTACATTTATTTTTAACATTAGAAATGTTTAAACGGCTTAAATGTTTAAAGGCATACAATATAAAAAAATCAAAAAAATATGAAACGCCTAGTAGACAAAGGGGGCGAAACGTGAGGGGAATAAACAAAATAAACAAAATCAACAAAATAAAAAAAATAAACAAACTAAACAAAATAAACAAAATTATTTCGTTCATGCTTTGTTGTTACTAGTTTGAGGAAACAGAAAACGAAGAAGATGATAAAACGGACAGAAAAAAAGGAGAAATGTTCGTAGGAAAAAAATGGGTATGTTTTTGATGATGATTTGTGCGAAATCCGAAAAATACCCGATTTGCGCAATAAAAAACCACAATCGTGGCAAATTTGCTTCGCGTCGGAAAAAAAAAGCTAAATGTTCATATGTACCTACCTAAGTTTGTAGTCGGTATAATAATTGTAAAGATACATTGTGTTTGGTTTGGCTTGCTTATAACTTTGGTTCTAATAATCCCTTCATTAAGGTCTTAAAATTTAGCTAGAATATCGGACTACATTTTTTGTATTATATCATTGCACAGTCGCATAAAACTATATATGAAAAACCTTATTAAATTGCATATTTAATAGAAACAAAAATTTAATACAAAACAATATTTTTTTAAACCACATGTATTTGACCCTTTTTAGGAAAGTTATGATGTTGGTACCTATGTTCAGAAAAGTTGCTCAACATTTAAATTTGACATTCAATGTACATACATAAATACATAAAGCTTTTTTCATTTCTAATGTTCCTCAACTATGCTGGAATGGCAAATCGGGTAAATTTTATTTATATGTACACTAGACGTCCAATATAATCGAAAAATTCGTTATATCGAAACAGTTTTTTGGAAAAAAAAAGAAAACAATGTTTACCGATACAAAAACAACAGATTACTTTTACCGTTTTATGGTGCAGGCAAACGGTGAACGCAAAAAAAAAACTATGGAAAATGAAGAACCCGTCTGATGTTTTGTTTTGGCCTTTTTCATAAAAATTGAACAGCGTTTAAAAACAGGATTAGTAAAATTTTTCGATATTCGTTATATAGAGATATTAATGAACTTCAAATGGTGATTCGTTATACTGGACGTTCGTTATATCGGCATTCCTTATACTGGACGTCCAGTGTATTTCCAAAATATGTTTAATAAAAAATTATAAAATTATTCAAGGAAAAAAATTAAAATAATGGCCCTACGAACTATCTGCCAGAGGTGCTAACTCCCAATAGCCAAAATGAAGTAACTCCCACTTTCTTTGGGACTTAGTTCATACATTTGGGAGTTAGATCATTTGGGACTACGGCGGCGGCGGCGCGGCGTATAAACAATGAGGTATGTATGGGGGGCATGCTGCCCAACTACATCCCCCCTGCTTGGGCTCACTATAGGATTTGGGTTAGGTGCGAGAGGTTGAGTTGATTTGAAAATTCGCGCGAATCGGTTTGTGAAATTTGAAAATAGTTAAAAGTTTTACGAAAATGTACCTACTCTTTTCCTTTTGAATTTTTTGCCAAGGTGGAGAATAAATTTGGTTGTTGAAATTTGAAAATTCGGATGTATATGAAGTGTGGGTCTTAATCCCAATTCAAAAAGGCAATAACACCCGCGGGTGTTGACAGATCGAACTCGCCGCGTTCTGTGATGTAAAACTAGCACTTGAATATTTAAATTGATGTTTACACATCTTTACCGTGAGTCCCGACACTTACATTTTTTTTTAGAATGAAAATCTTATTTTTCTCAAAAACGTGCCCACAACTTAAAAGAAAAATTCAGTAATTTTTTTTTGAAAAAAGGCTACCATTCTGTAAAAAAACAAATTCAGAAAAATGATTATAAATGGTACCTCCCATAATTTTTTTTTTATTTTCGATTTTCTCAAAACTGGTTTAACTTATTTTGATCATATTTTTAATTTTTTATGAAGATTATTTTAAAAAGTTTTAAAAGTTTTGTACAAAAAATTAAAATTTTTTTTTGATTTAAAAAAAAAATGTTTCATTTTTTTTCTTTTAATTTATAAATATTTAATTTGAAAACGATTTAGTCGATTTTTATTAAATTTGACACCGAGCAGTTTTTATTACATTTTTTTATAGCAGATTTAAAAAAAAAATATTCTTATAACAAAAAATAATAACCAAGAAAAAAGCTTAAATCAAAAATTTTGCAAACACTGGTCTTTTCATTTTTTATTTGCTTCTCAGACGTATAAAATTTATTTCTAGAAAACATTGCCTTGATTTTATGTGATTTTTTTAATTTGTTCACTTTAAAATGTTTTTATCTCGAGTTTTAGATTTTCTAGAATTTTCTTTTGTATGCATGACTTTCTTGTATTTATAAGATCTATCGATTAAAGAAACAAAAAACTGTCTATCATTTTTCGTTTTGAAAATACAATCTTTTCTCTCCTTCTACCCTAATTTACTCTATTGAAATTATGGTTTAAGAAAACATGTATTTTAAAATTTTAAATAAAGTTTCCTTTCATATGATATTTTATTTTAGCACTAAAACCATAAGGGCTGGGTCACATAATTGAAAAAAAAAAAAACCAAAAATCGACCTTCAAAGCGTGGCAACCCTATGCCTTGACCATATTTCGCCAGACAACCCTTGCGCAAAATGTAAGTTAAGACACTATCTAAATACCACTTATCCCGTTACTCGATGAGGGTAGGTCGTCCTATGACGGGAGCTTCTACTATACATAGTAAAATTTGATGTTTGTATTGGAAGTATAAAAAAAGCATCCACAAAAATTCAACTTAATATGTTTATTTATTTTATTTTTATTTATTTGAAATTAAATATCTCAAATTACTTTTTTTCAATTAAATGTTATGTCAGTAAATAGCAAACAAAAATATATTATGGTAAAGTATTTTAGAAATATGTATTTTTAAAATACTATACACATTATTTTAGGAAAAGAAAAATCAACCAAGTGATTATGCAATAGCCGTTGAAATTCAGATCAATATTTGACCAAAAGGTTTATTAATGAAAGAACACTTGTTATTATTTTTCCTTGAACTTTCTACGTACAATCAAAAATTAAAAATTATTTTAAGTTAAAATATCACTTAAGGAACGACTTTTGGCATCTGCACTTGACACGTTTATCAGTATCCCTTCGTATACAATACATAACTTACTGGATTGTTTCGTATATTCAGATTTTTAATAGTGAAATATTTACCAGGTGTTAACTTTTGAATTTGAAATTAGTATTACAATAGTACTTACAAAAATAAAAAAAGCATATTTGATTAGGAAAGGGAAAAAACACCATCTGCTACTGCTGCAATTGCAACAATTTGCTTTAATTTTTTTGTTAGTATATTTTCTGAACTTATTTGAAGAATTTCAAAGTTTCATTGATAAAATGTTCTTATGAATTATCAAGGGGGAGGGGGCGTAGGCAGCAACTAACTCAATGACAATACCATATACTTACACATAACGATTTGCAGTTCTTTAATGACTGTACTTTGCAATAGAGTAGGCAAAACACACTCGTGACTTTTTACACGCACAGGAGGTTGGAAACTTAGCACAGTTTTTAAGACAGTTTGCAATTTTATTTTTAGAATTGTCAGGTTAAGAAGAAAATCATAGGTGGAATATTTTTAAAGTTTTAGTTTGCAAAGAGATTCAGAAGTGATTAGTGGATAAGGGGTGTTTATAAGATTTAAGAAGCGGTTTTCATATATTAGCGCATTGCTATACAAAAAAATATTAAGATGAGATTATTAATAAGCCGAAATAAATTAATGATGTACTCGAGTGGTATTTTTTTGTTTGGCATCATATTTGGTTGGGTTCTCTTTCCGAAAATATTAAATTTCATGCTAAGAAAGGTATAGACATTTTTTATAAAAACAAATATGTTCTTTCAAATTTATTAAACCGCACTCTCAACAATCACATATGATTATATTTTTAATTTGAAGCAGGGCAACATATTTTATCTCTTGGATATTTAATTTTGGTCCTAAAAATCTTTCTGTCGTTTTTTTTTCAATATATTAAATAATTACAATAAATTCTTAAAAGTATAAGCTTAAATATTGGTTTAGTCATTAACCAGACACGAGAACATAACCCAAAACCCTATACTCACGTCATGGGAATTTTTCGATATCTTTGTGGACATCAAACATAACCTAGAAACCGTCCCTAATTTTGAATCCTATTTTTGTACGGTAATTTTCACACATAAAAGATGTTAAATCCGCTCAACAAAAGTTCGATAAAATATATTTTTTTTTATGGTTGATTTATTGAGCCCGTTGATTTATAATAGCCCGTGATGCAATGGTTAGTAACTAGAACTGAAACGCCGAAGGTGTTGGGTTCGAATCCAGCCTTTGCCGCTTAAAGCCTAGTACGCTGCTGACGCGAAACGAAAAATCCCATATACAAAAAGACACAACGAAATCATAAATGAAAAATTTCGTTCTGGTTTTTGTGTGGCAGTACGCAGTTCGATGAGCGAAGTTGATTATTGTAGCAGATTATTTGGAGAAGTCTCCGATCTTTTTCGCACAGAATTAATTGTGAAGACCATTTTATTGTGTGCGAAAAAGTGACATTTGTGTATTTGTTTCGTGTTTGTGTAGTTGCTTTCATATCAGCGTGCCTCTCTGTGATTTGTATGCGTTGTGTTTTTGTATTTTGTTTTTGCAATTGGTGTCTTGGTGACACTTTGAATGGGTAATTTTTCGTAGTCGTTTTCGTAAGTATGTCGCTGTCGTGTTGGAGACCAACGAAAGATTTCATTTCGCATCAGCAGCGTAGGTACTAGGCTTAAAAATAAAAACAATTTTTTTTTTCTTGGGTTACTGCCTCTTGCGAGGTAATGACAAAATCTCTAACAGTATCTCTTGTCATGAAAAAAGGCATCTCACTTTAGCCGTTTGGTTTCAGAAGAAAATATCAGGTCCCTCCATTCCTGTCAATAACAGGCACACAGGAATGGTTTGGAGTTGCAAGTCACTAGGTCCTCGTTCTACACGAGCTAAAACCCAAATGTTTTGATTTATTTAAAAATACTGATATTCATTTATCATACAAAATAACAGTTCTGTCAATGGGCCAATACCACCCCCTAAAATATGATTTTGTTCTTGTCTTGAACCAAATTGCAAAGAAAAAATTATTCGCTCCAGAAATAGAAAATAGCTTAAGCTATTCCAGGAGGAAATTTCATGCTTTTCAGCATATTTTTCCAGTTAAGTACATCCATATTTAAAATTTAAAATTTGTTAAGTTCTTAGCTACACTAACATACGAGCAATTATATACGTACAACTCAGTTGTGAATTTTATTTATAGTTGTGAAAATTTATAATAGCAAACAAATTATTATTTTAATTTTTTTTTTAGCAAATCAATCTTAAACCCGGAACTGACATTCGTGAATTATGGGAAAGCACACCTTTTCCTTTAGATTTTTTAATTTATGTTTTTAACATCACAAATCCAAATGAGGTGATATCTGGAGCAAAGCCAAACTTACAAGAAATTGGACCCTATTACTTTGAGTATTTTGTTTTTTTTTTTAATTTATAATTTTGGTAAAATAAACAAAACAATATTTCTTATTACAAATTTCAGAGAATGGAAAGATAAATACGATCTAGATGATGATGTTGTTGAAGACTCAGTTACCTACAACATGAGAAATAAATTCATTTTTCGGCCAGATTTGTCAAATGGACTGACAGGAGAAGAAGTGATTGCAGTTCCTCATCCATTAATTCAAGTAAATAAAATGAATAAAGTCTCTATTAACAAAGATGGTCGGGACCAAGATCATATAGCGGTTAAACGAATGAATAGCTTATTCAATACAAAATAGTAATCATAACTTAAACGTTGTTCAAAAATTAATTCAATAATTAAAATTAAAATCTACTACATTAGGCGTGTTCAGGAAAATGAGATCTCGGAGATCTTAGTAATCTCAGTTACATGAACAGGATTTCTCATCAAAATTTCTCAGTTTTGCTGTCAAAACTCTGAGGAATAAATATCTTGGATTCGCTTGCTTACCTTTTGAGTGAGAAATGTTTCGGAGATCTCATTTTTCTGAACGCGCTAATTCCTTCAACAATCTCTGTTGAATCTCTGATGAACTCAGCGATGAGTATTATTAGTGCCTAAACGTACTGTGAATTTTTGCACACTGCTCAATCATTTTAGCTTGTAAAAATGTAAATAACATTAGTAATTTTTTTATTTTTTATTAGCAACAATATTCTTCAAATAACATATGTTTCAATGTTGTTTGTTTTCTTTTTATCTCCAGTTGTTGGCAAAAATATCTTAATTATTTTTAATTTAATTACTCGTTTAGGCACCTTCTGGTGCATCCCCCTAAATCTGTCACAGAAAATGAATAAACCAAACTTTTTAAAGTTAACAAATGTCAAAGTGACATTAAAGGGTTAGTTAGTTTGAGACTTAAAAAATAATTTTAACTATAATGAACTATAAAAATCGTCATTTAAACTAAGTTTTATTGTCCTGGTTCATTTTTGTTTTGCTTTTTTTTATATAAGTGTAAAATATACACGGATTAATTATAGTTTTAAAATCGTACTAGATCGACAAAAAATTTGGGAGAGTGTCGCAAAATTTTAAACAGTCTGATGTAAGCGTGATACTACTTAACAATTATTTAATAATTAAAGCTCTTTACTAAAATGTTGTTACTTTTAAACATTTTTTAAATAATCATAATCATATAATAAAGCAATTAATAAAGTTCAGCTGAAAACGCCTAAAAAAGTGACAGTTGGTGCAAACGAGTAAGCAAACATACCTTTCACACTTTGTCAAAGTGACATTTGGAGTAAGTATGATACTAAAAAGTTAAAATAAGCATTATTTGGGGATTTCAAGTTTAATAAAATGTTTAAATGAAAGAACGATATAACTCGTTTATTTGGAAAATCCTGGTTTTAACCTAGCATCATACTAAAAATACTTTACCATCGTACTTAATTGTCTAAAATTTGGCGCCAGTATTTTTATTACACTTTATGTGGGTATTTTACGTTTTTTAATTGATAAACCAATATTAATTTTTTTTTTTTGAAATTAAATACATATGCACATCTGCCTTTTTACAGTCAATTGCTATAGTTGTTCAACGCGACCGGGCGGCAATGCTTGATCTTGTTGCCAAAGCAATTAAAATAGTTTTCCCCAATCAGTCAGCTATTCTCACAATTAAATTCATGGACCTATTCTTTCGTGGATTCTATATTGATTGTTCATCGGAAGAATTTGCTGCTAAGGCTCTTTGTACGGCTTTTTATACGGGAGAAGTCAAGCAGGCCAAACAAGTAAATGATACGCATTTCCTGTTTTCTTTCTTAGGAGGAGTGAGTACCTTATATGAATAAAAATAATCATAAAGCAATTAGTGAAGTTTTTTTTTTTTTCATTTTAAAGGCAAATTATAGTGATGCCGGGCGTTTCACAGTTTGTCGTGGTGTCAAAAATGTTCACAAACTAGGAAAAGTAATTCGTTTTGCAGATGAACCCGAAATGGACAATTGGGCTGGAGATGAATGTAATCAATTTATAGGAACCGATTCGACGGTGTTTCCTCCATTCATGTCCAAAGAAGACGGTTTGTGGGCCTTTACACCGGATCTCTGTAGATCTCTAGGAGCAGTGTATCATTCAAAGTCAAAATATGCTGGACTGCCAGCAGTAAGGTACTTTCTGGATTTAGGTGACATAAGGGTAAGTAATTTCTTTATACAAATTAAACAATTTTATTGCTTCATACCAAGATTAAATTCTTTACATTTTAGGCTGATCCAAATCTTCACTGCTTTTGTGATGATCCTGAAGACATTAACACGTGTCCTCTTAAAGGAACAATGAGTTTATTTGCATGCGTAGGAGGGCCACTAATTGCCTCAATGCCGCATTTTTTCCATGGAGATCCAAGCCTTTTGGAAAATGTAAACGGGCTTAGCCCAAATGAGGAAAAGCATGCTGTTTTCATTGATTTCGAAATTGTAAGCTTGAAATTGTATACTTACATATAACTCAAACTTAATATTAATTTATTCATTTTTTTTAAGACCTCTGGAACGCCATTTCAGGCAGCAAAACGTTTGCAGTTTAATTTAGATGTTGAACCAGTACCAAAAATTGAGCCGATGAAAGATGTTAAAGAGCTTGTGTTGCCTTTATTTTGGATACAAGAAAGTGTAGCATTGAATAAGACATTTACGAATATGCTGAAGTACACTTTGTTTCTGTAAGTATAGTGGTGCTTTCATGGCTTTCTGAATGCTGATCATATTCAAATTAATTCTTAATTAATGTTTAGTGGTTTAAAAATAAACTCTACAATACGCTGGACAAGTCTTAGTGTTGGAATGCTTGGTCTAATATTCAGTGGTTATCATTTCTATAAAAAGTCTGAGAGCATTGATATTACATTACCAGTTAAAACAGCACCAGAAACCACAACTGTTGTACCAATAAAACAAATTCAACAGGACAATCCAATTGTAGCACAGAATGAAAATGGAGGAGAAAAGAAGTTTTAGCATTTAAATTAAATTAAAAATTAAATACAGTAAATTCTTAATAATTATTGCACGCTAAATATTTGAAGTCAAAATTCACATTTCAATTATTATATATTGTTATTTAAAAAAAAATGTAGTAACTCTGGCGTGGTTTTCTTTTAGTACTCGTAAGTTGTAACTAAGCAGAGCCTGAACTGTCAAAAAAAAATTCCTGTTTCTATTTTAGCGCAGAGTTCCAATTTTGTGTTTCTTTTCTCGCTCTGAGCATGTTCAGAGCGCGTTCTATGAACTCAGAATAAATTGATAGAGCAGACGGAGTTGAATAGCTAAACACAAATTTGATAAGTGGAAAAAAACATCAAAACAGTAAAAATGGCGGAAATAAATAAATCTGAACTTTCAGAGCAGAGCATGCTCAGTTCAGAGATCGCTCAGAGTATGTTCGGAGTGTTCAGACTCTGTTCAGAGCTCTACTCTTAACTAAAAAATAAAAACGCCCTTGGTAGCGCTGGCATTGACACCTGTCAAACTCAGCTGTCATTTGAAGTGTCATATTATTAGTTGAATGTTTGCCATTTACGATATTGGATCGCTTAACAATCGGACAATCGAAGCGATATGATCGAATGATAACCGATTTGTTTTGGCCGGCGATTGAAGATCATGACTTGGACGATATGGCTTTATTGCGTGAGAAGTTTTCTGGTTAGATTTTTTTTTTCTGTGGGGCTACGCAACATTATTCAAGTTATGGCCGAGGTATCGCCCGAAATGTACGAAAAAGTGGTTAAAAATTACTTCAAAAGAATCGCATGCTGCGAATCTTCCCGAGGCGGCCATTTGAATTATATGGTTTTTCACACTTAATGGCAAAGTCCAAACTTTATAATGAAATAAAATAAAATATATCGCTGTGTGTGTTTTATTTAGCTTTACTTTCGAAACCGAAAAATGAATGACCCATTATGTCTTAAGGTAGGTAATAAACATGCTTTGAATCTGAACAACAAGCAGAATTCATGGTTTAAAACAATTATAGGAAAGATTTATGAGCCTTGCGAGGCAACCAAATGCCCTTGAGTGACAGATCTGTGTTCTTTCACGACAACTAATGACTTTATTTTTCTGAATTTTGTTGCATCGCCAGGGGTTATTTTAAAAAAAACAAGCGCGACATTTTTTTTTACGACAAATTAACGACAATTGATCCAATTATTAAAATCTTAAAACTTTGAAGTGGTAATGCTAACTTGACGGACATGAGTCAAGTGCGTTATGTGATTTTTGCTTTGTAACTCAGACGAAATAATACTTAACTACTCATCTTAGTTATGAAAATTTTAAGAAATCGAGTTTGAATGTTCTACTATAGGTATATAGCATTATATGAGAATCAACTCTTCATTCAGGTATTGACCTTATAGTTATTGTATTGTATATTGTGAAATTTTGAATTTTATTTTAAGTCCAATTTTTATACCAGGGTCCGTGAAGTCCGTCAAAATTGAAATAAGGAACCCTGTTTTTTGGTAAAAAAAAAGCACTTTATTTAGCTCGATACGCTTTGTCCGACGTTTCTGCAATTTTGTATGCCCTCCAAATAATAATAATCAAAATAAGGGTTTGTTTCATCGATCACTTCTTCATTTGACTCAAATCTTTTACCCCCGAGACATTTCCTTCATGTTTGGAAACAACAGTCGCAGTGGGCTAAATCTGGAGAAAAGGCTGGATAAGGCAGGAGTTCATAACCTAATTCATGCTGTCCTTTTTGTACTTTTTGCTTCAAATCGAACCAACAGCTCTGTGTAATATGCGCCAGTGATCATTTTACCCTTTTCAAGGTAATCGATGTGAATCACACCACTCGTATTACAAAAACCTGTGTATATGGCCACAAACCCACCTTGGCCTTCTCGTTCGGATTTTGATTGAGCATCGCCAAACACTCCTTTGAGATTGTGAACCGATTGTATTTGTTGTCAATTGTGAGCAAACACGGAACGATTTTTCATATCCAAATAATTATGCAAAATTAAAATTACTGATCCATTTGACAACCCCGTTGCCTCTTTAAGATCGTCCGATCTACCAATATCACACGGTGGATTTTTTTTCTCTGGTTTGGTGACTACGATTGGGCGACCAGAACTTTCGGCTTCACTAATGCTGCTACGACCGCACCGAAATTAAGTAAAACAATGGCGAATGGTTGCAATCGATGGTGAAGAGTCCTCATAATATTTGTCAAGTTTTGTTTGGCTTGCGTGATAATTTTTTGTTAAAAATAGTGTTTAAAAAGCACACAAAATTCACTTTTTACATTTTTAAGAAAATGGTTGTAGGCGTGTATATAAAATGGCTGCCACAACAAAACTATTTGATATTTTTATAGCCTTCTTTTAAAAGATGCTTCTTGGTAAGAAAGAAAAATGTGGGATTTGCTGTGGCAACGCCATTTGTGTTACTTTTCAGGGATTTATTGACCCACCTAATTCTTATAAAAATTATAAAACAATGATGATGTTTCAAAAAAAAAAAAAACTTTACTGAAATCCATTGTTTTTCCAGGCGAACAAGCAGTAAATGCACATCACTGATCTTTCGTTAAATTGAATTGGACTTGAATTTAATCATTTATGTAAACAATATCATATCTGAATCTCAAACGCTAGGAAATTCTTCATCAAAAGTTAAGTCATCGTCTTATATATCACAGACCCAAACAAACTCTACAAAAATAAACGCTGAATGTTACTTGACTTTTGAATAGTGTTTTATCATTTAAAAATATAGATCTCAAAGAAATTTTCGCGAAAAATTATTCAATTAGTGACATTTCTAATTGGATAGGTTTTTGCAAGCGTTTTATACAGTTATAGCTAAAAGTGCTCGTCGTCGTCACTAAAGACTTTATGCAATATTAATGACATGCATATGCATGAGCAACAACAACGTTTACGACACCCTCTTAATTTACAAGTCTCGACTATACTCTCGACGAAATGACACAAAGTGCTGATTCTGGAACACTCAGTATACACTTATCATAGCCAAGCTTCGATCAAAATAATATTTTTTGTCCTATCACATGAGTGTTTGTTTATTTTAAAATAATTATTTATCTCTAAACAAATTTGCTATAACAATTGCAGCATTTATTCCGTGATGAAAATCATCATTCAGGGCAAGCCAAATGAACTGTTTCTTTTTTTGCCCCTCTCGCTTCGGTTCCGATTGATCTATTTTTTTTTTCTATTTCTTTATCTATAGAAAGTGGGGACGACATGTGCTTGCACCTTAATTTAAAATTTAAACGACACACCAAATTAGCATTGAGAGCTTTGTGCAGCAGGGGAATGTGTGATACGACTTACATCAGATTAATTTGTATTCACATTTGTCATAGCGCAGCATGTCGAAACAAATAAATGAAGTACTCAATGGTATATGTATACCTATATTTAATACAATGTTAAATCGTTTTTAGCGCGCTGCTAGGTTAAAAAAGTATTGAAATGAAAATCACCAAATTCTTATTTTAACTTTTTAGTATCATACTAACTCAAAATATCACTTTCGACAGTTAAAAATGTGAAAATAGTATGTTTGCTTACTTGTTTGCACAAACTGTCACAGTGTCAATTTTTTAGAGGTTTTCAGCTGAAGTTTATTAAAAATAAAATAGGTTAAGTATGATACTAGTTAAAAAAATGTTTCAAACTAAGAACATTTTAGTAAAAAGCTGTAATGTTAGTAAATTGTTAAGTAGTATTACGGTAATAATAACATATACCAACTTAACCTCACGCTGTTGTAAATTTTATGACACTTTTTTTTACAAAACTTGTTCATCATTTTTCGACCCATTTTTCTAAAATATACGTTTTGAAGTTTTTTTTTTTTAATATAAATACACTTCGGCGGACTAAAATAATTTTCTATTGAGCACGTATATTGATATAAATAAATATAAGTGTACATAATATGAAAAATATAAATCCTTGCAAGTGTAACCACATATTTAAACTTAACGAACAGTTACATTATTGAGGTTTTCTTCTTTGATTCTTTGTTAAGTTCTATATTCAGAAGGCAACTTTGCATGCTTTCTGAATGTCCTTATATCGGGTTTTCCAATAGGTAAATTGGGTCCAACGAAACGACCGCTGCAAACGTGCACCGGGTGGCCATATGAACGAAGTCGAGTTCCATTCATAAATGTTTTGATTGCACTTCAAGCCGATAATTAAGTTTTTGAAATATCTCAAATGGTTTGCGTTTTATATAAAAAAAATTGTCAAGTCCTTATTGGAAAACCCTTTATTAAACACATAAGTGAACAATATAATTTCATCTCTCGATCATTGTCTGATGTGCCAATTATTTCACCATATCACTGTCAGCTGATATTAATCACTTTTAATAGACTTTTGATTGTCATTGATTTCGTATACATTCATTTTTATAGTGTGTTCCTTTTGTTGTTGTCGTTGATGGCGGACACTGCTACTCTATACACACATCAATTATTTCGATAAATTTCCAATCCAACAATCAATATACCAACCAGCTGACTATGTCTATTAATTCAATGAATCAGCCAGTAGCTATCAGTGCGGGTAAAATACAAATCATCACATTAACTTACATCAAGCTCAATGCTGTCCCGTGCAACTAATGTTTAGTTATACATACATACGTGGCAACAATTGGTAACAAGTATGTATAACCGCCACTCCATTAGATTCGAGCGCGAAATGTAGTGTCATTAGTTGTCCGACCACGAAAGCTAGATATACCTGCACGATAATAAATTAATAACAATCTCAAAGTGATGAGAGTGTGTCTATTTTCTATAATTATTGTAGGTATATATATTATGTACCTCACTTTAACCATGTACGTACGTACAATGAGAATTAGTGGCGAATGCATACGTAAATATTTTTACCTCGTGTTTGAAAATATGAAATAGAATCCTAAAAATTATTAAAATGTTGAAATCATTGAAACAGAAAATATTGGGTCAAAATTCTGGTTTTAAATAAATTTTAACGAGTATCCATACTAAACCTATTTTCTCAAAAGACTTTAGCTGAGCACGCCTAAAAAAGTGGCAGTTTGTGCAAAACATACCATTTTCACATTTTTAATTGTCAAAGTGACATTTGGAGTTAGTATGATACTAAAAAGTTAAAATAAAAATTTGGTGATTTTAACTTTAATAAAATGTTAAAGAAAATACCACAATGCTAACTCGTTTAAAATTTGAAAAAATGCTGTTTTTAACATAGCTTCATACTTTTGCGCTATTGTGCCATTTAAATCATCAAACTGCTATTTGAACTTTTTAGCGAAAAACGCGTTGACAGAGAAAAAACACGTCAACGCATTTTGGGAAACGAATGGTGTCACTAATGTGATCTTCAACAATTCATGCGTTGACACAGTTTTATTTCATCAGCTTTTGTTTTGTCTACACAGTGGCCTGATTAGGGAATACGAAGCGAATCATTTTCAATTCGATATCTCCTTTTCGACTCGCCTCGATTTGATCAATTATCGAATACGAAGCGAGTCGGAAATTATACTTCCAAGATTTCCAGATAATTGACAGCTGATTTCCAGGGATTTTATGTTTTTTTAATTAAAATATTTGTGCGGAGTGCAAACACAATTTGTTGCCATTAACTTTTGAATAAAAAGTTAAAGAAACTTCAAACTTGCGAATTTCAAGAAAATTATTAAGAAGTGTTTCTTCTCCTCATGATCTTTCTTGCTTTGAGTGAGTATTTTTGTGTAAGGTGTTAATTATTTGTTAAAATTTCTTTATTTTACAAAAAAAAAAAAAACAATACTAAACTGCATTTTTTAGTTGAAGGCCCGCAGTGATACTTTCCCAAAGTTGAGATGTTTGAAATTTGTACTCAGGCGCATTTAGTGCTCCTTTCATTTTCTGTCATAAATTCGATGAGCCCAGAAAATTTTTTCTGATTGGTTCACCATTCCGCAATAAAAACCTGTCGGAAATTTACGGGGTAAAAACGGAAATCATAGGGCAAATTTTAAAAGAAAGAGGCGAAAGCGAAAGCAGTAATACCAAAGCTTATTTTCGCCAACTAAAACGATTCGCTTCGTATTCCCTAATCAGGCCACAGCTTCATCGTATTTTAGTGAGAGTAGTCGCACATTGTACAGTTTGGTACAGTGTTGACATCAGTTATGATGAAATTATCACAGAGAAGTTGTTTAAATAATCCGCAGTGTTTTTTTTTTTCACTTTTGTGGTGAACATGTGTTTAAAATTTTAGAAAATCGGTGACAGGATTCGTAAAAACACCTTTTTTGATAACTTTAAAATGCAAATGTTTAATTTAGGTAAGCTGTGGGTGCCTAAAACTGTTTGTCAAAACTATGTTGTTAGTTTGCGACGATAGTCAAGTCATGATGATTGTTATTTTTGTCTTGTTAATGTAAATGGTATTAGTTCAAATAACCGCAATAAATGGATTTATCCTAATGTACCATCTGCCAAATGACCAACTTTCATAACAAGCTCAAGAGCTTGTACAACCAGCATTACCATCAACATCTCTGGCAGTTCTTTGCCACATTAACCCTTAACTACCTTGACTTAGTCCAACATATGTTTTTATGCTTGAAAGATCTTTGCTGCAACATGAGCATCTATTTTAATTCTGATCTGGACCATTTTCCTGAAAATCTCGGCCACTTAAGTGATGAACAAAGATAAAGATTCCACCAAAAAATTCATACCATTCGCTGTTGTTTGAAAAGGGATCGGCCTCAAGCATCTTATTTAACAAAATAATTGAAAGATATTTCTTTTGGTGCTTTTGAATAATATTATTTTTATTCTCCGTATGGCAAGTATATACAAGTATCCATATTTTATATCTCAAAAACTAAAGCTGATGGATAAAAATGGGCTTCATTTTCAGATACAGGATACCGAATATCTAAAGAAAAGATACTTTTTTCCAGAAAAAACCTTTGTAGTTATGTGAATCAGATTTTGTTTTGTGTACAAACATAACAACATTTTTATAATTTTTACGGTTAATTTTTTTGCCGAATTGCTTTATTTGCACTTCCCCAAAACAAGGCTACTAATAATATATGTAGGTAAATTCCACGAAACCCGTAAAATTCTACGACCTTAACGAATTGAGTTTTGTATTCCCATCACAACGTGTTCCGATTTTAAATCCATTTCCAAAATGGATCGTGAATTACGAATCAAACCTTAAAATCCAGCATTCAGCTTCAAAGGCTTTCATGGTCATCCGACAAACTGATTTTGAACTATTTATTTTTTCATTTAAGAAATATTTGAGTATTGGTCTGAAACTCAGATAAACAGGCTCAAAATAAAAGTTAGAAGAGAGACATTCCAATTGTTAGATAACTTTAAGATTCATATAATTATATGTGTTTCAAGAGAACACAATAAAACACTTATTTACCTTTTATTTTAGGGTTTATTTAATAGTTCATTTAATCTGAATAATATCTAACAATATTGGGTATAAATTATAATTATTGTAGCAACTTCATGTTTAAAGAACATTCACTTAAACGAGACGCGTCTTCAACAAGAACAGAAAATGAAGTGGCTAAAGAAGCTAACAATAAAAAAGACTAAACTTTGCTTAAAACTAGAAAGAGAAACAAAACAAAACTGGACTTCAAGCTTGAGCTTATAATCCCTAAGCGTCATTTAGTTATAGGTTAATACTTAATTATAGTCTCCAGCTTTATCTTCGCAGAAGATGAAGTTGGAGAAAAACATAGAAAGTAATAAGTGGACACACAAGGTATTTGCTGTTCAAAAACCTTGTGTGGTAAAAAGCTGTTTTCAGTGTGTACGCATTGGGGGGAGTGTGGAAGCACTTTTATTATATAACAATATAGTGGTAGTTTCCGTACTCGTATACAAGTTTTTAGCTAATTTTTGTCACTCTCCAAGCATTCGATTTTTAAGTTGTAGTTCTTTTACAAAGCATTAACATATGTATGTTGTGGAATTCTAAATGCTCTCACCATTCTTGAGGATATCAATTGCCTTCATGATAAAGTTAACTAAATTCTGCAGCTATTTGAACGTGCACAACATCTCATCAGTCTTAAACTGCAATTCCTCGGGGATTTTTTTGCAATGGTTTCCTGTTATATCCATCGCGTTAACAATGTTTGTTTTATTAAGGTTATAGGCAAGTTCCCTATCACCAAATTGTATTCTTAAACTTGTTATTTATATATATATACATATCTTTGTAAAACAAAAAGTGTCAGTGACGGGACTCACGGTTAAGATGTGTAATTTAATATTCAAGTGCTAGTTTTACATCATAGAACGCGGCGAGTTCGAACTGCCAACCAAATTTCAACCCAAATTCAACTTGACCTTTCGATTTTGTTTGAGCTACGAAGGAACGTACCCAATATAAATCATAGAAATATCCACGCTGGCATAGATGTTTAAACATAAAAATTTTAAAAATTTATTTGTTAACCGAATTGCAACAAGCTTTCCTGTTTTTTTTTCTTTTAATTAAACGTTAGAGTTTTTAATTGAAATAAATGAGAAATACCCGCTATAAAATAAATTAATGGCATATTAATTAATAAAATACATATACGACGAGAAATAGGCGCGTTCAGAAAAATGAGATTTCAGAGATTTCGCTCCGTCAAAAAGTGAAAAAGCTAATCGAAAATTTTTTTTCTTCAGCATTATGACAGTAAATCTGAGAAATTTTGAGGAATCTTTTTTATGTAACTAAAATCTTGTTCGTTTATTTCCCAAAACTATAAATTTGCATCATTTATCCCAAAACTGCAAATTTGCACCATTTTTTGTCAAAAGACTGTTAAAGTTCATATAAAAAATAAATCTGGTAGAAACTGACAGTTTTGAGCAAGTAAACGAACGGACCTTTAGATTATTGAGATCTCATTTTCCTGAACATGCCTAATAATTCAAATTGCTAATTGTCATTTTGACATTTGCTAATCTTAAGATAGTGCACTGTTTCTGAATGATTTAAATGTATTATTTTGAGTTGGAAGTAAGAGAAAAAGAGGATCTAGTTAGACAGAGTGAGTCGGTTGTGTTCACATAACTTTGTGTCTGCTGAACAATAGAAGTCAGATCCACATTAGAAAAAAAGGCAATCGATTAGGTGCAGCGTGAACGTCCTCGTATTAAAAGGTGTGTTTGCTTTGGATTTTTGCACGAAGTGTCAATGTTAAGACTCGTTCGGATGTTTCTTTAATAAAACGATTTTTAGCTCAAAACTTGTAAGCAAAACATTAATAGTTTTTAGAAAGTAAGTTTTTAGTTAGTAAATTAATTTAATAGAAACTAGAGTTTAAACGGTTTTCGACGTCTTGAAACCAAATCCAACCTTAGAATTGTTCCATCAGGTCATGTTTCCGCGATATTCTTACTTTACATAATTATTTGGATATGAAAAATCTTTTTCGAGAGATGGGTGCCGGAATTGCTCACAATTGACAATAAACACAATCCATTCACAACATCGAAGGAGTGTCTGGCGATGTTTTATCAAAATCCGAACGTGGATAAAACATGGATTCATCACAACGTACCAGAAAACAAGAAACAGTAGAAACAGTGGTGAACTTTGGCTGGTGAATCGAAGCCGACGAAGGCCCAGGTGGGTTTGTTGGACCCACAAAGTACATAATGGCTACAGTTTTTTGGAATGTGCGCCGTGCATTGATTATCTGGAACAGCGAAAATAGATCATCGGCGTATATTACGCAGAGCTGGTGGATCGATTAGACGTCGTCGTCGATTTTAAGCAAAAAACGACACCAGGACAACGGACCCGGCGGCGTGGAAAAAATCCGCAGTCGCAATGGCAAAATTACATAAATAATTAGGTTATGAACTCATCCCACATCCAGCCTATTTTCCAGATTTAACCCTCTGCGACTATTTGTTGTTTCCAAACATGAAGATTTGGTTGGGTCGAAAGAAGTCATCGATGAAACAAATCCCTGGACCTATTGACCGAACTTCTTATGTTATTCCGATTTTATTTATTTAGCATAAAATCATATAAACAAAAATTCTGTAAGTTTCTTATTTGAAGACAATTTGTATATATGTATGTATTTAAACACCTTTTTTGATTAGTTTTTGTGTACTTTTAAATGATTGATTGATGTTATTTGAAACAAACGAACAAAATTTAAATCAAAATCTTTGAGGTGGAAAAGCAGCTACATATGTATGAAAAAACATTGTCGATACGTTTTCAGAGACAAATTGGCACCAAAACTTGCCACACGTTCACGAGATTGGTCACCATCAGAGGCAGCATCATCGAAAAAGACGACAACAAAGAGAATGATTCTGTGATGAAAACGAAGTGTAGGCGGGTTCTCGTGGCAATGAACACCCACAAAATGTTGTCAATTGCATTCGTAAAAGCATTATTCAAATTAAAAATAGAAAATATAAGACAAAATATATATACATATGTACATATGTAATAATTATATTAACAAAACCTTTCGAACCATTAAGAGATTAAGACACGCGATTGCAACTTTTTCTCTGTTTCCATTTTATACTGGCAGTGTTTCAAAATTTCGACAATTTGGGGAGAAAATCATGAATAATGATTGGGCATTCTGATGAATAACACCTGCATGATTTTTAAACTGCTGATGCACACGGGGCTAATCTATATATCTTAGAATGTTTGGCAAAAAATACAGGCATATATATATACCATGAGTACAACAAAGAACGTTAGCTGATTTGTCAGTTTGTGAAATTATGTGTAATCAGTTCTAAATTTGGAAGCGTAAACATTTTTAGTCTTTAGAAATAGACAGTGAGAGTTTATTTGAACAAAGCCGGCAATTTAATTGAATTAACATATAAATATGAAATATTTTCTTTTTCTATCGAGGTGAGTCAGATTGGTTAACTTGATTATCAACAATTAGCAGAGTATGGAGTGTCTGGATCTGGAAAACTCGGTTGATAATATGTAGTTGTAAAAATAATATTATTTAATCGTTGAAACACATTTTTAGTCATTTCCTTTTGAGTATATTATATTTGAATTGTATAATGCATTCTTAAAACACACTTTGGATGTCACAGACTTGCTGTTTGTAAACGACCATTAGCCTCTGTGATGGTTTGGGCTACTGTAACTGGCAAATGAACGGCCTCTGTTGGTTTTTATCAACAAATGAATCAGGAATCCTACCCATAAGGTTCGAAATGATTTATTTCGAACAGTGACGTTGTTTTCATAAAATTAAATGTACTAAAACATAATATAATATTATTATTTTTTTATTTTTTATTATCTTAATTAATTATATGAAATAAAAAAATAGAAGACAAGAGAAACAAATTAAAAAAAACTCTACAAACTGTGCAAATTTATTCAGAAAATGGCGGTTAAATTCCTTCACAATTTGATGTGCTTTAGAATCGGCCTATATTCTTTCAAAATAAATTCTGGCCATAAATTTACACTCAATGTAGAGCACTACAGAATTATTATCATGGTAAGAGCTTTAATTTCAACGCACTACAATCAATCAATTGAAGGAAACATAACAAAGCAATGCATAATTTCGCGTGTAGGACCATTGAATGGGATCAGGACATGGCGCTATCTCGAATGCAAATAAGAATAAATTTTAAATCTTGGATGAAAAATTCTTTGTCAATGTGTATATTGACAGTTTAAACTTGATTAAAATGCATTATTTGTTTAGTTTATCAAATAATTTATTCTTTTGGGAAAAACAACAACTAATTTTATCAAGATTTAACAAAAGAAACAATAATCATACCAAGTAGACTATATTGTTATCTTAAGTAAGTAAATATAATTATAATAATAACCATATTAGCTTAAAAATATCAAAATTATCTACCAAAGTTAATAAAATTTTATAAATTTGATTTAAATTTAAGATGCTTAAGGCAACGAACATAATTCTAATGTCTTCTGTTTCTTTTAATATTTTCAAAATGGTATCTTAAATATTTCCGTCCAACTTTAGTTTCTTTGCCTAGATTTTTTTCTTGAAAGCTGGAGATGAAATTTTTGGTTTATTTCAAAATGATTTTAAGATCCACTTAAAGAATTAAAATCAACACTCGGAGACGTTCCAATCATCCAAATTAACCAAGAAGTTTGGAAATGGTAGCGTGGTTATCTATCACTTTCAAGAATTTCATGAACAAATCATAATAAATTCTTAATGTTGAGAGACATACCAAGCTGTCATTTCCAAATCAATTGCTTCATTCGGATGATTGCAACGTTTCCGAGTGTTGAGTCTAGTCTTCTAAGCGGTTCTTAAAACCATTTTGAATTAAAATTTCAAAACAATTACATCTTCAATCGATTTCAAGAAGTTTGTGAAAAATCATATGAAATTCTTAAAGGTGATAATTATACCACGTTGTCATTTTAAAACTACTTAATTAGTTTGGATGGTTGAAAGGTTTCTAATTCTTATCTTCTAAATTCATCAAATATAAGTATATAAAATAGTTCTTTCTTCTTAAGCGGCTAAAATTAAAACTTGTCAACGTAAATTTGAATTATTCGTTATTTATTTATTTTTGTAAATAAATGTTCTTAATTAAATAACGTGATGCATCTGTTTGCAAGGTACCAGAAATTTGATTCCGATTAGTTATCGGTGCTGGAACACTATTTGCTTTAGGAACAGACGATAAAAAGTTGACTGCATTTGGCTGGACTTGTTTCTTAGTTGTTTCAAATAAGTTACACCTACAAGTCATAGTTAAGAGTTTATGTTAAACTAGTCTTGTTGAGAACCAAATAAATTTTCGAGTTGAGAACGAAATAAAACCATTATTCTCATCTCATTTTTGTCTCACACGATTTTTGTGAGTGTAACTAACGGGTGATTTTTAAGCTGGTTTGGTTTTGGCAACACTGGTTTTGACAGCTGACGTGTGTTTAGTACCTTGTGTCACTGTCAAACAGCTTCAGTTTGGTTTGCAATTTAACCATGGATCGTCTTACAAATGAACAACGCTTGCAAATTATTGAATTTTACTATCAAAATTCGTGCTCGGTTCGAAATGTTGTTTATCGAAAAATTGTGTTCAGCGATGAGGCTCATTTTTGGTTGAATGGGTACGTAAATAAGCAAAATTGCCGCATTTGGAGTGAAGATCAGCCAGAAGCATTGCAACAGCTACCAATGCATCCCGAAAAAGCCACTGTTTGGTGCGGTTTATGGGCCGGCGGCATTATTGGGCCATATTTCTTCAAAGATGATGCGAATCGCAGCGTTACTGTCAATGGTGAACGCTACCGAGCGATGATAACAAACTTTTTTTTGCCCGAAATGGAAGTTCTTGACTTGCATGATATGTGGTTTCAACAAGACGGTGCCACATGCCACACAGCACGCGAAACAATGGCGCAATTGCGAGGCGAGTTTGGTGAACAGTTAATTTCACGTTTCGGGCCGGTCAATTGGCCGCCTAGATCGTGCGATTTGACACCATTAGATTATTTTTTGTGGGGGTATGTCAAGGCTAATGTCTATAGGGACAAGCCCGCTTCGATTGACGCACTGGAAGCCAACATCCATGCATTCATTCGTGAGATACCGGCCGATATGTGTGAAAGAGTATGCCAAAATTGGACTCAGCGGATGGGCTACCTGAGACGCAGCCGCGGTCAATATTTGCATGAAATTATCTTTAAACATTAAATTGCAAGGTTCAAACTATCGATTCAAATAAATATTTCATTCATTTTTTCGAATTTTTTGTGTTTTTTTTTTTTTAAAGTTCTAAACCTCTTAAAAAATCACCCATTACAATATAGGTACACTCAGAGAAATTGCAACCTAGAATCCTGTATGATCGGGTTTATTTTTTAAAATTTTCTTCTACTTCTACTCATATATTGAAACCCATAAAAAAAAGAAAAACAAACTTGATGCTTTTAAATTAAGAAGAGAGAAAGTAGACTTGATATTATAAATAAACATACATACTTTAAGCTCACACATTCTGAAGGTGTATTGCAGCAAGAAATTTTAAGCATTTTAATAAATTAGCGGGATAAAAATAAGACATTTTTTTGTCTTAGAATTTCCAAAGTAAAGTCGTAAATTAAAAATATTATTGAATATTAAAAACTATGCTAGTCCTTAAACCAGGGTTAAGGATTATATGGCCTTATTGCGATTGTTTATAGAATATTTGGATAATTGTTAACGCATTTTTACGAATATAATATAAAAAGTTTAAGATATTTTATGTTTTTATCGCTTGAATATTCATCAGCATAAAGCCAACATTACAAAGCTATCCAAATACATAGTTATGGATGCAAATCTGAACGCCCTGCAATTGAAATTTGTCCCATCAAACGTTGAACGACAATTACAATATGGGCCTATGTTCATATAATTACACAAATTACAGAATTCAAGAAATCAACTCAATTCTGACATTTTGACATAATAGTTAAAATATCAAAATTGAGTCTGACTCCCACTGCAGTTCACTTAACTAATCAAATTCTGTAATCGGGGTGAATATTAATTCAATCTCATCAAAAGCTTAACAAATATAATAAGTTTAACCAACTATCAACAGGCCAACCTCGTTCATGATCATTAACTCCATATTTTTGCACATTAGTTACACTTGACACGACACACCAGTACACAGCATAGTAACTGATAACTGTCATCATCGCTGATTATTATCTGTTCAATAAGGAATATTTTTCATTATGAAAATCATGTTTTATTTACAGTGAATAATTTTCAACAATATAAAGTTAAAATTATTATAATATTATTATAAACAGCACTCCAACACTGTATCTTTCAAAACAAAAAATCGGAAATTCCATCATTTCATTAAAATAGCGCACCGCTTCGCCTATAATCGAATAAGATCTCTGCTCTGTCATTATCTAACTGAAGCTTCTCTATTCCAGCTTTTATATTTTTTTCGAAATTATATTTTTTTTTTTTTTATTTCTAAAGAGTGAGGTCAATTATAAGTTTTTGTCTTTTTTCTGAAATGTTTTGATATTATTATTTTTGCGCTAGTTGAAACGCAATTATGAAAAGCTTCCCACCAGTCTCAGTCATTTTGTGATTTTCGTTGCGGTGAGAACTTACGCGTATACGTACATAAGTATATTTTCGAAAATGTTAATATTTTCGGTATTCGTTTTGACAATCGTTGGAATATCAAACTGTCAAATAAATTCAATTGTCGAAATAATTAACAAGGAATATTGTTCGCAAACAATATGTCATGGAATGAATTTTCCCTCAACGCAGGAAGTTGTGTCTTTTGAGCCAGATAATAGTAATCAGCAAACAACAATTGTTTTCGAAGATTCAACCTTTTCAAATTTCCCTCTCAATTTGTTTTCGACTTTTGAGAATTTGGCGGAATTGGATATGAGAAACTGCTCGATTAGTCATATGACTTGGCAAAATTTTCTTTATGCTATGAATTTAAAAGTGCTCATTCTGTCAAATAACTCGCTGACAAAGTTAGATGAGCAGGTATTCAGTTATGCTCTGAACATGCAGTATTTGTGGATAGAAAACAACCGAATTCGGAATTTAGCTAACGACAGTTTTAAGGGACTTACACAGCTCAAATACTTATCTTTGTTAAGCAATCGATTAATGTATCTACCTGATGGCTTGTTCGATGATGTACGAAGTCTAGAAGTTGTGATTTTGGGCGATAACAAGATCAAGTATATTCAAGACGATTTGTTTACTAAAAGCCCTGAGCTCCTTTCAATCGATTTGAAGGATAACCGTATTCTTAACATATCCGATAATGCGTTTAAGGGTCTCGAGAACATCATGAATTTGGATATATCCCGGAATAAGCCTCTTAGAAGTTTAATATTGAACATTGACGCATCTAATTTTTACGCTGAATCGTGTTCGTTGCGCCAATTGAATATATATGGCCGTGTTAACTTTGCTCATATTAACGGAAACCGTATTCTTGAGTTGTATTTCTCCCAACCGGAATCTCTACAGACACTAGAATTGAGAAATAATTCGTTACAACAGATAGCCTCTCTTACACGTGCTTATAATCTTGAATATCTAGACTTATCCGACAATAACAAACTCGAATCAGTTCCCGATCCTTGGGGTGTGGTTTCTTTACAAAAGCTTGACTTAAGTAACACGGGATTAAAAGAATTCCCAGAGTCAATTCTTTCACAAAAAGGAACTCCATTAAAATTGCACTTTTTGAATATATCGAGTAATTCAATCAAAGAAATCGATCCAAAGATCTTTAATCGTTTGGAAAACATTACAAACTTCTACTTTCATGATAATAACTGGAACTGCTATCATCTTCGCTTGATGATGGATCTTTTAGTCAATCTCAAAAATATGGCTTATAGTACTGATAAATTCGACTCAACATTTCCTGGTGAATATATTGGAGGAATCAAGTGCATGTACCGGTCTGTAGAAGATGAAGATGATAAACCAGCCAAGATGAAGAAGAAACTTTCAAGTACAACAGAAGAAGTTGAAGAACTTCGCAACGAACTCAAGACAATTGTTCAATTTTATGAGGGAAAGTTTGCAAAGGTAATCCAAGCCTTAGACGATTTGAAGACCAGGCTGGATTCTTTTGCAATGGAGAATTCTACTGTTTGGCAGCATATCACATTAATGACTTAATTTGTATTTCGTTTGGAAAGGCAAATTATTTAAACGAAGCAATTTCAATATAATTTTTAGTTTATTTTTTATAATTAATAAAAAAAAAATGTGCTCAACTGGTTGTTAAACATCTATTCAATTTATTTTTTCGATTTGCGCTCCAATAAGTCAGAGAGATGGAATTATATAGATTTCTATCAAAAGGAGGAAGTGTAGTCAAGCCGTGCATGACATCACAATGCGGGAACACAATTATTAAAGTAGTTAATAAAACAGGCAATGTATGTATTATCTGTAAGTTTTGTGTGCGTTATTTTTACTGAACGACCTTGTTGTTATAAGAATGAAATTAATTTTGTTTGATTAAATAATCCAAAATATCTGAAATGGGTCGATGACGTAATGCCCGGTGGGAAAAGAAATACAAATTCATGTTATCTTATCTTAATGGAAAATATAGAACCTTAAATGCACCAAAATATAGAATCAGTATCAATATTGATGATAAATCGAGCTGGTACTTGTGAATTAGCTTGACCCTAACTTTTATCTTGGTTGTAGCACACGTAAGTTGTTGTTGTTTCATTCGAAAATGTTAAATGTTAATTGATGTCTGGCTCCCAGACTTTTTGTGTATGTATTATTATCTTACAAAACCCCCTTTTTTTAAGTAAGAAAAATTAAATTGCCTTTCAGATTAGGGTGTATGCAAAATTTTTTTTCAAGAAGTCTCTACGAATGTTCCGGAAGTGTAATTTTACCGAAACAAATTTGATAGGTACAGAGACAATGCTTGTCCATTTAATTAATGACGATAGATATTCATATATTTTCGGTTGATTATTGAAATGTTTCTAATCTTAACATTTTTGTATTTGAATGTTGCCACTCGCGTCAGTTGACGTAGATATGTATATCGATTTTTGGTTATGAAACACCACAAAGTACCGGAAGCTTTTATGAAATTAAAATAACAGTTCTATGCAAAGTATTGATAATAATTTTTTTTTTAGAAAAAATGGGTTTGGGTTTGATTATGGGTTTGTTATGTTCTCGTTCATAAGAGAACGCTTTTCTGTGCTGAGCCATTTTTAGATAGGCGATTGTTTATAGGTTCGTACCTATGTACATGCAAGTCGTTTTGTAAACTATGTATGAACTTATTCTGCAACCAAACACGCTCATAAGCTTTGATATGATTGTTAAGTATTGCTGAATATTAAAATTTCACTATAAGAAAATTTGTATCAATATTCGAGCCTTTTTTCCGACCAACACGAAATTTTTTAACTATTCTAATATTATTGTAAATCAGCGTATATATTGCGTAAATCAACATCGCTGATCAACGTGAGTAAATGTGAACTTTATTACTTTGTTTAGTTTTATTAATACCACTATTGTTTTATATTTCATACTCAAGTTGAATTCTAATTCAAGACTTAACTTTTTTGTGACTCGATTATTGTAACAATCTCTATTAACTGCCCCATTTGTCCCCGGTTGCTTTTATCGATGAAGTACATGTTTCTATTTATTAAAGTATTTGATCAGCAAAAAAAAAAAAACTTATTGAGCATGATAACAGAAAACACAGTTGTACATTTTTGTATGGATGAGCGGTTAAGCGGGTAATGATCGGATACACAAACATTTTCGGACAATATGGGATTGTAATGCTAACGACGACAAAAGAATGATGAAAGTTAACGATTGTAAACAATAGTATAAGGAATAAGCATACAATTTTAATATGAAAAAATTGGGCGTGGTAGTGGGCGAGACAAATAACACATGTCATGCTTTAGGTTGAAGATAGTTAAATTACAAAACTTTCACGTTCTCAGGACACATTCAGTAAGAAAAAAACTAAAATATGATAAAAGAGGACGTGAAAGTGGACGGCTGTTTTGTGACAGCTTGTATATGAATGCAAAAACAAATGCAACAACTCATAAAAGAAGCAACTAAACGTACTTCACCTCAAACGAAATGAAATCAGAATCTAGAAGCCTAATGTATATTAACCAGTTTCTAGAGCTTAGTACTGGATTTATTGATGACGACACATTTACCAGATTGTAAGAAATTCCTTGCAATACTCATTGACGAAGTTGTAAGGAGCAGCAAGAGGAAACGGCGGCGCCACAATTAATTATTGGCCACCGCTCTCTCCAGACTTAATTTAAACTGACCAGACTAAGTTGAAGTTTTGTACAGACCATCAGTTCCAATTTTAACCATGCGTCATAGTTCGACGGGTTAAAACAATTGAAAATGACAACCAAAGTGCCATTAGCCGTATTTTATTTTCTACGGATCTTTATCAGGATCATTTTTCAACACGTAATACAACAAAAACTTGGGATCTAGATAGACAAGTTGTTGTTGTATAATACAACAACTTGTTGAAAAATTATTCTGTACTAAATGGATAAGTTTCATATAGATCTTTGCGATAATAAAACGCGGCTACTCTTCGCTTTTTGAGCTGGAATCGACTCCTGGGGCATTCTTCACAAGAAATACATCACATACAATGTATGATGATTTAGACAGTAATATTCTAAAACTAAATTTTTATTACATATTTATTTTAAACTTTTTAACAGGTGATTAATATGTATATGTACACTGTTACTTAAGGCAAGACTACGTTTACAGCAACAGCGTCAAACTGTCTGAGGGAACTATTGCCTGGTGACCGTAAATTGATACTTTTGAATGTATATCTGAGTTAAATATCTTAATTCTAGTCGCGTCAAATCAGCTGAGCGTGTGACGTTAATAAATTTTGTAAGTTCTTTACGTAAACATGACATTGTACACATCTAAAGGGGTGAAATTATAGTTTTATAATTTATTATAAATAAAGTAGTGGGTGGTTTACCTTTGGTAATACTTATGTCGGTATACCTACATATTTATTTTGATAACTTTTGTCTTGGTTTTAGTAAAATTTGTATGGAACAAAATTCTCTGTTGGAACATTAATTTCAATTCAATCTCGAATACAGGAGCTACATATTATGTACTTTCTATAGCCTGAAACCTTGCGGATATGTAGTTGTTTACGGTTGGGATAGAGAAAGCTTCATGATTTTGTTGAATTTTTATTTTCTGTGTTTGTTTTGTATGTGAAATACCTACCTATCTTCGGTTAGAGCAAAAAAAAAGAAAGAAAAGGAATTAACTCTTTGACCATTCAATAAGTGATTCCAACTGGACTTGGATGAGCAGAATGAATATGAATACGCTTTTCATACATTTTTTTGTATATCTTACATAACTTTAATTGATTTAAAGATACTCCTTTAATAAGAAGCCTGTTTGAATTAATAATTTCCTAATATTATTTTGCGAAGCTTTACTATATCCAGCGGAGGAAAGCATTTGAAGTTTGGATTATGTCCGCTAGAGTATCAAAATACGATATTTTTATATATTGGGTTAATAGACGTGTTTTGGTAAAGAGTATAGCAACTCAGACAAATTTTTATACGCAAAAAAGCAAAATTTCACACCGAACTGCACACACATTATCAAGATTTGACATTTCTAATACATAGGTATATCAAATTAAAAGTTGCGGTTATTTTATTTTTATTACATCCAATTTGACATTATTAAACAAAATATTCAGTGCATGTTTGATTATTGATTGTTTGTTCTTTTACAAGGAACGAAAACTGGGAAAAATATACAATTCCCAATTGAAACACGTCCCTAGTTAATCATATTGCTTAAAATGAATTAAGCAATTACTTTGGTTTAAATTTAACAGACACATAATTCCACTCATGATATATAAACTTTTTGCTTCAAATTACACAAAAAACAATTAATTTTGTTACAAATTTTTTCATCTGATTGTAGATTTAGTTTAGACAAAAATGTTGTTGAATGAACTCAAAATTGTGTTGCATTGGACCTTTTTTAAGATTAGATTAAAGTTTATTTAGCGTTAACAAAGCTATATTATTTACATTTTGAATACATTTGAATAAATAAATTTTTATAAATATATGTACATTTCTCAAGAAATTTTTATGATAACTTAATAATTTGTTTTGACTAACTGTAATGTTTTACTTTTGAATTTTGTTACATTATTTTCGATTTGTACTTTTTGGTATTTACCAGTAGATGATGAATGGAATGGAAACTCAGTTTTTTCAAAAGTAAAACATAATATGTACCTACATAGATGTAATTTTTTTGTTTGTATTCGCATTTTATTTAACATTAGAAAAACAGCAACACCAATAATTTACTATGTAATTTTTTTTTATTGATGGTATTTCTTTCTTGCGTGGATACAGTTAGCTCGTAACTACATTATTGAAGTGCTTTGAATCACTTTGTACAAATTTTAGCAGTTAGCAGAGCAGACAGAACTACAGAAGTAAATACTTGGCAGCCCAAAGGAACAAACCCATTAGTTACTTTTCTTCTGACTTTTCAGAAGGAGTCAAAAAAATGTTCAAACTGAATTGAACATAATAAACTAAACACCACCGAAGGAATGTGATGATGGCCTGGCAGTCGTAAAATAATAGCTGAACCCAAAGTCCCAAACCTTTAATTTTTGGGGGAAGCTTACCCAAGTGGTTTGCTGATTCATTCAAACCTTCAATATTGATATGGATAATGCGAAATCTTTGCAGCCTACCTGCTAGTCTTTTATCACACAGAAACCCCTTTCAAAAAATAACTTATGATTTCATCCTCAGAACTAACTATTCATGCTCAGTTTTGAATTTACGAATATCATTTAAATTCTATTTTATTTTGTTTCAATGTGTCACAGGTAAATACAAGAATTTGACACAATGGCTTTAGATTTTTTTTTTTGCGACAATGGCCCAAGAATCGTGCGTTGTATGAGGAAACATTGACATATCGAGTTAAAAGAACTTATTGGAAAATATGTAAGTCATATTAAATTGCACAGTCCTCCAAACAGTGGGAAATTCTAGATCTGCGTCTGGTTAAAACGCAACCTTAAATAAAATCTGAATTTTTCATGCCCTCTATTTTAAGTCAAAAAGGTATACCAAAAAAAAAGTTTAAAAACAAACAAATACAAAACTTTATTCAAGACTTACCACAGTTGAAGCAAAGTATAAAAAATCCTTTCGGTAATCATCATCAAATAACTCTTTTTATATAAATAAATTATTCCACTCTAAAATTGCGCAAGCTTTCAAAGCGAACAAAACGAAAAGAACGGTGACTTCACCAAATATACTGACAAATTCTGTGTCAAATATTTGCAAACTGCATAAAAAACTTGATCTTGACCTCTTGTTTTTTTGTTGTTATTGTTGATTTTGTCTGCAATGCAATATTAAAATTGATCTTGTTGCTGATGCTTCTTTGTTGCATGAAAATTATATTGCTTCCAAAAATAATAAAAAAAAAAAAACACATTCACAACCACGACCACGATTGACTTCGGAATACAATGGATACTTGGACGAACAATAAAGTATATAAAACAAATTAAAAAAAAAAAACAGATCTAGCTGGCAAAACAAGGAAACATAATTTACTCAGCTGTTGCGCTTCTTTGTGGCTTTTTTTTTACTTTTTTGTTTTTAGGGTTGAAGGAATTTTCCGAGAAATTTTTTATTTGGTTATTGCTGATACGAGGAACTGAACAATAATTTAATATTTTTCTGCGAACAACTCACGCGCGCTGGGATGAAAGAACAAATACATATAATACAAATATTTTCTTATCTAAAACTTTCAACGACGGGGAAGGGAAACTAAAAAGCACGAGCGAGTAATCATGTACTTATAGCTGATAAACTGGAATACAAAAATGGAGAATCAGAAATTTCCTCTTATTCTGTCTTATTAGAATTTTCTTTAATTTTCAAATAAATTAAATAGCTCCGCAAATTTGCGATTTTTGTTTCCATCTATATACATAGGTGTATGAATAATTTCGGTTTGTTTAAGGTCTCAGGTGACACAATCGTACAGAGAAAAATGAAAAAAAGTATTAAAAGATCACCGTAGTTTTATTTTTAAGGGATACATTTTTGATCGTGAGTGACCCATTTAATAGAAAAACTCCAATTGGAAATTTTTGTTGGACAATATTTTTTTTTTTTATTTTTTGTTTGTATTTATAACACGACAAACAATATGCAAAAAAAAAAAACAAACACAATGCTCGATCTCTTGCACTTGGATTTGGATAATGGATATGATATATGCAAAATATGAAAAGATTACTGAACTGAACTGTCAGCATTGAGCGTGACAGCAGCTATTTTCATACTGGTATAGTTGCGCTGGATGCATTCGTTTTGTGAACAAATTGGAATTTGGAATGTGTTTTTTTTTTTATTCAAGAGGAATTGTGTGAAAAAGAGTCAGCTTTTGAAGTAAAATTCCAATTCCATATATGGCCGCAGAATATTTTTCCAGTTGGATCTTGGAAGTGTTTTAAATGAAGGCATTCAAAGTGGAACAACTGCTTGAACACAATAGACGCGCAGCCGAACGCGCAGCCAAAACCGAATTGTTGATAAACAAAAAGTTGCATGTGCGCGCCTGGCCTATTAAAAACTAACAGTCGTATTTATTAGATTTTTGTCTACTTAAACACTGTCTAACTATTTTCAAATTGGTGGAAATATGCTTTATTTAATAAAAATGAATATCACATTATTCACGGTTGAGACAATCTACTGTTGTGTCTAAGTTAGGCAGCTATAAAACAACAGTAAATAAGATTTTTGAACACATTTTCCAAAGTTGGACAGTTGTCTAAAGTTAGACAATGTTTATAAATAAGACCATAATACTTTTAGTAAATGGTTTGATTTAAAGTATTTCTTATGCATACAATTAAGTTCATATTTGCTGCCTTTTAGTCGATACTTTAAGTAGATACTGAATTCAGTCAAATAAATATTAAAATTAATCGGACATTTAAAGTAAATACTTTTTTGTACTATTTCGTTTTTAAACACTTAGTACAAGATTGAATATTGCTGGGATATTGATAGACGCATATCCTTTCCGGTTAATGTATTCTTTTCCGAATGGAATATTTTAATGTAAGTGCATATCGAGCTCTTATTTATTATGATGAGAAGCTGTGTTTGCTGAGCATATCATCTTTTGCATTTGTTGAAAATATTAAATTATCTTTATAGTTTTGGAACAAAATTGACTGTTCTAGAACCATTATTTTAACTCACGCTTCCCAAGGAATCTTATATTTCGTTGAATTCTTTAAAATATTTAAATCATGAACCATTTGTTTTACTTAGCAACAAAAATTATATTTCCTCAGAACTTGATAGAAATTAAATGCAATAAATATAACGTCTAAAATAACCTTTTTCTTTCTGAAAAATAATACTGAAACAAATTAAAAGTAAGATCACTTAGCGTACCGAAAAAGAATAGGTTAGGTAGACAACATATTAAATATACCTATCTAACACACTCTTATTGCATACTACTCAACGAACTACCCCAGCAGCTAGGAATATAATTATATATTCATTCGAATTCAACGTTTCAAACAGTTTAGACGTGTTTTGCTGTTAAATAAACATTTATTTAAATCTTACGGTGTTTGAGTTGTTTTTTATGAATTCAGTTAAAATAGTTGGTTGGGATTAATCTCCAAGTCTAGAATATTTATGATCTTACGTAAAAATATTTTTCTTTGTATTAATGTCATAAATAACCAAAAACAAAAAATAGGGCCAGTTTGTTCACAGTGAGTTAAATCTGCACCATCACTTTATGAGGCCCTAATTAAATGGCATTTATCAATAAAAATCGACTGATCAGCGATTTCCATGATTAAGAACTCAAATTTTGGATTACATACTCAATAAAAGATTTGGTATACATACATAAACATTCGATGATTTACCGGTTGCAGTAATCTTTAATTAAAGATGAGCAACTGTGATCTAACTGACCCTAAATGAGCTACTATACAAGCTACTATAATAGTAATGTATTAAGTCTTGAAACTGTTATAATTTTTTGTAACTAGTCTTAAAAGGGTTATGGCAATGGATTATGAATGAAGCATATCACCCCTAAAGTAGCCAATTGCGACTGATTTACTGAGGTTTCAACGAGGCTATTACCACATACTTGAATCCCTAACCACTGTTTAACCTCTAGTTAATCCTCAAAAATCGGTGGATTAAAATATTTTTACAACTGGTCCTTAATCTCAATTATTCTTGTTAACTTTAATAATAGCGGTATTCATGCAATGGCGTAAAGTCGTTATAAATGTTGTAAACTGCGTACACCTGTCAAATTTGTATAAACATTTGACAGGTTTACGCAGTTTACCACGTTTACGGGGTCTTTACGACGTTGCATGAATACTCCTAATGTATTTATCACAATTGTCTGTATTTTTTTATCTTCTTTCTCTTACTGCAAAATGACAATGCAAATATATCTGTACATTGTGTCAATTTACAATTAAACCAAGGGATCGCGATTGAAAAAAAAATATTAAAAAAACTCACTTGTTCGATATCGAAATCCCATTCAGGTGAAGGAGAACGTTCTGCTCTGTCGGGTGGGGGTGTCCCTTGAGCCGGTGAACCATGAGGTTCCTCAGGAATGACAGCGAAACGCCCTCGCTGCAGAATAGGCGAAATGGCACCATAGTTGGCTGCAATAAAAAATGAAAATATACTTAATTAGCTCACTTGACCCTGTGCATGTCATGTATATAATGTATATAATTGTAGATACAGGATGCCCCAAATTGCCCCTCCACATTAAAATGAGGAATCTAAAATTATACGTTTACTATAGCTGAACCCTGCCACTCTTTGCAGCACTAATTGAAATAACTCAATCTTAAAATAATATAAAGGAGCAGAAGGCTTTCAAAACTGGTATAGTACTTTATTGTTTGTGTTGCCATTATTTTTAAATGTTTTTTTGTTTTTTTTTTTAAACTGCCCCTCCCGCCTAAACGGGGGGAGATACACTACCCCTTAGTAAAAAAAATGATTGTATTTAGTCCCAATACAAATATTTTATTATAATTTGGCGGCGCAAAAGTTATTATACTTGTGCTGGAGTAAAGAAAGCTGGGGGGTCATTCCGTAATTTTCTAAACGATAATCGTCAAAACGATAATCGTCGACGAGATCGTCCATGATTTGCTTCACGTAACTCGAACACTATCGTCTCGTTTATCGTTCGCAGTTTGAGAGCGTTTGGTGAATTTTAAAAGTCAAATTGGCTGTCATAATTGCCTTAAAATGAAATTTAGTGTTTGTTGTTTTGTGTTAGGTGCCGATTGAAACTATAGGGAAATCATTTTGAGACCCAAGTTGTTTTTAAATTTTTTACAAATTAATATATGTAAATATAAATACGTCTTAATAGGTTAATAGTCATGCAATCTCAAATTGCGATTTTAACTTCGTTTATGAATGAACATCCTGGTTTGGCCTGTGGTAGGGGATATGAGCGGAAGGGATAAGGGATTTGATTTTTCTCTCAAATGTCGCCGCATGCGCATAAATTATATTTTTTTTTTTTTTCATTTTCATTTTCTACAATAAGAAAATTGATTCGCCGAAACATTTTAAATTTAATTTGTAAATGCAACAATAATAACACATGATGATAAATTACAGTGGCAACTCCATCATTCAACTACAGTCACATACAGAGTACAAAATTAATGCAAGACGATACCAATTTAGCTATCGTCGAAACTCTATCGTTTTGACGATAGCGTTTCGACGATTATCGACTTACGTGTAGCCAATAAAGGCAACACTATCGCTCAAACGATATCGTCTGACGATAATCGAGTTACGGAATGACCCCCCTGGAAAAAAAATTCTATGTACATACATGTACATATGTATGTACGTGAAACGGCTTTAATATTGTAGGAATTTTTTTTTTCAGTTTGACACTTCAAACAATAACAAATCGTTTGCTTTTAGAAATATAACAATTGAAGTGCTATGACAACCGATTGTTTATATTCGCCTATCCACAAACAACTTCGGTCGTATTAACATTGTCTAAGTTTGGACAGCCGCACTGTGGTCTAGACTTGAAATAGGTACGTTTTTTTTTTTTTTTAAATATTTAAAATAATATTACCACTTTCTGCCTTTTCCATAATTATATATTATTTTTAATTTTTTTCGCGCTAAATATTCATTTTGAACCACAGTGAGCCGTCCAAGTTATAGATAGACATTTTTAGTTGATGTTTAAGAGCCAGTTTGTTCACAGTGGGTTAAATCTGTGCCATGATTTTCAAGAGTTCTAATTAAATAGCGCTTATCAACCAAAATCGGTCGATTAGCGATTTGCATGATTAAGGACACAAATTAACGATTCCTTTTCCTTTGATCAGCTGTGAACAAACTGGCCCTAAGAGTTATAGAACTAAGACAAGGGAATCGTTATTCGTTTGTCTAAACCTTGGCTAAAGGAGCATTTTATTTAATAGAATAAACTATTTTCGACTGTCAAAACACAGGCTAACTAGTAAAAATTCTAATAAATACGCCTGCTTGTGTGTATTAGTAATCCAACTTTCTGCATTCTCGCAACTTTGCACACAAATTTTTCTAAAGTCGCGTAACTGAACCCAACAGTTGAACATATTTGCAATCCACATATCTCGTAAATGTCTGCGCTGACCGTGCCCTCCCTTCCAATAATTTACATGTGAGTTAACCACTTTTTTTTTTGCTATCGAGATGGTAGGTTTATGCAATGCTAGTACACAAACATTTGTATGAACCAAAGATACTGAATTCTGTGAATCCTAGCAGCCATTTTAATTTGCATATAAGCTTGAACTGTCAGATGTCACGTAAGAACTTCAGATCTTGGATAACAAATGATAAAGTAGATTGTATATATTCAGTATCTTTGGTATGACCTATTAACTTAAAACCATATTTTTTTTTTTACATTCACATGAATATTCTTACCATGCGAGTATTTCTACATATCGTCGCTGTAGATCGAATACCTCGTAACCCAGAAAAGTACACTTATTGGTTAATGATGCACTTTTATAGTAAACAACTTTCCGGATCTAATGAAAAAACCTTGTAAGCCCAAGAACAATAGTTTCAAAGCTAAACGCATAAATAGCAGTACATCGTATCTCGATCGCCCCATGCGTTTTTGTTGCTGAAATACCTCGTATACCAGGGCAATTCATGATCCGCAGATGGTTCGTACAGAACGAGTACAGGCTTGTTCGTAAGACATTTTTTTAGGTGGTCAAAATCACTTTGTTCTTGATCGCCCCATTGAAATTTAGAATATATGTACTTTTATATCAAGTTTTTGTTTCTCCTGAAAAATTCACTTTTCTGGGGTTACAAGGTATTCGATCTACAGCGAACTATAAACTATTCTTATATCGCAAATAAAAGTATACTCACATGCTGGCATCAAACGAAACCTCCCAAGCGTAGTTTCTGGTGGACCAGTGGATGCTGATGTGACACGAAAACGACCGCGACGTGCAGCAGCAACTTCATCATAACCTCCACTTCCACCCGGCATTTTGGTGAAAATTTAACTAGAAAGAGTTTAATAATTTTGAAAAAAAATTGTTTTGAATGTCTTACAAATTATTATAAATAATTTAAAAAAAAGTCTAAAGGTAAAAATATTAACGAAAAGATGAAGGAAATCAGAAAAATTGTTTAGGTGGAGCAACTAATTAAAATTCAAGTTTAAAAGGCGGTGAACATGGACAAAAATTTGCGTCTTAAGCCACGTCCAGATCAATAAAAATTTGCCATTGTATGGGCCATGTTCGGGGCAAATATTTGTGTAGACACAAAAAATCCTGTGAACAAACTGGGCCTCAGTGTGGAATAGAAAACTCAAAGTTGTATTGTTTTGTTGCTATTTTAGGACCGCTTGAATGGTTTGGCTGTTCTGATGGCAATTCATCGTGACATTAGATATTGGAATCACACCGGACGAAGACAAATGTACAATTAATGTGTTTGTATGAGGATGGATGGATTCGAAAACTATTGAACAAATCATGCTGAAATTTTAAAAGTTTGTTTCTGTTAGCAGCGAGATGGTATAGAATGTCCTTAGAACGTTAAAATTTTGTATTGCAGCTCTCTTTAACCAAAAGCATAACATGAGTTATTTTCTTTCAAGTCAACTTACTGCTATACCCACTTTTTTAATATTATGAGTTTTTTTTCCTGATACCTGATACTGACGACCCGATGAGATTAATTGGTATTTAAAAATACTGATACTATGCTATGCTTCTATGCTTCCCTTTTCTAGTGGCGAATTGAAGTATATGTGAATTATATGTGTGCGTATTGAATGTGTTAGCTTAGACACGACCTTCCAGGTATGCCGTTTTAAGTCTTCCCTTTATATTTGGATGGTTATTTGTAAGATTATACTTATGTATTGGCGTTGAATAGTCGTTAATTTCAAAAGTAGTTTAATAATAGTTAAATCGTTACAATACCTTATGTTTAAGATCCATTCCATCAGCAGGGTCTGCGATCAGAACGAGAAAAACCTTCCAAAAACAGTTAAGTTAAAACCTAAACCGTAAAAACGAGCCTGGCTTGGATAATGAGGAGTATTTCACTGGCTGCCGAGAAAATGGCTTGGGTTTTAAAACTCTACATACTACATGCAGCTGTCGATGGAACCTACATTGACAAGAAATGCAAACACAACGGGAACGTGAAGATTATTTCTGGAAGCATCATATCTTGTCCGCAAATGAAAAGGACTCTTCGTGCCACTTGAAAAAAAAATGCGAAGAATGCATGTCCACCGACGACGACGGAGGGCTCTGGTTGTTATATATGTTTAACCCACACACAGAAGCACACGAATATGTCTTGTCTTGTACCAAGATAGGAAAATGTTGTTTAAAAAGAGCCAAAATACGGCAAACACATTGGTCACATTTGGGGATCAATCCAAAGCTATCCGGATAGGTTTGTGTTGTTTCCTTCTGATAAAACAGCTAATGCAACAACAACCCAACGTATGTGAAATTTTTTGGGATAGGTGGATAACCTATCTAATAGTTCCTCGAACGCAAGGATTGGATCCACCGGATCAAGTGAACAACAATACTCCGACTAACAGAATCTTTAAATCCCAGCCTGCAGTATCTAGGGGTTAGGAAGACCAAATCTAAAAAAGGAAATCACTCATTCTTTCCTGAATCCGAACGCGTATAAACTACGAAAAATTGTCATAATAAAAAAAATACAATGTAGGTCACAGAACACATATTAAAGGTAATATCATTTCATTAGCGTTTTCATTTTTGTTCAGTTCTGCGCATCTGTCAAAATCGAGGTTTTATGGTGGTGAAATGGTGGATCCAGTGCCTCTTTACTTGTTATATTTTAATATTTTGTTGTGGTTTCTAATGATGCACTCGAACACCCATTTTTAATTTTTTGACACTTTCAACACTGAAAACCAACGCAATATATTACCTTAGATTTGTGTACTGTGAATGTAGGTTACCTCAGCAATTTTGTCAACCCACGCGAATTTCAAAATCAAGTGGAGAAAAGACTGCAAAAAGGCGACATCGTTTCACTTGAATATAAAGTTAAAGAAATAAATTTGGTGGCGTGTACCAGAACCAGGGCCTGGGCCTAGCGACTTACAATTACAACTCTCAACCATTACTGTGTACGTGGCATTAGAAGAAATGAAGAAGAACCACAATTTTTTGCCGAATTCAAATTTCTTAAAACACACTTCACAGATTTTTTGAAAATTTAAAAGTAAGTAGGTAGGTACCTAACCTATACCTAATGTGACAAATTAAAAAATATAATTTTAAAAATAACTGCAGAATGGAATATCTTAGTAAATATTATAATTTAATCAACTTAAAACATAAATATATTAATTTCTTGTGAAAGTTTGATTGAAGTTTGATTAACTTACCACTTAATTAACTGAACTACCACGCTGCACTTAGTACCAATAATGCTACAAATTCTTGACAGGCACTAAATTAATATGCTATATTTTTTTATTTTTAACTTCTTCAAATTATAATTATTCACTTATTAGTTTTTTTTTTATTACAGGAAAGATTTTATTTTGATTCCCTTTTTATTGCACTTTTATTTTTCAAAAATGAAAAAAAAACAATTACACATTTGCACATTTACCTACATACATACATACATATATTTATATGGATGTAAAATTATATTCTAAATAAGTAGGTATGCACGTTTAAAAAGCACGACTGCAGCGGCGACGAAAAGGACAGATCGTTTTTTTTTGAATAAAATTGTTATCAGCGAATTTCACGGATAAATTAAGAAACGTTAGAGGCAAATAAATAAAATAAATGTTCATTTTTATCTCACTTTTCGAATTTGAAATATTATTTTGTTTTGAATTTTAACATTAGAAATGTTTAAACGGAGGCATACAATATAAAAAAATCAAAAAAATATGAAACGCCTAGTAGACAAAGGGGGCGAAACGTGAGGGGAATAAACAAAATAAACAAAATAAACAAAATAAACAAAATCAACAAAATAAAAAAAATAAACAAACTAAACAAAATAAAAAAAATTATTTCGTTCATGCTTTGTTGTTACTAGTTTGAGGAAACAGAAAACGAAGAAGATGATAAAACGGACAGACAAAAAGGAGAAATGTTCGTAGGAAAAAAATGGGTATATTTTTGATGATGATTTTTGCGAAATCCGAAAAATATCCGATTTGCGTTTACTTAAATGCTTATATCTTTCGATCCAATTATCCGATTTTCAATATTAAGGTATATAATTAAAGGAAAAATGACTGGCGTGTTAGAGCAAAAAAATTTCAAAATCATTCAAAATTTTATACTAAAAACATGAAAATAAATATCGGACAAATAATTTAATTCAACGAGGAAGTTGATTAAAAAAAAAAGCATTAAAATACTTTCAACCACCAATTGGCGAGAGGAATATAGTATTCTAAAGCCGGCGGCGGCGGAGTTTGTGCAATAAAAAACCACAATCGTGGCAAATTTGCTTCGCGTCGGAAAAAAAATGCTAAATGTTCATATGTACCTACGTAAATTTGTAGTCGGTATAATAATTGTAAAGATACATTGTGTTTGGTTTGGCTTGCTTATAACTTCGGTTCTAATAATCCGTTCATTAAGGTCTTAAAATTTAGCTAGAATATCGGACTACATTTTTTGTATTATATCATTGCACAGTCACATAAAACTATATATGAGAAACCTTATTAAATTGCGTATTTAATAGAAACAAAAATTTAAATAATTTTTAAAACCACATGTATTTGACCCTTTTTAGGAAAGTTATGATGTTGGTACCTACATATGTTCAGAAAAGTTGCTCAACATTTAAATTTGACATTCAATGTACATACATAAATACATAAAGCTTTTTTCATTTCTAATGTTCCTCAACTATGCTGGAATGGCAAATCGGGTAAATTTTTGTAAATAAAATGTGATTGTTTACTTCCCAGCTAACAAAAGCGTTGAATATTTGATCAAAGGATTAAATAAAATAAAACAAATTGTATTTAAACGATTTAATATCTTTTTTCTTTAAGTAACGCGTTTGAGCTTTAAGGCACATAATTGAGAGGAGTGATGAAGGCCAGCCACGTTGTCTACGATGATTATCGTACAAAATCGTTAAAGCTTAACCCTAAAAGAATGCAGTCATTTAAAAGAGCTTTTACCTGAACTTCATGGCTTCATGAAACACTATGTGAATGCGGCAGTAGTTATATACAGTGAATGAAATAATTTTTAATAAAAGAAGATAGGTAAATATTAATGTAAATAAGTAGGTAGTTAAAATTTTAAAGTGAAGTAAATATATAGTTCATTGCTAGAAGTTTAAAGAATGACTTAGGTATGTGTTAAAGTTATTTTTTGCTGTAATACCTACAATGTTATAAATTATTTTTCTGTAAAAATCATTTTTTGATTTACATATTATCTATCTGCTATGTCCTTTTCGGCAAATTTTACTGGGATAGCAAAAAAAAAAATAGGATTCTGCAACCATTAGAATACATTGGACAAAAATGATAAAAGCAATTTGTGCAGAATATGTTTCTTAAGAAAATGCCATCAAAATCTTAGTTTTGGCCAAAATGCATCTAGTATCTTTACGTATTTAGCCGACGAAATTCAATATTCCTGTAGGTTGATGTCATTGCAGCAAAAAGCAATTATTGCAATTCGTCAATGGTTGGACTAATTGTATTAAAGTCCACAAGTCAAATACATATGTATGTATATCTCAATTCTAAAATTAAATTAGTCAAAACCCTACTTTTAATTCTACTTTTAACTCTAAAATAATTTTTGCTTCCCTTACATATTCTTACCGATGAAGCAGAGAATTGATTACGAAAAATTCGTGGATCCATTTCGTTACTACATTATTGAAGTGCTTTCAAATACTTAGACCACAGAGTAGAAGTTGTTGGCTGTAGATGCTGCAGCCCAAAGGAACACGCCTGTTATTGAACGTATCCAATATACATCAACGTATCGTAACGTGTAACAGCACAACGTAATGTGCTACAGAAATTTACATGTTTTTAGTTTACCTTACTGCCGGCGATGTTTACATATCAAAAAAACTATTGCACAGGACAAAAAATAGCAAGAGTTTGGCTTCCTTCCATTGCAGCTTTACAATAAAAATGGACAATAATGAATAATGAATGAATGAATAATGAATTACGGACATTTTCGAAAACTGCCAAATGGCATCAAAATATTCACAAATTTTCAATTATAGCTATGTATAACTTTCCCCTTAGCTTATGAACTTTGCATTTCTGGAAATGATGACGAATGCATTATGCATTGCGGTAGATGAAGCTCAAGCTCACTGAGCTTTTCAATCCAGCATGTCTAATCGTTTATTTCTATCTTTTATATTTTTTGCCTAGCATACCGGCCGGTTATTTTTGTTTTGTTTTTCCATTGCCTTCCCCAGCTTTTCTTGACGAAGAGATACAAATACAACGAATTTAACCTTAAACTTGTTAGGCAAGAGAAAGAGAAAAGTGTGCAAACTTAACGAAAGCTTTCCGATGACGGCAGTCATCTGTCAATAAAGAACTCAAGGTGGAATAGCACGTGAGTACAAAATGTTTATTTTTGTATAAATTCTTATTAAATATTTAGACGAACGTAAGATACTGACGGTTATCCGTTATCCCTATTACTTTATTTGAAGGGATAAAGTCAGAGCGTAAGTGTTTATATAGTTCTCAGATCGATCTGTCGAACATTGGCGAATGGGGCAGTTGAACAAAATGAATCACACCTCAAATAAACACTTTCTTAGCGAAAATGCTTCGATACAATATTATTTTGATTTAAATTGCTTCTAGAAGGCTTTTAGTTTTGTTTGTAAATATAATGTATGGTAAAGCTTAAGGGACTGAGAGAAAACAAAAAACAATCTCCATCGATTTCTGAAAGAATGTTTAGGAGTTATAAAGGTAGCTGCTATTTATTATTTGTTATAACTATTTTTTAATTTACAAAAACTTGAATATCTAATCTATCTTTTACAGCACACCAATGTGAACTTTAGTTTTATGATATCATTAACTCTATTTGTCTTTGTCGCAAACAATGAAGTTATGCCTTAAAGTAAAAGGAAATAAAAAGAAGAGAATGAAGTTACCTTCATATCCAGACAAAAACTTTTAAGCTTGACCAACCAAAATCTTAGTCATTTGTATCATATTTAAGGGTGACAGTGACACACGTTGAAGGCTCCTAATTTTCCGAAGTTTTTTGTTCAGCTGGTTATAAACGTAGACAAGCGGTATTGTTGTTTAGGAATTCGAAAATTTTAAAGTTAACTATGTACGTAATGATTGTTTTTCTAAGGCCTTCTGCACACGAATCGTGTCGATATACACGTGTGCAATATTCGCCTTGCAGCAACAATTCCACTATGGCTAGACTTGTACATACACAGCTTCACGTCATAGATAAAACCTGAGAAAAAGAATTAAAGGAAGAGGTGTAGGTATGTACTTGTTCATATATCACATATATGTGAGTGAGGCACCAAAGAAATAAAAGATGATCCCCATCTGTCATTTTGCCGAGCTATAGAATAGCATTGAGCATTCATAGCAAATTGATTGAAAATAAAAATATACTTCCATCACGTGAATTTGCTGAACCGCATGTCAAAATTGAAATTCTCGTCCAGGGTCGAATTAGTTTTTATTTTTGATGGCAAGGTGCTCGCAGTGCAGAGTAATTTCCACACAATTTTAGCATGTATTGAAATTTCACCAAAATGTTTATTGAATACGCCTGACGACTTGAAGTTTATGTTCTGCGAATAATAAGAGCTGCTTACGCTTCATGTGCGGTTTTATGTTAAATCACACGTGAGCTACACACAAGCTCCACTAAAGCCACAAACAATCGTAGTACGCATCTATAACGAGACGCTTTGTGTTCAGAAGGCCTAAAATCACCAACATAAAGCGCCCTCTAGACGCTACAATCGTCGTTAAACTGTGAGTTGAGTCGATATCAGTTCAGTACAACCGATGTCGATAGCCAAGAATAAACGAAATTGGAGGTTCGTCGTTATAATTTGCATACACACAGACAAACCTCCTAACAATCATAGCATACCTAGCAATCGCAGGATGGTGGTGAAACTCGTTCGAGAAAGTACTATCGGCACAACCGTCGCGTCGCAAACTCCCATACACACCATACAAACACAAAAGTTATACGGTTGTTACAACATCTGAACGATACGATATTATGTTATGTAGTATCGATGAAGATAAATCCATAAGCAACGGACAATGGCAATTTGATAAGAGCACTACTCCCGAGTCCGGATCAGAATTAAGAATCAATTCTCGTAGCCCGTGACATTATATAGATCCGTCATTTCGACAAAATTGATTGTTGGCTGAGCCAGCCAACCATCTGAAGTAGTGAAAGGCGAATTAAAATGGATTTAAGATGATTGGTACTCACATGATGGTATACCTAAGTAATATGAATCCGCGATAACCAAGACGTGACGTTATTATTATGCTGCTACTGCTACAAGCTGAACTATCAAACAAATAAAAGTTCATAAATTGCGAAAAAAAATTTTAAATACGTCAATCTTTATCACTGTTTACTTGCGATACGTACATAATGTATAGGTTAGGTACTATTTATGGAAAGTTATGGATTCGTAAAAAAATCGAACTCGAAATTTTGATAAAAATCTGCTAGATAATGTTAAATAAAAAACTGTTAAATGCCAAGTTTAATGAAAATCAATCACGTCGTTTTCGAAACTTTTTCTAAAAATTCAAAAAAAAAAATGAAAACTGGTAAACAATACTTTTGAAACTTTTGAAAGATTTTCTATCAAAAAAATTGCTCAAAATCAACTGAGCCGTTTTTGCGAAAATCGAAAATCAAAAAAAATGGTTATATTTGAGGTACCATTTATAAAATTTATAATTTTTTTTTTTTATAAAATTGTAGCCTTTTTCTAAACAAAAACTATTCGATATGCGGTAGGTGCCGTTATTATACATTTGGCGGGAATGTCCAAAAAACGCTTGGCACCAAGTTTAAAGAAAATTGACCCACCCGTTTAGGCTGCAGACGAACGGATCGGACAGACAGAATTGCGAGACCCACTTTTTTCTACTACGCTATCATCGGTATGGCGGTGAGCCATCAGCCGAATAGAAGAAATAACATATAGCATATGTGCCGTAACTATTCGGGACTGGGGGATAGTGTGACCAATGACCATAGCCTCTTCGTGACTGCTAATATGTCATTGTGGGTCATCGGATGGACAGGGAATGGTGTTTTACAGAAGAAAGAATATGACGTATACTACAGCTGTCATACAAAAGACCATGTGCTTGGGGTAGGCTTCCTATTCAACGAAAAACTGAACATCAGCTTCAATAACGTTCACGGACTTACGGACGGTCCTCTGACGAAGGAAAGAGACTTACTTCGAAAAAGTCGAAAGGCCTCAATGCCTGTTCAAGTAGGTATGATGTTAAAATTATCCTTGAGGGTTTGAACGCAAAAATAAGTCGGGAGCCGATATTTAGGCATTTCGCAGGCACCCACAGTTTGCATGAGAACACTAATGAAGATGGATTTCGAGTCTTAGAATTGGAATCATCGAAAAACTTGGTCGTTGCGAGTACCAGGTTCCCACTTAAAGATGTCTCACGTGTTGATAGACCGTCGCGACTACTCGAGCCTGATGATGGTACGAAAGTACCGAGGTGCTAATATCGATTCGGATCACTATCTTGTTGGTATGAGTTTGCGAGGGCGGATTGCCTTGCGAAGATGTATTGCATCTGCCGGACAGGTTCGAAACAACACGGCTGTCCTACGTAACGAGAATACCCAGCAACACCTTTGGTCATGCGTTAGGACTCGCCCTCGAAGAGCTCTTTGTAGCGAGATAAGTCCTGGGACCAGTATGTTTGGCGTAGATATGAAGTGGATACACCAAGAATACTTTCATTAGTACTGCCAAACTCCATCTAAGACAGAATTCGCAGAGATCGGAGCACCTAGTTTGATGATGAATACAAACTAGCGACTGAACGTAAGAATGTTGCATAACGAGCAATGCAACAGTCTCATAGCTGATTCAACAAGGAGGTCCAGTTTTACATCGGGAAATTCATAAGATTATAGTGCACGTATGGGAGCATGAAGAAATGCCATGAGACTGGCGAAAAAGTATCATATGGCTCATCCTTGAGAAGGGAGATGTCACAACGTGCAGCAATTATAGAGGTATTATGTTGTTGAGTTCCGCCTATAAGATACTATCCTCTATCCTGCAAGAACGGATAGCTTCATAGGCTAAAACTATCATCGGACAATATCAGTGTGGCTTCATTTAGGGCAAATCAAGAATTGATCAGATCGTTACCCTTAGGCAGGGTTTTAATCAGATGGAAAAATGTCTAGAATTTAACACCCCAACATACCATCTATATTTATAGACTAAGTGATTCTGGAACAAGAGGAACCATTTTCACCAGGTCCAGCCGGATATTGGCTTACGCAGAAGACATCGACATCATTGAAAAAACGACCAAGCTGTACACGATACCTTCATCCAGAGCGAGCAGGTGGTACAAAATTTGGGGATGCACATTATAGTGAAGGAAAAACAAAGTACATGGTGGCGTCGACTGCGAGAAGAACAGTTGATCAAACAACAAGGGTAGCGCAATCCTTCAAATACATTGGATCAATAGTAGCAGCCGATAACCATATAGAGGAAGAAATACCCGGGCGGCTGCTCAAATCCAACAGAGCCTACTATAGTTTGTTAGGGCTTTTTAAATCCAGAAACCTTACCATAACTTCTAAGCTGCCACTGTACAGGACCATGTTTTTTGTGTCATGAACATGGTTTTTTAATTATGTAAATGACTTACAAATAAATAACATTTGTCTTCTTTTTTTGTCGTGGAGTCTTGATTACACTTTCCCGATGGTTTTTGATATCTTAGCCTTGCATCTCACTATTGCTTAATTGAATCTGGTTTTCAAGATATTAATGTTAAAGTCAAAAAACAACACTTTAAAGGCTCTATGTTACACTGCAGAAATTATTTTTTCCCCAAAAATGTCATTGTATAATACGGAATCATGTAAAATCAATATTATTTTATTACGTCAATCCTTCAAACATTAACAATGTTCACCGTGAATAAATTTTTAGTCAATGGAATATAAAAAAATTCCTTTATTTAAACAGGATGATCCTGGAATCGTGATAATCAAACAAACAAAAACCACGAAATTTATTTTATTCGTATTCTTTCACCAACGCAACGTTACAACTTTACTTAAGTTTTTCGCCCACTCAAAAGTTTAAGGAACATTTACGTTTGTTTGTCACAGGACAACAGATGTCGATATTGTTACAAAAACTAATTTTGTAACAATATCGACATCTGTTGTCCTGTGAATTGACCCAACAATTTAATTAATATTGTTGAAAAATTTCAATGTACATATAAGATTTATAAGATTTTCTGAAAACAATCTTGGAGCATATATGTACAAGATAACAGCTTCCACATTCATTTTCTTTAAATTTAGAAGACGAACAAAGTTTCTCTCACAATTCTGTTCATTCGGCTACAGCCTCAACGAATGGGTCGATTTTTGGTACGCTCCTAGTATTAAAATTCGACACAAAAATACTGTTATTCACCTCCGATTTTACTACTTCTCTTTTTCATATTTCATTTTATTTTATTTTATTCTGAGAGAAAGTGACGAATTGAATAAGATTATTGAGCTTTTGGTTATTCTTAATCATTTTCAAATATGTAAATGTAGAAGTTGAGTGCTTACAACTCTCGGTACTTATGCCGAACATTGCCTTTACACAAGCAGATAAACTGATCAACACAAAGAGATCGCGATCCCACGAACAGAAACGAAAGTTCACAATACACAGAATTAAATAAATAAAACAAAATATCTTACAATCAGAAATAAATGGATTAAAAAATAAAAAACAAAACCTTATCGTTTTACTGTGACTAATTTAAGGCGTCATTAACGGACTATCTTCATTAATAAGCTGAATTTGTTAAAAAAAAAAAAAAATATAATCTTTCTTTTTAACTTATATGTAGGTACGAAAGCAGAAATAATTATTACACATTTAAAAAACGATACTTCCTCTATACAGACGCTACAAAACTGACCGTTACTTAATATTTCTGTGCCAATTTGAATAAATTCTTGTACTATACGTTTGATTATCAAACTCAACCCACAGCATAAAATAATATAAATTAAATAAAACAATAGATAAGGTCGTAAAAACAAAAACGATTATTTAGAAGTAACACAATTTTTAAACTAATAATAAAATGGAAGACTCGTCGAACGTACTTGCTTTTACAATTAAAAATTGGCTTAAAACTTCAACGATATGAATATATCTAGGTACATAACATCCAGTGGTGGTCCAGTATAATAAATAATGTGCGTTGCTGTGCATTATGGTATATATTTATAAATATAATATACAGCAACATACATATGCAATGTATATCAATTTTAAGTAGAACTACAAGATAGTTTATTTTTGTTTTAATCGTTCTGCTGCTTCGGAATTGATCTCGTAGAGTCTCTGAAATTCAATATAGGCATAATCAGCATGAAAGAGGGCCCGAATTTTAAATTTTTACCCGCTGAATTGATTTTCCTTTGGTTAAATGTTTGTCTTTTACGCTTTGCGTAGATTTTAAAACATATTTCTTTAAAATAGGTACTTTTTACTACACTGGCGGCGCAAAGAAATACAGCTTGTATGTGCGAGCATGTATTCTAGTACGTCTATTATAGATTACACTAAAAAAAGGGTCTACCATATCATTACCATTTATCATTGCAGGTAAAAGTTTGGAATAGTATTTATTTATATGGAATATTGCTTGTAAATGCTTTGTGTTAGGGAGTTTTAAGTAACATGCATAAACTTTATAAAAGATTTGTATATACAAACCTTAACCTACAATTTATCTTAAAAAAAAACCAAAGACAAAAATATGGTTTAAATTTATTTAAATTCAAAATTGAAACCAAACATGTTTCGAAAATAAAATATGCATGTGCGCGCCTGGACTAATGGTTCCGTTGTTTTTAGATTTAAGCAAAATTTTAATTTCTCTCTATATTAAAGAAAGTTTTAATTAAATTTACACACATATTCACCATCCGAAAGAAGTGGTCCAGTATTTAATTTGACCTGGGGCCTATATAGTTACGTAAAACGAAAACCATTGGGGGACATCGTTTTGACAATACCTATCTCTGATGTCAAATCTTAAGAGAGAGACAGGACTAGATTTTGCAAAAAGATATCGCACACTTAGGACTCTTAGGAGTCAATTTTTATTTAAATAAAATAATATGACTGGGTCGCACCAACTTTCTCTTATGTACGATCAGATTGTGGTTAATAATTTAATAAATTTAAAAACTTTTCATCTGATAAAAGAAATTTATTAGGTAGTTATTGGAGCCTATATTTTATGCCACCTGCCAAAAATATAGTCTAGTTTAAGGAAGTATGAGTGAGTATGAGTACATATGAACAATATAGCTCCGTGCTGTCTTGCACTTCGCACATATGCATGGAATTTACAGTTTAGACTGAAAAAATTTTAAAAAATCAATCAAATTAGAACTAAATTGATTAAAAATATATCTGAAATAGATTTGACACCAACGCAATTTACACCAAGTTATTCATTTCATTAAAACTGAATCAACATCAGATAATGAAATAGTCAGAAACCAAAAAAATGGTTCTATGAGAAGTACCATTCTTAAACGATAGATACATTTTTTTCCCCAATAATATGGTAGATCGTTCTGATATTAGTTCACACAAAATTTTAATTTAAACATTTGTATGGGAGGTACCTACCGTTACTTTCGGTTATAAGAAAATATTTTATTTAAAATCTGCTAGATAATTTCAAAAAACTTCTGGTTGTTAAGTTTAATAAAAATCGATCAAGTCGTTTTCGAATTATTAAGTTCTAAAAAAAAAAATTTTTTTTTTAATTTTTTAAATTTTTATTTTTAAAATTATTGTAAACATTCTTTATAAAAAAATTAATCAAAATCCGTTAAACTGTTTTTGAAAAAATCAATGGGAGATACTATTTATAACAATTTTTAGGAATTTTTTTTTATAGGTAAAATGTAAAAAAATTACTGATTTTTTTTTTTAAGTTTTGGGTTCGTTTTTGAGAAAAATAAGATTTTTATTTTTTGATACTTGCTAAATTGTACGTCATTTGTAGTCTTAAAAAAATTAAAAAATGCTAGACGCTGAATATACTGCAAAAACCTCTAATTATAGTTATGAAGGAAAAGGTGATATTGCGCATTTTTTTAACAGAATAAAAATAATTGAGACTCGATTCTCCTTCATTGTAGGTGAATAAAAGTGAACGTTCACAAGTAATCCTTCAAAGAAGTAGGTAGGTATATAGTGTTGATTCATTTTGATTCATAAGAAAGTAGTTACTCAACACATAAATATTGGCACAGGGTCATAAGTCCAGAGTAGGTATATTGAATTGAAATTCTCAACGATCTATATAAATATTTATGGGTTAACATTTGTGCCCTACAACCAACGGAAATAAATTAAGCAATTTCCATAAATAACAAACAAGATTAAAATAACGTCAAAAATGAGTCGCCTTCTTTCGCCCTCGTTATGTTCGAAAAAAGTCATGGCTCTAAAGTCACATGACGTTAGCGCAGACTTAGGGCTTGATTTAGAAAATTAGAATAAGAGAATTGTGAGATTTCGATTTCGAATTCGAACTCAAGTCTTAAATGTATTGTCCAAAATTGCCACTTATTCAAACTATGAACTGGACCTTATTTTACAACCGCAATATATAGTTACATTATGTAGTTGGAGCTCTGGTTTCGAGTTTCGATCGATATTGTTATTGAGATTGAAGAAAGTTTAAGATTGTTCAACTTCAATTACGTTCACCACATTATTGTTCTTGCTAAACCTTCAACTTCACATTGTTGCGCATACTTTTGTATCCTTTTAACTTTAAAAGTGTTACTTGCTAAAGCTACAACTACACTATAGTGTTCGCTCAGATAGGTTTTATTTTGCCAATGAACTGCATTTGCTTGTTTATTCTCACTCCTCTTTATTATGCTGAAGAAAATCAAAATAAATTGCCACTACTAACAATAATCGTCATGGCTGCAAACATCGGCATAAAAATAAAAATAAATTATCGATTTTGCGTTTCTGGGCCTCAGGCAGGTCTCATGGATATTGCCATTGCATTAGTTGGTTAAGAACTACAAGCTAAATACTATAAAAAAATAATTGCAAACTACCCCTCAGAGTTATGTTATTATTTGCTACAAAGCTATGTTTAGTATAGATTATGTACACCTACATACATATGTACATGTGAGATTTGTATAAAAATCAATTAACATATTAAAAACAAGTGCTACTTCTATGTATTGACCGGCCAAGAAATAAAGAAAAACTCAAATTATAGAAGTAAAAACAATTTCAATTTCAAAACAAAACACATAACAAGAACAACAAATAATTTTTAGTGGGAGGTTTCATTCGCTTTTCATTTAATTTTTTTACAACCTTCCCCCTTACATATTTTTAGAAGAGGAAAATTATGTCACTAGAAAGAAAAACGGAAATTGTTCCCCGAAAACCGAATTCGAAGTTTTTCTGACACATTCATTACGAAAATTCACAGATTGAAATTTTACAGTAATTTTTAAACCCTGTTAAGACGACTGCTAAACAGTTTAACGATATTCACCTGTCACAATTTATTATAATTCTCAAATTTAAATAAAAAACTACATTCGCTCGAAAAAATATTTTAAAAACAATAAACCTCGCGGGGAATGCGATTGAAATTTTCTCGGCAAACTGACGGAAAATGTGAAAATTCATTGGCCCACAAATGTCAAATTAATGCTATTTTCCTAAGAGCTTTTTTTGACGAAAAAATGCCAGACACTAAGATTTTCCAACCGTGTTGACGGGTGCAGAAAAAGGATAACTATACAATTTGTATAGAGTATGCACTGTGACTAACAGTTGATTTTTGACATATTTTCCGACGAAGAATAAGTGCGCAAGTCGCGAAAGGAGAAAATGCAAAAAGAGCTTGCCATTATTATTGCATGATGATATTTTGTTCTTAATTGGAAAGCTATATACTGAGATTTTACAGAGATTTCATAGAAATACAATATTGTTGTTGTCTGCAGAAACGAGAAAATATTTGTTTTGGTTTGTTTTCATTGAGAAAATCGAAAAAAAAATGAACTTTGTTGAAGCACGTTTTTCATTCATTGTTCATTCGGATTTCGATGTTTGATGTAGAAAATAAGGTAAAACAAATGTTTTATGTTAGGTAATATAAATAGAAGCAGTTAAACTCCAATTAATTATTTGTGTGTTTAAAAGTCTATCATAATAGATTTTACCCACGAAAGCAATTAAAAATGTAATAATTGTTGATGTAGTACATGGAACCAGTTTTAGATACAAATCATTGGAACTCATAAAAATTCAAAATTGCCGTTTTTATTTTAAGACGTCTTAAAAAAAAACTAAGGGTCAGTCATACAATTCAGTAATTTTTACCCACTGATTTCGATTGATTTTAGCTGAGTTTCAAGAATATTTAAGCCAATTACGCTATTACTTCGTCCATATAAAATATGGGGTATTTATACAATGGTGTAAAGTTGTTTTAAACGTTGTAAACTGCGTAAACATGTAAAATTCGTATGAACATTTGACATGTTTACGCAGTTTACCACTTTTACGACGTTGCATAAATACTCCTATTATATACATAATATGTATAAGTACCTATATACAGTGATAGCTCTAATAACACTCAGGATCCCCAAATTTTTGTCCGGTTATGAGAAGTGTCCGGTTAGGCGTCAGTTATAGCGATCAGGAAAACGAAACAGGAAAAACTTTAAAATAGATTATTTACTAGGTTTTCATTCGATTTGAAACGCAAATGTTATACTAATCGATGACAAATAACTCAATGAATTTTTTATGCAAATAAAATTTTCAACTCAACAATTATTTTATTGTTAAAAATGCATTAATGTGTTTTCCTGGCACGAAAAATGAATTTACATCAGGAAAACACATTAATGCAGTTTTAACAATAAAATAATTGTTGAGTTGAAAATTTTATTTGCATAAAAATTCATTGAGTTATTTGTCATCGATTAGTACAACATTTGCGTTTCAAATCGAATGAAAACCTAGTAAATAATCTATTTGAAAGTTTTTCCTGTTTCGTTTTCCTGATCGCTATAACTGACGCCTTAAGGGAAACAAATAGAAAAACTTTTTTTTTTAACATCATTTAAATTATTATTATTAAAAAATTACATCACTCAAATATAAATACGGAACGCGATGAGAAAAGGGAACCATACACTCTTAAAATTATTACACCAACTTAGTTACTCGAGAAATCCCCTTTATTCAACATAACATCGCTCGGTGTGGTTACTCGAGCTTCGCGTCCGGGTCCGGTTATCGGAGATTTTCTATGGATTTATTTACGTATTAAAAATAAGTAAATCAGAAACTATAGTGAGAACGGGCCTTTTTTTTGTCTGTTTCATTTGTTACAATAAAAGGCGAAATGAGCTTTAAACGAATTAAGTAAAATACTAAATCATTGTTTTTCGAAACAATTATAATTATAAACCAAATAATAGAAATAAATAATAAAAATGCTAAAAAAAAAAAAACAAAATGCGAAACGACTAAACCGAAACAAGCGAGATAAAAAAAGACAAACCATACCCGGTTTTAAGGATGGTTTAAGAAACAGTTGATTCTTTGAAAATTACATGTTAAAAAAAAAGAGACATAATTGGGTGTTTTGATACAAAAAATACATTATTTATTTATTCAAACTTTTCACAAAAGTTAAAATATAAAATAAATTAAATTAAATTTGTACAAAAATGTACAAGAATTGTGAATTTTTTACTCTCCTAATACATTTAATTCCTATGATAATAGCTTCTTTTTGTCGTCCACTGCGGGCTTTTTCGTTGGTGATTTTTTTCCAAACACCATATCGGCAAATAGTCCAGAAAATACTAAAACCGCTCCTAGCCACTGCCTAGGAATTAATAGATTTCCAAAAAATACCACGGAAAAGAGTACAGTGAAGAATTTTCTGGTTGTTGTCACCACTGAACAGGCCAAAGGACCAAAACCAGCCACCATTAGAAAGATGAATAGTTGACCGAGAGCACCAGCCAAGGCGAGGGTAGCTAAATGTGTTAACAGCAGAGGATGACGTGAGGCGAATAATAAGAAATCCTTGCCTTCTCCTGAAATTTAAAAGAATTTTAATATTTATATTTTTTATTTATAAAAAAGCTTTAATTTAATTCGTTGTTTGAGTTAGTGATCCTAAGTGTAACCGAAATATCCTACATGTATTTGTATATTTTTTTTTGCATGAGAACATATGTAGTTCTTTTACCCTTTTTTAATGAAAGTTAAACTTCATTTTGTTGATAGTTGAAGTGATTTTTACTTATCTATTTTTGAAAGCAATTACATACTGGGAAAATATTGGCTGTTACTTATTCGAAAGGTTTAGGCGATTTTCTTTGTAAGCTCTTATCAGAGCCTGAGCGAACCAAGTAAAAAAAGAAATATATATTTTTTTTACAGGTCGATGCTATATTAGAAGAACATATCGTATCTGATGGTTTCTCGAACGCAAAGAATCTTCGCGATTTTAATGTTTGTAATAATATTTTTTCTCAGTTATTTAAATTATTGTGTTTTCTTTTAGTAGAAAATCAATTTTATTTTATTATTTAGATCTGTCAAAAATCTTAATCAAAATCGTAACCAAAAATATAAATATAAATACCCAGAATTTTCACCCAGATTAATCAAATCATGGCAATGGTTCAGTGGATGTAGTACTTGACTCTTAAGAGATGTGGGTTCGAACCCCACTCTGGGCAGAATTCTTTTGGGCATACTCCCAGTTTTCACTGGACGCGAAACCGTTTATAAGATAAAAACGGTGTAAAAATGTTCCAACTTGTGCCGTAAACATCTTGCTGCACTAAAAAGACCTAAGGTTAAATATGTATTTAAATTATTTTATCTAAAAAATTATATGTAATTATTTTGAAAATAAGGTTCTGAAAAAAATCCAAACAAAACAAAAAATATAAATTTTAGCTTAATTGCCGTACGTCGGTCGGTCGAATATTTTTTACCGTTTGGAAAAGAATTTCCTCGATAAAGTGAGAAGATACATATGTACATAGAGTATGTAGTATAACATTGGATCGGTATATAATGGAATATGTAATGGGCGCCTGAGTGCAAACACTGTTTTTTTTTTTTTAATTTGGTGATATTGAGATTATTTTCAGCCAGGTAACCAAGCAGGAATTTTTAAACTTTTTTAAGAATTTTCAAGTTATCAAGCTCACCTAATTTCAGTAGTGCCTACTGTTGCTGTTGCATAAGCTGTTTTTTTGTATAAAAGGGATTAAAACAACACCAACATATCCGAACAGCTTTGGGTATGTAGTCGAACGCGGTTAACTATAATGCATTGCGCAAACAAAAACAACTTTTACATCACAAACACATCCGATGCATCAAAAGTACATTTGCTCATTTTGTTGACGTTAAGGAATTCTTCTTTTACTTATTAATTAAAAAATTGTATTCATACCCGTCACAATCATCGCTGAACCCAGCACGATAGAACTCCAGAAGTTCATTGACAACATCATTTGTTGGCCTGTGGGCGCACTTGAAGAACGCATGCGTTCTTGAACGGCCCCAGTAAGTCCGTCCATGCAAAGGCTTAGCATTAGCAGTAGTTCTCCTAGACCTGTTTTTTCTTGAGCCAGATTTGGGTTAACTTTTCCTTCCTTGTACATAAAAAGCACTACTCCGGCAACAATAGTCACCACACATCCGTATCGTGTCCACGAATATGATTTTCTTCCTATCAGCACTCCTAAAATCATAACTGGAATAGGTTTTGCAGATTTGCCAACCACCTGAGTAGGATATGGCACCCACCGCAAGGCCATATTCGAACTAACCATTCCCAATAGGTATGTAAGCGAGCAGATAGCGTAGTAACTAGTGGGTGTCGTGTCATCTTTTTGGGGTTTAGTCAGTAGCATTCCTAAGAGAACAAAGTTTAAGTAATTTCGTTTTGAAGAACCTGAATAAGAATTTCTTTTCACCTTTGGCAAAAACAGCATTACAGAAGCACTGGACACAGACCATGGCCAACGCGCAAGTGAACCTCTCGCCGATTGTTCCGTCTTCATTCTTAGTCTCGCCATATCGTCCTCTTGTAATCTTCTCCTGGATTATTCCGTAATAGAAGTAACAAAAGAATATTCCCAAAGAATAGACGAGGAATTTGTATTTGTCATTAATCATATTGTACAATCCAAATAATTTTTTGATTTTTCAATTTTTAAGCCACGTCGAGGTTGATTGAAGATAAAAATCTAAGGAAAAATAAATTTTATATCTTTCTGTTAGTTTATTATTATGGGAGTTACTTTCACCAACCAACCAATAGAATTAATATCAAAGTATTTTTAATATTTATTACAGAAATAAAACATTTTTTAAGTAATAATTCTGCTCTTGTGGTACACGTCAGTGATTGGTGTGAAATGTGAAAAAAATAAAAGTTGTTGTATGCTTGTATGTGTCTGACTACCAAATGTCAAAACATGTTTTTGTTTTTGACATAGGATAAGCGACATCTTTGGTGGAGAAACTATACTATTCTTTGGTGTGTGTATTGAATGGACCTGAATGGCCGTTGAATTTGAAAAATTATGGGAAACCAAGTAGTCTAGAAAACTCCTAAAAGCACGTCAGTGAAATTGGCATAGCAATTTTCACCTAGACTAGCAGGACCACAAAAGGAATTTGCTTGCAGTGTCTATTTAGGATTTTGCAGTTCATCAAATAGTGGGTGTAAGCCCATGTACTAGGTGAAAATTGTTTTTTTTATTATTTTCCTTACAATTTTCGACACTTGATTTATGAGGTGGTTCAGTCACGAGGGTTATGGGGCATTATACGATCGTGCATGAATGTACCCTTAATGCAATTATGCTCCGAATTGGATATAGGTATGTTCAGTTCATAAAATATATTTTTACTGTCTTTCTGATGTTTGTTCTCAACAATGAAATTAAATTTTACTTTTTTGCTTACTCTATAAGGCAAGTGTTGGTTTCGTGTAGAAAAAAATTCAAAATTGTAATCAAACTCAGCACTACGATGATGGAGAAATTAAAAAAAGGGGATTTCGTCAAATATCGTTCGTCGGTCTGTGAGTCTGTCCGTCCACTGTAATTTGAGCTAGAGCCTATTGGGGTGAACCGATTTGCTTTAAATTCGGTACAGAGCATTTTTATGTTATTCATAGAAATTCTATTTTTTTAGATCATATAAAACGAGATTAAACTGCGTTTCAAATTCTTACTAAAGTCGAATAATGGAAATAGAGTTTTGATCTTTTTTGAAAAATGGCCTTATTTTTTAGTTTTTTTTTACGCCTTCTTAACGACTTGTTTTTATTTTGCAGCCTAGTGCTTATTAATATTTAAAACAGTTTTTCACTTTAAAAATTTTAAAATATTTTTATTAAAAAAAAAAAAAAGACTGACTGCCGAAGTTGTAATTTCCATTGGAGATTTGAATGAAGGAAGTAAAAGAGTCTTTAGAATTAAATGTCCAAAGTATGGTCATATATTAGAAGCCAGTAGTAGTAGTGAAAAGTTGATACAAGATTTTAGTAAACAAATATGGCTATAAATAATATAAAGTAAATAGATAGAAAAAAATGTGCAAAATATAGGTACTTCCGTGATTCTATTTTTGGCCTTTTCTGCGCCTAGTCGGGACTTTTTTGTGTACTGAGAAGTAGCAGCTTCCGTCGTCATCTTTACAGCTCGTTCAATAGCTTGGGTATGGCACGGAAGCCGTCAAAATAACACTTCACCACCAAATTCCACGATGCTCTGAATTTCTTGGTCACACAAGTTTTGCATAATCGGTGGGTCAGAAACCTTTTCTTGCCAATTTATTAAATCGATATACGTTGATGCATTGAAATATATAGGAGGCACTTCAAACAGGTGTTGAAGATTGAGGCATACTACGAGCTTTTAATATGCGACGAGCTTGCAGTTCTCTTATGTGCTTATTGTTATCTATTACCATACCAAAAAGAATGTTTTCTGGATGCGCAAAATAACCATTTCGCTGAATGACAGGATCGACTACTTTCTTAAGTTCTTCTGGAAGATATCTGGAGGCCATAATTATGTTAAAAAGATGTTGTGCTTACACGATGGTTTATTTTTGATGGAGAACCAACATGGCGCGTAAACCTTAACAACAAACGTGGCCAAAGTGATCAAGTTTTCCGAAGGTGTCTCTGTTATTACATATAAACGCATTATGCGGTTTGTACGTGTGAGCCCACGCTGTGACATTTTTTCTAGAGATTTATTTGACAGATGAAACCGCTGACACAATCTTGTGCAAGTACTGTTGATCTGTACTTAAATATTCAGCCATTCCTGGCAGAACATTCCCTTCAATACGTCGAAATGTTTTAACAGGTATGTAATTGTTCACAGGTTTCCAGTGTTTTTCTCAAAGGTTCATTTGTGTAATAAACATGAAGTGGTTGTTTTCTGTCTCAAGTAGTCTTATAATCCCGTCGTACTTTCCTGTATTCACATTTGTACCGTCACAACCGATAGCCATAAGATGATTTTGAGAAATCTCTTCATCTGATAGAAAACTTCTTATTGCAATTTGTACTCCTTTGGCCGAACCAGTCTTTGGAACTAGTATTACGTATCCCATGCATATGAATCCTGGCTCTTGCAGTAAAGAGATGTGCTCCCATTTTTTTTTTTAATTCAATTTTATGGTTTTATCTTTCCTGCCATCAAAATGCAAAATGAAAATAATTCTGCAGTTGTGTCATCGTTCATTAACTTTTCTCTAACGTTAGTTTTCTCTCTTCTTATCTTATGTCTGTCGATGACCCCGACTTCAGACCCAATATCAAACAAAACAGACGACGCTTTCGCTGCTGCTGCCCTATCTGATACTCCATACCTATCACATTCACATGTCTTTGATAATGTAGGAAAATCAACGTTTGAGGAAATTATTCTTTTTCTTTCAGGAATGTGTTTTTCTTTGGGCTGAATGAAGTATATCGGTACTTTTAGAATTTTCAGACGCTGACGATGAGCATGTAGAAAAAGTACTAATCTCCAAAACAGCAGGCGTAGAACGGTAGAAGTACATAAACCAGTAGTTGTTTGGCATTTCTCTCGAGTCTGTTTTCTTTCCAAACTCTTTTGCAGCCTTTTAGTGACCATAACATAAATTGCACTGATTGCCATACTTCGAACATTTCTTTGGTCAATTAAAAATGTTTGTTCTTGTTTCGGAACCTTTTTATCTTTGGTGCAGATACATACTACCAATATGTTGAACAATAATAGCGTGTTGTTTTGCAAGTCGTCGTTTTGTCCGTTCAATTTCCTTCGTACTTGGAAAAAAACACTCCCCTAAATTGTGAATTGGATTTACCTAGTATGTACTTACTTTCTTTTTAATAGACAAATATCTAAGTCAAAGTGTGTCTGTCAATGTTTCTTATATGTATTGTGTTGAGCTGCATTTCATTGTTTTTAAATACAACTATAAATAATCCACATCTCGCTAAAAATCAACGTAAAAAAAAACTATACAATGCAAAAGAGGAATGTGACCTTTAAATTATCCCGAACCACAATCAGATTCTTGCAACTTGAAATACATTTCTAAAACGAGATTCAAATATAGATAAGAAGTAAGTAGGTAGACAATAATTATTGCTATAGATTGGGGTTGAAAAATAAAATAATTGCATAGGGCTGAGCCCTCTATTTGGAAATCAACAAAGTTCTATAATATTCTTCACCCACGTGTTCAAGATGACAGTTCCAGGTGTTCAATAAATTTATGAATTTACGATAAATTTTTTTACTATTCTCGATAATGATTGCTTCCTTTTAACCCTAGTTGACATTTTTTTTTTTTTAATTTAAGTTTTTTCAGTTTTGTTTTTGCTGTGTAATTTAGGTGAACACGAACAGGTTAGTGGATTGATTATAGAAATTTGTTTCGATAACAAAGGGCGATTTTACTGTAATTACAAGGCAGGTGATATTGGACTGTCTCTTTCATATTATCGTAATTAAACGGGGTGAATCCTTCATATGCAGGTGGTTGATTTATGGATTGAGAAGGTACCTACATTATATGTGGATGTACATTTTTTGACATCACAAACCTGAAGTGGGTAATGGTCTCCAAAACTTTTTAACAAATATTATTTTTTTGCTTGAAGCCTAGTTTACAATTCCCATGAAATAAAATTAAAACAAAAAAAATCCTCCTATTACATTATATGCATATTTATTATATATTTTATAATATATAAATTGGTTTCTTCAGGCAATAATCACTTTGACAAGTCAGCAACATAAAATTAATGTATTTGAACCTTGAATTTTTTTTTTTAAATTAACAGTCTCTCACAAGTGATAAAAAAAAGAAAAAGAACTGGCTTGAAATAAAAATAAAATAAATTATGAAGAACATTTGAATTTTCTTTCAAAATTTGAATAATTTTTGGTGATCATTTTCCAGATGGGCAAATTTTTTTTAATCACATCTGAAAAACAAAAATCTAATAACTATATACAAATCATCCTAAACCTTTTGAATTAAATGATATAAGGTGAGAAGAGCACTTTACAATTAGGTATTCGTTTATCCATTTTTTATACTTTTAACCTCACACAAAACTCACCACCGCAAGCTGTTGTTGTTGTTGTGTTTGTTAGGATCTGAATTTTTGTTGAACAAACCCATTACATATTTTTGTTTTCGTTAATTTTAGGCTTGTTTTTTGTAGGCCCGGGGTGATTGTCGATATAAAGACGACCACGGGGATTAGTGATAGTATCACAGAAACAAAATGCAGTTTTCATACAAACTATTGATAACAAGTAAATAATTCACGCCGGTAACACAGTTTTTCTGTGCGCTTAACTTGAGCCCGGAGAATTCTTTATGTTGTTGTTGCATTTGACATGGTGATTGTTTAGCACCAACGTCGTTTTTTTTCGTCCGGTTCCCCCCGGTATTGGAAAAAACACGCCTTTTGTAAGCTTATTTCGCATTTCTATTCCAAAGTAAAACAAAACATATTTTAATAATTTTAAAACATAATATCTATTATATGTATGTACATAACATACCTATTTTCATTTCTTTTAGTTATTCAACGGATTCAATTTCCCACATTTATTGGTTTAAAACAATATGTATACCCTTGTCCTTTTCCAGGTTGATGAAGCAAAATACACTGAGGAGGTCGAAGATGCCGAAGACTGTAATGATCCTATAGATAGATGATTACGTGAGCAACAATTTGTATTTGTTTGGTTTCTTATTCGACCACGTGCGTTGCCTTTCGATTTTATAGTTTTAAGTTTAGCCAATGCCCAGATGGACAAATGTCTAAGAGTGTTGTTACTCAATTTAATAAAATTAACTAATTAAATTTAAAAAATTGCTAATATTAATCAGTTTAGGTACCGTTAAACTTAAAGGTACTTACGGTGGAAAATATAGAGTTTTTAATAAAGCTTTCTTTTTAAATATTATTTTTATTTACATTTATAAATTTAAATATCTAAATACTTTTTTTTAGTTTGAATAATTTACAGGGAATAAACAAAAACTAATAATAGATAAAATATAAATAATAAATTCTCGATGAACTCTTAGGTATATTGTAATATATAACACAGATTAACAGGACTAGAATTTGAATTCCAATGCAAGTTCAAAGTCGAATTAAACAAACTCAACTCAAAACTACATAAGTAGATATTTATAATTTTCCAATTTTCACATTACAATCCACCATTTGAATGCGAAAACAGCGATCCACTACTGTTAGGACTGAAACTTGCCGATGTAGGTGATGTAGATTCATCACTATTTCTACTGCTGATGCTGCCTGCATACTGTCCATTACCACTACTGTCCCTTCCACTTAAATGATTTGCTCGAGGATCTTCCGGGGTCCAAACACGCGCATACAGTTTACTTCCTGGATATCGGTCACCCTTTCTATACCAAGATAACGAATGTGAGACTCCACCACCTGTGGAATAAAAGATTTTATTTACATTTAAAAAAGGAAAATTTGGGCAATAATTATAGTGGAAGTATAAAAAGTGTGAAAAGAATATCTTATTTGAACGGGGCTGGACTAAAGGTAGAACTATAACGAAGGCGTACGAAAACAAGGAAATCATTATCTAGCTGAACACAATAGAATGCTGCAACTGGAACTTGAGCAAGAACAGCTGTCAAAAGGTGTCCTAATGAGCTATTTTTTTTTACCTGTCGACATTCAGATGCATATTTAAAAGAAAACAAACAATCACAAATACAATCTACTTTTTTCATATCAAAAATTTTGTCTTTTAATTTACCTAAAAAATTTGAATTACCTATAAAAATAAAACTCACTAGGCCCTTGATCAGAACTGCGAAATAGCCTTTAAATTCTACTTGATGAATAATCCGGAACTGTTGTATAATCAATCAAGGGTTAAAACCAAATCCTTCAGAAAGAATTGAAAACATAAAATGTGAAGGACCCATTAGCAAGGACAAAACAACCCCATTAAGATCAAATAAAAGGAGTACACATAATCTGCAAGCTGTTCTTATCAGCTGGGAGAGATTCAGGGTTGTTTGCTTACATTTAACTAAACCAAATAAGGGCGAAGGAAGGCGCATATAGCATGAGTAAACAAAGTTCTCAATGAGCAGAAAGCAGATAAAACTGCTTAAACTATGTGCAAAACGGATGTATTGCGTGAATCCCCATACTCACTCACCCACTGTCTTACAGAGAAACAATTTGTAAACCTTCTTCGAGTTCTCCAGTTTGTGAGAGGTTTTGCGGGTCATAGCAGTTGCTATGTATTTATTGCTGGAAATAGAATTCAATGACAATCAAAGTTGGTGTGAAAATTTGCCATACGTTGGAGCTTTTCTCTATGAGGTGGGCTGACATATATGTAAAACAAAAACATGAAATGAACGAAAGGAACGCCTTCGTTCTTGTACACGAACCAAAATGAATAGATATAGATGGATGAAATAAAGTCTTTCTTTCTGTAGAAGGGATGATGACGACCATAATTTGGCACAACCAAACACCCATGAATTGTACATCTGCTTGGGTGGAACGAATTTCCCACGGGGTGATTATTTCTGTCTATACGTAGATATTCGTGTATCTTGTAGATTGATGGAAGAGAGCACGCGGTGGTACTATGAAATAACAAAACCACCGATATGAACGTTAGATATTTCAGGGCGGAATTGTGGTGTTGGTGTATAGCTATTATTTTTATATTTTTGATAAAGTATTCGGGGTCTATTATCTACATGGTACATCGAATGTTATGTTTATTATTATTATCATCGTTTACCTTGCAATAAATAACTATTTATATAATATAGATTTACATATGTACATACATTTCACACATGGAATTAGAATATTATATATGTAATTATTTTGTATAGTTCGTATAGGTAGGACTTCTATTCAAGGTTTGAATGACAATAGTCAAAGCTGGATGAATTAGACTTTGTTTAAAATTTCAAATCTCTGATTAATCGGTAAATTTATTTGAATTGCAAAATTTGTACACAAAAAAAAAAACCTGAAATTTGTAACATGTCTCTATATCATAATTTGATATAAATTTCTTACTGTACAAGATAATAAAAGTGTCAAATAATTTCATATATGTATGTATCTCACTTTACGAAAAGCCTCAAAATCCTCATTTTAAATCAATTAAGAAAATTGAAATAACTTAAATAAAAAATGTAAATGTCTGGTTACTCGATTGTTAACTCCCATTCATCAATAACAGAATTTCGATATTTTATGAAATATGCGGTTGACTTATCTTAAGGCTATAGTTTTAATACATAGTTGGATCTTCATAATTAATGTTTTTAACATTGAAAATGTTTATACGGTCGTTTTGATAAAAGTATGGTGTTACCAAAATGAACAAAGATAGAGAATGAACTCTAGCGTATAGGGGGAGAACGATTGAATTTTTGGTTGGTGTTACCAAAGAAACTACCAAAATGAATAAAATGAAGAAATAAACACAAGTGATGAATTTCAGGCAACGTACCCACATGTTCATCATTGCCAACGGACGAGATTCAGTGGAGGAATTATTAAATTCGAAAAATGCTAGATTTGAGCCCACTTAGAAGCCTATAACTTTGGTTATAATTATTGGATGTTCAATATTAAGCTAGATAATTAAAGTTTAAATGACAGGCTACAAATCTGCATAAACATTTTTGCAAAGGCGTACAAAATTTTGTACTAGAAACTTGAAAAATTGTCTTTTTAGAACTATATTTCATCACGGCAAAAGAAAAAAAAACAAACAAAATATGTACATATGTATGTATGTACGTGCCAACAAAGAACATATTGGTAGAAGGGAGAAGACGGTGGAGTTTCTGCAATAAAAAAAAACACGTGGCAAACAAAATTGGCTTTGCATCGGGCACAAAAATGATATACATTATGTAGGTATGTACATATGTAGGTATGTGCATGAACATTATTTTTAGTAGGTATTTTACAAATAATAAAATCGTAAAGGTTGGATTTGGTTGGTTTGTTTGGATTATAACTTCTGTTCTAATAATCGGATGTTTGAGGTTAAGGTCTTAAAATTAAGGTAAAATGTCAGTCTTTTAAATCAATCGATTGTTGAACCTAGAGTATGCATAGTTTGGGTAAAAACTTAACTAACTTCTAAATCAAACTTATAATTTAAGTTCTAAGGGCCAGATGCTCAAGGTTTTAAGGTATGTTTAGATAAATCGGGCAAGAGGTAGAATTAACTTAGCTAAACAAATAAAATATTATAATCGAAAAGGGTCGATTTTGAAAGCTGATATATTCTGTTCTAATCATCCGATCCTTGAGGTTACGGTCTGAAAAGGTAAAATGTCAGACTAGAAAATGCTTTTGACAAAACTTGAATAACTTCTGAATCAGTTTGATTATTTAACCTAGAATATGCATAGCTACCTACTTGAACCTCTTATATAAAGTTATAACTTAAGTTCTAAGGACCAGATCATCAAGGTTAAGGTCTTGGTTAGCTTCTAACTTCTATTCTAATAATCAGATGTTTGGGATTAAAGTCTTAAAATTAAGGTAAAATATGGCAAAAGTTGATTTTTTTCTAGACAACGTTTGGGTAAAAACTTTACTAACTTCTAAATCAATTCGATTGTTGAACCTAGAATATGCATAGTAGGTATACATACTCGAACCTCTTTAATAAACTTATAACTTAAGTTCTAAGGGCTAGATGCTCAAAGTTAAGGTATGTTTAGGTAAATCAGGCAAGAGGTAGAATTAACTTAGCTAAACAATTGAAATATTATAATCGAAAAGAGTCGATTTTGTAAACTGATATATTCTGTTCTAATCATAGGATTTTTGAGGTGACGGTCTGAAAATAAATGTAAAATGACAGACTAGAAAATGCTTTTGACAAAACTTGGCTTACTTCTGAATCAGTTTGATTGTTTAACCTAGAATATGCATAGGTACCTATTACTCGAACCTCTTTAATAAACTTATAACTTAAGCCCTAATGGTCAGATCTTTATAGTTAAGGTCCTCAAATGCAAATAAAATTTTAGGCTTTATCTTAAAGTAGTCCATAAACTATTCAATTTGGTTGTCAACTAAATTGATGCTTGCCGCTCGGCCACACATTTAATAAACTCAGTTAAAAGAATACAGCTCCAAGTCTCAAAAACATTATTTTTGTCTAAAATAAATTACGCGACTCGATATTGTTAAATTGATTAAAAGATGAGTTCAAAATATTTTAAAATAACCGTCCGTACACGGACCAGGTTTACCTGGACATTTAATCAAACACACGGGTTGATTCAAAAACAATCAACTGAGTCGAGAAATAAGTTGAACCGTATATGATGTATGCTTTAATCGATCTATAATAATTCAGTTACCTTTTTGCAAAGCTTAGCTAGGCAAAAATGTCAAATATGTACCTAGATATACGTTAAGATAGATGGTATATATTTTTTTAAATTCGTGTATAAGTGCTGTACCGGTGCGGATGAAAATGAGTGTGATTGCGTAATTGCGAGTTAAGCTACAATTAAGACTAAGAAGTGACATTAAAATATACAAATTAGTACTTCAGACTGTAGAACGGTTTCTAAGACAGTTTATGAAGTTATAATGCACCTAACAATAGTATACAAAATCAAAATCACAAAGATTAGACATGTTTTTGTTTTATCGACGTAATACAAGTCATTTTCAATGTCCCCATAGTTACTCTATGAGTGAAATCTGTAAATTTTTTTTTTAATGAAGGTTATACATAATTGTATATATACAAATTAGTTTATTAAAATGTATAACTATAAGAAATTTTAATAAAATGTTACTTTTGCCATATTTGACATCGAAATATTTGTCGTCCTAATTTTAACTGCGGTTTATTTGAAAAAAAAAAAAAAAATCAAAATAAAGATATTTAATATAAATTTATAACTTCCGGACCTTTTAAGTTTTCAAGTTTCAATAAAGCAAATGAAGATCTTGTAGAATTCTTAAATATCTACACTACCTACATACGAAAAAGGATTTCTTTTAGTTCCCAAAGGTATTTTAAATTATCTCACATAAAGATGATGTTTTGTCAGTTTATATTCAAATAATATAAAAATAACAATTAAAAAACGAACATGCCATGCGTTCACATCATCCCTTAATACCATAACGTCACGATAAAATTCAATCACTCATTGCAACGACATGCAAAAGACCAACAATATATTAATCCCTCCTCAAAAAATTCCTTTGAATTCGATTTGAATTAAGAAGAAAACGATCAACCGTGGAAACCGTGTCTAAAACGCTTTTTATACCATTTATATAGCATAGAGTGCTAGCCAAGGTTTGGTCTATACGCTTGTGGTTGAGATCCTGTCAACTTTAATCAATAGATAACGGTTGAAGGAAAGTGTGAAAATCTCAATTTGTTCCAGACAGCCGGATGTAATAACTATTGGATTAGGGGAAAAATAATAAATTCGTGATGAAGATCATTTTCGATTTATTTCAATGAACTTTTGCGTGTTTTCGAATTGAATTTTAAAAGCAAACTAAACGATATCTTACTGACCCAATTTGTTACAAAAAGGGAGCGAGGGTGAGTACGAAAAATGATGTAGGTACGTAACGTACATACCTATAGTAATTGATCAATTTTGGAACAACATTTTATTTTTGAAAGGAAGTTTATGGGGTGGATGATGCTTTCTGTGATAATTTTTTATTTTATAACGAATTATTTTAAGTGCTTCAAGTAATTTAAACATTTTCTGTGCTGCTAAGCTTACATGTTAAGTGAGTGAGTATTCTTTTTAAAGACGTATATAAAACAAGGCTAAAATTAAGTAGGTATTCACTGAATTTATCCTAAAAACTGCAACAAACAAACTCAAAACATTTAAATTTTTCATTCGTCGTTATTCGGAAGTACAAAATTGGCAACCTTACGGCAGCACAACAAAAGGTAGGTAGCTACTTAAAGTTTGCTTTATACAATTCTAATATTAGTTGATGGAAAGTACGATTATTTTCACAACAAATTATAATACAAAAAATTATTGGCGAAAAAAACACAAATTTATCAACTAAAATATAAAAAATAGTTGGTGTATATAACTAAAATGTTCGTTTATTTTACGAAACTTTCGTGAAGCAAAACCACAAATGTTTTTGGTGAATTGCACTTTCGTCAAAAGAACAAAAAGGTACTATACTGACATAAAGAAATAAATACAGTAGTAAATATTACGAAACATTTGTATGTTTGCAAAAGATTCCAAAACAAACTTTAGTCGATATATACGAATTATTTTTTTTAATGTTTTTTTTTCAGTCTACGAAATTTTTAGATTTGAAAAAATTTTATATCACAAATACATTCGTGAATACAACGAAAAGTTTGTTTTTCAGATAAAAATTCGTGAAAAAAATAAGTAGAATATTTGAATATTTTGTAAATTCTACGAAATTTTTTAAATTGAAAACTTTTGATAGGTCGAATGCCTTCGTAAATACAACGCAAATTTTGTATTTTTGCAAAATTTGGTGATTTTTTAATTGGTGAACCATCGAATTGATTGTAAGGTAATATTGAGACAACAAGAATAACCGTGCTCAAAGGTAAAAGTTGGTCACGCATAAAGAACGAATTCTGGACAAGATGGTGCAGGAAATACTTGAATTGAGTGCATCAGAGAAGCAAATGGAAACAAAACAAAAAATCTTCAGCCTGGGACTGTAGTAATATTTAAAGAAGATAACACCCCGTCACTATGGTGGCCACTGGGTCGAGTCATCAAAAGACAGCTGACTTAATTCCCGTAGAAACTAACAACTAACTAACAGCAACTTACATATAACGACGAGCAATTCACAAACTTTCTCTTCTTTTAATTGACGATGACGAACCTAGCACGAGCAACAGCAAACATGAACAACCACAAAGAAAATATCACAGGTCCTATAGTTCAGTAATAGCATCAGTGCTGCTAGTTTGTTTAGCTTTGCCAATAATATATAAGTAGTCACTCTGTGAAAATCAGTCAATTTCCTGCCCATCGACATGGACTTAACTTTGAATCTCTCGGAATGGTTAATCTGACATCAAGCGACTGGAACCTACGGATAGGGTGACCAGATCTATCCTCATTGAAAAGAGGACTTCCAAAAAAATCTCAAACGAAAAAAAATTGTTTTTTTTTTTATTTATTCCAACAAAAAACACTTCATAAATTAGTGTGTTATTTAATAAAAAAAAACATCTATCAGCTATTAAAAATTCAAAGAAAAATAAATTTAACAAATTAAAATTTAGTAACTACATAATAGTATTGTTTTTTTTTTAAAGTAATATTCAAGTAAGTATAGGTACCATTTTAGCTTTTATTTTATTTGTTATTGGACCTTATTTTCATTGAAAATTTGGGGCTCCTTAAATTTTTAAATTTCAAAAATTGGTCGACAATCTATTCCCGTTTATTTTATCGCTTTTAAGATCATGTTCAACCAACAAACATTTTGTATTGTGGTTTTTTTTCGCAGAAAATTGGAAATTAAAAAATATTAGGTTATTTTTTAATTTCCAAAAAGAGGACAAATTTTTTATTTTTCAAAAAAATACCGGACAAAAGATTCTTAGGTTAAAAAGAATCTTTAAAGAGGACGTCTGGTCAGCCTACCTACGGAGAATTTCCAAATGGAATCTATGTTGCAACTTTGCAAATAACCAAAAAAAATCAACAAACGTGTACAAATTATTCTTGGCTTTATCCATCATCATCAGCTGATCATCAGTCATTCTCACCAATACACAATGGAAGCATCTTTAATTAAATACCAATTACGGAAGAATCAATCCACTACTTCTATCCTCACAACAACTAAGCAAAAAGAAGTACTGATTGTAAGAGGATTTTCCCTTCTTTGCTCCGATCATTAGTAGAATCATCGCAGCTTTTGCAGTTTTAAAAGTTTATGACCCTAAAAGCCCGGATAAAAATAAAATTTCATCTTTGCCATCATAAACACATTTGACATATTCACAAGTATATACCTATACCTACTCAGAAGAAACCCGAGAACGAACCCTATCCCAGGAACAAGTCTGTCTACTATACAGATCAAGCTTAAAAATCCGTTTGTAAAATGTATAAGATTCTTTTGATAAAATAAAATATATTTTTTTATTTTGTTTGAAAATACTAGTGTTAAAAGATAGATAGGTATATATTTTTTTAAGGAAGAAATGTTTCATTTATATTGAAAGTTCGAAAGTATATTTTTATTTTCTACTCACTTCGATCTCTCAGAATTATTTTCTTCGGCACTTCTTTCTGGTAGTTCCTCTGAAGTCCACTCAATCCGGTCTCATTTCCATTTTTATCCTTTCGTACCATTTCCCCCAGGAATGTTATATAACTAATTGCCAACTTAAGTGTGTCCACTTTACTTAATCTCTTTTCATAAGGAAGTGTTGGAATATGTGATCTTAAACCTTCGAAAGCTTCATTTATGCTCTGCATTCGGCGGCGTTCTCGTAGATTAGCTGCTTGCCTTTGTTGAGCTTGTTGGGATGCACATTTCAAGCGACGTGTTTTTATATGACGACTGTGAAATAAAAGAAATCCAGCATTGTAATAAAAATCTACTTCACTATATAAGTTACTTATTTACCTCTTCTCTTCATTGTTCTCTTGATCACTATTAAATCCACTGTATACATCGCTATCATCGGAGCTATTATCATCGCCGAAGAAGAAATCAGAACTAGAAGTCGAGCCATTTGTTGCATGTGATCCTTCGAAGAAATGTCGAGCCATTGTCGATTCCAAATCGAAATTATCCATTGAAAACATATTATGGCGATCTTAAATTACGGTTGCTTTTAAAAATGACGTCTTCTGTATGCAACAGATGTAATTTCACTCAAAAGGATCAGCAGTGTTATAAATGCTTATCGTTTCATGTTAACATTTTGTATTCATTTTAATACTATCTCTCCCCCTGGTTCGATTTGTTGACACTTATTTATAAGTCATTGTAAAGGATATGTTAATAGATGACGTGTGCAGTGCACGTGTCAGTGTCATAATTGTGGGCATAAGTAGCCGCAAATACACTTGTTGAAATTGTCTGCAAATAATTACAATCTAAGGTTTGTGCTTACAAGGGTGAAAGGTTTATCTGGAAAAGAAATTAAATAGATATAGATACCTGTATGAGTAAATATGTTATCCTTATCACAAATTAAGGGTATATCAACATATTACATTGATGATAAATGTCAATTCACAACTAGTAAATCTATGTCAATTGTTATCAGCATTTGTTTAAATTGTTTCCAAATACTCGTACCAAAGTGATAAAAAGGTTTGTGTTAAATCGAAAAAAAATCGAACTATTTAAAAAATAATTTATTTTTTGATATTTTGTATTCCAAAAAAATATTTTGGTATACAAAATGTTTGTAGCTAACCTACCAATAAAAAGGGGTTGGGTTCGATATCGCTCTTCTAATAGTCCCTTTTTGAAAACCCGCTTTTTATAATACTATGATTTTTAAAAATCCCGCTTTTTACATACCGGTTTCTTATAATCCCGTTTCTATTACTACTACTACTACTACTAATCCCGTTTCTTATTACTGCAACTATTGTGCGGTTTTTTTTAAATAAAACAATAAGTTTTGATTGCAAAAATGGGAGCTCCCACTTAAATACAGTATTTTAGTTGACGGGATTTTAAGTATTTTTTCGGGATTTTTGAAAAACTTGATTTTAAAAATCGGGATTCCGATACGCTCCTCGTATTTATCTAGAAATTGATGAAGCATATAAGTTTTAATAAAATGGCAAATTCACATAGCTATTATCATATTTCAAAGACTCTTCTTTTGTTACTTTCATAACAGCTATACAAAAAACATTAAAAATCCATCAGCCAAACAAATTTCAAATGATGATTTTTTTTTTTACTGTGGCATGTGCATTTCTCACGACCGATCAAAATCAACTGGTTAAGTGGCTAATAAAGAGAAGAGTTAAGCTGTTAACAAAAATATGCTATGCATACATGAAAATGCTCAACACATTTATTGAGGATGTAAATCGGCTTGTTAATTTCATGACGTGTTACTTTTGCCCCCGGGCTCCCTTATATTTTTATTTAGTTACCAAAATTTCGTTTTGGAACATTATCGCAAAATTTTAAACAGTCTTATGTTAAGGTATTGGCATGGTATAGGTACTATTTAACAATTTTCTAACTTTAAAGTTCTATATTAATATGTTCTTAGTTTTAAACATTTTTTAATAAGTATGATACCGACGGTTAAATATGAATACCTCCTAACAAACATTTTTTTGTGAAAATCACTTTTAGATGTATAGTTTCGTTAAGAAATTCCATCTGCATCGCTGAACGTATTTATTATATCGCCAGCAGCTGTCAAAACATTTTTATTGTCATTTTTGAATACTTCCTATCATCTTGGCGTTTTTGTTTTGAGAAAATATTCAGTTTTTTGTGTCTCTTGTAAAGTTTACAAAATGCGACATAGGAGGTATTTATATTTAACCGTCGATACTTAACTTATTTTCCTAATAATCTCCTGCTGAACATGCCTACAACAGTGACAGTGATATGCGAATAAGTAAGCAAGCATACACCTACCATTTTCACATTTGTAATTGTTAAAGTGAAATTTTTAGTATTGTACTAAAAAGATGAAATATACATTTTGTTTTACTTAAATAAAATTGTGTCGTGGCGGCAGCCACTTTGGAGGATATAACACAAACAAATCATTTAATACTTATACGCACTTCAGAATGCGGTAATATTCGACGGTGTTTCTGTAACCATTCCATTCATCAGTGGATGCGTTCTTTTTCTATAAAATGTTAACTATTGTTGTTGTGTCAAAAAAGAATGTAAAAATGTCATTGTTAAAAGTTTTACACTGTGTAAAATTTCATTTAGAAACGATCAATATAAAGGGTTGAAAAAAAAAATCGAAATAGGTACACAGAAAATGTTTGACTGCATTATTATAGAAAAAATATTACTATCACTTAAATGCATATTTACAATATATAATTAAATTCACATTAACTTTATTTTTGTACAAAATCGAATCACAAATGAAATTTACAAAATTTTCTTTCCATTTATAATGGAACAAAATCCCTTGTAAAAAATGTACCGAATCTAAAGATTACTGCATCAAAAAAAAAATATTAATCAAAAAATAACACAACACAATTCCAAAACTCAAAATCGTAAACAAAAATAATTCCAAATCGAAAGAAAGAAAAGTAAACAAAAGAAATAAAAACCATTTCCGAATTCAGCTGCTTTTGACAGATCAACATTTCAATGTTCATATCGACGAGGTGAGTTGGAAATTGTTACGAAGTGTAACACTCTGACATTGAATTGAGGAGAAAAAGAACGTAGCATTCTGGGGTTTTGTAATATTTTCAATATTCCTAATTCACCTAATAATCATTTATTTAAGTCATGGACTAGTTATTAATTTAGTTAATTTGTTTACAAAATATTTTAAACTACCTTGTAGTAACGATATGAAAAAGCAATCGATACTTATTTTTCACATTTTTCATAAAGAAGAGCTCTAAATTGAGTTGTATAATATATTTGAATAGATCAATTATGATATACATACAGTGGACTCTCGCCAACTTCAACATACGATAACTTAAACAATCCAATAACTTGAACATGTTGTTTTCCCTTTTATGTATTCTGTAGCTTGAATAAGCAATTTTTAAGACTCTTTACCTTGAAATTTTTTATTGCTGACTTTATAAGTTAAATAGTTAAGACATTTGATACAGTGTTGCCGAAAGTACTCCCATAGGAGTATTGTACTCCTTTCAACACCTCCGTACTCCTGTACTCCTCCTTTTACATTCGTACTCCTATTTTTTTTTAAAGACCTAAAATATCTTACACTTGCAGCAAAGTGTAATGTTAACCTTAATAAATTTAATTCACTTCAAATTTAAATCAAATTTGGCAGAACTTTAATCTTCCAAACTGTCGTCAAAAAGGGAATTTCCCTTTCTTATTTGTTTTTCGTTGGCGTGGACGTCTACGTTCAATTTAGTATTCGGTATTTATTTTATGGTTACCTCATTACCTGAAATTTTGGTTTGGTGGTTGTTTTTTTTTTTTTTTTTGAGCTCCGTAAATTTGTATGTATAGTTCAATAAAATGAAAAGGTTTGTTTATTAATGTTTGAAATATTGTAATTTCTGTTAGAAAAATTCAAAGTAAACTTTTATAGATATTTAGTGAAATTGGATTCCTTGGAGCAGGTAAAGGCAAAAAAAGGCAAATATAACTATGCATTACGCTATCTGCCACAAGACAGATTTTGTGTGATAGAAAAGATATTTACTTATTTTTGTTCTTAGAATTAATAATTTATTTATTTATGTTTTTTTTTATAACTGATTTTTTTTTCTTGATGATTTTTTTTTAATAAAGTTTGAAGACTAAAAAATGTCTGTACTACTATTTTTTTCAAAATGCTCCTCTTTTTTGGCTTCAGTACTACCTTGAAATATTTCTTCCCGGCAACACTGCATTTGAAACTCTTTAACTTGAACAAATAAATTTTATATCAACAGAAGTTTGAATTTCCTCATTGTAGGTAACTACGTTTGTAAACTGTTTTTAAGGGGAATTCCTCAGAATTCACAGTTTTCCAAAACCTCAGAGAAAGTGCGCTGAAAAATGTTTTGCTAGTTTCCAACAATTTAAAATACCAAATTTTTTGTCAAAAGTTGGTTTAAATTTTTATGTCATTTACATAAATTTATAAAAATAAATTGAACACAAATAAAAACGAAGGCTTTTTTTATTTTTTTCCAGTAACTTGAAAAATCCAATAACTTAAACAGGCCCCGTTTCGTATGTGTTGAAGTTATCCAGATTCCACTGTATATACATACATTTTGTATATGGCTTTTATTTTGTTTACTAGACACGGAAACTTTTATTAGAATGACTTCATATGATCACCAATTTTCATTTCCAGAGCGGTATATATTTTAGGAATATGTACATATGTATAACAAAAACAATCTCAAAAGATATGATTCTTGTTGGTTTAATAATTATTTGCTTAAGGTTATTTTGTGCTAAAATAGGCGTGTTCCAAGTGGTCCTCCAAAGTACTTTTCAGTTATTTCCAGCTGATGATTGGAACGATTTAATTTTGAAAAAAGAAAAATCTAAACTAAATGTTTATGCAGTTTTTTTGTTACTTACAATGAGGGTTTTGAATGAAACAACAACACTTAGTTTAGCTACCACCATGTTTTTGTAGGCTGCAGTTATAGCTATTTAACGACTGCACCGCCGATCAGATTATCAGTCATCTTTAAATGGTGCTTGGACATTTAATCAATTAAATTTGAAAACTTTTTTCCGTAATTTATTTTTGCTGTAGCTTTCTTGCGTGGATACAATTCGTAGCTACATTATTGATATATCCGACTGGAGCCTAAAGAAACAAACCTAATATGTATGTATAGTGCGATGCGAGTATCTATTAATTTAGCCTAAAAATATTAGAATTTGCATACAAAACTTTTGTCAATCTTGTCTCGGTCTCAATAAAATCTCTGACTTAAATGGAATTTAAAATATTGTGCCAGTATTTCTATATTTTGAAAACATTATTTCCTTTCTTACATTTATTTTGACAATATTATTTCGAGCTTATAATTTGAAATTTTTAAATCTCTCACTAAGATTGTTCATTTGTTCAAATTTAATAAGTTTGTAATTTTTGTACTTTAACTTTAAATTGATGGTTTCATCGTATAATAGAAAAAGTTGCAAGTTTGAGATAATCGAGTGAATATAGGTAGGTATTTTACCCATGGTCATTTTACCATGGGGACTGAAGGGACTTAAGTTCCGGGCGTCAAATTTTGGAGGGCGGCAAATTTTGGAAGACGGCAAATTTTTGAAGGCGCAAATGTTAAACAATGCTATACAATATATAGAAGCTCAGTTGTTGAAATTGAAAATGACATCGCAAAAACTATCAACTTTATTTCAATCGCAGATCGATTTTCCTATTTAAAAGAATGCCGTAAAATTGAGAAAAATACGTAATCCTAGAGAACCAAAATCTCAATCGGACAAAAATCGAAGACAATCTCCGTTTGGATAGGAGAAACCCAATAAATATGTTCTTCAACCAAAATCTAGAAATCTATAAAAATCTGCAGTACTTTCCAACATAATTTAATATAATGAATAAGTATTGTAAGATGGACGAATGATCATGTCAAAAATCAATTTTTTGAAATAGATCATACAAAGTTACAAGAGTCTTGTATACCAATACTTTTTGCTTCAATGATTCTTTATTTTTTATATATTTCTTGTCATTTTTCTTTACACTGCTGATCATTTACACGACGTTTTTACTACGTTTTAGTTTGGGGATTTTGTCTTTGAGTATTTTCTTGAAGGTTTGAATGAAACAACAACAACCTCAACAACCTCAGAGCCAATGCACTACGCATTGCGCTATCGAGTAACCATGTTTACGTTCACCTATATGTTTATAAATTCATGTGTCACTCAAACATAACCATTCCTACTCATAAAAGAATTTAATTATAGGGAATTTTTCTTGAAAACAAACAAGTCTTACCTATTTTTTAATATGAAGATTATCCGCATGAAGATTAATTATCCACATTAAACTTAAAAAAATAGCACCTTGAATTTTAAAATCACAACTTAGTCACGTGTCACGTATGTGCAAAATTCTATTTGTATCACTTCCCATTTGGGCACAAACACAAGTTCCTTATTGTGGCGGTTAAATAATAATATAATTTTTACTTTAAGGACGTGTTTGTAACACCACCCGAAACAAATAATTTACCGCCGCGTCCTTCCTTTTCTGAGCAATCTAATTCAAAAAACGTGCACTTAATTAAGACCACGCGTTTGTATTGTTCCGGTTGTACTAATCGTTCTATCCGTCTCGGAAGACAAGTGAACAATACTCGTCCTTACATCAATAACAAAAAGTTTGTAGCAACTGAAAACAACCCCAAGCCTTGTTTGTCTATTTGACTACATTCGCAATAGGGTAGCTTGCCACTACGAGTATTTTAGACGTTTCTTGTTATTTTAGAGGGTTGTTTCATCCATTATGTAGTTTTTTGCTTTCACCGTTCACCCTTTGTTATGTTTTATGAGGATGCTGTTTATTGTGAGGCGTGGTTTGGAAGTGAAAACTAGCCAATGAAGAACAGCTCCACTTTTCCTGGGGATACATCTCTTAAAATAAAAATGGAGGAAAGCTTTAATGATGGAAGCCATTTTCGAAATTAAAAGCTTTTGTATTTTGTACTCTTATGTTTTGAATTGTTGAATTGGAGAACATAATATCATGTAAATATATCAGTGGCGCGGCGTGAATAATTACTAATGGTGTTAAAATTATGTACCTGCAAACGGGGGTTACAGCCCCGAAAATCATCTAATACACGACTCACACTGACGCACCCTACAGATTAAAAAAAAAAACCTTGTCCTATACTAATTGCAAGGTCAATCCAACATTTCAATAGACTGTAAAGTGTGCAGCTTGTTAAGGTTAATGAATACATATTAAGTTTATCCCGTGGCTTTTATGTGTAGCAGAAAATTTAAAATATATCTCGGTAGGAATCAGGTTATAGGGACGCTACGCCACTGATGTATATATAAATGTAGGTAAGGTACATTTGACGAAGATTGTATTAGTTATATATTTATAATTATATAATAATATATATAATTATATTCATATTTATAATTTTAACAGGAAAATGATAAATGAGTAGCTGACCAAGACTAAAGCAATCTTTATGTATCAAAAAATTCAGATTAGTTTTCAATAAATGAAAATTGTGTAGTACCTTATCTATATCTACCTTATAATAAAACTCCAAGTACAAGACTATTTAAGTCAAAAACAAGGCCGTTTGCACTGTTGCAGACTTAAGGGCAGTTAAAGCTTTTTGAATTTTCTATTTTTCTATTACAGAAATGGTCGTAGGACTTTGAAGCAAGCCTCATTCCCATCAACAAAACCGAATTTTTAATTTCTCATGGACCACGTATTAGTTTCGCATAGGGCCGACATTTCATTCTAAAATTAATTCGCATAGCAGGTTTTGAGGTTGTTTGAGAAAAAAAAGTTTGGTATATTTGTGGCTTATTTCTAAATATCTCGCTAAAGACTTTCATATAATTTTCATTAATTTTTATATAATTTTGAAAGGCATCATTAAGTAGCAGAATAGCTGCAAAATCGCACAATTTTGTCAGCTATTCTGATATTTACTTACACTCTTACTCGCTGATGTTTTTGAAACAATCCTGTAAAAGAATAAGAATAGCGATTTTTTGTATACTATATATTGTCAATGCTTTACTTTAAGCGATAATAGAAGTCATATGTCCTGTCGATCGAGTATAAGTTTGCTTGCGGATACTCTTAGTCTTACTTATAAACCCATTCCAACGTATGTCTAACTTGGACAGCTGTCGCCAACATGGCTATTTATTTAATGATGTTCTCTTGCGTAATGATCCTTAATGACACATCGACTTTTTTAAAGTTAAATTCAGAGCCTTATTATTGTACGTGAATCGAAGGTACGCTTAGAGTCGAATTCTTTTGCGAATGTAGGGGAGAGGGGGGCACGTTTGACGGCGGGGTACCTTTGAACATGGCTAATAAAATCTTAACAAATAAATATTTCAAAGCGTAAACTTAATTTTAAACATGGCAATACCGATATCTTTACATACGCAAACGATTTTGCAGTTCATCTGACAGCAGCTAGATAAGCAGTTTTTATACGTAAATTGTATTTTTGTAATATTTTGTTCGTAAGAGTTAAAATTTTTTTGCTAAGGTTTTCGTTTTTGAAAAAATATTATTAAATTCACACCTTAATTTTGATTATCATCCGGTGAAGTTCTTGATAAATATGTTAGGTATAATAACTTTGGTCAGGTTTTATGTTGTTTAACATGTTGGAGCAGTTTTGAAAGAAACAGTCGGGGCACCTTTGAACAGGTTTAAAACTAGTTAATGAAAAAAAATTTAAATTTTTTCTTTGTAAGACAAATGGAATGTTAAGGGCATTAAAATTAAATCTTCAAAGAGACTTTCTGCTTCCAAAAATTTGTTTTAATTTTTTATTTCCAAAAGTCTACTTTTTACCTAGTGATTTTCATCTTCAAAAAGAATTTATATCCTATTAAGGTTTTTTGTATATTCAGCTTCTACATAATTAATTTATTCATAAAGTTTATTCTTTCCTTAAATAGATAAGCTTTTATACTCACGTTATTTACTGTTGAAAATAATTATAAATACTTCCGTTCAAAAGTGCCCCAGGTAAATTCAAACCTGCCCCACATGTGGGGTACCTTTAAACGTAAGGATCTATTTTGTATTTTAATAAAAATAAAATAGGAATCTTTATTAAATTTAATCAAAACATGGGTTTAAATTAAACTTTAAATACATTTTTTCGAAGTGCCAATAACTTACAGGCCAATAATTCCATAACACTGGGTTTTTGGAGATTCTAAACCGAAAAGTGTTCAAAGGTGCCCCCTCTCCCCTATTATGGTTGGCGAAATAATAGGTGCATTCCTTTAATTTATACTTTTAGTTTAAATAATAGAAAAGTCATTGGCATTAAGTTATATTTTAATTTAACTTAACATGAGCCTAGTACCTACCTATAATTTAGTTTTAGACTAATCTTTATTTTAAGCTTTAAGAAAGATATAAGTTAATGAAAAATAAAAATTGACATTAAAACAAAATCAGTGCTTCAGGCTACCACGCCACGCCGAAGGTTTGTGATCGATTCTTGCACGGGTATAGTTACTAACTTTTTTGAGGAATTGACCAATTCTTATGCCATGAAAAAATGTCTCTCATCTTAGTCATTCGGATTCCTAACTTAACGATGAACCTCATACTATGCAACCACTAATCGAAAATTATAAACGAAAATCTTCAGATTTTAGAAAATCCGCATACCAATAACGAAATTAACCTCCAGTTTAGTCGTTAGCAATATGTCAAAATTTAATAAGTGGAAATCCATGTTTAAAGTCGAACACTTAATAAAGAGTGTTGCCTTTGTGCTGTCTCATGGTACTAAAATTTGTATTTAATACTTTAATCTATTCCCATTTTATAAGGTTGATTTCAATAGGGTTGGTTTCTTTCTTCAGATTTTTTTTGAAAAGAATTACTTTATTTAGAAGTAGGTACTTTATTTATTGTTTGTATGTTTATGTAGTGCAACAGAAACAAATTATTTAATTTGTTGATAAATATTTAGTACGTTTGGACTTTACTTTAAATACGTGAGTGGTTAATTTCTTGATTCCGTTTTATATATTTCAATAATTACGCATATTTAAAAAGTTTTTTTTTTGTGCTGAACGGGAATCGATTAAAGATTTTTTTGCTATTGTATTGGTTAAATCTTGTTTATGCAAGCATACAGAAAATATAAGTGTCGAATACAATTTTCAAAGCCAATACCAATCAACCAAATTTGAAATTACATTTGTATAACAGGTAGCCGAAAATTGTATTTATATTTAGATTTCCAATATTGGTTTGAACAAAATTATCATTTTCGTGGACCAATTATAGAATATGAACTTGACGAAATCGGAATTTCGAATAATCTAAGTTGAAAAATATAAAAGCGTACAAGTCGTCGTAAACGTTCGTAAACAGTCGTAAGCTTAATAGTCTTAAACAGGTACCTATATGTACGTTGCAAATACAAAATATTAAAATAAAATATGAGGAATATGTTTTCTTTTGAAGAAATATGGTGCCATAATTAAAAAAACAATTCAAAAGTCAACTCACTCCGACACTTCAAATTAATAATAAAAGTACTATAAATACTAAAATACTTGCTGTTAAAAAAGAATACGGCAACACTTAACTTTGAAGGTATAGAGCAAATTATGACAGTTCCTGATTTGTTTTATTTTTTTATTTATGTTGTGACTGTCTGTCTTATTTCTGTGCAGTGCAGTGCAGGAACAAAATAATAATAACCAAAAAAAAAAAAGTATCCCGCAATAAAATAAAAATAAAAAATTAAATATTTTTGCACGAAAACAAAACATTGAACTTTGGTGGAAATTCTGACAGTTCATTCAATTATGTTTCTTATTTGTAGTAGATTTTGTAATAGATTCAACGAAAGTCTGGAGACTAGTTAGTAAAAGGGTTAAATTGTTTATTGGTAGCATTTTGCTAAAGCTCAGCACTTTGTTTTAACCTTGCAGTTAACTAATAGTCGACATTAGCGTTTGATTATTAGTAAGGCCCTTGTGTTGCTTTATTTATTTTGATTTTATTTTCTTATAATCTTTTGAGGTCAATAAGGATTCAAAATTTGAAAAAACATTTAATAAAAATCGACCACAAATTTGTTCATTCAACAGATTAATTTGTTGAAAAAGTTAATCTTTAATCATCCTAACTTAACATCTGAATCTGAAATTCTTTTAGAGTCCTTTAGAACCTGTCGCTCATTTGAATATGAAGCCTTCATGCGATACCTTGTCAAAAGTTTTCGAAACATCTAAAAAGATCGCCAGACAATGGCATCAGTGATCCCATGAGCTTTTAACCAATTGTCGTGTGCTTCCTTTTGAATCCGAATTCTTGTCCAGGTACTAGGCCTTTTTTTTGGTAATATTCTCACTTATGATACTTTGCATACATGAAGAAGATTTTTTTACGATGCTTTGGTTTCAAGACTATAATAACTTTTGCGACTTTCCATTGGCTCCGAATACATTCCTAGCGTATAAGATTCGTTTATTAATATGTTTATTAAGGAGGTTAGAATGATTAATGATATGTTTTCGATAAAAGTTGCAATAAGAATTTAAACAAACAAAACTTAACTGAAGAATCATCGACCCTTATATAAAGTTATAAAGAATCCACATAATAAATTATAGAACAAAAAATCTGAACAAACAACAAATGGTTACATGCCAGCATAATTTTTCAGCATTTAAAACAAATGAACGTTATTGAGCTATACATACCTTTATACCCAAAAAGAAAAAAATTATTCAAAATCAAATATTTGCAAACTGTTCCCTTTACGCCTATGAACTAAAACGCATTTCAAATATTCGTCAAATAATGGTATCATCTACCAACATCATCATGACCACCATTAGGCGGTCTTAATTGAACAAGGGTGTCAAAATATAAATTTTTGAACTTTGAAGGGTAGAAGATTTACCCTCCTTTGTATTTTCATTTCGTTGTTTTTGTTTTCATTGCTCATATTTTTTGTTGGCATTCTCTAGAGCTGATGTGGATTGAATCAGAAACATAAGAGTGTATTAAATGATGTTTTCTTGATCCAACCGGGCCGCTGCTGTGCAGCTGTATAAACAGAAATTTTAAAAGAATCTTCTATGTATGGTATAAAATATAATGAAGAGTTTTTGATAAGAAAAAAATGTTTGTCGATATAAAGATGTCATTTCTTGTTTTTATTTATATGGCTGATTGGATATCTAGTTTGAAATTGTAATTATAATTCTGAATTAAATATTAGAATTAAAATTCAAAATAGCTTTTAACGGCCTTTAGTCTACAAAAATTTAGGCGTTTCGTCCCGGCGATCTCACTTGGACTCATCAGTTGACTAGTGAGGACCTTGTTAATACGCATTTTTTGTTAAGTTCAGTTCATCTAACATATAGATAGATTTCATGAATAATTTCACGATGGCACTTTTTTTTATCTTCTAAAGAAAAAAAAATAAGTTCCTGTTTCTAGAATAAAACCGCACTTTCAAAAAATTTTTATTGCACCTTATTAAATACAATTCTTTAAAAACCCAAAACGCGTTGTAAATAACAATAGTTACCATTGCCATTCTCTGACATACATTTTTTATATTAAAGATTTTACTTTCAACTCACAAAATCACCTTATAAACTCTTGTTAACTGTAACTGACAAAAAAAGTGGTGACTTTGCGAGGTTGCCAAATGTAAGAATTAAAATATTTGTTTTGTTTTTATTTATCTCTTAACTAAACGTTATATCAAAAGCAATAACACATATTTTTTTTCCATTTTTTACCATCTAAGATTGTATTAAATCGGCCAGTGTGCGGGGATATCAGTTGGACTCTTCAGTTAACTATAGTAATGGCTTGTCAATATACGCAATATGTGTTAGTTCACTTTATTTTACGTAGATTGTATGCTGGAAGGCTTGTCCGGGGCTTGACATTGTATTTACTATACCTACTGAAACAAATCAGCCAAGTTGAAAACTTATCATTATTTAATTGGACCTGTTGAATTATTGATTTAAAATAGCATTTAACGTCCATAGAAATTGGTTGGAATTGTAATTATATCGGATATAGTTTACAGTAGAAATTGGTGTTCTACTTGCCCTACTTAGAATTTTTATTATAAAAAAAAAATATTAGTATTAATTTTTTCACTACTCACGTGAACATAAAAAAAATGTAGTCTTACGTTTTTCAATCATTTGAAGACCTTAAAAATCCGATCAAGTAATAAGCGTCATTAGCCAATCGAAGCGAGGTTTTTTTTTTGAAATTTTTAGTGCCTATATGTCCTATAAAACCGCTAACATTTTTGCACTGAAGAATTCGAATTGTTCGAAGAACTAAATCTAAATATATACCAGATACCATTCTCCACGGAGAAGAAGTTTCAACAACTCCTGCTGAGTAAGCTGAGGCATTCGCCAAACATTTTGAGAATAAATTCAAGGACGGCCCGTCTATACACCTTTCTGAATTCGGCAAAAAAGTAGATTCCGGCTTCAAAAAAATTGCAGTCAACACCGACACTTTAACCACAATCACCATAGAAAATCCTTCAATTGAGCCAATATACTGAACGAATTTTACGGACATTATCTTCAAGGGTAACTCCGAAAAATCAGCTGGGAGCAACAAGATTTCGAACTACTTATATTCTCAAAAAGTTACGAAACATTGCTGTCCTTCATCTGACCATCATCTTCGACAACTATGTACCAGAACATTAAACAATAGCTATTTTCCTGCGGCTTGGAAAACGGCCCGAAGAGCACAAACAGAGAAAACATAGAAGGGTACCAAGCAAGGTGGAAGCGCTACTTCTGAAAAAAACACAAACGTATATTCTGCAGGAAAAGAGACGTCATATCGGAGTTCCAGTATACGTCTTCTGGAAAAGTTATCTTCCATTCATTCGCTGCTGGGAATCCACAGTGACGTTACACTTGAAATCAACAAACAAGGAGACGACCATTGCGTGCTTTCGACTCTTTCAACTTTTCACTGCACTTGCTTCACCCGGTGCTCAGAAGCGAAAAAGACTAAGTAAGAAGAAGTTAACAAACAGCTCATGAGACCCGTTTTGACCTACACCTTTCCCATATCCATTTGCTACACAATATCACCAATAGCTATGCAGAAGATAAAGCAATTTGAAAGTAAGATGCTCCCCATTTGCACCGGATTATACCGCACCCACTGACGAAAAAGTACATTCCAAACAAAACACTGTACCTACGAAAACCACAATTGATACCAATTGATCAATCATCCAGCTCGGAAAAACTCAGAAGTTGAACAATTCCTCCAGCAACAACAAGCAACGAACAATTCGATAACATTATCCACAACGACGAGACGCTTCGTTGTGCGAGTAGGAAAACAACGGGAACTACAGGGGTTCAACCTTCTAATTTTTTGTATATGTTTTAAAAACACATTTTATTTACATATGTATCAATAATAGATAAATATGTTATTGTTATTAAAACTCATGTAATACATAAATAACATTATTATGATTATAATAAAAAAATTAAATTAAAAAATTATTATATAAAGCTAAAAAAAAACATTGGGCCCCTATTGTTGAGCCAACACGATTAAATTTAATAATAAGTAAGTTTGAACGAAAAAAAGAGAAGAGTCCTGGACTCGGGCAACAACCATGTATATAAAACATAAATGAAGACTTTTTTCCTTTGTAAAGAAGATCCGTTAATGAGAACTGAACGAAGTTATAAGCAACGTAAACCAACTGCATGGTGGATTTACAACGTGCAATTTTTTTTTTTTTCATTTAGGAATGCATTTATTCTTTGCTTGCACAACTTTTCCACATATATAAAAAAATATGTTTTTTATTTAATTTTTACATACAGCCCTATTCTGCTAAACGTTCACGTGAATTTTCTTATTCTGCTATCCGTTGGAGGAAAACGAATGTTCCAAAAAGCATATAAATTGAGATAAAAATAATATTTTAACAATTAGATTCTCTCAAGAACTTCAAAAATAATTATTGATAGAGCTTTGAACCCGAAAGATGCAAGAGTTTAAAGAATAATTTGTGACAAATTAAGTGAACAATTCACGTGAATCGAAAAATTCGATCGGATCGGATAGCAGAATAGGGCTGATATTTTCCTTACCCATATGAGAATGAGTTCTTATATTATTTTATTTTTAAAATTATATATGTACCTATACCAACTTTTTAACTATTCAACACTTCATCTTCAATTCTTTTTCGTTTTGCTTTGTCTGGCTGTCAATCAAGATCCGCTCTTTATTTTTTTTTTTTAATTTTAAAATTGACAGAAAATTAAAAAAGAGGATCAAAACCGAATTATGTCCTTTTCTATAATGACAAAAGGAATTAACTCAATACTCTCTGCACAATTGCTCTTCATGTCCTTGTCATTTTTTTTTCTCCGGATGGTTTTATGCGCTCGAAAAGGCAGCTTTAAACTAACTATGGTTCAATTTTGGTCAGAGATTAAAGTTTTCGTAGTTTTTTTTTGTTATCCAGAATATTACCCTCTGCATAATAATAGTTCGTTGCATCGTCATTCAAATTGTTAAGTGCCAACAGGATCAGTAAGGGATATCTAAGATCTCTTATCTGTGTCTGCGGATCTATGGGGTGTTATAAGTCTACGGTATTGTAATTGAAAATCATCATACTGATATTAGAATTTTTTTTCTTCGTTGGAAATTAATCAATTCGCAATTGAAGTTGTTGTTGTTGTTGTTGTTTTTGATTATGTAACCGGAATCACGATGAGGGTTGGTTTTTGTTGTTCCTTTTCCTTGTTTGATCAAATCTTTTTTGAATAAGTCCTCTCGCTATAATATGAAATAAATGAAGGGGACGATAATAGTATTAAAGGTAGGCAGAATCCTGATTATGATTTTAAAAAAACCGCCACGGCAAAAGTATATTTTAAGTGTTTTATCGAGAACTAGATATTTGATTTATTTTCTTTTTTTCAAAGAGATAATGGTTAAAGTGGCTTTTGATTAAGTTTAAAATGTTATTGTTCTTAATATATTTTAAGGAACTACGTATATGCATTAAAGTGAAGGTGGGTCAGAAAGATGTGCGATTTAAAAAAACATAATTATGTCCAAAAAATACTCTTCAGAGTCTTTAGTGGATCAAAAGTGTATATTCCTTACTTCAGGTTCAAATTCTGGAAAAAGTAAAAAAACTATAAACTAAATCTACAACTATTATTTGGTAGTTACTCTGAATAACTTCACCCCACACAAAGAAGTTCGCATAATCTTACACCGTAGACAGGGTAAAATATGTGCAGGTTTTATAGACACGATTATTTGCATTGTATAGTTGAAATTGGCTTAAGGCTGATTTTAAGTTTATTCTTAAAGTAGGGTAGATGTAGCGCTATCTGACAGTGGGGCATCTTTGATGGTGAAAACGGTCAACAACGAACGTCAAACATTTGTAACCTCACTTCAGTATATAATTTTCTGAGTTTTTAGTTCTTTAGAGTTTTATATTGGAGTTCAAATGTAATTTCGAATAAAATACATAACTTATATAACGGGTGATTTTTAAGCTGGTTTGGTTTTGGCAACACTGGTTTTGACAGCTGACGTGTGTTTAGTACCTTGTGTCACTGTCAAACAGCTTCAGTTTGGTTTGCAATTTAACCATGGATCCTCTTACAAATGAACAACGCTTGCAAATTATTGAATTTTACTATCAAAATTCGTGCTCGGTTCGAAATGTTGTTTATCGAAAAATTGTGTTCAGCGATGAGGCTCATTTTTGGTTGAATGGGTACGTAAATAAGCAAAATTGCCGCATTTGGAGTGAAGATCAGCCAGAAGCATTGCAACAGCTACCAATGCATCCCGAAAAAGCCACTGTTTGGTGCGGTTTATGGGCCGGCGGCATTATTGGGCCATATTTCTTCAAAGATGATGCGAATCGCAGCGTTACTGTCAATGGTGAACGCTACCGAGCGATGATAACAAACTTTTTTTTGCCCGAAATGGAAGTTCTTGACTTGCATGATATGTGGTTTCAACAAGACGGTGCCACATGCCACACAGCACGCGAAACAATGGCGCAATTGCGAGGCGAGTTTGGTGAATAGTTAATTTCACGTTTCGGGCCGGTCAATTGGCCGCCTAGATCGTGCGATTTGACACCATTAGATTATTTTTTGTGGGGGTATGTCAAGGCTAATGTCTATAGGGACAAGCCCGCTTCGATTGACGCACTGGAAGCCAACATCCATGCATTCATTCGTGAGATACCGGCCGATATGTGTGAAAGAGTATGCCAAAATTGGACTCAGCAGATGGGCTACCTGAGACGCAGCCGCGGTCAACATTTGCATGAAATTATCTTTAAACATTAAATTGCAAGGTTCAAACTATTGATTCAAATAAATATTTCATTCATTTTTTCGAATTTTTTGTGTTTTTTTTTTTTTTTAAGTTCTAAACCTCTTAAAAAATCATCCGTTATAAGAATAAGATTTCATGGCTTAAACAATATTTGTAGGTATGGCAGGTACCGTTATTTTTGGTTAAAAAAAAATTAAAAAAATACTATCGGGGAAATAAACCCTATGATAGGTACACCAAGTTTAAAGAAAACCTATGCATACGTTTAGGCTTTAGCCGAACAGAAAAACAGACACAATTGTGAGACCCAACCCACTTTTTTAGTCTTCCCTTACATCGTCAAGTTTGTTTAAAATCTTGAGTTCAATATTTTTCATTCTATGATCCTTCTTTTTTTTATGAATGTGTTTATGATTTCTACTTATTCCAAGCCACATACAAAGCTTATATTTGAAGCGTCTAGAGTGAGAAGGGGTCAAGTGACATTTTTCGATTTTTTTTTTTTACCAATAATGGTGTTAAGCGACAACTTAAATTTTGGTCTAATTCTCGTGTCTCTATTGTTATTACTTACAAAGTTAGCTTCAGATAAAGGGGTCAACTACACGTTTGTTTTGAAGTTTTTTTTAAGCAAGAAGGATTACTTAAAATCTCTATGAGTTGAGAACGCATTTTGAATTAAATTTTGTTTTTGCATGAAGGTGTTAAGTGCACACCAAAAAACTTTCTATTGAAAAAATTAAAAATCTCAATGACCAGATGAAATTCGTACCAAGAACACCGTTGGTTTTATGAAAAGGCATTATCTGAAATTCCAGATAACAAAAGGAAGCCTAAAACCAAATATTAAGAAACCCAACTTTCACTTGACCCCTTTTTTAACAAAAAATAAATTAAACACATTTTCGCTTAAAGCGGTCAAGTGCTGATTTTTTTGTAAAACACCAACTTCTAATGAATTTAAATAGAATTGTTTGATATACTAAAAATTGTACATTTTTTTTCTTTTCTTATGGCTTTTTTATAAATTTCTTTCGATTTCAGAAAAAAAGTTATAAACGTAAAACTTTAAACGCTTATAACTCAAAACTTCAAAAATGTCACTTGACCCCTTCTCATTCTCAACGCTTCATTTGTTAATTAAACGTCCTCAATAATCTTAAACGCCATGTAAGTGTAAAATGACTTGATTTAAAGGGATACGTACGTCTTACAGTAGGTGTTTCAGTCGAGAAAAACAAGAATTTCATTAATTGCCAAAGAAAAATTGTACGGTACCATTAGTTTTGGTCTTAAAAAAATAAAACAATCGTGTCGGGGGAAGGCTCAAAAAACATTAGATAACAATTTTAAAGCAAATCGACCAACCAGCTTAGGCTGCAGTCTAAAGGACAGATAGACAGACGGACATAATTGCGAGACCCACTTTTTTCGACTTCGCTATCATCATAATGTCAGTTTTGATCAAAAGCTCCAGTTCGTTTTTTTTTTGTGGAAAAAAAATTAAAACGACATAACCTTAAAAATATCTCCCGCGTAGAAAAAAAAAAAACACAATGGGTACCCTAAAATTGTTAAGCGCAAATCTTCAAGCACCATACATTTATTTACAGTCTCTTTACAGCAAATGTTGTGCAATCATGAATAGGATCCAATCTATCGGAAAATTTTAATCCATTATATACTATCTCTGCATAAGGAACCGTAACAACAGTTTCAAAGCCAAGTTTCTGACCAATAATTTGTGTAAACTTAGTTGAAAAAATTGAACAAACAACTTTTGGTCTTCTGCCTTGAATATGCTTTGGGAAATCTTCGTCCGGTAATAGACCATTTCCGAAATCTCTTAAAAAATCAATGGAAAATTGTGTCAATGTTCGAGCAATTCCTTTTCGTTCGAATTCCGGTCTTGTTGAAAGAAATACTACTTCCACGCTACAGTCAATATCAAATTCTTTGTAAATATCAAATGAGTTTTCCATTTTCTCTAGACAATTTCCAATGAAAATCATCTCGGGTGTTTTAAAAGTATAAAAGATGTCATCTAAATTTAAGTTGGATTTTGGTGCCTTTAAAAAATAATGAATAAGTTTAATTACATAAAAAAATTTAAATATTGAAGGTACTTACCAACATTTTATTTGCACATATAGCTGCTAGAGAACCACTTTCAATGTGTTTTGCACCAAAAGATATGCCATCTTTTAAGATTTCACGGAAGAGGATTTCGATTTCCTTAATGCCATCTGGATTGGCTGGAAGATTTGTAGCAATGCTGAAATTTTCATTTTTTGGGAAGTTTTCCATGAACAACTATAAAAAAAAAACATTTAAATCATTTGTTATATACATATATTTCTAATACCTTAGAACTGTTTTAAAACTATACAAATGTACATACAAACTATAAACATACATAGGTATCTGTACATACCTACATAAAATTGAATATACAAACAAACGTATTTATAAACCTCGGCTTAATTTTAGTTGTTCAAATTATAGATAAACATGTTTAATGGTTGTCTAAGAGTTTTCTAACTTAAGAAGACCAGTCGAAAATCTAAGAAAAACGGCTGAAGATAAAATTGTGAGGTAGCATTTTTGAATTTTTGAGAAATGTCTTTAAAATTATTTTGACATCAAGTAAGGGTGAAAATTGTATTTATTTTTATTTATTATTATTATAAAATTCTTTATTTAAGAAATATAAGATAACAATAAAACAGAGTATAAAAGAAAATAGAACAATGGCATAAAATGCCGTCTGCCGAAATAATTGACAAATTCTTATTTTTGTTTAATATTTAAAAAGTTAGCATATTTAAAATCAGGTACAAAATTACTTATTTGGGACTGAATTAGAAACTTAAATTTGATTTTTTTTTTTTTTTTGTATTTTAAGACATATTTTAAATTAAAATTAAAAATTGTATACTTAAATATATTTGACCCCATTTCTATCATTAACTACCTTGATTAAACAATAAAGTACTTACTGTGTTTCCTTAAGTTTCCTTTCAACATTTTTAAGAATGAATTTAAAATCTTTGCATAAATCTGGGGAGCAAAATTAAACATAAACCTTCATTGGCACCAACCAAGAACAAAAATTTACTTTTTCTATTAGAGCTGCTGAAAACAGATCTAGCCTATTCTGGATCTGAGAGATTAATATCTCAAAGTAGATTGCATATTGGCTCCGTTATGGGTGTCACCATCGGACACTGTCTAATAGCCAAGCACGTAACTCGCTTCGAGTATTTCCTAACCATTTCTGGAGAAGCTATATGGAAAAATCGATTCCTCACCTTCTCTGTACATGTTCTGCTTTTTCCCAAATGCTTAGGCTCCTAGATTCCTAGATTCTTTCGGTAACACATGAACTAACCTATGGTCTAAGTAGTAAGGCCCTGCTGACAGCCATGTAAACATCCTGACCTATAGAGCTAGACCAGTGCTTGACTGCTATCTTAGATGTGTGGGTTCGGCCCCCACTAGCGCCAGCAAAAAATCTTTCCTATCTTTCTATTCCTTCTAAAAACTGCCGTACAATTCAAGTTGCATTAAAAAATTAACCTTTGGTTTAGACAAATTCCATACCACTGTTGCAAAAAGGCTTATATTATTTTTCTGAATTTACCACTTCTTATTTTCCAGTACTATTTTTGTCTTTCAAACCTCTCAAAACAAATAAATATAAGAACATTCACAACAAGAAAAGTACTACATAACTAATCATGCTCCGTTGGAAATTGAATTTTGACAGTACAATACTTACATACGAATTAAAATTTCTGATAATTAAAATAAATATTTCAGAATAGTAGTAAACTTTATTTTGATCCCAATAACCCAAAACATACATAATATGTATGTGAATGAAGAAAGACAACGTGCGCTTGGAAGTATTAATGTTTCCTGTTCTTTAATTGATAACATTTTACTGATATAATTCATGCACCCACTCTCATCTTTGAATGAAGGGAAAGTTATAAATGTTAAAGAAAGAGCGGTGGCCTCGCTCCTAGCAGCTAGTACCACCAGAAAAGATGCTTTAAATGCAATTTTTTTTTAAGACGTTTTCATATTATAAGAAAAGTGGGCGTGGCAGTGGGCGGATTTTACTAAAAGTATTTTTTTTTAAATGTTTTATCGCTAATATAAACAAATGATGAAAAATTCATCCAAATCATTCAAGCTGTTTCCGAGAAACAAGGATATAAGGAAAATGGAGGTAAAACTGGGCGTGGCCACTAACTTTTTTTTTGCAAGAGTCTCAAATACGAAAACTGAGATTTAAGTTCTTTAATATCACTAGAAACACCCTGCAAAAATGTCTAATTTTTTCTATTTCAAACCTTAACTTTCTTGGACTACAGCTGTTTCGATAGCTACAAGTTGCAAATTGATCAAACAAAATGCATTGACGTGGACGAGTGTGTTAAAGGACACAATCTGTATTCTGTGTACACACACAAACGGAGCCTACCGAAACCTTATAGTGGTTTCAAGCTGAATCAAGTATACTAGTGGAGGAGCCCGATACTGATAAATTCGGGGGTTTGGCAAGGCAATTAGTTAAAATGTTTGGATGTCTATTGAAAGAATTTTATTTATTGAGGTTTAAAATTAGTTTTTTTTGTCAATATTTTCGCTAAGATGTATTAGGTATATGATGAGAATTTATAAATATTTTATCTATAACATTTGTTAAATTTTGAAAAATTAAATTAACTAAATGTCTGTGAGCGATAAAATTAAATAAAATAAAATAAAAATTAAACAATAGTTTGTTATTATTTTCATTATTATTATATACTAACATAAATAAATAAAATGTTAATTCGGGAACAATTTTTTAAGTAATATCTTCTTATTTGTTTCAGCAAATGGATATTAGTGTTTATTAAAAAGCAGGTAAAAATTTTTCTAAATTGTATTAACATGGAAAAATGGAATTTATTTTGCACCGTCCCTGCTGAATTAGTAGCGTCATTGGAAATGTTTTTACCTTTTTGAATCGTATTAATATTTACTACAAACCCTCATCATTAAATTTTTGTTTCCAAAAATAAAATAATTTTAATTTTTTGATTCAAAATAGTTTTTAACGGCCCTTAGTCCACACAAATTTTGGCGTTTCGTCCCGGCGATCTCACTTGGACTCATCAGTTGACTAGTGAGGACATTGTCAATACGCAATTTTTGTTAAGTACAGTTCATCTCACATAGATGTCATGACGAATATATGACGAATTTAAATTTGTATCAAAACTTCAATCGTAATATACCTAATTCATAAACACAAAGAAAATGAAATCTCCGCGGAGATCTCAGCAATCTCAGTTACATGAACAGGATTCCTCAGAAAAATTTCTCAGTTTTGCTGTCAAAACTCTGAGGAAAAAAAAAATATTGGATTCGCTTACTCACCTTTTGAATGAGAAAAATTTCTAAGAACTCAATTTTTTTGAACGCGCCAATTTATTATTTCTAACAACACTGCAGATGTCAAAGTGAGTCGCGGAGTGTTTACACAACTTTTTGCCTGAATAAGAGCAGACTGACTTACGTTAAATAAAGTCAGGAGGTGTAAAAGTTTATTCGCCATTCCTAGAGAACCTCAGTTTTGTAGAAAATTGAAATCTGAAATAACTTACAGACAAACATTAATATTTAATGTAAACAAATTCATAGTTAAATGCGTACAATTATTATGCAAAAAATTATGGAATTTGCATTACAGTTTTTTTGTATTGCAAAATTTCTTAAACAATAACTTTTTTATCTCCGGTGCTACAAAAAATTTAAATATTCTGATAATAATACTGTACTCTAAAAATAAAAATTGTATAAATAATGTGGTTAATTTTTGTTTTTGATAACAGAAGATAGTTATTATTTTAGTAATCGATATAAAGTTTATTTTTAATGGAAAATACCAAAGAAATACAATCTAAATTTGTATTGGTACAAATTTTGAATGGAAGTATCAACGTTCAATGAATAGATTAGATACAATATGAAAAATGTATATAGGCAAATAAATAGATTAGGCCAGAGATTGGGTGTTTATTAATTCACAAGAAAGTATTTATTATAGTTTATTTTTAGAACAATATTATGTGGTAAAAGCTGCGTTTTATTAGTAATTAATAGCTAGCGCTGCAATAAAAAGAAACCAATAAAACGCTTTATCCACTTTTATGTACCTATAAACTTTTTATTTATGTGGATGTTGTGTCCAGGTATCCTTGCTTCCATATCTACATTATGCGTTATTGTATAGGTTAGTATTTATTGATGGATCGTAAAATGTGTGGTGACTAATGGGATCTCAGCAATCCTCGGGCGGAGATTATTGCTTTGCATATATGCATCGCACTCTATATTTTTATATATATATATTTTTTTATTTATATACATATGTATATATACATTTTATTTAGAGCAAATTTGTCTCCGAAAAATACAAACATTGTTTTTTTCTCGAATAAAAATAATTTACGGATTTTTAATCGGACATAATTATGTCGATGACTTTTGGGGACAGGCTTAAATTTTTCAAAACTACAAATATCATTCTTTTGCGAGAGAAAAACATCATTTAAGGTAATGCTTGTTTACTAATACTCTTGCATACATCATGCGCTTGTATGTTGCTCGTAACACAACTCAAATCGCTATCGCAGCTCCAATAAAACACACCTTTATTCATTAAATGAGGAATTTATGGAACTCCTTACCACAAATCGCAACAAATTTTCGACATTGGAATATGCGTACACGTCAAATTTGATAATCACATATTTATCGGTGCTCTGAAGCAAACACGCGTTATTTGGCAATTCTGCGCTGGAGATTTTAATTTAATTGCACAAGAGTTTGCTGCCGATTGATCTGATAGCTATAAAAAGTTAAGGGCCTCTCTTTTTCTGTTATCATCATCATCGAGACGATATTCAAAAAAACCATCCGAAATCTCACCACAACTTACAATATATTATATTCTTCCATCTTATTATTTTAAAAATAATTTTAAGCTATTTATAAATTTAATGAATTGAAACAATAGTTAAATTAAAATACAAATGTAGTTTTACAAAATTAAATCAAATAAACCTATGTAGTAAGATGTTAAAGCATTTTTAGTACGATAATCGTTTAAAATTTTGCGCCATATTTAAGCAGTTTTTGTAAGATTCTAGGTTAAAAACAGAATTTTTCATTTCATCTTTTTAGTATCATACTAATTCCAAATGTCCCTTTGGCAATTACAAATGTAAAAATGATAGATACATAGTTGTTTTATTTGTTAACATGTTCACTGTTCAACTTTGTTAAAAAATATAATAGTATGGTACTAGTTAAATTTTGTTTTAAACTTGTAACATTTCAGTAAAAAGCTTTAAAATTAGCATTAGGCTATATTTAAAATCTTGCGCCATAATATATTAATTAGGTGTTCAGGAAAATGAGATCTCAGAGATCTTAGCAATCTCAGTTACATGAACAGGATTCCTAACCCTAAGCCAAATTAATCAGGTTCAGGTCTGCTGTCATATTGCTGTGGAAAAAGAAACTTGGGTTCGCTTGCTCAATTTTTGAGTATAGTCAAATCTGTAAAATTTCATTTTTCTGAACGCATCAATTTACAAATAGCCACCTGTATTTTGTCTATAACTAGATTGCGTAATAGGCTAGCTGATAGTATTACTTATGCATGCGTAAAATTGAGTCGTTTATGTTCTTATATATTTTATTATTTTATCATTGTTTAATGATTTCCTATTCCATTTATTAACTTTCCATTAGAAGTTATTGTAATTGGTCCAATTTGTCGAATCGAAAACTTTGACTTATCTCCCCGTTTCGAGGTCCCAAGAATCCAAATCCATCGTTTGTAGAGAGATGTCTGTATGTGTGTGTGTACGTACGTTCGTACGTTAGAGATACATTCTTTCGTTCACCGTATCTCGAGAACGAATAGAGATATAGAGATAAATTTAATTTTACAGATAATAACGTCATAAAGTGCAGAAATTTATTTTTTTAGTTATTTTACTAAGTACATCAATTTAAGTTTTAAAAAAATCTTTCGTCTCCAATATTTCGAGAACAAGAAATGCTATCGGCTTAAGCTTAATTTTATTCTGCAGTCTACACATAACGCCTTATTGAAGTATTGAAAAGAATTTAAAAGAAATAATAATAAACATGGTAAAATTTGTTAGAGAACAAATAATGACTTAAGGCTAAGCTATTTTTATTCTAAATAAAGGGTTTTTCAATAGAGACGCTACAAAAGTAGAGCAACAGGGACAGCAAACGACGCCATATTTCTTGTCGCTCTTTTGACATTTCTCTTCAGTAAGGTTTGCCATTTCATGATGGAAAGATATACGAGCCAACAACGAGTCGAAATTATTAAAATTTACTACCGAAATTCGGAGTCAGTGGCCTCAACGTGAAGAGCGGATTTTCATCGAAAAATCATCTTCCAGCGACGAGGTTCATTTCTGGCTGAATGGCTTCGTCAATAAACAAAATATGCGGTATTGGTCAGGCAGCAATCCACACGTACTCCATGAGTCATCATTGCATCCCGAAAAAATTACGGTTTGGTGTGGTTTATGGGCCGGCGCGGCGGCGTCATTGTGCCGTACTTCTTCCGTGATGACCAAGACCGGCACGTTACTGTGAATGGGGATCGCTACGCTACCGTTGAATGATAACCGAATATTTTTGGCCCCAATTGGATGATATGTACTTGGAGGAAATGTGGTTCCAACAGGACGGCGCGGCGCCACAAGCCACACAGCGAATGTCACAATCAATATTTATTGGAAACCAAGTTTGGAGAACGTGTTATCTCACGAAATGGTCCAGTCGCTTGGCCGCCTCGGTCGTGCGATTTGACGCCGTTAGACTATTTCCTGTGGGGCTACATCAAGTCTATGGTCTATGCCAACAAGCCAGCGACGATTGATGAACTTCGTACGAATATCAAACGTGAAATTGCAGCAGTATCGGCCGATTTATGCTTGAAAACCGTCGAAAATTGGGTTCAGCGTCTGGACTTCTGCAAGCGTGCCCGTGGTGGCCATGCAAAAGAAATCGAGTTCCATACATAATGGCATCAAACGTACTTTCACATGAATAAAGAATTTCATTGATACCCAAAACCGTTTTTGTTTTATTTAAAAAAACTTTTGTAGCGCTCTTATTGAAAAAACCCGATATAATGCTATATTTGATTTCTGAAATGAATTTAAAAAAAAATTATAATTGACACTTGAAAAAACCAATATTGAAAAAAACTACAAGAAAATACTACAAATATGTAGTTGAAAAACGTTTTTCAGGTCGAATATCTTTAGATAAAATACTGATTTCTACACACAATGACGTAGTTAATAACTGTTAAAGAAACATTGAATTGACCGTTTTTTTAACGAACAAAATTGAAAAACTAAACTACTAAAAATTGTTAAAAATTTTGGTTTGGCTTGAAAATCTCGAAAACAAACAATGCTATCGACTCCAGAATAATTTTATTTTACTCACAATGCTGTAACTAAGAATTTATTAGGTTTGTAAAAAAATTAATTGACAGTTTTTTCATAAAGCAAAAAAATCTGTCAAAAATACTACTAAAATGGTTGAAAAATATAATACCTACGCCTAACTTTGGTTTTTACTTGATCGCATATTCAACATTTGATGATAAGGCCCTTAATGATTTTACCAAATTAATGTCGGTTCACACCCACTATCTATTATTATTCATTGATTTTACTTTTGAGTAAGTAACTAAATTGCAATTGAAGTAACTCATGTGAAATAATTATTCTCTTAAAAATGACCTAGTCTAATAATATTTTGTTGTATTTATACACTTGCCTTAACAGCTTCTTCTTGATATTGCTCAGTTAACTTCACAATTTCGATTTCTCCTGCAAAAATTTATTCACAAAATCTTTGTATATTTTTATTATTAAAAAAACACGCCCGATTTATTACCATTACAAATATATTTCCGATCGGCTGATGTTGAATTTTCCATTTTAACAATCGATTAATAAATTATATTGTAATAAACAAATTTAAACTATTCAATTAAGACTACAAATAATCAACAACAATTTTATAATGAAAACACCCTTCCCAATGAGAGTTTCAAAAGTGAGACTGCTTTTCTCCAACGACAAATTCGGTACTGTCTCTTCCGATCATTCTATTCGCAATTCACACTATATCGTCACTGCAACGTACACGAATACAATAATGTGTATTTTTTTTTTTATTTGTTGATTAATAAAATATAAATTATGTTTCTAGATTGTATACTCTATTCCGAGAAAGAGATATGATATAGATAGAGATATGATAAATTATTCCTCAATGAAGCTATCAACTGATTAATTACAACTGTACATACAAATTTGGTTGAATTCTTATTAAACTGTAGGTCAAGGTAAATTAAATTTTACTTAGAAGTCTTACAGCCCGATAATAATATTAAAAATGTAGACGGCAACCCAGGAAAAATTAATTCATACAATTTGGATATTGGTATGGACGCAAAATTTCACCCTCTATAGCATATTTAAATATCTCGCATTGTCTTTTTGTGTATATACTCGTACGTCGCGTCGTCGCTACCACCGCCACCGGGAAGAAGGTGGAATTTTATAATAATATGTAATTATAATATTTGTGGTGATATATAGAATCGAAACATATTGTACACATGATTTTAAGGTAGGTACTTTTAAACGCTGAATCTATAATGGGACCAAAACCAAAACGATGCAACTATTACAATAAAAAATTAAATTACCCTTTTAATGTTATGATGACTTTTTTTAAGAAGGAACAAAGGAAATATTTTGATTTTTGAACATACAGTGGACTCTCGCTAACTTGAACATACGATAACTTAAACAATCCAATAACTTGAACATGCTGTTTTCACTTTTATGTATTCTGTAGCTTGAACAGGCAATTTTTAAGCCTCTTTACTTGAACTTTTTTATTGCTGAGTCTTTAAGTTGAATAATTAACACATATGAAACTCTTTAACTTGAACAAATAAATTTTATATCAACAGAAGTTTGGATTTCCTCATTGTAGGTTACTATTTACGTTAGTAAACTGTTTTTTATTCAAGGGGAATTCTTGGAATTTGTTGTTGTGTGTGTTCCTAAGGCTTTATTTATTTTCCAGTAAAATTTTTAAAATTCTCAAGTAATTTTTTTAGCGATACCTATGCAATATAAAGCGCAATCAGAATCGCGCTGAAAAATGTTTTGCAGAAAACTAAGCAATGTAAAATAACAATTTTTTTTCCAAAGTTGGTTTAAATACAATTGTGTTTTGTGTCATTTACATAAATTTATAATTATAAGTGGAATACATATAAAAAGTAAAAAGGAAGACTTTTTTTTTATTTTTTCCAGTAATTTGAACAATCCAATAACTTAAACAGGCCTCGTTTCGTATGTGTTCAAGTTAGCGAGATTCCGATGTATATTTATTAAACTTTGAATGAATGTTTCATTATTTATTAGAGCCAAGAACCAAGAGTCCATACAAATATCTGTGGTTAAAGGGTGTTTTTTTTTTTAAAGAAGGGTGAGGCCATAGCGAGTTTTACTGTATCACAGCACCCATGTTTTTACGAAATAATAAGGAAAAATTATAATACAGCTAAATTAAAAACCCACTTTACTTACTCTAAGGGTCTGTTTCACAATCTCTGAGTAAAGTTCTAAGTAAGGTAATTAGAATTTTTTTTGACATAAAGTTGTAGAAAAATCTATCAAGTAAAGTTCTGATTTGCTTACTCAGAGATCGTGAAACGAGCACTAAGTCTAGCAAATAGAACTTGCCGTAAAATGATAGGATATTACAAAATAAAATAGGATATTAAAAAATAATATTCTTTCTGTTTTTTTTTTTATCTTTAAGTAGATGGGTTTTTTCCAAATAAGTACGAAAAAGTGTATTTTAAGCTAAAATAAAATGGATGACTGGGTCGCACTTGTGTGCGATCACGCTCTGGTTTTAAAGTCTAAATAGTTTAGATGATGATGGCATCTGGATGAAAAAATTAGTTATGGGAGCCTATATTTTCTACCACCTGTCATAAACGTTGTTTAGTTTAATCAAAAAATCATCTACCCATTTTCGAAATCGAAAATAGAATTTTCAAAAAATAATTTTGAATTTTTGATTTTGAATCCAAAATTTGATTTTTTGAAAATTTCGGTATGCAATGTATCCATGAACATTCATATGGACCATCCCATGAAATTAAGACGATGCGGATCCTAATGACAACAGTGTTGTATGATCATTTCTTTTTTTCTTATGTTTGTTATTTTTAATTTTTCTTTACACTATACCTTACCCATTTTCAAAACTGACACGCCATCTACCCACCAGAGTAAGAACTTATTTTATAATCTTTAAAATAGATCCAGATAGAGAGCAGGATCTTAAGTTGTTGTTGTAATACATGCTAAAAATAAGTTAAGATCAAAATAAGTTAAATCAGTTTTGAGAACGTCGAAAATCAAAAAAATTGTTCTATGGGAGGTACCAAAAAAAAAAAAAATATATTTATAACAGTATAACAGAATAGTAGCTTAAAAAAAATTACTGATTTTTTTTTTTTAATGTATGGGAATTTTATGTACAATTAGATTTTCATTAATTGCTGAAAAAAAAATTGGATTTTAATAAAATGTTAAATAGATAGCACGATATTCACTCTTTTTAAATTTGAAAAATCCTGTTTTTAACCTAGCGTCATACTGAAAATTCTTAAATATCGTAGGTACTTTGATCGTGTAAAATTTCAAATCATTGATAAGCAAATAAACTAAATTCCATAATGCGGTTGGGTGGGTCTAAGTTATCACCATGTTAAATGCAACAACGACTTATCCCCTGCGGGCTAAGCTAAACCAGATAATTCTCCGGGCTTAACTTAAAAACAAGAATAAGAAATACATTCTTCTTTTCGATAGTTTGTATGAATACTCCATTTGATTTCTGTGATGGTGTCGCTAATCTCCGTTGTCGTTTTTCTCAACCAATTATCCCCGGTATTGCAAAAAAAAAAAAAAACACATCTAATGATAGCCATTTAGTTTTCATGAAAAAAATGTTTCATTCACATAAAAACTTGTTTAATTCGATGACTCAGACAATTTCACGTTTCCATATAAACTATCGATATGAAAATGATAATTAATACCTACCGTTAGTACAGTTTTTATCTGGGCGAATATTAAGTCCCAAATTTATATGGATTTAGCTTAGTCCATATGGAGTTGTTGTTGTATTTACGTGGAAATCGCTTTGCTCCGATAGCATTTTTTATGTCCAATTATTTATGGATTTGCAAAAAAAAAAATACTCCTAATATTCATCGAAATTTGTGTCATTTGTGTTTGTATAATTTAAATCGTTATCATTTCTAAAATTATCATTATCATTTAAATTATATACATATGTACACTTGTGTCTTTTTATGACACAGCTCTGAGAAATGCCCTTGTGGAGGTTTTAGCGTATTACCATTATAGACAACTATAGAAATATCTAGAAAAATTGTTGATTGTTCTCAAACCAAAGTCTACTTTATTTTTTGTTTTTGACATTGTTTAATTTAAACCCATTTTTGATTAAATTTAATAAAAATTGGTCTTTTATTTTTATTAAAATAAAAAGGAGGTTCTATATTTTCAATTAGAATATAATTAGAATTCCTTCACTAAAATGAATGTTATTGTAATCATTTTTTATGATTCAGAAAAGGTTCATGAAATAATCATTAAAATGAATATATGGAACCCTATATACGCGTCATTTAAATGAAGGATTTTCGGATTATAAATGAGTCATTAAAATGACTCATATCGGTGTTTAAGAGGTGAAAGAATTCAATTTGCATCATTTCTGAATTCTTTTTTTCTGATTCATTTATGATTGAGTTCAGAATTAAAATGTTTGCTGACACTATATGATAGAAAAATTTGACTCAACATTTTAAACAGTTTAAGAGTAACAAAACCGACTCTAGTTAAAGCAATCCTTTAGTTCAAAAGTAAATTATTTTACTGAACGACCATAAAGATTCAATGCACGGTATTAGAAGCAAAGACAAAAGACTCATTCGGATTATTGTAATGCGATGTGATATGATTTATTTTATGTATAATGAAAAACTTATAAAAAAAATTAATTGATAAAATGATATATGATACTTAAAGTTATGCTTTTAGTTTTTTGATTTTATTCTTTCGTTTGCATATTGAAAAAAGCGCATAGCCACTTGGTCAAAATAATCTTCCGCTTGAGCATGGAAAACATCTATTAAAAAGATTAAATTTAGCAGTTTTTTAAATTTATTTGCTTAGTTTTTACTTCGCAGGGCAGCTACTGTTAATAAGGTCAAAATGATTTAAAATATTTGTTGGCACTTCTGTACTGGGTGATTTGCACTTATTTTATTTTTTTTTTATTTATGTACCTTATTTATTATTTTATTTTTTGTCGTTTGTTTGTTTTTTTTTTTTAATATATTTTTTAAAGTAGGTACCTATTTAGTATTCAAACACAGGTCGGTATATATTATTTGTATTGTTTTAAAATAATTTGTTCACTTTTTCTTTTACTTATTATTAGCTATAGGAACTACATACATATGTCCGATATATCCAAAAACTTCTCGGAAATGATAATCGACGATCCAAACGAAACTTTTGTCGCGACATGACCCGTTATCATTATTCTTTTGTAAGAAAAATAAATAAAGAAACGAACAAAAAATCCTCAAAAGGATCCACAGGCTATAAAACAAATAATGAAAACTGAAATGTTCAAACAAGTCAAGGCCAACTTTGCACTCAGATTTATGAAAGAAAATGAATGAAAACTGAGTGTGTTTTTTTTTCTTTTTTGGACAGAAAGAGAAGAATTTGTAGAATTTGTAGGTTTTTTGTGTACATTCATAATTCATTCACAAAACTGAAGGTTTAATGAATATTATTCTTCTTTTTTGGTGAATGGAATCTGAACCTTCACATAAATGTTTAGGTACTGGGGACACAGTTTCTATGTGTGTCTAAGTTATGCCCGGAGAATTCTCTGGGTTTAGCTTAGACCGCAGGCCATTAGATTTTGCATTTAACATGTTGATTGTAGCCCCGACATCGTTTTATTTGTCCAATTCCCCAGAGTTTGCAAAAAACACGCCTACTATTTGTTTAAGAGTTATGATTGAATATGAATTTATCAATCAAATACGGATCACTGTGTGACGAGGACTCGGTTCAAAGACTGATGATGGGGTTTGTGGAGGAGTGTTGTGTACTCAGACAGGCTGGGCGTACTCAGACAGACTCTGTCTCCACAAAAACAAAAACTTATGGAGATGGAACAGCAGTTCAACTGTTCAACACACACCTCTGCTGGGTGCTGGCCGCTGGGTCATAGGGACATTCCAGGAAATTGTAATGCTGACGATCTCACCAAAAGCGGGACAACACCTTTTCTTTTCCAAGTTCATGTGGAGTTGGAAGTTACTAACAAAATAACATTCAAAACAAAAGTTACCAAATACTTTATTTCTTACAATTGCAATTTGTAATAAAAAATCGTCGTCTCGTCGCGTTTGTTTTTCAATTTTACAAACTTTGACGTGATGAGACGACTAGAAATGCTTTCTTGTGTATAATATATATCCTCGTATACCTTAATCTTAGTAGTAAACTATAACTTAACTAACATGTTTTAATTTAAAATTATTTTAATTTTCTTACAGTAATATTGCCACTTGTGCACTATCAGGGTGCATTGATCCAATTCGTTCACTGAATGGTTTACCTTTAAAAATGAATCTTGTATGCGGAACACGGTTGAGAACCTTAAAATTATTGGCTTTGCCACATTTTTGTGAAAAATTAGATGTAAATAGAGCCGTTACAGCCTTTGGTCGTTTATCTTGAAGATGTTTAGCAATTTTCTCCACACCAATATTCTGACTCAGCTCCCGACCTAATTCAATAGAATATTTGACAAGGGCATTGCCTACACCCTTCTTTCCAAATTCCGGCAGAACAACAAGAAACATCAACTCCAAGAGACAATCGATTTTGAATAGTTCAAATGGATCAATTTCTTCATCCATTTCAATCATGTATGACATAAGAGCCTTGGCATTTTCTGATTTACATCTTTTGTCACGGAACTCAACAAAGAATGGTACTTCTACTGTATTATCAACGAACTAAAAATATATATATATTATTAAACAACTAACTTGAAATTTTGTTTATTAGTGTTAGATACTTGAAGCTTGTTAAATGAGACGCCTGCAATTTTGTTTGTAGGAACATGTCTGGCGGCTAAGGACACATGATCTTGATTTACGATTTTGCATAACTCAGTCAGATCATTACGAGCTTGAGAGTTTTCTGGAAGATTTATTTCAGTACCAATTGAAATGCATTCGTAGGAATAGAAAGCTTCGAGAACCTGAAATTAAAAAGTGTTTTAAGTGTTTAAATAAATTAGCAATTGCAAATAATTTTGTGCAAGAAAATTGTTTTACTAAAAATAAAATAATTATGTTTTTTAAAATGAATTTCTTAATAAATAGTCTTAAGTAGGAATAGCTATTGTGTCGTATCGTTAGACAAGTTCTTTTAGGTAGTATACGTGTGCATAAGGGTGCGCCAAATAATAAAAAAAATATTTTATGTATTCTTATACTGCAAATTCGGATCTTAAGAAAAGCTAGTTCTACTGTTAAAAAAAAAATAAATTTTGCTATCTAAATAAATAAATAAATTAGGTGACTTGACAGTATGTGTAGAACCAGGGCCTAGTGAATTACAACTCACAACCATTCTTGTGTGCAAGTGTTATTGGCAGGAATGGAGGGGACTTTCTTAGTTATACCTAAAACAAGTACCATACTAAACCAATTGAACATGCCTAAAACAGGAACAGTTAATGCCAAAAACTAATCAAAGTGACATTTGGATTTATTATGATTCATTCTAAGGCTAGATTTATTCTTTAGTGCTAGTTGAAAGTTAAACCCAATTTATTGAGTGAACTCTGGTTTTATAGAATTGATGCTTTTGATGTTTCATCATCCTATATTCTGAAAAGCTGCTTCTTGACTTGTAAAAGTGTAAGCAAATTTATGTCCAAAATTAACTAACTTAGGTTTAACTCAAAAATTGATCCTAAAAAGATAAAAAGATGATTTTAACTTAAAATAAAATTTTAGAAAGATAGTACGATGCTAATCTCCTTTTATAGTAAGGAAATTCAGTATTAAACCTTCAAGTATCATACTAAAAAATGCTTTAGCATCGTACTTAATTGTCTCTTACGTTTTGAATTCCCTCTTATTAACAAAATGTCTTACTCGGACTCTTCTGAGGTGTTATTGTTGATTTTGATGACTTTTCCTCAAATTGGTACTTTGAAATTATGTGTGTGGACGATTTAATTGTCGAGATAGCATTTCACTTGGTCAAATCTAACACAATTGGACTCGATGAAATATCGTCAAAATTTGTAAAATTAATCCTTCCGCTTCTTCTCCCTTATTTAGTACATATTTCCAATTATGTATTATTATTCTATGTATAGCTTTCAAGTTCCTGAAAATGGAAAATTTTTAAAGTTGTTCCAATCCCAAAAAAATCAAAACCAACAACAACATGTCCTTCAGATTTTATACAAATCAGTCTTTTATAATTTCCATTTCTATCAAAATCAAAAACACTAGAAAAGATATACTGGTTCAACTGGTAGGTACAAGAAAGTTTAGATAGATACAATAAACTATCAAAATGGCAATCAGTGTTTCGGAAGAAGTATAGTTGTGAATCAGCAGCAGTTGTACGGGCAAACTTTTTTTTTAACCGTTCTGCTTGAACCTTAATCCCGAATGCTTTAAACCATTAAATGCGATATCTGAATGTGATTAACGCGTTCTCAGAAGAATTCTGAGTCTTTTTAAAGAGAATTCTAGCAGAACAAATTGAGCGACGGCGGCGGAGCGAAAAAGAAGTCTAAGTGAAGTCTAAGTGTAAGCTTTAATTCCCAGCCTTACATATTATTTATTATGTCTGTAACTCTTTCATTTAAGTACAATTTTACAATTAAATATGGCCGATGATTTTTATGGCGGCAATTAAGATAAGTTTTTAAATACAGATTTTAAATTTTAAGATTTTTGTAAATTTTTTTTAATATACTGTAAATTTTAAAAAAATTTTAGATTTTCAGTTTTAAATTAAATTTTGGATTTTAAGTTTTAAATTTTATTTAGAATTTTTTAGAGTGCTTCAACAGCAGTGAAAGTAACTTCTGATTTAAGAAGAGCTATTGTTCATTTGTTGATTGTCTTTATAAATTATTTCCCTGATTTTATTGTCAATTGTATAATAAACATATTTACGCAGGTGTTAAAACTATATTAGTTATTAATTAATAGTACAATGAGCATTTGAGAATTTATAGTGGATTAACGTATAGTCTTAGAATGTCCTCAAGCATTTTGAGTTCGAACAGGAAGAAGCACCTGGTGAAATTATAGCTGGTGCCATTTTTCACTTGGGGTATACATCTATGTATGTGGATATTATATAGCAAGTTATGGATCCGTAAAAAATCAAACTCGAGATTTTGATCAAAGTTGACATTACGATGATAGCGAAGTCGAAAAATTGGGTCTCGCAGTTCTGTCTGTCCTTTCAGTTGCAGTCTAAACGGTTGAGTCGGTTTTTTTTTAAACTTGGTGCCTAGCGGTTTTTTGACATTTCCTCCACACGTTTTGTTCAATTGTTTTTAAGAACAAAAATAACGATACCTGCCGTACAATTTTTTTTAGCAAACGTGCCCACAAGGCCACAATTTTTTTTTAAAAGGTGTTATAAATGGTGTCTCCCATAGAAAAACGTTAAAATGTTTTTAAAGTATCTATTGTGTAGCAACATTTTCAAATTTTTTTTTTCGGATTTTTAAAAAAAGTTTAATTTTTTTTTTTAGAGAATTTAATAATTCGAAAATGGCTTTAACGTTTTTTTTAACGTACCGAGCAGAATTTTAAATACAAATTTGTATGACTAAAAATAACGCCTGCCATAAGTGATTAGAACTCGGTAAGGAAAGTCTTATTTTCTTAAAAACGACTCTTACATTTTTTTTTTGAAAATTCTATGCATATTTTGAAAATGAGTAGACGATTTTTTTAAATTAATTTTTTAACTCCGCATTAATAAAGTCTAAAAATGGCTCACCTTCCAATTTTTTGTTCTTAAAAACGTTTCAAAATTTTATACATATGTATATAAAAAATTTATAAAAATAACCGCTCCGATTTTTAATTTTTTTTTCTCATAAATTGAGATTTGTTTAAGAAGTCAGATGGTGTACATAGCGTTGGTATCAAAACAGTTTCAGAAGTTTAATCAATTTATTTATTTGATTTTTTAACAATTTCAGTCTAAAGTGTAAGTTTCATACATATGTTCAACATGGTGCTAATCTGTTCATATTTATGTAGGTACTCACATAATACTGCGACTGCCTTTAACTGAACTACATTTTTAGCAGGCGACAAAAAGTATAGGCTCCCAAAACTAACTTATTTCTTTTAAAATCAGATGAATAGATCTAGACTATTCAAACTTTAAAACCACAATGTGTACGCACATTAGAGCAGGTTCGTGCGCGTCTCAGTCGTGCATTTTATTTTTGCATTTGATTGCATTGTATATGTATACTCCTGTTAAAACTCTAAGATTGGACGCGTAAATTAAATATTGCCAAAGCATAGAAGTGTTTCGCGAAATAAAACATCATTGTTGAGAATGAGTTTGGATGATTAATATAATTCAGAATTCAGATCAGTTCTGAAACTCCATGATTTTATTCAAAATAATTGCCCTGAGTATGTAGGTATATGAATATCTTAGTTTCCTTTAATCACCTAGAGGCCTTAAGCTTGTATTACCAAAATTTAATCATACTAATAAAGTATTAAAGAACCATCTTGTCGGAGGAATTTCGGAAGTAACTACTACAAACACAATGTCGGACTGAATTGAAAATATATAATATGCATACATATTTTTTTTTTTTAAACAACTGAAGCAAATTGTCTCAATGATAACATAAGGATGTACGTATATTTATAATGAACTTAAAAAAAATTATGTAATACAAAAAACTTGTTAACTTATTCTATAATATGACTACTTATATAGCTTGCATCTTTAATGCAATTTCGTGCTATCCAATCATAATAAAACTATAATTTTAAACTTTGAAAGCTCGGACTCTTAGATCATGCTCATCTTTAAGCGCACGACACAATGCTTGAATTTTTATGAATAACCCTTAAAGAGCTTAATTAACCCTAATCAAATGATTATAATTGTAATAAATTGACCACACTATTTTTTCGAATGCAATACAATTGGTGCAATTATTTGCAATTATAGGTATCCATGCAAATAAAATCATTTACATTTAATGTCACTAAATATTACCGCCTTGAAGTCCAAGCACAATGTGAATACATACAGCACATACAATTTTGGTGGAATTTCATGAACTTTTGCAATGAATTTCATGGTTAATTATGTGTTCTTTTTTCACACAATCAGATCAGACGTTTGTTGAAGCGAGATTTAATCATAGCAAGCATCAATCTGCGACTAAAGACTTTCCAAAACATAATTTGTATTCACTATCTGAAGTTATCACTTAATACAATGTCTAACTACTAACTACTTATACAAAAGTAGATAAAAAAAAACATTTATCAAAAACGGATTTAAACAAAAAAAAAAAAAATAATAAAGTAAAGAAAATAAACATTGAAGACTAAAAAATCATAACACAAGTTTGAACTATTACAAACATTTATGAGCGTAGTTAATGTGTCTCCAATAAAGTTTTATTATTAAAATTGAAATCAAAGAGATTAACGATGAAATTTCAAAGTTTGCACATTCAAAATTAAGATTAAAGGTTCATGTAATCCAAACTAAGTACCTATACGAAGTACACTTTCCATGAATTCACTTATAATGCAATAATTGTATTCGAATAAACTCTCAGCTATTTACTTTCCGAAAATGAAATAATGCCCTCTCAAACCGGCACGTAAAATTCGGAGCGAATTTAATTTGCACATATTTTTTCCAAAAATCAACAATAACTTCCGAAATCCGAAAAACCAAATATCAAAAGAATCTAAGCCTAAGAATTATTTGCCTCTTTCATTAATAGAGAATTATAAACTTTACATACAAAAATTATAAAAAAAACAGTGCGAATCATCATCTGTTATTGTTTCGCTAAAATTAAGTAATTAAAATAACATTTTGAAATCAATCTTATCTCCGGCTGGTTGATAGTTGATAATCAATAAGAATTTAAACTACTCACTTGCAATGCCGCTTCCAGAACGTCATCTTCCAGTGTTATAATTTCAAATTCACCTTTAAAATACACACAATTAGAAGAAGGTTTTTAGATGTAAAAAATATATATAACTCGATTTACTAAACAAATAAAAAGTAGTCTACCGTTCAACAACGTTCCCCAAACTCTTGTTTTGGTTGTCATATTAAAATAAAAATGCTTCTTCAATATACTTAATAGTTTACAATACAAAACTTATCGCGGCGCGAGTGAAATGAACTTTGTTGGGTGATAGCCTTACGTTATCAAGCTACTATAAAAATTACGGCTGATACCTATTTATGTTACCAATTGCGAGTGCGACTACAATTTTCATTTTTTCACTAAAGCACAGTGAGTGTAAGCGTGTCTCTTTATTCATTCGAAATATTCAGAGTAGAAATTCGTATTGAAAGCTTTTTGCTATAACAAGTTCTGCGGCACGACAGTTTGGATTAGGTACCTACTAGTTAAATAACATAGATGCTGGCATACGCTTCTAAAACGCAACCCTTAATTAATGGTTACTCTACAAATAGAATTTACAGCATTGACGCGCTGTAATTTATATATTTTTTAAGGGAACAATGGGAAAATATGGCGAATGTCAAGTTAGAATCAGTGTTGTCACTCTACGTGTCGACTTTAATTGTCTACATTTATAGGTAGACAATTGCGTCGACAATGTCAACAATGTAAACAATGTCGACAATGTCAACAGTCATGTAAACAATGTAAGCAATTGCTGTCACATTTGTCAAATTGCAAATCAATAAAATTATTTCAGAACAACGCGTAGAGTGGACACAGAAAAAGCTTTTAAGTCAAAGTATTATTTAAAAACCAAAACTGAAATGTCGGGAAGGACGAAGAATAACGCGTTCATTGAGCTAGGCTTATAATTTTTGTAAAAGCCAACAACAAATATTCAGCTATTTGCACGGTGTGCAATAAAAAATCGTTAAATATTGCTGAAAACCGTCTTCGAAGGCATAAATTATATAAATTCTCATTATTTTTTTAGAATAAATTATAATCTGTTGTGTAAACAAATCATGCTACAATAGGAATGTTTGGCAGCTATACTCTGTTCAACAAAATTGTCTGTTCAATAAAAAAAATTATGAATTGTCTACATTGTCTACATTGTCGACGCTGCTATGTAGACAATTACCAATTGTCTACGTTGAATTGTCTACATGTAGACAATCGTGTAGTCTACATTTATAGTCTACATGGCACAACACTGGTTAGAATTACACTTTGTAAAATTTAAAAAACTAAGCACACGATTAATTGCAGCGTTTTTGTTGTAAAATTAGTTGTGCGAAACAAAAAATTTTAAGCTCTACTATATTTAAAAAAAATGGTGGGTATATGTAGTGCTTAATTGATATTAATTTAGCATTACATTTTTGAAAACTTAAAAAAATAAGAACGCAATTAATTAAAGCTTTTTTGTAGTAAATTAGTTGTGAAAAGTAAAAAATTGTAAAAAAAATTGTTTTCTTAGTTTGTTTTACAATTTTTTAAAAAAGGTGGTTTATTTGATATCAAGTTAGCATTACCCTATTTGAAGTTTAAAAAAAAATAAGTGGGTATGCAATTAATTGAAGCTTTTTTGTTGTAAATTAGTTATGGAAAAAGAATTTATATTTTTTTTTGACGAAGTTTTTTTTTTTTTAAAAAAGCTAGGTAGGTAATGTTAATTTGACATTGTGAGTTCTGGCATTAAAAAAGGAAATTAAAAAAACTAAGTGCGCAATTAATTGAAAAAATTGTATTAAATTTTTTTAAAAATTTTTCCATCCAAAAAATATTTGAAACAAAAATCTTATTATGCAGGTTTTTAGTTGTATTGAAGTAAATGTTAATAAGATTCAGAAAAGGTAAAAGCCTTTCCTATGACGCTACTAAAACAGCAGGACGTTGCGAAATATTTTTATTGATTTAAAAAAATCGTGTTGAAGTTGTTTTGGAAATTTAATTTTTACTTTTAAATTTGTTATAATTCTCGTAATGAATGTCTGAAACCAAAATTTCAACTTTTTTTAAAATATCTAATTGGTTTTTAAACGAACAGCTGTTTTGGCTGAGAAAGATCAATGAGAAATGAATCTAAAAAATTTTCCTTTCACAAATTATATAACCCGGCCCACCGGCCACCTTCCATAGTGTGATTATTCAGTTATAGGTACCATTTTGCTTACATTCCTCTGAGTCCTTACAAGGTCAACTCGCTGGCTACCTTAGCTGCTCGTAGGCGGTTCGACTCCCTTCCAGTTTTCATTTTTTTGTTTTTATTCATTTGATTTTTTTTCGCAGGTGTATTTTTTTTTTTTCTAAATTTCGTTTTTTTTTTCTTTACTTACCTAATAGTAAGTCCTAAAATGACAACCCTGAACAATTCTAAAAATCTATTTGTTATCTAGTTTAAGTACCTACTTCTGCATTATAGAAATATGTAGGTAGTTTCTTTTCCCACTGATTGCTAGCGGAACCGGTTCAACCCTCTAAATGTTTAAATGTAGCATACACCGAAACCTATTTAATGCCTGAACCTAAACCACTCTATTGAAAAAGATATTCACCTTTTTTTGTTGAAAAAGAAAATTTGAATTCGAAATACGCAACTGTCACTACCTCTATTACCTATGTACTTACAAACCTGCTCACTTTTTTGACAACAAATGAGGAAAACGGATAGGAAAAAAATAGAGATCTCATGCACAGACTCAAAGCCGCGCTAAAAGAAACTGTCTACCGTTTTTTATCCTTAATCCTAGTAGTGTAAAACGAAAACCAGAAAGAAATTTTTCGTTTATGAATTCGTTGTGTCGTTTTTGTATGGGATTTTTCGTTTCGCATCACCAGGCGTACTAGTGATAAATAACTACTTTTTTCCCATTCAAATCTTCTAACTCGTAAAGGTTATTTCTTATCACTTTTCTTACTCTCATTTTGAGAAACTTCGGTGAAAATTTGGCACAAAATTTCTTGGACGCATCCCTTAGCATAGAATTTCTTCGATAAACTTGCTCACCTACAGGAAACTTAGAGCCATTGGCGCAAAATTTTAAACGATTTAGTACGATGTTAAAGTCATTTAATCATATTAAAAATGGCTTAACATTGATGAAGGCGGAATTATTTTGTATGGGACAAGATTTTCCGCTCAATTATATGAAAATAAATTTGTTATAATTCTCGTAATAAATGTCTGGAACCAAAATTTCAACTTTTCTTAAAATATCTTATTGTTTTAGCAAAATACATTTTGGAATGAATAAAAAGTAATAATTAAATCAAATAATTTTAGTTTTTTATCAAAATTCCGTCTTCAATTTCCATTAATTTACCACACAAAAAAAATTAAATTTGGTTGTCAAACCAACGGCTGTTATGGCCGTTCACAAATCTCCGAAAAAAAATCTCTGCGCTCAGGTGCCATGTTTTGTTTAATAAAATTTGCACCAACACCACCTCCTACCTAGGCGGTTCGACTCCCTTCCAGTTTTCATTTTTTTTTTTTTTATTAATTTGATTTTTTTTCGCAGGTGGATTTTTTTTTTTTAATTTCGTTTTCGTTTTCGATTTTTTTTTTCTTTACTTTCTTATGTCTACTAGTACCTAATAGTTAGTCCTAAAATGACAACCCTGAACAATTCTAAAAATGTATTTGTTATCTAGTTTAAGTACTTTAGCATTATAGTAACATGTAGGTAGTTTCTTTTCCCACTGATTGCTAGCGGAACCGGTTCAACCCGCTAAATGTTTAAATGTAGCATACATCGAAACCTATTCACCACTATATTGAAAAAGATATTCACCTTTTTTTGTTGAAAAAGAAAATTTGAATTCAAAATACGCAACTGCAACTACCTCTATTAATTACAGTGTAAATGAAAATGGTAACATTTTTTTTTAATGGTATTATGATATTATAGTTGAATCAGCTGATTGGTTTATCACAAAACTTACGGAAGATGTTAGAAGGGGCGTTCATCAAAAGTGTTTCGGAAACTTTACGATTTGTAATTTTCAAGAATAAAACATTCGTAGTATAAAAATTTGTTTTTTAAATATTCTACACTACGCTAAATATGTAAATCTACCTGTCTCGTACCGTACCTCAAACACGATTCAACTCTGCATAGTTACGAGAAATTTCTCAATGTTAGATATTTGGGTTCTGTTATTTCACAGTAACGTAATTGACTCACAATGATTTTTTATTTGCTTGTTGGCTTTTTTCTTTGCACTACAATTTGTACTACCTTACCATAATATTAATAAAAAAGTTTCAGTTTTTGGATCATTGAATAGATCAAAGAGTACGTATATTATTTAGAGAAACGTTTTAAGGGGTTTGTTCTCTTTCACCCTATAAACTGTTAGTAGTTTACTGATGTCAACTATTGCATGAGCATCTATTAGTTGTCCCGTGCATTTTAAATGTGACCCGAAACAACTGAGAGGAGGACATTCTCTCAGTGTAGAATGAAAGAGAAAAAGCTCTGAAGTCGGTACTCTAGATAATATAGGTATTTTATGATAAAATGCTGGATTGCATGTTCTTTTTGTATTAAAGTGTTAAAACTTGATCCCGATCAGACACCTGCCTTGGATTTTTATCAACTTCAATAATGAAGAAAAGTTTAAAAAAAATGGACATTTGTACCGTCGCGTGGCCGATTTCAAAATAAACCTTAATGTATTTGTTCTTTTTGACGATTTTGTTAATTGACTATGCTCAAATTTTAAAATTATTTCGCGCAATGGACGAATTTTGAGCACATAAAATCTCAAAAAACTCAAGTAATCGTTACCTGCCTAGGCCAAAGGTTCACTTACCTTGCTCCAGTTCCGAAGTACGTATGTATTTATCCATTCCATCATTAAATAAAAAAATATTAAATAACAAAAGAAAAACAATTTTATTTTTAAACAAAATTATTTTTTATTTTTTTTATTAATAATAATATGTTTAGTCCATTAAATTTTAATACAATTTCCTTTCGTATAAGATATTTATTTTAAAATTTTATTATTATGGTAAAAGTTTTTTATTTAATAATTTCAATTTTGTTTTTACTTAATGATTCAATTTTTTGTTATTCTTATCTTTTAAAAATTTGTATTTTACATTTTACATGTATAGTAATAATAATTATAATTAACTTTTGATTTAATATTAGTTTTTTGTTAAAAATAACAACATAATCCAGTTCAATGTTGCAAAAATAATATTAATGTAAATTTAAATAAATATTATATTACAATTACTGGATTTCTATATTATGGATATTCATTTTTATATTTAATTTACACAAATAACATTTCATGAATAAACAATTTAAAATTTTTCTTTTTATAACTAACAATTAATACAAATTTATGTTTATATTTTTCTTATGTTAAATATATTGGCAAATAAAATACAATAAATATTTATCCCGTTTACTTTTAATACAAAATATTAAAGTATTTTTTTCTTTTGAGTACAAAACATATAAAAATTATTATAATATTTACTTATAATTAATTAATAGGGAACATATGTTTTTTTTTTTTTTTAATTTGTATGTTATGAAAATTATTTTATATGGATATGAACAGAACATATATTATATACCTATATGTACATATATGCATAATATTAAATGAATACATATTACCTAAGCATACCTATTTCATTCTACTCAATGAATAAAAAAAAAGATTGATTTCAACATTGATAATAATTTTATCTCTATTTTAACTGACTGAAAACATATCATAGTTATTTTTCATTTTGTTTGCAAGTATTAAATAATTAAGGAAACTTGTATTTTTATTAGGTATGTTTATTTTCATATTTTGGAGATTTGGAAATTGATTTTTTACGAGTGAGAAGAATGTAATATACAGGAGAATTTTTGGGATTTGGTTTTGTAAAATTATGAAATCAGTACCTATTGAATTTTAATCTTAAAAAAAAAATAAATTCCTTATTATTATTAGCATATAAATCAACAGGAAAATATAAAAGGTAACGAAAATATAATTCTATTTCATGTGAATTTTCACTGACTTTTTTCTGGCCATGAGTGTTATTTTTCTACGACGTTTATTGCTCACGTTAGAATAATTATTTGAAAAAAAAGAAGAAATTTTAATTTTTCAATCGGCAACTTCAAGCTCAAATATCTCGACTTTCCCATGAACGATTTTAAAATTATTTCACCCATATAACAAGCTTAATGACACTTTTTATTTGATATAAAACTGGCCCGTATTGACTGTTGGCAGGAAAAAGGCCATCCCCTTTAACTGGACTTATTATTTCACTAAGATCAACTAAAAAGTTAGTTGCATTGAAAATCGAAGATAGGTCTATGTACTTAAATATTTAAATCTTACCATGTTTGGTTTGTTATTATGGTCCATTTTACTTAAATATTTAAGTCGTCTAAAAATTTTATTATTGGTAGGGCCCAACGATTCGTATGAAACAAGCGGCAAATATAAAAATTATAATGTTTTCAAAGCTTAAACTCAAGAACAAATTGTATAGGCGTTCTTAAATTTTTGTTGTCTTTATAATCCAATTTAATGTTTACCCCTTGCATTGCAACAGTATTTATTTGTTTATTTAATGTTATTTTAATATTTTTATTTGTAGTTATTTTTGTAGCTTAATTTATTTTTGTGTGGCTTATTTGTTGTCTTTAGTTGTGTTAGGCTTTTTATATATTTTACTGAAAACTTACACCATTCTTTAAATGCTGACTGTTCCAAGTTGATGTTTCCCAGTATCTGAAGGTGAAACCCGAAGAGAAGAAATGTAACGTTGCAAATACTTGCAGTAAGCAGTTCTGATAGCGTTTAAAAAAGCTAAAGTACACGTACCTACCCATACTTTAATTTAAATTCAACTCTTTGAGCCAGAAAAAAAAAAACGAATTCATTTGAAAAAAAGAAATAAATGTCACTTAAAATATCAATTTGTGAACAAATAATTTTGCTTTAATATTTTTGTCAATAAAACATTGAAAATAATTATCATTATTGTACAAGCAAAATTTCAATAAGTACATAAAGTTTAGTGTACATCATACAAAGAAAGAAAAAATTGTTTAAGCACTCAAACTTCTGCACTATCAAATGCCCTTGGGTGATATGAACAGGAATTCCTTTGCGAAGAGTTTATTTTGAAATGCAAATCATTAGAGTTTCTCATTGGCTGCTCACGATGAATGAAGGGTGAGAAATTCCTATGATGATTACTCGCTATACTATATGATGATTGTTCAGTTGTTTCAGGTAAAACATTATCACTACATTTATTTGACCCTAATTTTTTGTGTTGATTATAATATTGTTTTTTATTCTTTTCATCTGGCAAAAGTTCGCTAGACAATTTCGGTCGTTTTGGGAGGGAACCCAGTGCTTTATTTTTTATTAAATTTGTATGCAATCTTTGTGGTGGTGGCGGTGATGATAGCATTGAATCAGATATTTTTAGTTGTGAATAAATAGGTGGTTGAAAGGTGAATTTCTCACGAACTATCGCAGGTTTCAGAGGATTTTTTATAAATGACTGACTTATTGTTGTGCCACGGAGGAAGTCATTGGGGTATTTAATTTCTTCGTCGTTCTTGCCATCACAATCATCCTCATCGCCACCACCACTATAAAGGTCAAATTGTCTAGCATACTTATACAAAGCTATCTGTTGTAATTTTTTGCTCTTTGGAATGACATCGGATTGTTTTTTGGAATGGACGCATTTTGTGTTGGCGATTTTAATCCGATCAAAAATATTACTAAGGGTATTTGATCGACTTTTTAGTGGTTTTGGCGGAGGAACTGGTTTGTTCACCTGTTCCGGAGTGGATGTCAGTGTTGGTGGCTGAGGTGCTGGACCTTTACAAGAAGAGCGTTTTTGACTTAACGTAACATTTTCAGATTCTTCTTCTTCGCCATAGGCGGTAAAGATGCCCTCGAAAGCATCATTAACAATGCGTTCTTCATTATTTAAGTCTTTAAGGTCAAAATTTTGGTTGTTTGTGTTTGCATTCAGTCTTCTTTCTCTTGTCATTGTATTGAACTGTGTATTCCGATAATCATCGTCAAAATCATTATAACATGGAAGTAATTTTGGATTTTCTGATTGTGAGTTTTTATAAAGATTTGACGATGGAAAATTTTCCTTTTCTGGCTTTAAAGAAACATTATTATAACTACTTACTGATTCATGATTTAAATTTTTTGGAAAGGATGCGGACATGGGAATATTTCTGTTACTCTGATAGTTGCAATTTTCTAGGTCGAGTTTCTGACGATACTCATGTGACTTACGTTTTAATTTATTGTACTTACTTTTGCTGGAAATGCTAGTGTATGATTTTTTATTTGGTGTTGTTGTTAATGCTGGTGATATGAATTCCTGCTCCTGATGATTTTGACGACGTAACATTCCTAAAGTTTCAAAAGTATGAACAACAGAGTCAACATGAGTATTGATCTCTGGTATGGAAATTTCACCGGAAAATAAATCTCGTTGATGACGTTGACAGGTATCAAGTAATTCACCACCTAGACCACGTTTATTGATCACTGTCGATTGGTGATAGAATGTTGCAGCTGGTGATGATGCTCGAAAAATATTATTGTGTGTTGTGGAATTTCGATAAAGTTCTTCGCGCAGGATTAGATCATTTTCGAGTGTTGTTGTTGCTGTTTGTGTTGACTGCACATTTAATTTTTTACACACAAATAATTGAAGATATTATTTTTTTTTTTTAAATAAAAATTAATATAAGAAAACAACATGGTGATGAAAAGGTAACTATAAACGAAAAGTATTTTGGGAAATATTTACCTGCAATTTCTTAAAAAAAAAAATAAGAAAAAGAAGTAATTAAGAACTTGTTAACGAAAAAAAAATATAATACAGGGTAAACTAAATGTTTGTCAAAAAGGCTTCTTGAAAAAATTTAATTCCCACGACAACATTTAACCTGAAATTTTATTAAATACATACTTTATTTATGTTTAACTAAAAATTTATAATGTAGGTACACACAATTAACAGGGTAATAAACAAAAAATAAATATAATCAATAGGTAGGTGATAAATAAATAATCCAAAAAGTAAAAATTTACCGAAGATGTAGTATTTTACATATTTGTACCTACTTTATTCGTCATAGTACAGAACTCTAAAATGAATTAAAATATGGCTATAAAGCTTGGGAGAATAACTCATACCTTCAAATATTTTTGAAAAAGGTGATAATATTGTTAATAAAATATTGATGCAATTTTTAAAATCGCTCATAAAAAATGTTATTGATTGAAAATAAAGAAAGAGTGATCTCGTTTTAAATAACGGGTGATTTTTTAGCTGGTTTGGTTTTGGCAACACTGGTTTTGACAGCTGACGTGTGTTTAGTACCTTGTGTCACTGTCAAACAGCTTCAGTTTGGTTTGCAAATTAACCATGGATCGTCTTACAAATGAACAACGCTTGCAAATTATTGAATTTTACTATCAAAATTCGGGCTCGGTTCGAAATGTTCATCGCGCGCTGCTTCCATTTTATGGTCGGCATTCTCGACCTTCTGAGCAGTCTATTTGGAAGATTGTGACCAAATTTCGCACCAAATTTACTTTGTTGGACATTAAACCACCAACACGTTTACGTACTGTGCGTAGTGAAGAAAATATTGCGGCCGTATCAGCTAGTGTGACAGAAGACCGCGAAATGTCGATTCGGCGCCGTTCCCAGCAGTTAGGCCTTTGTTACAGCACTACGTGGAAAATTTTGCGGAAGGATTTGGGCGTAAAGCCTTTTAAGATACAGCTGGTGCAAGAACTAAAGCCAGCCGACCTACCACAACGCCGAATTTTTGGTGAATGGGCTCTTGGAAAGCTGGCCGAGGATCCGCTTTTTTATCGAAAAATTGTGTTCAAAAATTGTGTTGAAAGAGTATGCCAAAATTGGACTCAGCGGATGGGCTACCTGAGACGCAGCCGCGGTCAACATTTGCATGAAATTATCTTTAAACATTAAATTGCAAGGTTCAAACTATCGATTCAAATAAATATTTCATTCATTTTTTCGAATTTTTTGTGTTTTTTTTTTTTTAAAGTTCTAAACCTCTTAAAAAATCACCCATTATAATCATTTAAAAAAAATCATGTCCTATTTATCTATATAGTGTATTTCTAATAATTGTTCCATATGCTAGGTATAACAATAGGTATACCTACAGCACAAAATTATATTAAAAAATTGAATTTTGGAACTTTTATTTCGAAGAGTTAATTTTTAAAACTTTGAAATTTTATAAGTCGCTTAACCTACGAACAAATGCACTATGCAGATTTCGGTATATACCTTCACTTTTTTTAAACTTCTGTTAAACAAAAACAGAAAAAAAAAACTATCAAAAAAGTGACGGCACTATCTACATTAAAATCCAATAGCATTTCTTGGAGCCAAAAATGTATTCCTTAATTTTCTTTTCAAACAAAGCTTTGAATAATTTATTTGCAAACTCAAAATTTTGAAAACAAAATATTATTAGTAATTGAAAAACTGTATTTTGAAAACTATTGTGTCTATAGAGACAGTTTTGGGCTGAAGCACTCACAGTGGAAGTGAAAGGAGCCCTATGGCCTCCTATAGTCCATTTTTTTCATAGAGCGATCCAGCCATAATTTTCTCGAGATCCGACATATCTGTCAATTTCTGATTATCTGTGGTTTGCGGTTTCGAGAAAAATCTGGTGGGTTCTACTTTTTTCTTGCACCAGTGGCATAAATATAGAGGATTCGGAATCGGTTCGGCTCCGATCAAGGGATGATCTGCTTTTGGCAAATTCACTGCAAGCACTTCTGCTTGAAAGTATTTAAGAAGATGTAATGTAATATAATGTCAAGAATATTATTTATACCTACAAAATTAAAAGAATTTGTCAACATATGGTTATTTCTTAGATAAATAATAGATAGATACAAAATAGTTATCATCCATAAAAGCTAGTTTTGTTTATGTACATATATTAAATTAAATTCCATGCGATTTATTCCCTCCTTACACAAATAACCGCCACCAAATTAATGGAATAGAAATTAATAAAAAAGATTAATAACCTTCTTTAAACAACGAAATAATAATTGGAAGCGAATTAATGTTCTCACTACCTTTATTTTCAAACAAAACATATCTTAATTATTTGAAATGATCTCATATACCAAAATATTGAAAAGAATGTATAAAAAAAAAAAGATAATTCATTTTATTAATAATAATTTATTAATTTTTTTTTACAAATTTTTGATATGATTTTTATATTCATTTTTTTTCCTTGAATGTGTCGCAAATATTATTTCAAAAAATAATTCTCTAATTTCAAAATATTTAAAAAAATGTTTAAAAAAAATAACTTCGTTATTCGTTTCTATTTTTTAACATTTTTTGCTTAAGGAAGTCAGAATTAAATAAATTTTACTAGAAATTTTGCCTGTTCTATGAGGCAACAATTTATAAATAACACATTTTTTTAATAATGGTGGTCTGTTATATGATAAACAGGTATTTATTTTATCGTAATCGTTTCAATGTAATACTTGCTATAAAAGACATTATATCTTTTTTATTTAAAATGTTATTAAAATAAATTACTTCGGTTGTTAATATTTTTCTCTTCGAATAAAAATTCTATAATCATGTATGTTGACAAATTTACATACTTATTTTAAATCACCATCAGTAAATAATATGATTAAGGAAGCCATTGATTATAAAAATGCTACACAATACTGGAGAAGTCGAGAAGATTTGAGATTTCACTTTGTTTTATACATTATTATAATAATTAATTATGGTATTATGATTATATTATTCATTTCTATTAGTGGAACTATTGGTACAAAAAACTCTGATTGAAAACAATATTTTTGCGAATACTTTAATTACACTAAATATTTAAAATATTAAACAACAGGGAGTTTTCATATTGTACGTTAACGATATAGTACACCTAAAGAAAAAAAGAACTAATAATATGGGCAAATATGAGCTCTGAATGACCTGACATCGGATGGGCCGCTTTCATACTTGTTTCTTTGGTATGACAGGCGGATCGTTAATTTCGGTTCAGCTAGTGATCAGTAGATTTATTTTATGATTGCATATAAAAGTAATACATTTAAATATTATTTGTTAAGTAACAAGAAAATTATGCACTAAAGAAAATATTTTGAAAGACTCTTAGGCAGGTATGGTACTTTAAAAAAAAAAAATTGAAAAAATGATTAACACCAATTTTTTTTCAGTATTTTACGAAATTTACTATATTTCTGATCCTTTTAATATGTATTATTATTCAATGATGCTTTTATTCTAATAGTTTGCCATTTATGTAATTAAAAATAATTATGAAACCATCCTTTTTTCTCAGACACTTACAAGACATTACAAGATTTTACTTTCTGGTCAATAAATAAATAAATGTTGGGTTAAACAGCTTGATGATGAGGTACATATTATCATGATACTACTTAACAATTATGTAACTAACTTTAAAACTCTTTAGTAGAATTTGTTTATGTTTGTTTAAATCATTTTTAATACCATTTTAACATTTTTAATTGTCAAAGTGACATTTGGTGTTAGTATGATACTATAAATTTAAAATACGCATTAAGTCATTTTAGCTTTAGTAAAATGTTTAAAAGATAGTACGATAAGTATAACCAGAACCTTGAGTACAATAACCATATAAAAAATGTAATAATATAGTAGCTATGGACTATTTTAATTTTGGTTTCGTTTGGTCCAATGTTTTTTTTATACCTAATAAAAAATTTAAATGCAAAAATGTGATGGCATGATTTTTTATCAAATAATGGGAATTTGTATGGTATGATGCTATTTTTGAGGCATTCAAATATATGGAAAAAGATTGCGATTTTTGGATGCGTATTGAGTTATTTAATTTTCCTTATTATTTATTTTGTTAAATTTTACTTTTAATAAGGAAAGTTTTCTAACTCCAAAATGCATTTGAATCACCCCAATCTAAAGTGACGATTTTGTTGAACAATATGAAACTCAATATTCTGTTTTTTTTTTCGTTCTATTTAGACAAATTTTGAAAAATAAATAAGTTTTCAGGGAAATTCACTTTTTGCATTTATACGGAACAGTGGCTTATATACTGACTTGTGTTGGTTTGTTAGTCGGCAGTTACTTTATTATTTAATTTTTTAATTACATTACGGAATTTTTATGTTGGAATTTAAAAATTATTTATTTATTTCCAAAATTATTTGAATTACTTAGGAATTACATCTAAATCTGAAATGTGAGGCCATAATTAATACAATATTGCACTGATAATTCAATACTGTTGTTATTCAAAATGTTCAAATTTAAGATAAGGTCAAATTCTATTCCCTACGTGCCAATAAAAACGTCATTCGAATAATGCAAGAGACAAATAAGAAATAAACCGCATCCGAATTGCAACGTTATTGTTAAAACAGGTTTGTTAAAGTTAAACTATTAATTCGAGTTAATACATTATGGTATATTTAAACTCTTATAAATTAAATTGGTGCAGTTCTAGTTGCTATACACAATAGCCGGTTTCTTGTTGTAATTTGTTAATATTTTGACAAATATAAACTTTGTTTATCACAGCATTTAAAATTACGCATTAAATTCATTGTGAGCAACTTAATTGCTTAACTGTCTGAACACAATAGAATGATGCAACTGGATCTGGAACTGGAGCTACAATTGCAACAGCTGTGAAAAAGTTTCATACGTGCTATTTTTTACGTGACCACAATGCAGTTGTTTATCTTTTTGTATATTAAAAAAAAAAAAAACGACCACGACTTTCCTTTCACTTTTTTTATTTTTTATATTTTGCTTTTAATTAATAATATTTTTTCGCGAAACAAATACCTAAGCACAAACAGCTCTTTTTTTCTTCATAAAAATTGAAACGTCAAAAGTGCTGCAAGTGAAAAGTTAAAAGTCGTTGAACTTTTGCAGCACCGACTGCAGTTGCGTTTTCTTGTGTTCGTAACATAGAATTTGGGTGTATTGAATATTTTGACAGCTATTCCAGCTGCAGCTCCGTATCTATTTCAGGCAGTAAACACTGTTGAAAAAATCAGTAGGTAGAAAACGTGCATAGCTTAATGATATCAATTGAAATTTATTCAGTTGAAAAATTATATTTTGGAATGAAAATTGTTTATAAAACGCTAGAAACTAAATATAATTCTGTTCTCCATAACTAAATATAAGAACTGTCAGAATTCTCACATGACCCTAAAGGCAAAAGAATTTAAAAGTTCTGCTTAATTGCTTTCATCGGATATTTTAAAGCTCATTAAAACACGAATTGTTATAAACGAAACTAGCAGAGATACCATCAGGAAAAATCTCCAAAATATGGTTTCATATTTCAACAAAATTGCCTCATGTCAAATTTCTAATCTTATAAATAATGATTGGAATACAAATAACAAGGACAAAAATGTAAAAGTTTATTAGTAAATAATAACGACATTAAAAAATATTGGCTGTTTGCGCATTTTATTAGCATTATACATACTAGTTAACAATTTTCTATCTTTAAAAGTGTCCTTAGTTTCAAATATTTTTAACTAGTATCAAACTAAACCAATTTTCTTAAAAAAAAAACTCCAGCTGACTATTCCTAAAACATTGACAAATCATGCAAATAAGTAAGCAAACATACCATTTTCTCTTTTGTAATACCTATTGTCAAAGTGACATATTTGGATTTAGTATCGTACTACAAACATAAAATAGGCATTAGGTGATTTGGACTTTAATAAAATGTTAAAAAGATGCTCAATTGCTTAAAAATTGGAAAATTCTGTTTAGTATCATACTAAAAATGCTTTTACCTCTTTCTAGATCGTCTAAAATATTGCACTATTGTTTTTTATTAAAAATGTTTAAAAAACTAGCGGTCTGAATAAAGTTAAAAATATATTATGTACATATATACCTTAAAAATCTACCCAAATCAGGTATTTGTTATCCAACCTTCAAAAACAACACATGCCACATTTATAGACCAAATAGCCTTTTGAGCATTGTTAGTATCTAAAATTGTAGAAAAAGTCTTGAAAGATAAAATACCTTAAATAAATTTTGCCTGAAAATAAAATTCTCAGTCTGCTTTCAGGTAATCCCACAATACCTCTCATCAAGTTAATAGAATTTGCAACTATGAGAAAGGCAATCGTTAGCTCTATGTCTTGACCATATTTCGCCAGGCAACTCTTGCGTAAAATGTTAGTTTAGACACTATCTAAAAAACTGGATACCACTTATCCGGCAACTCGAGGAGGGTAGGTCGTCCTATGGTGGGATATTCTGCTATAAGAATCTCGTTAGAAATTAAAATTATTCTAGGCCCAAAAATTTATGCCGGTTAAGTAAGTTGTTACAGCATTTTTAGTATGATGCTAGGTTAAAAAAAGGTTTTTCCAAATTTTAAACTACTATCTTTTAAACATTTTATTAAAGTTAAAATAACCAAACGACTATTTTAAACTTTTTGGTATCATATACTAACCTAAAAGGTCAATTTACCAAATTAAAATGTGAATTTGGTCATGTAGCCAAAACTTTAAATTTATTATGTGTCGTTGAAATTTCATATTGTTTTTTGAATGTTTTCGGCATTATGTGCGTTCCTTTTTTGCTTTAAAACTGTGTGATTTTTGGTCCAAAACTACACATTTTATTTTTTGCATTTGAACTTTGACAGATCTTTGTATAGTTTTGGACAGAAAATCACAGAGTTTCAAAGTAAAGGAACGCATCTATTAATTGCAAAAAAACATATTTTTTTAAGTTTATACCTGGATAAGCTTATATTTATTTATATTATTATATTATATTTTCATGAAATCAAATAATGACACTCTGATACTCTGTATACTGGCTAATCTGGTATAGAAGAATAAGGCAATTCATTCAGTTAACATAGATCATAAAAATAATAGCTTTTGAAATTTAAAAAAATGCTCAAGGTAAATAAGCTTCTATTCTAAGCACTCTGCTTGGCATTATCTCCCTCACAAAATGCAGCGAAAACATAATTCCTTTTTTTCATTCGAAATCATAGCAGACTTAGCATTTAGTAGAATCAAAGGTAGATTTAGGAATTCAATTTGGAGGAGGTCAAGTTTTCCATAAAAACTTTTTTTATTTGATATCATGATGGAATTTAACAGATACAAATCAAATAAATTAAATGCGATTTTTAATGATAAAATTGATTCCATGAAAATATTTAGGATCTTTAAGATTTAAACTCTAGTTTGACATTTCTTTTAAATGAAACTCAAAAACGCCACAAGACTAAACCTAGACCAAAACAACAATACAATTTTTCAATTTTAACTAGATCGATAAATATCGTGGCAAGTCCTAATTTCAAATATTTTGTACCTATACATGAAGTAGTTAATCAAAATTTGGGAAAACCGAAATTATTGTATGGCAGCAACCCGTTCCAGATATGCTTCCACAAAAATTTGAAATACACTTCTCTAGGAAATTATGTGCATACAAATGTACCAAATTTTAAGATCTAACCAGTGTACATCACAAAATCTTAAAGCCATCCGATTGAAAATATTTTCGTGTGGCATGATAAAAAGAACTCTAGACAGTTGAATTTTAACAACCCTTTTACTAAATAAAAACTGTATGGACTGTTCAGTTACATCCCAAACAATCGTTAAAATTTAAGCAGAAAAACACTGAAATTCAATTTTGAATTTGTGTTATTTAACGATTTTTTTAAAACCACCTCCTTGTCTTGTTATTTTGTCAAAATCAGTTTGCACCTTTTGCTCGCCCCATACGTTTTTTTTTTTGTAAAACTTAGTGACATCAGTTTATTTCTAGTTTCACCAGTATTTTTTAGAATTTTTTAACGATTTAGAAAGTTTTAGTTTTAGTTTTAGATTTCTACAAATTCAAAGAAATTGGTGAAAATTTGATTACACAAATTCAATTTTTAAAATAATGTTTCTTTCAAAATTATTTGTTTTTCCTTTATTGTAAAAACATTTATATCCCGGCTCAGGGTGTACGCGCAATAACTACCAGGTGCCTTGAATCCATGAGCATTAAGAACATTGCAAAAATGTGTGAAAAAGAAATTAATATTGTAAAAGCTTTATTTGAAAGTTCATTGAGAGAGTCCATCTCAAATAATTAGTGGAAAATAAAATTTAATTTTTTAATGGAACTGCTAATTGTTTCTAAACAAATTTATAATGTTTTATTTTAATATGTGTTAAAACTTTGCAAGATACTGTGAAAGATCTTTTTATATTTATCTAAACAGGGCTGCCTTGATTCTACTCTTTTTGAAAATATCCAAAACTTTTTAAAAATGTTTTAATGTTATTGTGACAGTATCTAAACATAATTCAAAAATTAAGAATTTTTTTTCGAGTAATTGTGTTAAAACAATATTTTGATCATATAATAATGAATTTATGATCCATAAAAGCAAGAATCTTCCCTTTATTTATTTTATTTATTTATTAAATTTGTGTAAACACAAAAAAAATACAAATCCCTACTAACTCGAATGTTTCAAAAATCCTGGTTATTCTAACTAATCCTGGGGGGTCATTCCGTAACTCGATTATCGTCAGACGATATCGTTTGAGCGATAGTGTTGCCTTTATTGGCTTAACGTAAGTCGATAATCATCGAAACGCTATCGTAAAAACGATAGAGTTTCGACGATAGCTAAATTGGTATCGTCTTGCATTAATTTTGTACTCTGTAGGTGACTGTACTTGAATGATGGAGTTGCCACTGTAATTTATCATCATGTGTTATTATTGTTGCATTTACAAATTAAATTTAAAATGTTTCGGCGAATCAATTTTCTTATTGTAGAAAATGAAAATGAAAAAAATATAACTTATGCGCATGCGGCGACAATTGAGAGATAAATCAAATCCCTTATCCCTTCCGCTTATATCCCCTACCCTGGCCAAATCAGGATGTTCATTCATAAAAGAAGTTAAAATCGCAATTTGAGTTTATTAAGACGTATTTACATTTACATATATTAATTTGTAAAAAATTTAAAAACAACTTGGATCTCAAAATGATTTCCCTATAGTTTCAATCGGCACCAATTTTTCATCACTTTTTGGCAAAACTTGCAATGCCGGCATCGATAAAAACTTTAAAAATCAAAAAAACACAAAACAACAAACACTAAATTACATTTTAATGGCAATTATGACAGCCAATTTGACTTTTAAAATTCACCAAACGCTCTCAAACTGCGAACGATAAACGAGACGATAGTGGTCGAGTTACGTGAAGCAAATCATGGACGATCTCGTCGACGATTATCGTTTTGACGATTATCGTTTAGAAAATTACGGAATGACCCCCCTGATATCAGGAAAAAAATTTAATTATAGGGAGTCGACTGCATTTCCAACCAATCTGATGTGCTTGTGAACGAAGGAAGTTTCAGCGAAGTTTTAAGGGTTCGAGTATCTGCTGGAAATAAGAAACTATAGAGCAAAAATTGCCGTTACCCTCCTCTATTGCTACATAATGTACATATATGTATAAGCAAGACAACACAAAACACACTTATTTTATGTTCTGGGAAAGAGATTTTTGATAATATTCCAGTTTCTTTCAGTTGAGCCTTACGATACGTTCATGATATTAATATTTTTGAGGTGGATGCGTTTGAGAAACTAGCTTTTTCTAAAACTAGCGAAGCGTACGGGTCCGATGAAGAAGATTGGAGAGAAACCAGAAAGCTACTTACTGCCGAAGACAATTTGGATGGAACACCTAAGGAGTTGTTTTTTACTGGCAAGGCCATTAGCCAAACTATTTTATCTGAATTATATGTACAACAGTATTTCATCTAAAGTTTACAAATTCTTGAGGAAACAGTAGGTACCTAGCGATACTAGCACCGTTATGGATTTTAAGGTTTCAGAAATATCTATTAAAAAATATTAGAAGTGAATTTTTTGTTCTTTTTATGCTCCACAAAAACGATATATTCCCCTCTAATCCTCTAACGTAATTCTTTCCAAATTTTGAAAAGAACTGCACCTGAAACAAAGTTTGCTTGAATTGTTTTAAACATCAATTTGAATGCCTTGTATAATGTCCAATTTCGAAACAAAATGAGTTTTGCCAAAATTTTTCTTTTTTTCAAAATGTCGTTTATAAATGGTGTTAGTATCTCAGTTCAAATGCCATCATCGTATATTTTTTTATACTCTCGTAAGCTTATCAAAAACGAAGACATTTTACCATTTAGAAATCCTTTCGACCAAAGGTCTTCGAATAATATACATTTCTTAAATAGGAAGACGGTTTAATAATGTATACGATACTTTTATTCTTGAAGGAATAATTTCAACTAATATAAATGTAATTGCTTTCTAACAAACCTTTCAAACTGAAAACAAGTCAAATTTGATTTAATTATATATAATATTAGGTACATTTGTTCAGCCTCAAAAATCGCTCAAGCAAATTAGAATGGGATTATTTCGGTACACAGCTTTTAATAGCCAATAATAGCCAATAAAAACTTAATCGCTAGAATGATGTGATCGATCATCTTTTTATTGGCTTGTACATGTTATAATGTTATGGTTTTAACAGTGTCGTCCGAGAATAAAAAAAAAATAAAAGAGCTATGGAAAATAAGTAGAACAAAAAAGAGCGCAGTAACTTAAGTAAATACATTCAGTCACAAAAGTATGTATACACTAGACACATTAAAACACTACTTTAAGGTGTAATTTTATTTTTGTGAAACTTTAAATTTGTTTTTACATTAAGGGTATTCATACAACGAGATAAGTTTACCAATTGTGTAAAAAGATAAATTTACGCAAAAGTCATTTTTATCAATTTGTCCTTTTTATTTATTTGGATAAATGCAGCGTAATTGAATCAGCTGTTCGTTAAACGTCAAATATTCTAAAAGTCACAATGAAGTTTGTATAAGTTTATCCAAATAAATTTGTATAAGTTTCCGCAACAAAATCCTTAGATAATTTTATCCAATTTGCGTAAACCATTTCCCATACAAAATTTGACAGTTCATTTACCAAAAGAAAAACTTATCTAGTGTTTTACGACGTTGCATGAATCCCCCTAGTATGTCACAAAAGTAAATTTACACCATAAACTGGTGTTCTAATGATTCTATAGTGTATACTTACATGATTGTTATTAATTATTATATACACTTGCATATAAAATACAAAAAACAAAAAACCATGACATTTTTGTAAGAAGTTTTACATCAAAAATCTTTATTGACTTACTCGCGAGTATAAGAAGCCACCGAAATCATAACTTTAAGAGGTTCATATTGCAATAAAAACAATGATAAATACTTAGAAAATTAGTCACAAAATTTAGTACAAAATACACAAATTTTTTGACTTTTCCATTTAGTACCTATATTTCGGCTTACCTACCACAAAGAGCCTTCCGGTTTTAACATTTTAAAAAGCAATCACAAAATATCCACATGGAAATCACTAAGTTTTTTTAATTAAGAAAAATTACTATTAATTTATTATTATTATTATTTATTAACATGTAATTTAAATTACAGGGTAATATAATTTGTATAAAGCCTAGCTGCTCTAATATGACTTTTAAATTGTTTTAACTAAACAATAAAAGGTAAAGAAGTTACTATTATAGAAATACTTTTATCATTAACACTCCATATTTAATAAACATTATGAATTCTCTTTATACCTCAAAAATTTCAGTCAGTAGAGAAGTTTTACTCCACAAAAGGTTGAGTACTTCTAGATTTTTGTTAAGTATGGTTGCTATAGATGAAAAAAAAATTATACAACTACGAACCCTTAACTACGAACTTTGCAATCCTGAAAAAAACCATCGAAAATTTTACCATAATTTACAATTCGAATCACATGATTAAGGAGAGGCATTTTTTTATTTTACAATATTTTTCAAATCATTCTTTAATTTTTGAAAACCCAAGTAGTCCAAGAAAGTAAATATTTCAAATAGAAAAAAATTAAAGGCAAGCTGATATTTTGCAGGGTGGTTCTGGTGATATTAAAGAACTTAAATCTTAGTTTTCGTATTCGAGACTCTTGAAGAAAAAAAGTTAGGCGGCCACGCCAACTTTTACTTCCATTTTTCTAATATCCTTGTTTCACGGAAACGGTTTGATTGATTTGGATGAAATTTTCAAGATTTGTTTTTCGTGCTAATATAAACAAATTTTGAAAGTTTCATTCAAATCGGTGGAACCGTTTCTTAGAAACAAAGATATAAGAAAAGTGGGCGTGGTGGTGGTCGGATTTTACAAAAAGAGTTTTTTTTTTTTTATTTTTTTCTTGCTAATATAAACAAATGTTGAAAATTTCTTCCAAATCATTCAAGCCGTTTCTGAGAAACAAGGGTATAAGCAAAATAAAGGTAAAAGTGGGCGTAGCCGCCTAACTTTTTTTCTGCAAGAGTCTCAAATACGAAAACTAAGATTTAAGTTCTTGACTATCACCAGAACCACCCTGCAAAATTTCAGCCTGCCTCTAGTTTTTTCTAAATATTTGCTCCGTACGAAAATCTCTAGATTTCCTGCAGTAAAAGTTTTTACAAGGTGATCGTTATATCCTTCTTTCATTGCGTTTACGGTTTTGTTTTCTATAGGCTGTCAAATTACATTTTTTAACCCCAGAAAGAAGTGATGGGCAAGAGACCGGTTTTTGCCTTGTTTTCAGGATTTTTTTCCATCTACCAACAATACTTAGCAACATATAAAACATTTAGAACTACCTGGCGATGTTTTTCAGGGTAATCCCCCTTGTTTGTGTTAAACAATTTATTTACTCGACTAAATTGCCATTTATGAAAGTATTGAACAATTTAATTTGGAACTATTACATAAAGATATGCATTATGCATGCGTCTCCATAATTGTATACATTATTGTGAAATATTTGGGTGTTATAAACAATCTTTGTTATATGTAATAATACAATTATTAATTATATATTAATGTTAATAATGTATATAAAAGTATAATTTCATGGAATTTTAATAGTTTTTTAAATCCCCTATTTAAATATCTCAAGTATGATAGTCGATTGTTTTTCGTAATAAATGTCCTTCTTAACCACATTCTGTCAACCATTTCATGAAATACTTTTTTAAAATAACTTATTTTTCTCGTTAAAAGATTTTTAATGTTCATACATACATTATTTTAAAATAAGCTATACTTAATTCAACCCGAAACAATTATGTAGACACCGCAAGAAAAATTGTACACATCATCTTATTAATCATATTCCCCATATATACTTCAATGCATTTGCCATTTTGCTACTTAATCAAATAAAAATTTATAGATATATTTTTACATTTACAATTGCCATTTCGTTCAATTCAAAAGCAGGATTAATTTAAAAATATATACCTACTATATTTTAAAATATATATTATACAAGCGCATGATCTTTTATTTGAAATAAAAAAAAATTGTTGATTTTGTTTTATCAATTCAATATAAATTGCCTAAAAATAATTTGTAGTTTATATTTCTTTTTACAGAATGAAATTATTTATACTAATATACATACAATATATGATTTAAAATGTTCGTTTTTATTGGAGGAATAAGTTAGGTTAAGGATAATTATGTATGTTTATAAAATGAAGGTAAACAAGGATATGTGGGTGAAAAATTGTGAATGTGTTCGGAAAAGGACATGCCTATTGTCTATAGGTAAATCATTTATTCGATCGACGATATAATAGTATGGTAGTGATAAAATACTCACATTTTCTTAAACTGTTTTTATGATAATTAAAACAACATCCTTTAATTATAAAAGGTGTATTCACGATCCGATGCAAAAGGCGAAATTTCACAAACGAATAACAGCCTGATATCAAGAATAACGTTTAGGGTGCTTTAAAATGCACGAGTGTAAATTTTACTCTGATATATGTTTCTGTAGAAATGGGGTTGGGGTATAATAAAAGCGCAAACGTATATAGCAAGATTCGAATATCTTTTTTTTTGTTGTTGAACTGCAAAAAATGTTACACATTTTCACTTTTACAATGATACCCCTTTAGTTAATAAAGTTCTGGATTTAACTCTACAGCAATTTTGTTTCTTTTTGATGTGTTAACATCTATGCCGGAATGGGGTTAACTAAAAACCTGCGCCTTACGTTACGTGTAATACTTTAAGTGTAACAGGTACATGGTACGATATGCAGACCGAAATCTGGCAATTGAGCAAACGTTTATGTTTCCCCATCTTTATCGTGAGTCCCAACACTCACATATTTTGTTTTGTATGTGTTCATATTTCTTTTTGGAAAATCATTATGATCGTGAAAATAAACAAACCAAACACAGTTGTTCTATTGAAAACTACGATAGCGGTGTTGGATTCAGAAATATTATTTTTATACAGGGTCATACGCAGAAGATGCGAAAAAATGAAGGGCTTATAGGTTGGATCAAGACAAACATAATTGGTATAGGCGACGGCAAGGAAAAATTTGTAAACAAACAAATATGTATGTACTGATAATCCAAAAAAAAACTGCAACAACTACAGTGGTGCTGTAGTAATTTCTAAGTACATATAAAATATAAAAATATAAAAACGCCGAATATTAATTGCGTACTGATTGAAAAACATATTCAATAAAAAATTGACAAGTATTGCGAAATATGTAACAAATAAAGCTAAACAAAAAAAAATGTCAAATGAGTTATCTATTCATATCTTCGACGAAGCGGGCTTCAAATTGCAATATATATTTTAATATTTTAAAACGGGTATATGTACACTCAGAGAAAAAATCTGTGTAAAATTGCCTTAGTTGCCTTAGGTGAATTATTTTGTATGGATGTTATCTTTCGAGCATAACATAGCCTAGTTCTAAGGCAAGTTATGTACGCCCTAAGTAACGTGAAATAGGCTAATTTGCCTTAGAAAACTTAGTTAAATTATTTTGTATGGATGTTATCTTTCGAGCATAGCATAGCCAAGTGCTAAGGCAATTTAAGTACGCCCTAGGTAATGTAAAATAGGCTAACTTATCTTAGGAAACTTAGTTAACATTTTTTGTGTAGGAATGTTAGTGTACGAGCATAACTTTGCCTAGAACTAAGGTAATTTATGCACGCCCTAGGTAAAGTCAAATAGGCTAATTTGCCTTAGGAAACTAAGCTAATTTTTTTTCTTGAAATGTTATTTGACTAACATAACTTTGCCTAGAACTAAGGTGATTTATGCAAGCCCTAGGTAAAGTCAAATAGGCTAATTTGCCTTAGGAAACTAAGCTAATTTTTTTTCTTGAAATGTTATTTGACTAACATAACTTTGCCTAGAACTAAGGTGATTTATGCACGCCCTAGGTAAAGTCAAATAGGCTAATTTGCCTTAGGAAACTAAGCTAATTTTTTTTCTTGAAATGTTATTTGACTAACATAACTTTGCCTAGAACTAAGGTGATTTATGCAAGCCCTAGGTAAAGTCAAATAGGCTAATTTGCCTTAGGAAACTAAGCTAATTTTTTTTCTTGAAATGTTATTTGACTAACATAACTTTGCCTAGAACTAAGGTGATTTATGCACGCCCTAGGTAAAGTCAAATAGGCTAATTTGCCTTAGGAAACTAAGCTAATTTTTTTTCTTGAAATGTTATTTGACTAACATAACTTTGCCTAGAACTAACGTAACTTTACTTAGGACCTTATGTAATTTTCCCTCCAATTTTTTTTAAATGTGCAATTTTGTCTTAGATCTTAGGTGATTTTACCAAGCACTAGGGCAATATTGCCGCCAAAAATCTTGATTAGCTGACAGCGGCGTCGCAATATTTTCGTCAGGGAGGACATCCGCATTACTTTAATCACCTAGACAAGGGCGTAGGCAATATTCCGACTTGAAGGGAAAATCTCATTACTGAACTTCTCACTTAACTTAAATTTTTATTTAAAAATAAAATGTATCTCAAATTAACAAAATCGTCATTTGGACATTCAGTTTTTCACGTTACAATACCGAAGATTGCGGACACACAAAATCGGAATGTTCGGCAAATTTCCACTACATGTCTCTTTTGATGTGCTTGTTTGTTAGCTGTTTGCCAACGTTTCACAAACTGTCTAAAATTCCTGTTTGTTAAATCAAAAAAGTTGCAACGAGAGAGCACAATGAGATAGCAAATAATTGCTCCTCCATTGGATAACTTGCAAATTTCTGTGTGCAAGGAGTGTGAAAACTGATAAATACACAGCTGTAAATGTCTGTCACGTGACGTTGGCTAAGAATATACAAAAAAATCATTTCGGTATTCGCAATGTTAATTCCAAATCACCTTAGGCCGAACTCGACGTGTCGCAATCGGTAATTTAAAATCTGTCCAAATTTTACAATTTAAAAATTACAAGGTTCAAAATGATTTTTCACCGTTTGACCGTCTTGTACACAAAAGGAACATTTCATACAAAACGTGGTTCAGCGCATTTGTTAACTTTTTAAAAAATGTTCCCTTTCTAGGTGTATTTCTTCTTCTTTCAAAGTTTGACATGTTTTACACATGTTTCTTAAAAAAATAAATCAAACCGGCTTGTTATTTTCTGTGTTTGTTTTATTCTGTGTCTTGGACATGGATAACTGAGTTTCCACCAACTTTAAGTTTTAAGATGAGAAGGGCACCAAGTAAGAGAAGTGGTCGACGATTGGTGGAAATTAAAAGAAAACGTCAACAAATTTCCAGCAACTTGTTTCCTCGTGTAATGGTAACTTTTTTCAAAAAAAAATTGACAGAAAATTCTGAAAAATTTTTGCAAATTTGCAAGAAATTTCACTCTACCAAACAGACGTAATGTAAATGTGACGAAGAAACGAGACGAGAGCGTGACATGAATCGCTGTCATCTTTTTCTCGTTATAAAATCGTTCCCCAATTCAATATGCGACCAGTTTTTTTACAGCATTCAATCGTTTTGTTTGCTTTCAGTGCGGTGTGTGAAAAAGTGTTTTTTTGTTAAAAAAAATATTAACTGCCAGGTTCTACATTTCACTTTCGCTCGAAATGAAATTGAAGTCAATCTAATTTCATCATTTGATTTCAATTCTATTTCGAGTGAAAGTGAAATGTAGAACCTGCTGTAAAAAAAAAGTTAAGAGAAAAGAAAATAACAAGTGGCAAAAGAAAACACTATTGATGTTCTGTCATTTGCGTTTTTTTGTGCTTTTTCGTATTGTTTGAGACATAAGCGGAGTAAAAAGTGTGAAGAGGTGTTTCCTTCTCATTTAACAAAAATTGCAGCTATTCAAATTTTCAGCGTTTAAATGGATGTCGCAATCCAAAAGAAACTCAAAAGAGAAACCCCGTTAAAAATTGCAGTCGTGTAAAAGCAGTCATTGATAAAATTGGTCGAGAAACGTTGAAAAGTGGAACAAACCTCAAACGATTTGTTACAATTTTCATCGTTTCTCGCTTGATCTTATCGATGCGCGAGTTACAGAACGTAGGCATGGTATACTTTTAGGCGCTGATTACACGACTCGTTTTTTCATTCGTTTCGTTTTTCGTTGTTTATACAGCTTGGGTGAGGGATGTAGAAATGTAGGGTGGAAAGTACTTCATTCGACTTACATTTTTACACCCCCTGTTTAAAAGGAAACTACAGAAAATGTCTACGATTTTGTTTCCTCGTGTGAAAGATATAAGAGATTTTTAAGGAAATTATAAGAAAACGTAAAAAAAACAACTTCTTTCCTCGTGTGAAAGGGGACTTAGAAAGCAATCCAAACACGAACAGAAAGTGACCAATTTCGCTTGCTGATTTCCAACTTGATGATAATCCAAATGGCTCGGTTGAACCCATGCACACGGTGCAAATGGTTCGACCGACTTCTACACCCTTCACACAAGCTGTCAAAAGGACGAAAGACAAAACGACCGCAAAAAAGTCTCGTGTCTCTTAACTTTTATCGTTCCTTTTTTCTTACTTATTAATGTTACTTTTATGGAATAAAAGAACGAGGAAAATTTACTATTGTTAAGAAAGTTAAATTTTTTAAAAAAGAACGCATCATTTTACCTAAGCAATTGGGAAGTTCCCTCATACGTCAATGTGACAATGTGAAACAATCAACAACAAAAATTGCCTAGTTGGGAGAAAACAATGCAATACAAACAAATATACTTACATACACAACGATAAATCACAATGTGCACACTATTCGCACCTTTGGAAAAGTGTTTGTATGCGTATGTATAATTGTTTGTATTGCATTGTTTTCTCCCCAACTAGAATCGCCAAATATAATATAGTTATAGATATATAGTTTTTGGAAAAGCCCAATCGGGCAATATTCCCGCCAACGCCAACCATCATCGCTACTAGCGTAGTTTTACCAAGTCCTAAGCTAAATTTACCTAGGGCCTTAGGTAATTTTCCCTCCAATCTTCTTTATATATGTAATATTACCTTAGGGATAGGGTGATTTTACCTTAGCACTAGGGCAAAGTTACCGCCAACCGTCTATACTAATGAAACTTTTACCTAGGCCTAAGGTAAATTTACCTAGGTCATAAGGTGATTTTCCCTTCAAAATGCATTAGATGTGTTAAATTAGCTTAGTTCTAAGGTGATTTAGCATAGTCCTAAGGTAATTTCCTTCGAGTTCCGTTATTTTGAGTGATTTTCGTGGATTTACATCACTTGGTTCGTAGTTTTCATGGCAAGCAGTTGAAATTTTAAGTGATAGAAAACAAAAAGTTAAAAAAAGCATTGTAAGCATAATATAATAATAAAAAAATATATTAAAAACTTGAAAATCAAAAGGGAAAACATAAACTTTTAAATAAAACAAAGCGTTTTGGAGCATTTCAAAGTAAGTATATGTTTTTATAATAGAAAATCTTATGAACAAAAGTGAAGCTGTCCTGTAAATATGTATAGGTTTTTATTTTACTTTTTGCCGTCTTTAAGTTCGATTCCTTTGATTTTTTAAGGATTATCAATCAAAACCGGGTATAATATATACAAAGCACACAAAAAGCTGACGTTTTATACAGAAATGGATGTATTCCGAAATTTAGCAAATTTGCCCAAGAAATTTATGGTACATCACCTGCCGCTTTTGTTCATCAGCTCCTTATAGTATATTTTCATTAGGTATACCTATCACCCACAGAAAAATAGTTATTATTATGTATTATATTATCACTACTTTTTGACAATTTTAAAAGAAATTATATACATTTATCTATATATTTTGTGAAAAGTTCGACTTGATTACATCAGCTGTGTTTTCTTGGAGGTGGGGAAGTACTCATGAGTTCTTAGCTAGCCATTTTCAATGGAACTCAAAAAGAATTGATTTTCCTACAAATCACATCTACTCGCACATGAAAGCACGAGTAGTTGGTAGTACCTTCTAGATTATCGTTTGTATCTACTCATGAGTGTTGTTCTCCACATCCAAAGAAACACGGCTATTTTGAATTTAAAGGAGTTTTTCAAAATTGGCTATAGTTGCAGTATTCACTTCTTTATTGAAAATTTCGAAAAATACCCAAACATAATTTGACTTTTCTCGTAAACTATCAACTCGATTGCAGTGATTCTTGGTTTTCTGAGTTCTAATTTGTATCCTCTAGCTTCTGACGTTTTTCGCTTTGAATTTAAGGGAATTTTTCTAAATTTGGCTTTTATTTGCGTATTTACTACTTTATCAGTATAAGCTCGATTGCAATTATTCAGAATTCTTATTTTCATCCACTAGCTTCTGGTATTTTTTGTTTTTAGTTTGAAAAGATTTTTCAAAAATTGGCAGTAGTCACTATACTTTATTGAAAAATTAAAAAAAAACCCAAAGAATTTGTGGCTTTAGAAAATGTGGCTTTAATCGATACAAAATTCTTTTCCTATAGAAAATAAAAAATACTACATAATGAATTCCCAAAACCCAGGTAGTTCCACAAGTGAACTTCAAGAATCCACCTGCAATCCTAAAATATCTGTTAAGACTTGACATCTTCTCAAAAATTTTGAAGCGAATCTTCAATCAATCATGGTTATTAATTCAGATGGCGAATTATCGTTTCTCAATCAAAACGAACCAGAATAATTAAACATTGCAGTTGAAATTAATCAAAAACATCAAACCACAACCAAAACAAGAGGATGATGACTTGGCAAAACTACTGAAATCATGGAAACTCTATGATCAACTTTATGTGTTCCTAAAAGGTAAATTTTCTTAAATTTTTTAACGTTTTTTGAAAGAATGTTTTTATTAACAGAAAAGAATATCAGTAATATTGAGGGCTTAAAATGCATGAAGGAAAGACATATTGACCAATTATTTTTATGAACATATGCTACTTTAATACAAAAATCATCTTGGAGGCAAGTTATCTCTCTGGCAAAAGGAAAATGTAAGTTATATGACTAGACTGTTTTGTTTATGTCTAGACTGTTTTCAGTTAAATTATTACTATTATTAACTGTTTATATTTTTTTCTTCATGTTTGCAGTGTAATTGTTCCTATAAATCCGAAGGCTCAAAATATATCGACTAAAGAATTCTTTGTAGAATGCTTAACAGCATAAGTAGCCCATCACCACACAGTTAGACCTCGGATTCTGATGTAAGTGTGAATAATAATAAAATTTATTAATAATAAAACGACTTTAACCCATTACCTGCCACTGTACTCAATTGAGTACAGTATTTTGCTAAATTTCAATTGGATTTTTTTCAAAAAGTTGGTTTTGATTTTTATTTCTTTCGATTGGAAAACATTTTTTGACATGTGCTTTAAGACCTGCAGTGAATTTGTTGAGGTTGAAAACCATTTTCAAGTTTTTTCGTGAACTTTTGTGTGGAGCATTTCTTGTTTGAAGCAATTTGGTGACTTTACGAAAGTAAAATGTTGGTAAAAATTTAAACTTTCGAAAAATGTTTGAATAATAGATTCTATTCCTTAGATTTTGTATCTAGAAAAAACATTGCATATAGATTACAAACAAAAATTTTTTTCTTCTTTATGGTAAGTCGTGCACAAAAGTGGTGTACTCAATTGAGTACACTGGCCAAAACCGTGCTAATTTTTTTTTTCACTGGATTTGCAGAAAAATATCTTTTTTCAACTATAAACTGCAGTAGCTTTTATGGCAGGCGCTTCCCAATCTTTACATGGCTGTTGATTATATTCCAGATGATGGAAATGAAAGAGATATAGTGGTTATTCCTCCAGATGTTGATATTTAAAAAGACGAGGAGAGTATTTGTGAGGATGATTTGTTTGATTCCAATTGACATCCCAAAAGCAGTAGAGATAGAAATCGATGATGGATTTGAAAGTAAAGACAATATCCCACTTGCACATATAAGGGAAGAAAGATCAGCTAAATGTGAGCCTGAGAATATCGCTCCATAAAATGTCCAATCATGTAGTTTATTCTCCTGAAATGGGTCAAACATTTTATAATTTGGAAAATTTAACCAAAGTAAAAGAACAGTTTGAAATGGAAAACGAAGTTAAAACTTTTGAACATTTGTTCGATGACGATGTTTTGGATTTGATTGTGGAGCAAAGTAGCGATGGTAAAATACTTTGGTCATTATTCCGCAAAGCCACTAGTTGCATACAACAAAGGCATGGGTGGGGTCGACCTTCATCACAAATTTGTGAACAACTACCGCATAAAGATAAAGGGCAAAAAATGGTGGTGGCCATTATTCACACACATGCTAAACTCAATGGTGATGAATGCTTGGCGACTCCATTGTTTGAAAAACAAAGAAAACCATAAACTCCTTTCATTTGTTAGGACCATAGCTAGAACTTATTTACGCTCAGTCATCAAAAAAAGCTCCAAATAAGCCAAATATACCAGAAAGTTTTGTACGCAGTAACAGAGGACATTTCCCAAAAAAAAATAAAAAATCAACCACGGTTCCAGATATGTCACAGCAGAGTTCGATGGATTTGTGAGCGGTGTCAAACCACTTTTTTCGTTAGAAAAGAATGTTTTAAAATCTTTCATAACTAGGTAGAGAATGTACCCATATCTGGCCAGTGTACTCAATTGAGTACACCCCTCTAAATACCAAACTTGAAAAAAAAGTTTTAAAAAAATTGTATTTTTGTTTAAATATAAAACTCAATAAACAGCATTTCAAAGATTTTTGATTTATCTCTATTTTTAAGGTCCTTGGTCTTTAATGGGTTAATATAATAAAGATTCTAGGAAACAATTACAATATGTCTGTGTGTATGTTTATCAAAACAAGATCCTAAACGGTTTCAGCCCATTTTCTTGAAACTTGAAACAAACTTTTAGCAGCTCATTGTCAGTGGATTGACAGATCTGGCAATATTGTAACATCTTTCAGTCCTCTTCACTTAGCTTGAGTCTTGAGTTTTCATTCAAAATATTTATTTCAAACTGTGAGGACACATGGTTAAGATTTTGTTTTAGTTAATTAGTTTACTTTGACTAAAAAATTAAATCGAATACAGTTTTTACAGGGGACAATAAAGTTCTCTATCGCAGCTGTGTTAAAGTAATCCCACCTATTCGAACAAAATCTAAACTTGTAGATATCTTTCACGAAGTTTGTATAGTACCTAAAAGTTTTTAATTGAACAATTTTAATTATAAACGAGTATGTACTGAAACATGCTGAGTTATAATTTTTTAACGTAAACATATACACAGATAAAAATATGTTACCTTCGTTTTTTTAAAATCACGAATGTTTTTATTCCATCTCCACCAAATTAAAGTCGGAAAATGTATGAAATTTCAGAAATTTTGTTTAACTTCCCATTTGGAATCCATAGTGATTTAACTTTTGAAGTACAAATAAAACTGGGTCTTAATGTAAGTTATTATATATTTATTGTTCACAAAATAGTTCAATATTTTACAGAAATGGAAAGAGCATAACGGTCAAGAAATTTGTAACTTTGGCGAAATAACAAAGATTTTTCCTAAAGAATGCTCGGTAAGCTATTTAGTGATTGCAGCAACAAAACATTTTTTGATTGAACTTTTTTAATCACAACAGATTTCCTACTTTGTCCCATGCAAAAACAAAGATGTCCCTAATGGTAAACTTTACGACCGATATAAGATGAACCCAGATCATCGAAAAAATCAAAATTTTTAGATGTTCTGAACGAAGATAGCAATAAAGGTACAAGTTTTTACTAAATGAAATAAAAATAAAAACATATAATGATCTATTTGATTTGAATATTCAATAGAACCACTTAGCAAGAAAGAGATGCGATGTGAGTTGGCTCAAGCTAAATTAAAATTGTTATAGAGACATAAATCAATAGATGGAAACTATGTCATTCAGAAGGAGAATGAACGACCAAAACAGTGACAATGACATCCCGACAGTCCTTCATGAATGGCTCGAGCACTAGTATTCGCCGGCGCCAGCACTGGTAATAACTTTGTTTTTAAATAATTTAACGAATTCAGTTTAAATTAAATTTATTATTATTTTAAATAAACATTAAAAAATTGTTTTAGAAGCTTTTTTGACAAACGAAATAAAGCAACAATTGTTGTTCTATCGTTTACTAATGTTTTCTGTTTTATTTATTTGCAGATTAATATTGATTAGAATTTCATAAAACACAACAACGGCTTCGATTTTGTAAAATAGCAGAAATTTCGAAACGTAGCCTAAAAACTGTGCACCGGAAGATTTAAATCCAGTTCTTTAAAAACATATTTGCAACAGTTGAAACAAAAAATTCAAGAGCTCGACATTGGTATGAACATTTATTTTTAAATAATTTTTTGCATTTAAGGGGTTTTAACAGATAACATTATATTTAAATATAGCGTACATCTTTTACATGGATTGAAATTCCTGCAGTCCAAACCTTATCAAATGATATGAGTTCACTAATAAATTAAAGTTGTAAATATTGGCAGTATTTAAAAATGTAATTTTGGAGAAAATCTGATTTATTTTTTTTTAATTCCATACTTTCAAAAAAGGAAATTGAATATTTGTGGAATTTTTTATTTTTTCTGAAAGTTCAATATTACATCAAAGAGAATTGAAAACAAATAGATTTTTAAAAAAGTTTCTGCTATGCAGTATTGTCGCATTCTCATCACATCTTACTTTTCTTTGCTTCTCCAAGAACTAATTATAATTTTATTAATTCATTTGATTAGGGATACAATTGATAATTTTGGTTTATAGACTGTAAAGTTCGTTTTTTTTCGGCTGGTGTATTGCTTTGCAGAGCATATATCGAGTTTTAAAATCATTCGCAAATGGCAGTTTAACATTTATGTACCCTTCAGTTTTCATTATTTCCTTCACTTCTTCGTCACTAAGTTTATAGGTTTTGACTTCTTCCCACTTTTTTGATTCTTTTTTTGGACACTAAATTTATTTTTTTTTTAAATTAATCGATAACATATTGCTTAATTCGTTTTTTTTTTTACTGCAATATATTTGACTCGCTATACCCTACAACATTCCTCCATTTGTCTTTAGACTAAAGAAGATTTGCTGCGCAATGTTGTCTTATAGTTTCATCAAATCTTCCCATTTTACGTTTTTTCTTTTCTTTTTTGAAACACTTATTACGCAAATAAACTGTCTTTTTTCACAGCCATCTTTTCAAATAAATTAATTTTGGACTCATCAAACAATTTATTTAGTGCAATAGCGATCCTGTTGCGCATTGTTACTGTCTTCTTTTGCTTCCCCGAATTTTCGGGTTCTTGTTTCCAATTCTAAATTGTTTTCTTTTAGTCAATGTAACATACGAATTCATTTAGCACGCTATCTATCGACTAGTTTTTGTAAAACACATAATAAAGTTTTCCTTAGCGTTCCTGATGATTCTTGGTGTCTGACAAACTTTTAGGGCTTTTTTGTCAAGCCAACCCGCTCAGCAAAGGTTTTACATATTCATTTTTGGGTTTTAAAGATATAGAAAGCTCCCACTCTTAAAGTTGAAAATTCAAATTAAAAAGAACTGCAAAGAATCAATTTGTTTAAATTCATGTTTTAGAAATAAGAGTTTGATTTGTTTCTTAATTTTAATTCAAATCAAAATGTTTTTGAAAATTAAATATATTATGCCCTACAGGGGTGTTATTTAAAAAAAAAAATTTTTTCGAAAATAAAAAAAAAAATACAAATTTCACAAATATAAAATCAAATTATCTCCAAAACAATTAAAATTAGAAAAATGAGGTATGCTTGTAAATTTTTTTTGAAAATTTTACCTTCAAAAATTGTTACGTTTTTTAAATACACTACAAACATAAATTTGTATATGTTACAAAAAACTTAATTAGTATTACATATTTGCTTTGCTCTAAAATATATGTCCATTTATATTATATCTCTTAATAAAAACGTTATTTTTTATGCTTGTTTAAGAAAACAGAAATTTAATAAAAAAAATTTAAAATTATATAAAATTTATTCTATTTTTTCAAGAACTTTTTTTCAGATATAAGACAAATCATTCTTGGCATTTTTATAAAACAGGTGATAGAATCTAAGGTAAGTTTAAAATATATTTGCGTATGAATTATCTTATTTCCTAGATTAATTTAACTTATTTTGTTTGCCTATACTAATACATTTCAGCTTATTGCCTAGTTAGATTTTACATAGTATTTTAGGTTAGAAACGCGTTGACTTACCTTAGATTCTAAGGTAAATCAACACGTTCCTAAGCTAAAATACTACGTAAAATCTACCTAGGCAATAGGCTAAAATGCCTTAGTATAGGCAAAAAAAATAAGCTAAATTAACCTAGGAAATAAGCTAATTCAGGCGCAAATATAGGTAAAACTTACCTTAGATACTAAGGTAAGTCAACACGTTCCTAAGCTAAAATACTAGGTAAAATCTACCTAGGCAATAGGCTAAAATGCCTTAGTATAGGCAAAAAAAATAAGCTAAATTAACCTAGGAAATAAGCTAATTCAGGCGCAAATATAGGTAAAACTTACCTTAGATACTAAGGTAAGTCAACACGTTCCTAAGCTAAAATACTAGGTAAAATCTACCTAGGCAATAGGCTAAAATGCCTTAGTATAGGCAAAAAAAATAAGCTAAATTAACCTAGGAAATAAGCTAATTCAGGCGCAAATATAGGTAAAACTTACCTTAGATACTAAGGTAAGTCAACACGTTCCTAAGCTAAAATACTAGGTAAAATCTACCTAGGCAATAGGCTAAAATGCCTAAGTATAGGCAAACAAAATAAGCTAAATTAACCTAGGAAATAAGCTAATTCAGGCGCAAATATAGGTAAAACTTACCTTAGATACTAAGGTAAGTCAACACGTTCCTAAGCTAAAATACTAGGTAAAATCTACCTAGGCAATAGGCTAAAATGCCTTAGTATAGGCAAAAAAAATAAGCTAAATTAACCTAGGAAATAAGCTAATTCAGGCGCAAATATAGGTAAAACTTACCTTAGATACTAAGGTAAGTTAACACGTTCCTAAGCTAAAATACTAGGTAAAATCTACCTAGGAAATAGGCTAAAATACCTTAGTCTTGGCAAAAAAATAAAGAAAATTAACCTAGGATGTTATGCAAATTTAGCCTAGGCGTATAGGTTAATTTAACCTAGTTCTAAGTAGATTTAGCGAATTTCAAAACCAATTCTTATTTACCTAAGCGATCTAAGGCAAATTAGGTTAGGAATAAGCAAGCTCAAAACGGCCTTAGTCCTAAGGTAACTTAGCCCCTGATTTAGGCTAATTTTACACATGTTTTTCTCTGGGTGTAGGTATTTTAGATTGTAATAATTGCTTTTTTCATGAAAAACCAGGACTAATACCTACTAAAACATTTAACTTTTATTAAGGCAAAACAATGTTTTCTTGTATTATATTTTTAAATTGTACGTAAAAAGATTTGAAATAGTTATTTTTTGTATAGTTTTATAATTTATGAATGAGATGCCCCATTGTTCATAATACAGCGATCAAGCTGCGGTTACAAACAAACAAAACTGTTAAATTCGGAAAGAAGGAAAATCAGGATCCAAGACACCATTAAAATTTACAGTTATTGTGACAGTTTGGTGCGGTGCGGATTGTGGAGTGTTGGCATCATTCGAACATTTTCCGTCGAAAATATTTCGGTCAACGGTGGGCGTTACAGAGCCATGTTAACCCACCTTTTTTTTTAACTGAAATTAAAGACATGGATTTGAACGACCTCTGGATTTTACACAAATCGAACAATCGTCTACTAAAAAAACTGAAGCTCGTCGGTTGGAGATGTTCGACATGACAACATGTATGTAGGAACTACGACTGCTTTTAAACGATGCAATTACCACTCACAATTTTTAAGCACGTAGGCGGGGGACGTACCTATGTGGTGGTTGGGGTAGATAAAATTGCAGAGTTATCGCTATATCTTCTGCCGTGTTTAAAAGCTTCATTGCAACCGAAAAGAGATCAAAAGACAAACGACGCTTAAAAATTGCTTGTTCGCTTGTTCTTCTTTTGTTCATTTGAATCATATTGGTTATTTCTTTGGATTTATTGATATATACCTTCTTAAACTGAACGTAGACAATGCTCTACCTTATTATAACATTTTTAAAATAATATGTGTATAATCTTAAGAGGCGTGATCATGGTATTCGATTTTTCGAAAACAATAATTTATCGCCAATAATCCCTATGGTTTACCCCTATAAAATAAAACAATACGGATTCTAATGAAAATAGTGTTGTATGCTCATCTATTTTTTCCTTATATGTTTATACCAAATACTGTTTTCTTTCTTTACACTAAAATGTTCACTACCTTACCATTCGCAAAACTGAAACAGCCATCTACCCGCCAGAGTAAAATCTTATTTCTGGATCCATAAAGAAATACCGATAGAAATCTATATCCAATGTTGCTTTTGTATTACGTTTAAAAGATAATCCAGACCCAGACCCGTAGATAATAAAACACGGTAATATTGGGATATCCAATTCATACTTAGTACTTTAATATAACCTCAATTTACATGCCGCATAACTCAAATGCAATGTTACGTCTATGCCATTAGATTGTTTAACTCAACACCACAAAGTATCAGGAATCTTTTTGACATATCTAACTTTGAGACCGTTTTGTTTGGTTACATATGTATGTATATGGCTACTAATGGGAAATAATGTTTTTTTTATAATTATATTTCCAAGGATCTTATCTCCATAAATTTCAATTGTTTCACTAATTTTCAATAACGCTGGCAAAGTCCGTAAAATCCAAATTTAAGATTTCACTCACAAAATTTAAAGTCATTAACAATTTTTTTGTCATTCATTTGAAATTATTTGTACAGATAAAAAATAATTTCTTTAATTTCTTGACTTATATCAAAGTCAGAAAAATAAGTAGTTTGCATTTATTTCCAATTTAGGAAAAATATAGATATAAAATACACGAAGTTGCTCTTTTGTAGCTACGATCATATTGTGGTTTAAAAGTCTTAAATATTTTAAAAGCCTTTCATCAGATAAACAAACTAAATTAGTTATGGGAGCATATATTTTATCGTATGTGAGGTCCCAAAAACGAAGTTTAGTATGCAATATTATTTAAACTTATTAAAAGCTATTACGTAAAAGAAATCATTAAAATCGTTCGAACTGATAAAAAATGAGATTTCCCCTAACTTGTATAATAGGTAAGAATGTTTTTTGTTTAAAATCTGCTAAATAATATCGACCATGTCGTTTTCGAATTATGTATTACCTACATCCAAAAAAAACAAATTTGAAATTACTGATTTTTTTAAGTTGTGGGCACGTTTTTGAGAAAAATAAGATTTTCTTTAATTGTTTAAAATCGTACGGCTGGTACCGTTATTTCTTATCTTAAAATAATTTGAAAAAAAAGTGTCGGGGAATGCCAAAAGAATGTGTGAAGTTATTAAGAACCGAGACAGTATCAACTGTTATAACAAAAAAAAAAACGGTATGTTGTAGACCACAAACAAATTTAACGTTTCTGCATTAAGCTTGAGTGAATTTGTTTCAGAAACAATTTTTTAAAACTTTTGATTTGCCCATAGAGTACCTATATTATCTAGAGAACCGACTCGTACCCCCCTTGCCTAAAACACCCGCAAATTTTATTTGAGCACAGTAAGAGAACACTCTCCTAAATTCCCTGTCGGTGAATTCGTGTGAATTGTAGATATAGCGCATCTCTCTTCAAATTTCTATCCCCATCTTTTTAATTTTGAAAGATACACACAAAAATACGAACATTACTGAAAAAAGAAAAGAAAGACGTACACGCATGCGTTGTTTCCACCATCGCAGCTCCGATGTGACTGAGGGTCGGTGGGTTGGTTTTTGTGTTTTGTTTTCATCTCAGTAAAAGAGAGATCAAATTCCAGCGATGGACTTTTTTTACAAGAAGTATGAACATGGTTTATAATGCAGTTTTAAAAAAAGTATTTCATATCTGGTGGGAGAACTGAGCACTGAGCAAAACTGAGCCAATATCCATTAAATTATCATTAGGTTAGTGCGATTCCATTAAAAATGCATTCGGCAACTAACACATATTCAGCCTTGTGGAGGAAATCCTCTCAGTGCAGCTTGTAGGGTGAAAGAGAAAAAGCGCTGAAGTCGGTTCTCTAGATAATATAGGTACTCTATGCTTGAAACCGTAGAGTACCTATAATAAAATATAGGTACTCTATGCTTGAAACATTCATTGTATTCTTCTATCAACGTAATATCACGCCCAGCAACTTGATTTATTACTCTTAAATGTTTAAAAAAAAAAAACAGGTTCTCTTTATAGCTCTCGTGCGTCCCTATGACAATGACAAAGTGAAACATGAACTTCAAAGAAGTCATGGGCAAATCCATAGAGTACCTATATTATCTAGAGAACCGACTTCAGCGCTTTTTCTCTTTCACCCTACAAGCTGCACTGAGAGGATTTCCTCCACAAGGCTGAATATGTGTTAGTTGCCGAATGCATTTTTAATGGAATCGCACTAACCTAATGATAATTTAATGGATATTGGCTCAGTTTTGCTCAGTGCTCAGTTCTCCCACCAGATATGAAATACTTTTTTTAAAACTGCATTATAAACCATGTTCATACTTCTTGTAAAAAAAGTCCATCGCTGGAATTTGATCTCTCTTTTACTGAGATGAAAACAAAACACAAAAACCAACCCACCGACCCTCAGTCACATCGGAGCTGCGATGGTGGAAACAACGCATGCGTGTACGTCTTTCTTTTCTTTTTTCAGTAATGTTCGTATTTTTGTGTGTATCTTTCAAAATTAAAAAGATGGGGATAGAAATTTGAAGAGAGATGCGCTATATCTACAATTCACACGAATTCACCGACAGGGAATTTAGGAGAGTGTTCTCTTACTGTGCTCAAATAAAATTTGCGGGTGTTTTAGGCAAGGGGGGTACGAGTCGGTTCTCTAGATAATATAGGTACTCTATGGTTTCAAGGATGAACAACTCCAATATCTGTTACAGGTTTTAAAAGAACATCGCCGACGTTTTCCGCAATGCATAAAAAAAACATTGCTTAAATATTTATTTCTCTTCAATTTTTTTTTTAAATATTTCATTATTGAAATAAAATTCATTGTTTAAAAAAAAAATATTTAACGAAAGGCAAAATAAAGAAGAATACATTTAAAAAGTAGTTGTTTTCGGTTCATATAGCTATCAACTCGAAGCAAACAGCAATTGTTTTCATGAAAATTGATTTGACAATAAGCACTTAACTAAGGAGTTGTATTTTTATAAATATTTTCATCTCATGAAATTGTATACTATAGCAGATATTTTTAACAGAGTATCAAAAAAACTGTGGAATTAACCATGAATTCCAGTTTGACCTTTGATAACATTGGAAGGATTATACATACATAAATTAGATAAGAAGAGTGTATCTTTTTTAAACAACAGTCAATTTGCTTTAAGAATACGTTTCGATCATTTCCTTACAGAAACCGGTTCTAAAGTTATAAAATAAAAAAGCCAAAAACGAAAAAGTTCCCAAACGATTTGTTGGGAAATTGAAAACAGCGATGAGCGACCTCTAAATATTAATCTAAAGAACTGAAATTTTAATCAGATTTATTATTTCACTAAACTCAAACTCAACTAAAGAGCTTATGTGGCATTGAAAATCGAAGACATTTTTTTATTTTTTTGAATCAGTTTAATGTCTATATGTATGTATGTATGTGCGTCTGTATTTTTTTTAGCGTTAGTATTTAACGTATTGAAATAATTCTAGCCTGCATTACTGTGTGTTTTTATGTCTGTACGCATGTATAACGTCTTTATGTGTTTATGTTTGTACATCCGTTATCTGTACCTCAATCTAAGCCTAATTCATTAAAGCGATCTTCTTCAAACTTGTAACTTAAGAGTTTATGGTGATTCTTTATAGGCGAAATTATCTTGGAAACCGGTCCAATGATTATGAAATTTTGTTTACATATAAATTCATATTGTTAGCAAAAATATCGACGCGGCTGCGGGGCGTTCTGTATTTTGAACTTTTTGGTAGATCTATCGATTCAGAGGCATTTAAATCTCTAAACTCATGAACTCAGTGTTTCGATGGTCAGCTCTCCGCTTATTAGATCAAACATTAGTGTCAAACAGAAGACTGTGCTCCTGTTATTTTTAACTGTCGTGCATTATTAAATCTGTCAATATTTTACATCGCTTATTTGTCTTTTATAGTCAGTCATAAAAATATTTAAAAGTGTTTTATAAAAAAATTTATCAAATGAAATTTGAACCTTAAACAAAATCTTAACTCTCCCCATTGTTAGATATCGGTGGGTGTGTAATACACCTTTAAGTTATATACAATTTTTAAACAATAATTATATATGTATATTGCTACACAAAAACTATCCCATTCTACTTAATAATAGTTATTATCAAACTGCATACTATCGCTCGAACTATATTGAATCGCTTTCGAGTTTGTTGTATTGCTATGTTTTCGATTGTTGCGGTTTTGCTGTTGCCTTTGCACCTCTTCACTACAAGATTTGCCATTTGGAGGATTCTGTCCGCCGATACCAATTTTGCCTTTGCTCTTGGTCTTACTGTGTTTTAAACTGTGATGTTGTTTGTTCGAAGAATGATGAGTACCAGTCATCTGGTAGTGATTTACCACCGCCGAAGTTTGATATTGACTTAAATTCGAATTAGAATGATATTGATGCGATTTCAATAAGGAATCATTACCACTAATCGACTGTTGATATATCTGGTTTTTTGATTGACTACGATATTGTAAATTGGCAACATTGAAATGGTCAATACTGTCGATTGCTTTCATGTAATGCGCACTGAACTGTTTATAGTCGTTTTTATCGTGATCGTTTGAGACAGTTACGGCATGTCGATCGAGGGAGTTGAATTTTTGATGTGATAGATGATAGGGATGATGAGTTGCATAGTGTGATGATGCATAGTGTGACTGTTGTTGAGTGTGGTGAGAATTATTTTCACTGGTTGACAACTTACTTAACATATTTTGCTTATGGCTATTTTTCAATGGCAATGGTGGTGGTTGTGGTGATATACTGTTATTTGTGTTACTAATGGTAGTTGTGGTGGTATCTGTAGTGGAATTTTTGTTGGTAGTGGTAATTATTGGCTGTAGTGGTGGTGATAGTGGTGGTGGTAGTGGTGGTTGTAGTGGAGGTGGTAGAGGTACAAGATCCCGCTACGCTACTTGGTGGTTGCCAAATGTACGAAGTACTGGTACACTCTAGAAGATTAGGAAGAAGATTTTGTGGGTGAGAAAAAAAGACACGCACACAAAGTAAAAATAATAATATATGATATACATGCATTATATAATATACATATATATATATATGTATATATACATGTATACATATATATACATATAAATATATATAAAGATACAAAAACTTGATATTATTCCAGAAAAAATTAAATACAAAATGAGATTTTAAGTTTTTAATAATTGCTTTAATATGAATTAATTGTATTAATATGAGGTCTAACGTAAAATAAGTTTTAACACGAAGAAGAAAATATGTCTCTCACAATTCCTTATGTTTTTATATCTAAAAACTATGTACCTAATATTAATAAATAATTATGATAAACAAATCACGTTTGGCGTGAACTGATATTAATGTAATTGTAGGTACATATGTATTTGATAGAACTATAGTAATTCAAGTCAACGGCGCCATAAAATCTGTTTGTCATTCGAAGAAGGTTATCGCTTTCATTGATTTATATTGGTTTATGATGTAAAAACGATCAAACTAATTTTTTTTAGTTTTCTCTATATATTAATTGTGCTTTATATAAAGTGTTTCCATTTGTTCAAAGCGCGTGGTTTTCTGAAGTTGTACAATAAGTGGAATCACTAAAAACTGTTTTAAAAAATAATGATCTTTTCAAAATTTCAAATAATAGGCAGCAAAGTCCTATAAATAGGTATAATTTACAAGCCGTAATTTCACTAGTTTCACAGTACAAGTTACAAAATATTTTACTATAGTTAAAATATAATTATATTACCGAAAATAAGTTAGCTATGAAAAAATGACATATATATAACTTTGAATTAATACTTAAACTTACAATGGCATCAATTGAAACAGTTTAACAGAAACATTCAGAGCAACTGGTTTCTTAAGACATTCTTCAAAGAAATGCAATTTTTCCAACGAAGTACCACTGCCTTAAGGTAGGTAGTAACTTCATAACAATATTTTTGTTTGCTCCTGCAAGTGAACGAAGTGACTTATAGTTCAATTAGTTCAGTGCAATAACGAACTAAAGAGTCAAAAGAGGCAACAAACTAGAGATTGTACATGCCAAGTTTTATGTACAATCCTTATCATAATTCATAATAAACCAGATACAAGAAAAGGTCCGAAAAGGTGTGTTCCTTTGGGACTTGCAAAGTATTTTTTAGTTCGTCCCAGTAGATGATGAATGGAACGCTTTAATTTAGGCAAAAAAAATCTAACCTCAATGTAGATGTAGTTTTTATTTGTAATTTATTTTAGATTAAATAAACATTAAAAACTATAATTTACTGTGTAATTTCTTTTTACTGTTGGTGTCGCTTTCTTTACATGATATTCTATTCCATATATATAATCCAGCAAATAGAGGCCAAAAAAGTGAATTACCCTCTAAAAGGTGGGATAGTTCTAAATGTTTGCGTTTTTGAACGCTTGACTTTAAGGATTGAGCACCATAACTGCAGTGATGCGTTAAGTTTATGAATTTACACAAGATTTCCTAAAAAATAATCCTAAGAGTATTTTTGTACAACCAATACCAACGACACTATGAAGCTCCCAAAAAAGAATAACATTCCTTTTTTTATAAAATTCTTGGTTTCTTCGCATTTTACAGCGCATTAACTCCTTAACATGATATTTTTAAGTAAAATTCTTTTGAGTCAATCTTGTTTGATGACATATTATGTAGTTACGGGGTGAGTACAAAAGTGCACTCTTAATAATTTAAATACGCGGCTAATCCGAAAACAAATACCTAATCATACGTGAACAACCTTTTATTTTGCCAACAAAACAATCGGGTTAAGATTGAGATAGTCTCACTTGGGTGGGGTATAGCCATTTTTTTGTTTTACAATATTTTTCAAAACAGAGTCCTCGAGCTAGGTTACTAAGGTAACCCAATTAGAGCTAGAGTACGCTGTTTTCATCCCATTACTCGTTTGACCTGTGTGATTTGTTAAACGAACCATCTGTGATTAGATTCGGTAAGAAAAAAGTCGTTCATAACTCCAAGAGGAATCTTGATTCTTTCCGCAAGTGAGCTATGAAGGGCTGAACCTTGCCTGGCCTGTACGTCAGACCACTCGTTTCCCTCAATGCCACAGTGATCTGCAACCAAGACCTTGAGATTCACATTCAGGCTTTTGAAATTATCACGGCATTCCTGAACAGTTAGAAAAATAAAAATAGCCGAGTTATTGGCTTTAACAGCTACCTAACTTTCTGTCAGAAAAGATTCCTGAACCAACACCAACAACTGTTTTTTAACCTTCTTCGGTTTATTTACACAATAAAATGCTGCATATTGGAACTGGAGCTTGAGATGGAAGATGGAACAGATGTAAAAAAGTGTCGTAGGTGCTATTTTGTATGTGCCCACAATGCAGCTGTACAGCATTTTGTGTGTTTTAAAGAAAAAAACAAGCACTTTCTCATTATTTACTTTTTTATTTCCGACAGTTTTATTTTAATTAATAATATTTTTCGCGGAACAAATAATCATAAAAAACTTCAATATATTTTCCGGCCCTTTTTTTCTTCTTATAAATTGAAACGTCAAAAGTGCTGCACGTGAAAAGTTAAATATTTTTGAACTCTGGCAGCACCCCGTCTGCAGCACCGAATACAGTTGTGTTGTGTTGTGTAATGTGTTCGTAACATTGAATTTGTGTATTGAATATTTTGACAGCTATTTCAGTTGCAGCTCCGTCTCCATTGTGTTGTGTCCAGCCAATAATCAGTTCTTCAGTATTCAGTTTAGTTAAGGGTCGAGAACTACTACGTCTAGATAAATCGCACTGGAGAACAAAGATGTGTTCCGGCATAATAAAAAGTGGTACATGAAATTAACAGGGAGGTCATTCCGTAACTCGATTATCGTCAGACGATATCGTTTGAGCGATAGTGTTGCCTTTATTAGCTTCACGTAAGTCGATAATCGTCGAAACGCTATCGTCAAAACGATAGAGTTTCGACGATATCTAAATTTGTATCGTCTTGCATTAATTTTGTACTTGTAGGTGACTGTAGTTGAATGATGGAGTTGCCACTGTAATTTATCATCATGTGTTATTATTGTTGCATTTACAAATTAAATTTAAAATGTTTCGGCGAATCAATTTTCTTATTGTAGAAAATGAAAAAAATATATCTTATACGCATGCGGCGACAATTGAGAGATAAATCAAATCCCTTATCCCTTCCGCTCATATCCCCTACCCTGGCCAAATCAGGATTTTCATTCATAAACGAAGTTAAAATCGCAATTTGAGATTGCATGACTGCCATATTAAGACGTATTTACATTTACATATATTAATTTGTAAAAAATTTAAATACAACTTGGATCTCAAAATGATTCCCCTATAGTTTCAATCGGCACCAATTTTTCATCACTTTTTGGCAAAGCTTACGATGCCGGCATAGATAAAAACTTTAAAAATGAAAAAAACACAAAACAACAACCACTAAATTAAATTTTAATGTCAATTATGACAGCCAATTTGACTTTTAAAATTCACCAAACGCTCTCAAACTGCGAACGATAAACGAGACGATAGTGGTCGAGTTACATGAAGCAAATCATGGACGATCTCGTCGACGATTATCGTTTTGATGATTATCGTTTAGAAAATTACGGAATGACCCCCCAGGTCATTAAATTGTCTACAAAATATTTATTCATAAGTCTTTTGCTTTTAAATCACATGTAAAGTAGTTATTGCGCTGTAAAATAAGAACAAACTGAAAATTTTGTAGAATACCGAATTCTTGACATACTAAACAACGTATATCAAAAATTTGGAACTGCTCCTCCTTTTGTAGGGTAAAACTTCTCTATTTATTGGACTACTTCATGTATAATATCTTTCGTTTTCTATTAAAATTACTTCTTGTGTGCATTTTTGGGACACTCTTTATATATGTACATAAGGCCTTCAAACAGAGCATCGCACTGACCAGGACGGACATCGGACGAAAGACATCGGCAGAAAGAATATCAGTTTCGCTTTAAAGTAATTTTACATTTTATTTAAGTCCGCATAGAGTTTTCAAATTCACAATTGTTATGACCGGTCGTTTTTGCGCAGTCCTAAATTTATAGCGAATAAAGATTATTTTGTTGAAAATTGACCTAACCTGACAACTTAAATTTTCGAAAAGAGACGGTTTATTATGTAAAAGAAATACTTTTTTGACAGAAAATATTAACACCAAAGAAAATGAAAGATAAAGATAAAGGGACCATGAGAAGAATAACCCCCACTCCAACTTGATATGCAAAATTGGAACAGGTAACTAGATACCATGCTTGTTGGTTGGGGCCCTGGTCTATTCCGGACTATAGAACAGCCTTATATATTTATGTATATAAATAAGTAATTAATTGAATTTCAATACTGTTTGGTATGTAGGTATGTTAAATAATCTTGATTTTTTCCTAGAAAGGTAGTCATGTTTGTTTAAGTAAATAGCTTATATTAAAATTAAAGCTACTATTGAGACATTAAATGTATTAAAATTTTCAGAGTTACTTTTCTTTCAGTCAAACTATATAAATACTGGGTTGTAACGATCTCTCCTTAAGAAGACGGCAACCATCGTTGAAACATTGAATAAAAACAAATATTTTTTCATTTAATCATTAATGCGACTAATATTAGCCGATGAGAATCAACTTAAAAAAGTCTCAAATACTTACATATATGAAAATTCTTTTCTTATGTTAGAAAAAATCAAATAACAATAATAATAATAATTTAGCTACAAATATTGGACAATTTTTTAAGCGGGTTAACTGATATAGGGCCACAGTATACCAAAGTGGAAAATCGTACTATAGAATGCCCAATGTGTCTCTCAAAAAACTTCCCCATCTACCCCTCTTTAGCATTTAAAAAAGAAATTTCAAGATAAATATTTTTCTCCGATCAATAGAAATTATAAATATTATAATAAATCGATTTAAAAAATAGATGGGATTAAATGTTGGGAAAGAAAGTGCTACAGCGGCCTGCGGAGAATACGTTGTTTTTGTTTAGACCTACAACTTTAACTTTAAAAAACAATGAAGAAGAAATTCTAAACCGTTAAACATTTTTGTCATGTCAAAACTTAGTTTGAGTGTAACTACCTACCTACTATTATTTTTTAAAAATCTTTTATTTTTATATAAAAATAAATGTCGCACATTAATAAAAAAAATATTATTATACCTACTTACCTTAACAATTGTGTTTGATGCATGCGCTTGAAATAAATAAATTAAAAACGTGCTATCATTTTGTTATCTAAATATGATACAATCATATTAAAGATGCAATACATGCACACTATACAATCAAAATAAAGCAAACTATAGAATTAAAATGCAAAATTATGTTTTTTTCGATGCGTTTAAGGAATATAATTAATTAATATCTTCAATTATAGTTTAGTTTGTTTTATATATTAAGAAAATTTAGTTAAACTTTTGCACAAAAAAAGCTTCATCTATATTGAAAAAAAAAAAACATAAAATGAAATGAAATAAAACATATGGGGATTGGGGATGCATGATTTGAAAAGTTTATCTGCGGAACAATTTATTTTTAAAAATATACCCTTCATTCTTTTATTATTATTTAGAAATGTTGAATTTTCCTAAAAAATATATTTAATCAGTAATGAAATAATTAAAGTTTATATACGTTGACTTCTTGACGTGTTCGCGTTCAATTGTCATTTGTGTAGTAAATTTGAATTACATTGCATTAAAGGGTGATCCTAAATAAATATTTATATTGTCTGGTATGTATGTGTGGCAGAGTTATTTAATTCAGATAAAAAAAAATACTTCAAGTCAAGTACAAAAAAGAAAAATTTAGTAGAAGATCCCGCCATAGGACGACCTACCCTCATAAAGTAATCGGACATTTTGAAAAAGTGACAGAGCATTAATTCTTATTTTTAAGTGTGAATTTAAGTAGTAATACTCCTAGCACAATAATTTGAAAAATGGCAATTTTTAACATATCAGATTTATCACAAGCTGAGAAAAAAACTGCCAGACTTTTGACTTTTGACAATTGTACCTTTCAACCCACTTACTCACGTTTCGGTTATATTGTCTGTCCCCAAATCTGCGGTCACCTCTCTGAGACTATTAAAATTGTTTTATTAAACGCTATGAGAAATTAAGAAATGACGATAATTAAAAAGTAGACAACGGTTTCGAAAACAACATATATTAGGTATCATCGTAATCTTAATAAAATTTTCTTCATTTTAATGTTGTTTTAAATGAAAATACCAATTAGGGTTAAAAGGAAAAAAATCAAAAACCAACAAAAATTGATTAAAAAAAATATGTATTTTTTAAAAAATTCACCTAGACAAGAAAAAAACCCAAATCGAAAATTTTTCAAACGCGCGGTTCTTTAAATTTCTTATCTGCTTCTCAAATATATAAAATTTATTTCTAGAAAACATCCCCCTGATTTTAGGTGACTTTTTTCTCCAACATCTATTTTTCATTTTTTTAACTTTAAAATCTTTTTATCTCGAGTTTTAGATTTTCTAGAATTTTCATTTATATGTATGACTTTCCTGTTTCTATAAGATCTATTGATTAAAGAAACTAAAAATTCTCTATCATTTTTCGTTTAGTAAAAAGAACCTACTGAAATTCCGATTTTTAAAAAATCACGTATTTAAAAAAAATTGAAATGAAGCTTCCTTTCACATATTTTTTTTTATCACTGAAATCTACCATAAAAATCGACCTTTAAAGCTAATTTTGGATTTCAAATTAACATTCAATGATCATTTCTATTTCACTATGAAACAGCCCTATCTTGCTATCCGATCCGATCGAATTTTTTCGATTAAAGTTCATTGTTCACTTAATTTTTCACAAATTATTCTTTAAACTCGTCAATATTTCAAGCTTTATTAGCAATTATTTTTCATTATTATAATACAATATTATCTTCAATATTCCTTTATTTCCAGGGGTGGAATCGGTTAAGGTGATAAGTGATTGTCACATCAACTATAGTCACATGTGATTATCATTGAGTTTTCCGTCTTGATATGGTGATTCAACTCAATTCAATTCAGTTGAATACTTTCCCATAACATTTGTCAAAAACATGACTGCTGTAGTGAATTTTTCAAATACATATTTGTATTAAGCTATCAAAATTATAGAACGGCTTTCCGTCTTAAAATTTTTATATTTTCTTTATCTTCGGGAATGCAAAAAACTTTTTTGGTCACAGGAATGATTATTTTTATTTATATGAATTGTTGAAAAAAGAACTCAGAACACAGAAGAAAACCATGAGTTCCTGAGGTCACTTCAAGTCGAAAAACTTGAGAGGTAATTTTCTTGTTTTCGCTTCGTTTTCGAATTATAACGGTTTTTATTCTTTTTCCTTTGACTGGCTCAAACTTTGCCAAACTATGCCAAACTACAACGAATTTTTGAAAAAAGATATAATTTTTTTCACAAAAACACGTCATTAAGTATAATTTTTTTATTATGAAAACCCAATACTTAACCTTTTTACCAAAAATACAGGTAAAATTATTAAAAAAATAAAAAAAAAATAAATAAATGAAAAAGCAAAGATGCTGCAGAAGCCAGATTCTTTGAGATAAACATATCCATATATTTCTAACGGCCTTACTCTTACTTTACTCTTTGTAGCATTGTACTCATTGCTCAGCGCAGACTTGTAAAAGAATGCAATCTATAATGACTGAAATAATAAGATTGCATTCATTGATTTCACTTTGGGACTTCAGACTTCAAATTATGCAGAATGCAAAAGAATGCAAAGAATGCAAAGAATGCAAAAAGAATGCAAAGAATGCAAAAGAATGCATGCATTCTCAAAAGATTGCAGTCAATTGATTGCTGTAAAATGAATAGGGGGAAAAATGATTGCAATCTTTTTGCTACGAGTGAATGGTGATTTCATAATTTGAAGTCTGAAGTCCCAAAGTGAAATCAATAAATGCAATCTTTTAATTGAATTCAATAAATGATTTTTAAATACTGCATTCACAAAAGATTGCATTCTTTTACAAGCCTGGCTCAGCGTAGTTTTTTAATCGTTTTTATTCAAATATTCATATTTTCTGGATTTTCCTTTATTTTTTGTTTTTTGCTTTTTATTTTTTAATAATTTTCAATGTATTTTAAGGTAAAATGTTAAGTATTTTTAAGAACAATATTGGGCTTTCATAATAAAATAAAAAAAAAATTGTATTTAAAAATTTGTTTTTGTGAAAGAAATCATATCGAAGTCAGAAAACAGTCTTCAAATGCTTAAAAAATGTGTTTGATAATAAATTGCGGGAAAACCGTTATCCACACAGAAAAAAGTTGCATAGTAGAAACAAATTTCTAACAGTTCCTATTTAAATTAAAAAAAAATAAAACATCGGTTGTCGTTTGCCAAAGTTAGATCCAGTCAAAGGAGAAAAGAATAAAAACTGTTATAAGTCGAAAACAAAGCGAAAGTTTTTTCGCCTTAAAATGACCTCAGGAACTCATGGTTTTCTTCTGTGGCGGTGATTTCGGGACACCCTGTATATTATGATGTCATTACCCGTGTTTTATTATCTACGGGTCATGGGTTATCTTTTAACACGTAATACAAAAACTACATTGGATCTAGGTTTCTATCGGGGTTTCGTTTATAGATCCAGAAATTAGTTTTTATTCTAGCGGGTAGACGGCTTTTACAGTTTTGCAAATGTTAAGGTAGTGCTAACTAAAGTGTAAAGAAAAAAGACAGTATCTACATAAAAAATGAACAGACATAAGAAAAACAGAGATGAGTTTATACAACACTCTTCTCATATGGGTTATTTATTGGCGATAATAAAACGCGGCTATTATAACTCTAAAATTTAAGGGATTTTAAATAAAAATTCTATTATTCAAGTTTTCGAGCATTTAGTTGATTGCGTCTAAATTAAATTAATGTTTTTTATAAATGATGACTAACTATACAAAAACAATATACATTACTTACATTACATATTATAGAATGTTTAGGTAGAAACTTGGCTTAAAATATTAAGATGAAATCTCTTTTTCAGATAAAAAGCCACCAGCCAAACAAATTTTAAGTGATGAACTTTTTCTTTCTTTTTATTGTAGCACGGCCTATCTCACGACCAATCAACAACAACTGGCAAAAGAGAAGAGTTATATTGTTAAAAAACTGCACAAAAAAAAAAAATGCTTCAACATATTTATTGAGGCTGTGAATGGGTCTGTAACTCTTATGAATCATGATGTGTTACTTTTGCCCCTGATGTCTCCCCTATACATCTATGAAGGCTCAGGGGAAGATCTACAACAATTTCTTTGTCACGCTTCTCAAAACCTGGGACATCAAGGAAGTCTACCCAACACTGAAGGCTCGCTCGATGGAGAGAAACAGGCTCAGAAAGAATTTGTTTCTAAATCAGCTTGCCAGGTCGTCCGACAGTCAGCTACGCAGCAATGCCGAAATAATGGGTGATTTTTTAAGAGGTTTAGAACTTTTTTAAAAAAAAAACACAAAAAATTCGAAAAAATGAATGAAATATTTATTTGAATCGATAGTTTGAACCTTGCAATTTAATGTTTAAAGATAATTTTATGCAAATGTTGACCGCGGCTGCGTCTCAGGTAGCCCATCCGCTGACTCCAATTTTGGCATACTCTTTCACACATATCGGCCGGTATCTCACGAATGAATGCATGGATGTTGGCTTCCAGTGCGTCAATCGAAGCGGGCTTGTCCCTATAGACATTAGCCTTGACATACCCCCACAAAAAATAATCTAATGGTGTCAAATCGCACGATCTAGGCGGCCAATTGACCAGCCCGAAATGTGAAATTAACTGTTCACCAAACTCGCCTCGCAATTGCGCCATTGTTTCGCGTGCTGTGTGGCATGTGGCACCGTCTTGTTGAAACCACATATCATGCAAGTCAAGAACTTCCATTTCGGGCAAAAAAAAGTTTGTTATCATCGCTCGGTAGCGTTCACCATTGACAGTAACGCTGCGATTCGCATCATCTTTGAAGAAATATGGCCCAATAATGCCGCCGGCCCATAAACCGCACCAAACAGTGGCTTTTTCGGGATGCATTGGTAGCTGTTGCAATGCTTCTGGCTGATCTTCACTCCAAATGCGGCAATTTTGCTTATTTACGTACCCATTCAACCAATAATGAGCCTCATCGCTGAACACAATTTTTCGATAAACAACATTTCGAACCGAGCACGAATTTTGATAGTAAAATTCAATAATTTGCAAGCGTTGTTCATTTGTAAGACGATCCATGGTTAAATTGCAAACCAAACTGAAGCTGTGTTACAGTGACACAAGGTACTAAACACACGTCAGCTGTCAAAACCAGTGTTGCCAAAACCAAACCAGCTTAAAAATCACCCGTTAGAACTCAGCACCCAAACCGGAAACATCCTCTAACCAGCTACACCAGCAGCCACCAAAAATCTAAGCCAAAAATATCCCAGCCCCAGCGAAGGAGAGAAGAGCTCAACAACTAAACAACTTCAAAAACCCATCTTTCCGAACGTAACATGAATCCACCGAAAACAGGAACATAGCGAAAACCTAAATATACGCAGCTATCGACAACCTATAACTGGCTATCTGTGACGCGCTGAACAATCAAAAACAACCACAGACATCTAAGGACATACCTTCCTGAATATGTGCAAAAGTTAAATGAACATGGAGAGCGGCTGAGGAAACGCCTTTAGAGGGTCCACGAGCGAGAGCTTAATGCTTCCAATAACAGCTACTAGACGGTGTGGAGTGAATTACAGGTGTCAACGGAATTCCATCAAATTTCTTGGCGCCTAGCTAGACGAATCCTTCAAGTTACTCAATCTAGCCTGAGCACCCCAGAGGAGATTATTGAGATTATAACCAAAGTAAGCCAAAGAAGTCAGCTGGACCAGATGGGGTAACCAGCTTCATTATCAAGAGGCTGCCTAACACAGTTATGATCGCCTTAATAATCAGCCTCAACAACTGCCTTGATAACAGCTACTTCCCTCCAAAATGGAAGATGGCAAATATCGTGGCAAGAAAGGTGCACGCAACATTGTCTCAAACTACAGGCCGATTTCCCTCCTCAGCAACCTGAGCAAAATACTGGAAAAACTCATTCTCAGGAAACTCAAGCAGTTCTGCAGCGAAAACCAGATCGTTCCCGACATGCAGTTCGTCTTCCGAGAGAAACACTCTAATCTGCATCCACTCATGAAGTTCCAGCATGACATCACCATGGCAATAAAAAAGCATAAGTCATCTAAAACTTCAGAAAAACGCTTAATATGCCTTTTAAGCGTAATGCAAAGCACATAGGTCAGGCTGCAACATTTGCTGAATCGGTGGATATGAATACACCTCTTACGGTTGTCGATATTTATTGAGCTTCATGAGGAAATGTCGAATTTGTGGCTGATCCTGGATTTATCGATCCAGACCCAGAATTTGATGAGTAGGTATGAGACAATCAATAGTCACTAATTTCCTTCAAGCTAAAAAATCTTTAAATTTACCCGCTCATACACTAGGTAAAACTTTATCAAGTCAGCAAGCTGCTTTTCTTGAAAAGTTGAATTCCGTTAAAACACCTTCGATTCCAATCTTTTCGGGTGATGACTATAAAGATTGGCAAACTTTCAAGGACATGCTTACGTGTTCGGTAGATTATAAAACCTCGCTAACATTAACACATAATTTGTATCTGCTTGAATCGGTTTTGAGTGAAAACGTGAGCAATATTTTGAAGCGATACGATACGAAACCTTCCTATCAAACTAACCGACGCAACGGTGTCAAGGAGCAATCTCTGTTCTCAATTGTCTTCGAGCAGGTCATTCCTCTCATACCTTAATGCAAATCTGACAGTCGCTGTAAAACATGTAATTTACATCATCGCTTCCCTGTTCACATATCGTCATCTTCGTCACCATCGTCGGTACCGTCGCGTCGTCGACAAACTCTACGCATCAGGTTCCTTCAAATATTTTACCGTCTTCTTTTTCCCTTTTCTTTTCTCTGCTATGTACGAAGAAGGTAACTCGTCATTGTCAAATAATTTCTCTCAAACTTTAATACCTACTGTCATTGGACGTATCCCAAATATCTAAGGAGAGTTTCAAATCATTCGATTTTTATTGGATTCAAGATCCCAGGATTCTTTTATTACAGAACAAACGGTTTAGAGGTTAAGTCTAGTTAAAAAGAAGGCACGCATACCGGTGGTGTTAGTTGTTAGATCCACTGCAGCAGGCTTTACAAATGGAGTTGTAACACTTCAACTTTTCTCTCGCTTTTCGGAAACTTCGATCGAGATATACCTATTATGTTATTGAAATCCGTCGTACCTGCTTCTGAGATATCAATTTCTGATCAGAAAACTTTTGCATCGTATTCATTAGCCTACTGAAGTCCAACACGCTGAAGATATTTTGCTTGCAAACTCACTCACGGTTACTTAATATGGGCGATATTTAGTTTAGTTGCCGTTTAAATCTGACCCAGAAACTAACTTCAAAAATAGTCTTAGCGCCGAAATGAATCGTCTTCGTTCTTTGGAAAAAAGGATGGAATCTGATCCAATCTTATGCACCGCATTTTGGAGGTTTGTGGGAGGCGGCGGTAAAATCAGTGAAATCCCACCGTAAGTGAGTAACTGAGGACCATAGGCTAACATTTGAAGAGATATGTTCACTCTTCTTACCCAAATTAAAACACTATATTCTCGACCTATGTGGCCAAAGTCTGATATGGATCCTATTGCTCTAAGTCCAGTCCAAGTAAATGGGCAACCCTTTACTTCTTTTCCTCGTCCTGATATTTGTAATAAATTTTGTGTACTTTCACTAACTGGTCTCTTTTACAAACTCTTGCTTAAAGTTTTTGGAAACATGCAGAATATCTGACATTGCAACAGCGCCCAAAATGCCAAACTAACTAAAGAAGTCAACGATGTCGTCATGCTAAAGGATCCGAATCTGCCCCCATCCAACTAGATTCTTAATTATTTGCATTTAAATTAATGCTTTAAATCAAATTTACCCTTAAAATCATTGTTTTGTAAATTCATTAAATTATCGTTAATATTTTCTATTTGTTAAATTGTGCCAAATATATACGCTATTTACCCTATGATTTTCATGATTTATAATATAAAATATAAAATCCTCTCAATCCTATTAATTGCTTCTTCTTCATTTGCATGTTATTTGTTTTATTTTTCAAATGCTGAAATTATTGAAAGCTTAACTCAGATTCAGATTACCTACATATAAAATCTTTCTTTTCAATTCAAACCACCAAGAAGATAACATTCCCAGGAAAAATAAATACGTATAAAATTAATAAGCCTTTTTCTTTCATATAGTCTATACAAATTGGAAAATCTATTTTTTTCGTTGGTCATTTCTTGCTGCTAGATATAGGGAATTCAATATTGGTTAGATTAACTAAGCCTATTTTCATTTGCTCAAAAACAGTATTTGATCATATTTTAATGTGTAAAAACGTTAAATGAACTCAATTAATCAACATTATTATAATTAACAATATAAATATTTATATGAAAAGCATTCCATTTAAAATAAAATAATTTATGCCATAAATTTTCATGATTTTACTAAAACAGGCACAAGAATTAAATTAAAATTAAAAAAATGTTTCGCTTTTTCATTTGCTATTTTGTTAAGATAACTCAAAATATTAAATTTCAATCCAAAAATCTAAAAAAATATTCAGAGATTGAAGCATACTATATCAATAATTACAAGGAAACAATTCTAAGAAAATTATTGAAAATGTACTTACGTTTCGATTACGTTCTTCTTTAAAATGGCGATCTTATTTTCTATTTTAATTCAAAATGATAAGCAGTATTTTTTGAAAATTCATTCTTAATAAAAAGAATTCCTAACATCATTCCAGGACCTAGGCAAACTGAAAATATAACATATTTTCATTTTTTTGTACCCATAAACAAAATTTATCATTTCAGTGAAAGGTTTACTGGTGTCTAAAAAATTATAGGTATATCACTTCAAATAATAAGCGTTTAATATTATCTATACAAATTTTGAAACAAAAAATATTTGGTTAAAAAATTGTAGATAAATAAATAAAATTATGTACTTCCTGGTGAGAGAGCAAGTTGAAAGTGAAAAACTTTAAATAAAAATTTCAAAAATAAACAGAAATATTTTAAGAAATCTAGTGTTAATAAATTAGTGTTATATGTATATTTTATATTAATTAAGGAAAACATAATTCAGGTTAAATTAAATAAAAAAAAAAAATTATTAAAATCGTGTACAGTGCAGTTACAAAATCAATGTTATAAGGATATATATTATTTATATGGAAATAGATGTATATAGATATACTATATCATTATATATTTTTTTAAATATTTTGGATTTCTCGAATTCATATAATATTCACGCAGGCATTTTTTATGATAATCAAAATTTGTTTTAAGAAGAACAAAAATCATTATCGATATAAAAATAAACTAAAAAAGCAAACATTTATTGTTGAATATAGTCTTTTGTTTTGTGTTTTTTGTCTAATAAATTATGTGTATTGTATATAACATACATAGTTCAAAGTGCTTATGAAATGTCTCTTTAAAGTTTAAAGTAATAAATGAATCATTTAAGAATTCCGTTGTGTTTGTAGTCAGACAATAAATTTTATTAATACAGGAAATACTCTGATTGAAAGAAGGGTAGGTATAGTTTTTTTATTTAATTTTGTTGGAAAAAGTATTCTGTCAAACTTTCCTCTACAAACATTTTTAACAACTCATTCTATTTCAAAGTTATTGTCAAAAAACTGTTGAAGTTTCGAGTTAAAAATGGTTTTCATAAACTTTGCCCAATTTCAACCTTACAAAAAAAAAATTATTCATTAATATGCTGCTAGTGCATTGCAAAAACGGTCGAAAATGTTCCTCTTTTGCAGAACTTACTGGAAACATATTTTTCATTCTACATTATCTCAGATGTATTATCTTATTAAGTTATTATAGGGAAATGTACAAGAAATCTATTGAATATTTTCTCCTTCAGGTGAATTTGGGCGAGATAAACTTTAAAGACTATTTTACAGTTTTTCTACAATAACTTTTAAGTGGAAGTAGTTATCTTAAATGTTTCTAAAACATAGAATACTAGAATAAAAAACACTTTACGACCAATTAGATTGAAAATGGGTTACATTACAACGCAGAAATATTATTTTATCGAATTTTGTGGTTCTCCAAACGGTAGCCTTTATATTTTTATAACCAAATTAAAAAATTCCCCCTAACAATTTTTGTAGATATGTTTGCTAATTTAATTGTTTCTTGTATGTTTAACAAATTCGTATGGAAATGTCAACTAAAAATTATTCAAAAATATAACAAATTATAATTTTTATATTTTAAAATTATTGGATGCTTTAAATGTTTAAAGTATGTTATATATATATGTAGTTTTGTATGTATATTATGCATATCTAAAAACAATTTCATATCAAATATTTATGTATATATTCATATAATATCAATAATTGCATTTCTCTTACAAAATTTAATTATATAATTATTATCTATTACTGTAAAAATTGGAAAAAAAAACAAATATGCAGGTAGTTTATAATTATTTTCAAACAAAACGTCCACTTGCTGTTTTTCAGCACAAGAATAGTTACAATGAAATAACACAACAATAAAAATATAACAAACATAACTAAAACCATAAAACACAAAGTTAAATGTACATTGTACAATCAAATTAAAATGTAAATACATCAAATTTAAAAATGTTGTTAAAGCGATTATATATTATTGTTCAAAAATAAATAAATAAAAAAAATATAAAATTCGACGCCTTTCAAACTTTTGACGTTATCAAAAATAAAATATGCACGTAAAGTTAATTTTACAGAAAACATAACAGCTAAAAATGAAATTAATGATTTCATTTTCATATCGGCTTGTAACAGTAAAACATGACAAAAAATATTTTATTTATATATAAACTTTCATCTCATAACCCTTATGCAAAATAGTCATTATACATAATGCTTGAAACATATTTCAAGTATTTTAGTTTGTATACCTTTATTTTTCATAAACACTTTTTTTTGTTAATCTTTCAAAAACAGCATTTGTAAAGAAATAAAAATATTATTCAAATGGGGATAACTTAATAGAAACATATATATTATATTCATACCGGGCTAGATGCTTTTACAATGAAAAAAGGACACTGACATTTTTTTTTGTAACAAACAAACCAAAGGATGGTTCAATTATTATTAATCACGGACTCCTTTGGAAACAGGAACAGTTTATTTCTATACAAAAATGAATGTATGTTTTCTTTTATATTAACATAACAGCCAAACTAAAGAAAAAAAGTAAATAAAAACAAACATTCCCAAGTCATTGTATTGGTACTATATTTTTTCTTTAAAACTTATAATTTTAAATTATATATGTATGTCATTTTCATATTATTTTTCTTTTTCATTTAAATATTAAAAGAGTTCCTAAATAAATTTCTTATAGATATAAATTAACAAAAAAAATATAATTTATTTTGTACGAAAGCATTAAATTCATTTTTAATACAAGTATTTTCTGGCTAAGAATATTTTTTTTTTAATTTTTAGTCAACAAAAAATTAAATATATAAAAAACATTCACTTTGGTTTGATTATATATGTAGATATATTTAAAAAAAAAAACACTATATAAAATAATAATTTATATGCACATGAGCAAAAAAAAAATAAATTCAATCAAATTATCTAATGAAAATACATCTTTGAAATTAGTTAATAAATAAAATATAATGATAGTTACAAATAAATTTAATATAAAAATTTTCAATATATTTGGTTGATCTTAATTAATATAAATAGTGATTTTTTACAAAATATTTTCATATCGATTATTTTTTCGCTTCGCTTAATTTTGTGCAAAAAATAGTGCAGTCAACAACACACAGAAACAGTAAGTTCAGTATTTTTATTATAGGAGTAAGAATTGCTTAATTTTTGTTGAAGGGAATCCAGGATTTCCTTGAGTATTATATATAATTATTTTTAAATAATTTATTAGCACCCACATAATCCGTATTTAGTTTTAAGAAAATTAATATTGAATAACACACACAGAACTTGTTGTGAAAGGGAACAAACAATTCAATGCAATATGTACGAGTATAAAGGTATGATAAAAAGTATGACAAAACCAAAAGGGACAATTTTTAATAAATCGTTTTAAATTTGTTTTATCCAATATATTTGAAATAATTACACACACATTTAAACAGTCCTTTAAAGCAATCTGTAGATAATATATTAAGGCTAAGACCAGTTTTGATATCTTTTCTGTTTTAAATATTTTCGAAGTCGTATCGGTTTTTATCGGTTTTTGAATAAATAATTAAATTTTCAAGAGGAAAAATTTAACTTGACCCTTTGGTTGTTTTTTATTATGACTAAAAAGTTCTTCTTTGCTTACGAGAATTTAATTAATAATTCAAATTTTTCGCCTCATAAAGCTATTTTATTTGACAAAATGCATTCCGTTTATGTGGATTTAGTTGAAAGTGTATTATTTGTGAAATATTTCAAATCCAGTCTTTTTTGTGTTTTTTTGGAGTTCGACATATTCAAGAAATATTCAACTTGTTGACAATTACCTACTAAAAATGATGATTTAATTTTAATATAATTTCTGTTCACCTCTAAGGTTATCCTCATTCTTTATCCAGCCGCGACCACTGCGCCAACGTGTTTCATTTCGTTTTCTTACTCAAACTATGTTACTTCCTGCTATAGATTTGTAACTATATTGTATAACTTACGAGAAAAAAATTATAGTATAAATAAGAGTCTATTCCAACGTAGGTTCCCGACTTATTTTGACTTTCGAATACAAATAAAAATTTAAATATTTTCTTTAAATATAATGGGACCGCAAACCCCTTACCATTTATCTTAAATTATGACGAAATTGAGTTTTATAATAAATTTTGTATGTCTGTATTATCGAAACTCCTAAAAACGTCAGTATTTTTTAAAGCAATGATTTGACAAAACAATCTAACTCGTAAAAATGTGTTTTACAACGCCCCTTTCATAATTCAAGTTAGGTCTTTTAGCTTCTTTTTGTTCGTTTTTTCATACAGACCTAACTGCAATTAATAAATCTATTATCTGCTCTTTATTTAAAAGTGTTCTTTTTTTTGTAAGTCAATTTAGGGTGTTATTTCGAAAAGTTAAGAACATATTTAAATTCTTAACCTTCTTGAGTATAGGCTGTTATTCCAAATAACAGTAGTTAAGGTATTTCTTTTTTACATAAAATTCTTTTTTTGTTTTCTTTTTTTTTTGTATGTCCTTTTTTTAGTCTCTTTTTGTATTTTCTCCATACATTTTTCCCAAATTAACAATTAATTATAAAATCAATTGTATTTCATATAAAACTACATATTTACCTTTGAAAATTATTCAAAATTTATTATAGTTTCAACTATTTTAGATTCTTTCCAAACAGCCTTTTCTTACACTCAGCACAAAATTAATCCTTAACACTTAAAAAAAAAAATTGTTCGAACGTGAAGTAGAATGCTTTAAAAAAGAATGCTTTAACGAGTTCAAGTTCATTTAAAGAGGTTATTTATTTCACTGGATGTGGATAAGCTCGGAAAAAACAATACTTTGGGAAGATGTAGACAAATATTTGCAGTTTATTGTGTAGATCTAAAAAATGAAGACTTTCAGAAAAAAAATTCTGTTAAAAAAGTTTTCATTTTTTTGAATAATTCTGAATTTCATTAGAAATTTATTATTATTCTTATTATTATTTTATAAAACTATTGAAAATTTGTCACATTTTTTTTGTATTCCAGGGCAACATGTGAACGTGGAGCATATTTTTTCGTTACGAATTCACAGTGAAGTGGACCAAAAAAAGAAAGGAAGTGTAAAGTGATTTACTGAAGTAAACTTTCTTGAAGAACAGGGCACTTTCGCAAAAAATGGTACGTGTCTTCCTTTTCTCTTAAATTGCACAAATTGCAGTTTGTTGTAAGGTCTTCCCTTCTCCTCTCGCCTTTAAGATGGTTCCTATTTGATCAGTGGTGTTTTTCTCGTTGAAGTATTTAAACTTAAATTGAGTTTTTTGTAAATTAATCGAGTCGTAGAACATGTAGCTTTTCTCATACATCCTCGCTAAATCTTGTTATCTAACTTTTTGCACAATGACTTAAAAAGACACCCTCTAAACCGGTCGTCGCACCTTAGTGAAACTTCAATTTAGAGTTCCTTTGCAATTAGCTCCTCTCTTGTGGGTCATTTATGTCTCCTTTTTTAAACAAGGGAAAGATTATATTCTTTACATTCAATCAATTTGTTGCCATGGGTGGCCATTTCATTGCCAAGTTATCTCAGTTGTCAAATGTCAGTAAAGAAATGGTGATGGTGACCCTTGACAAAGTTTTTTGCTCTTTAAGTTTACTTTTCTTGATAATAAAGAATTTTAATTTAAAAAAGGTGAAACGTCAAAATGTATTGCCTCAATATATTGCAATACCTTGTAAAGGATGTTCGGTGTGGAAATAGTGTGATGATATGTTTTGTAGCAAATATGTATTATTATATATAAAGTTTGAACCTATAAATTGTATTCCGACAACTTCACCAAGTAAAGAACAAAAATTAGATATTTTTGGTTTTGGGCGAAATTAAAATTGCAGCCCTTAAAAAAACATGTAAGTGCTTCCTTCTTACCTTATTAAAGGTTTAATATCTACTTTGTATTAAAAATTCGATAAAATTTACCTGCTAAGAGTTAAAGGAAGAAAATGATATAATCATTTTTAAAATAATATTATTATTATTATTACCTACAGAGTGGGCATATATTATTTTTATTTTTGACCAAATTTATATACAATAACGATAATGATCACCCTTAGGAAAAATAAAATTTGTAAAGTTTTGTGTTTGATATAACATTTAATGTTATACGGGAAAATCAGACATTTTCATCATTAATTTTGTTTGAAGTTGGCATTTTTTTTAAATGAAAGAAAAGTATCAAATAATTTAATAGAATTCTATGGCCTATACAAGGTTTGCCTAAATAACTTTTCCATCTAAAAGTTATATTCGAAAATATTTGTTTACATTTGAGCTTGATAACAGAAAGAATTTCTTTTGCCAAGATAAAGATACATATGTTTCCAGACTAAAAGTATATTTTGCCTATAGGCTATTAACGACAAGTTTAAACGAAAAAAAAATGTAATTGAACATGGGAAGTGTTTATTTGAAACTACGACAAGTTTTTCTACAGAAAACTGTAGGTACATAAATCAACCAGGACTGGATTAAAAATATATGTAGCTCAAAATCAAAGAAATAAGAATTAAAATTAAACAAATTACCTGTGACATTATCTTTGAAAAATAACATCATTTCGATTTTGGATTTGGAGCGAATATTCTTTGGTATAAAATATGCTGCTTAAACATGTGTGTATTTATGATGTTCAATCTTTTTTATCATCTTACCTCTTTATTCTTGTGCAAACAAAATAACGTGTTTAAAAAAACGTTTAATTTTGCATATATATGTAGGTATAATGGTGTAAACGTTTCATGTGTGCATAATTTTTAATACATAATATGAAATAATTATTTTTCTTCAGAATAATATGACACTTTATTAATGATGAGCAATAAACAATTCAAAATAAACAAAAGAGTTATCTGTCTCGTGCCAATCCCAAATGCAGTTAATCATAAAAATTAACGAAAATAATAATTTAACAATAAAACAATTATTCATTTTATTCATATTATTTTTAATTCAAATTGAAAAATTATCATTTTATTTACTTAAATTTTCAGGTGGGTATAAAAATCAAGGACAAAAGTCTCAAAAAAGTCAAGAGCACACGAGGGGAATCCCCATTGATTCATTCAATGTACACTAAACGATATATATAGGAGTAAAATAAAAATATAATATATGTATTAAGAAGAAATCTGACGGAAGCAAGAAAAACAAGGATTTATTTCACCTGTCTTGTCTAATAACACTGATCATAATGTTGCTAACAAACGAAATCAATTTTTAATTAGCACAAACTTCGCAGGATTATAAACAGTAAAAACAAAAAAACAGAAAAAATCATAAATAAAACTAAGTACAAATACAAAATGCACAGATTTGTTGAATAAATAAACAAAAATAAGAATATATTTATCTTGTCAGGGATCACCTCAGATATAATTGGTGTTTATGGATAAAAATTAAGCTTCTACAATATTAAAAGAGTGTGGGTGTTTTCAGGGCAATCTCAGGCAGTATAGAATGAAAAAAAAAAAAAACGGTACAGACAGTTTAAAGAAAGAACAATAAATATCTCAAAATAGCCTAGAAAGAAAGAAATAAACCAACAGTGAAAAAATAAATATTTTATGTTTGTACCGAAAATTATAAGGGGGCACACATTCAAGTGTGAGAGATGAAAAACCAGAAAAAAAAAACAGAAACAATTAAATTAACAAGAAAAGCAGACAGTACTTATAAAAGGTTTTGATTAGTTAGCTTTTCTGCCTTTGGATGTTCAATTTATACATAAACATTAAACGTGTGTATTTGTAATTTACAAATTTTACCAAACAGTTATAGTTTCTTTTTATTTAAATAATTCAGCAGAACAGAAGTCTTGAAATAACATAATTAAGTACACTTCGTAATTCAAAAGGAAGTGACTAAAGAGATGTCAGTTTATAACAGTTCTGTGTATAAAAGTAGGTACTATTTCGTGGCATCATCGGGTATATTTCGGCCAGGGTTAGAACCTCAGTACTAAAATTTCGGAGCAGATTTGTAAAAAAAGTGTAGTAAATCGAAAATTTCTGGAGTAGATTTGAAAACGATAGAAAAACCTCAAGTTTTCAAAAACTGTATTAAAAAAAAAACAATTTAAACAAAACTAATAAATACAAAAATTAGTCACATACATTTCATTCGGTTCAGAAAAGAATAGAATTTTAGATTCAAATAGTCAAAGTAAGAGTTGTTTTAAGAATTGAATAACACAGCCCTGTAATTTCGTTTCATGTGGTTTGGCTGGTATTATATAGCTATAACTGTTAGAAATTGACATATCTCTAGTCTCTCCCATTACAAAAATTAATAACAAATCAATATGTTTTTGTCAGATGTTTGAATAGGTTCTGAGGTAAATAGTCAAGCAATCGTATAACAAAACCATTTAAAATTTAATAGTTCATCTTACTCAAATACAAGCAGAATATGAAAGCATATTTAAGTGTATAAATTAACATATAATTCGTAAAATTGTATATTATCCTAATCATCGTATATACTGACAGTTTAGGTTTCAGAACTCATAAACATAATATACATATCTAATATACCCGCCTAAATACATATATATATTAGTCTTTCTACCTGAAGCCATGAAAAGTTGGTTGCTTGGGGCTCTAAGAAAAGGCTGTAACAACTTTAACAATTTGAGGAACATCACAATTTTGTTTGCCATACCAATTGATCGTGTGGGAATAAAGTGGGCACAACTTTGAGATATTTAGCTTAATATGTTAATATAATTTGAAATTTTAAGAATCGCTAAACGCTGATTCTGGAAGGAATTTATTTTCAAATTTATACAGAAAAATAAATTTTTTTAGGTATAAAAATTACAAATAAGAACATGATCAGTGTACTAATAATGATTAGTACTAATAAAGAGTGGATATTTTGATATGCATGGTGATTCACAAGATGCAACAAAAACACAATGGTATAACACCTACCTTTGACTGCTTTTAGACGACTGCAATTTTTAGTCGCAATTCTCTTTTGAGTTTCTTTCCGATTGCAGCATCCATTTAAACGCTGCAAATTTCAATAGCTGCAATTTTTGTTAAATGAGAAGGAAATATATCTCCATTCTCTTTACTCCGCTTATGTCTCAAACAATAAAAAAAAATCACAAAGAAGAAAGAGCGATAACTCTGCAATTATTTCAACCTCTGCAACTTTGTCTACCCCGGACACCGCATACGTCCCCCGCCTATACATGCTTAAAAATTGCAGGGGGTAATTGCAGCGTTTAAAAGCAGTCTTTAGGCGTCAGTTATAGCGATCAGGAAAACGAAACAGGAAAAACTTTCAAATAGATTATTTACTAGGTTTTCATTCGATTTGAAACGCAAATGTTGTACTAATCGATGACAAATAACTCAATGAATTTTTTATGCAAATAAAATTTTCAACTCAACAATTATTTTATTGTTAAAAATGCATTAATGTGTTTTCCTGGCACGAAAAATGAATTTACATCAGGAAAACATATTAATGCATTTTTAACAATAAAATAATTGTTGAGTTGAAAATTTTATTTGCATAAAAAATTCATTGAGTTATTTGTCATCGATTAGTACAACATTTGCGTTTCAAATCGAATGAAAACCTAGTAAATAATCTATTTGAAAGTTTTTCCTGTTTCGTTTTCCTGATCGCTATAACTGACGCCTTATTTAATTTGGCTTAAGGTCATATTGCCCACAATCGTTACACCCAAATTGAAAATGTCATAACTTCATGAAAAATTTGCTTGCCATTGGCATACATCATGGACGTTATGACATTTATTTTGTGTATAATTGATATTGACATTTTAATTTGAAATAGGCCTTTGGTCTTATCGTCCAAGGTAATATCGCCAAAATAATTGAAATGTCAGAATAGTGAAGACAAATAAAATTGTTTTTCATAGTAACAGGGCACTAGTTGTAATCATTTTCACACTTAAAAGTAACATGTGATAATTGCACTGCAACATACATTAGAAAATAAAAGGCACACTGGAGAAACAAAACACTATTTTCGTCCACGTCCCCTAAATCAATAAAAACTTTCCATGATAAAACCCAGGAATTCATATGCATGGTCTCTAGGTATAGGTATAAAAGTAGATTATAGTTTTAGGATCCATGGGTTCTGCATACACTTTCAAAGTAACTTGCAGATGAAAGCATGCTCTATATGAGGAATCGCTTTGCAACCTCAAGGCAATACGGTCCTTGAATTGCACTGGAAACCCGATTGTAGTCGCTATTTTTAAAAGGCAATAGAAAAGTATAATATTAAAGTATGGCTGATTTCGAATTTGTACCATATATTATCGACTTACTTATATGAGACAACTTTTTCCTTCAACTTCTTTGCGTGGGGCAAATTAAGCCAGAAAGGAATTGCTTCTATTTTAAAATACTTTGCTAGGGTGGATTGGTCAACATTTCCAACTTGTGGATCCTATGCAGGAGTAGAATCGCTTGAATAAGCCATAAGCAAGTTTTAGGAAACCAAGAAACTACAATGCACTACAAAATCACAAAGTATATAATTTAAAAACAAAAAAACAATTAAATGTTCTTATTTAAAAACAAAAATGTGAATGTAGTGTATAAATTATACAAATAGTTCTCTTTATTGCTTTTGTTTTCGATTGTCTTTAAATTTGTGTTCTTCTTTTTCTAGTGTTGATTTCAAATATGCAAGGAAAAACGTGTGGGGTGCAAAGCCCAGAACATAAACACCAATACGCTTTATTTATGGAGTAGAACATTCTTCATATAAAAGAAGTTGACTATACATAAAATTATCCAACCACATCATTGGGTGCTGAAACCAAATATGTAGCTGCCCAAAACTCGTTTTGTTTCTGACGCAATTTATGTTGAACTTTTTTTTTAGGGCTTCAATCTGTCCCGCTTTGTTGTTCGTGATGTCCCTGGGACCACAAACACAACAGAACCCATCATACTGCTCAACATTACGTTAAAGTCCTATAAAACACACATTATATAGTTTTTGGTACTTTTCTTTAGTCTCCCGTTATTCTACATTTGTATTAAGGGTACATCTTATGTACTTGTACGTACACCCTGTGCTTACCCAACAATGTATGTATTGAATAGGAATAATTAATAATAAGATATTAATTTTGTCCATACCTATCATTTATATGGGGGAAAGAAAATCTCACCTCTAAACTTAAACATTTTCAGATCCTTTTTCAGTCCCAAGCAACCAATTTCAAGAAGAAACAAGAAATTTGATGTCATCTGAACCATTTTTATGTTATGTTTACATAAGATGGTGAAGCAAATTAAAAAAATATCTAAACCGACAACAAAGAAGAGAAAAAAAAATTACTAAAACTATATTCCTACCTAAACGAGAATGATAAAGTTTATATTTTATTTTCCTTTCTCTATTAAAAAAAAAGTGATTATTATCCTTAAAATTAATTGTTTTTCTCTTCGTATCATTTCTTTAGAAAAGATGAATAAATATTCTAGAAAGTTTAATCCTCAGTTTAATACAAGCAAAAAAAGGAACCGCAAAAAGCCAGAATATTAAAGAAATAAAATAAAAAAAAATCAGTTCAAAGTCTTGACAATGCCCCACTAAGGTAAAAAAAAATTAAAAAAAATACAATGCATTTGTTCGTTTTTTTATTACGTACTATGTATTCATATGGTTCTTGTTGAAGTAGTTGTTCATTGAATGTACAAGTTTTTCTGTCTCACTTTTTGAAAGTTACTCGTTTAGATTTTATGTACTGTTTTTTTTTTCTGTAAGTCTGCAATGAACTTTTATTGTTTATTTTTTTTTTGTATTAGATACTATAACTATCAACTTTTTTAAAGGTATTTTATCTGAGGTAAGCTCGGAAAATAGAGTCTGACTATAAAATAAAAGCCCTATGGTCAAGGATATTATTAAATTAAAAAGATAAGTTAGCGAACGGTGAATGCCAGAGGAAAGTTGGTATGTTGGTTATATAATTTAAATAGGAAACTATCTTAACTAATTAAAATTCTTTAATTTTGGTCAAAGAACTAGAAACTTTGGGTGTTATAAGAGAACTTTGTATACTTTAAATGCGAGGTGAATATAAAAGAATAGGAAATATATACAGCCAGGTTCTACATTCACTTTCACTCGAAATAGAATTGAAATCAATTGAAATTAGATTGACTCCAATTTCATTTCGAGCGAAAGTGAAATGTAGAACCTGGCTGATAATATATTCTTTTCATTACCGTCTTTACTGAATGTTTTCTTCTTCAAAGCGCGTTACAGACAACATCTGGCAAGATGAGATAGACACAAAGGGGTTAGACATAGAAATAATGGAAACCCTTTTAAGGTATAAAAGGATGACCACTGTATATGCTTAAGCGGTTTATAAAAATGGACAATAAGCATATTGCTTAAACTTAAACTTTTGAAGCTCGATTTAAAACATTAGCGTTGCGTTACAACAAAATAATTCACTAAACTAAAACGTGAAATAAAAATCAAAAAAGGTGTTTATGCAGCCCCTAATGCAGGTAACGGTTATTTGAATTTTTGGAGATTATTGATTTTTATACTTTTAAGAGGTGGTCCTAAAAGTAATTGGTGGGTGTAGGTGGACGGTTTGTGAAAATGGCGAAGCCTCTTAATGCGGCCCCTCCCGCATCACCCGCGTATTATATTATCAATTTACCTACCTATACAATATGTACATATATAATTATATAAGCCACTGGGCTTTCTATTTCTCATTAAATATCTATATACTGACGAAAAAACAATTCGTTATTTGAGGTCTTATTCAAAAGATTTCAATAATCCTTGATGACTATTTGTGCATTTGTCTGACTCATCTTAGAATACTGCCGATGGGTTTGGTATCCTTGTTATTTTATAACTTACGTTACGTGTCCATAAGCAAAAATATAACTCTCTCTTAGTCATTCTCTTTAGTCGTATCTTTTACATATCTAGATACCTACCTATAACTTCCTTAAGGGGCCAGTTATAGCTTTCATTGAAACTCATCATCGAAAATTTTAATTTATTATTTTGAGACACTTCAAAGGCAAAATCACTGATTATTTTGATGTCAATATAAAGCTGATGACTAATTTATTATTTATATATAGTCAAACAAATATTTCATTTTGGCCCAACCTTCTACGTAAAACGACTTCTAAGTTTTCAATGATCAATGGTAAGGTAGTTCAATCATTGAAATAATGAAATTCATTTCATGTCAAAGGTTGGGCTAAAATTTAATTTTTTTTTTTGGCAAGAATTAATATTTGCGTCATCAGCTTTATATTGGCATCAAAATAATCACTAAACTAATGAATCTGTTTTCTTCGAAAATCATTTTTAAATTGTTCTCTTTTTTTTTCTCTTTTTGGTTACTTGATAATTTGTGTATATATCTACATATTGATTTCAAGTTCAATTATAACACCCAAAGAAAGATAGCTTTAACCATAATTTTATCGACTTTCATTACTAAGAATTTTAAATACCCCCTCTTTCAATTCACAAAATGTGTAAATAAATAAATTTTTTAGGTTCATATATCTATATTTTTTTAATTTTCGTAAATTGGTGTTTTAAATTTTAAAAAATGTTTCAGTCCTTGAACATAAATATACCTACATGTTTTTTTTATTTTTACTTGTATTTTATTATTTTTCGCGCACCATCTGGACGGAAATAAATATATAAAATACCTACGGACAGCAATGAAGTACGAGAAAGGTAATCAGTGTGTTATATAGTACCTAACAACATTAACCCCGTAACGGAATATTAGAATATGAGTTTTATGAAATAAAAATGATTGTATGTATTATATATATAATACATACAATATCTTATATGCATATATTATGTACATGAACATAAAATGAACATCTTTATAAACATACCTATTTATTGAGGGAATTTTGCCTAAAATGCATCAACAAAATAAAGCGTGTTGGGTTGAAACATATACAATTTCATGCTATTACTTTTGAAACTTTATTCTGAAATCAATTTAGTTAAATGAGTAACTTTTGAATAATTAATTTTCAAATTTAAAATATTGAAGCAAACAAAATTCATACAAAAACTGTACATTGTTAAGTACCTACTGTTTCTATTTTTGTTGTTTGATTTTCTTAACATTTTTAATCAATTTTTAGGAAATCAAAAACTTCTTCTTTTAAAAATAATTTATTCGAATATTCACTACCGTAAAATCATGATTTTTAATTTAGAAAAGCACAATGGGACGTATTCATAGTCATCTTAAAACAGCTAAAGCTACCTAAGCTAAAAGTTAGTTTAAAAAAAAAATAAATCAATTAACTTATACATTTCAATAAATACATAATGTTATTTAGTTACGAATCTTAACTAAATCGGTTGATCCATTTGATCTTAAACACGAGTTTCCCATACACGAAATGCTTTATTATGTATTATTTCATTCTTTTAAGTTCGTCATAAAAGCCTAGTACGCAGATTGCACAAAATTTTAGTTTCCATACAAAATTCTCAGCATAATTTAGTCAAGCTAAAATTAAGCATAGCATTTTAGCCAGGAGGTACGCAGCTCCAGCAAAAAAAAAATCAAAAAATGTTTGTTTCTTAATATACATTACTTAGCTGTCAAAATTTAGTGCCCGAATTAATTGTTGGGCACATTAATTCTCTAAATAAATTTCAACAAATTCTTGTATTCTTGAATTTCGGGTGAACTTTGATTTTTATTTAGGAACAAACGATTTATCTCAGTGAAAGGAAAAAGTCCAATTTAATTGATTTCAAGTAGTGTAAACAATTTTTTCAAAATAGTTTAATATAATTTCTTCTCAGAGACCAGCTGTTTTCTATATGACAAATTCTCCAAAACGTTTGGATTTAAAAATTTATCTAAGTATTTAGCATTAGCTATGTTTGGAGATAAAAACGGGAGCTAAAATTTAGCGTATTCTGCGTACTTGCCTTAAGAGAGGAAAACTGTTAAAAGATCTCATGACGTCGATGATGCGACGACGACGTCTTGCCTAATTCACATTATTTCACAATGCGACGAGACAACGAGACGTCGTCGTCCGTCGTAGAGATCTCTTCATAGTTTAGTTTAGCAAAGAAAAAATAAGAAAATATCAAAGAACTATGAATATTGCCCACAGCGTTTTTTTGGTCAAATATCATGACTACCCGACAAAAAATTTGTTGAAAAAAGAGTGAGTAGTTTTCGTTATTTACAGTTTAGTAAAAAACACAAATTAACCTGACTTTCAGCATCCGACTAAAGTTAATAAGAAAATTGAATATTCAACACAAAAATAGTAATTTAAAACGAAAATTAATGAAAAAATACGATTTAATTTTTTTGACTTTTAAATAAACTATTCATTAAATTTGATTTGAAAACAAATAGATTTATGTCTTTATGAAGAGTTATAATATAATATTTTAAATGTCACCTTAATTTTGTTTATATTCTATTTTTTTTTTTTTAGAAAATTTCCCCTCCCACCTAAACAGTGGTAAATAGAGCCCCACCTATACGATTTAGTTCTTATTACAACCCAACATACACGCTTTATCGTTGTAATGATTATGAGCTATGGAAATCACCTTGCATATGAACTGTACATAGATGTATGCTTTTCATATACATATATATATATATATGTGTGTATTATATATACACCATATACTTCTATTATTTAATAATGTCTTAATATTTATTTTTATTGGAAGCTCAAAAATGATATTTCACCTCAGTTAATTTTAACTTAACAATTTTTTTTTCTAAAAATACTTTAATATACATACATTTAGGTAAAATGTTTTTATTTTTTAGATTTTTGTGTTATAAATAAATTTATACATGTATTAACAATATTTTTAAATTACTAAAATTTATTGTCAGTAGTTTTCAGTTACTTATAACCCCAGTTATCGTATTAAGTATACAATATTTTTTTTTTTTTTTTATTTATTCATAACTTTTTTTTTAAATTTCGTTTACATGCCGATAAATACATTAAATAATAAATTTTGTTTTAATGTGAGACTATTCTATAAAAATGAGTCCATGAGTGACAAGCGGAATGATGTATTGAAACGTAATTTTTCATAGACACGGTGTGTCAAAAACAAGTTTCTTTTTAAAAATCCAATAAAATAAAAAAAAAATGGATTTATTAGTAAGAGCAAACATTCCAATTAATTATGAAGTCAACGTCGTTCAAGTGGCTGCCTCGACTGGCTTCGCAGTAGCGCATTCTGTCACTCCAATTTTCCAAGCCCTTGTTGATGGTTTCGGGCTGTAGCTCACGGATTGCTTGGATGATATTGGCCTTAAGTGCTTGAATCATTTCCGGATTGTTGGCATAACATCGGTCCTTCACGGTTCCCCACAAAAAAAAGTCAAAAGAAGGGGTCAAATCGCAGCTCCGAGGCAGCTAATTGACATCGCCAAGACAGCTGATAACACGATTTTAGAATTTGGTGCGCAAAAGATCGATTGTGGTATGGGCTGTGTGGCATGGCGTGCCATCCTGCATGAACCAGAGGTCTCCGAAGCCATGTCTTCAATTTCAGTAAAACAGAAGTCGGTTAACTTAGCTCTGTAACGCCCACCATTGACCGAAACGTTCGTGAATTGAGTCTCACACTCTCGGCTATAGCAACCACATTCTCGTCTGTGCGCCACTGGACGACGACGGGGACCATTTAATTTTCAAATCCACAATAGCTTGTGAATTGAATATTTTTCATTATTTATATTATTTTTGAACTTCCAAAGTACAGCTGCGATTTTAAAAATATATTTTTGCAATTTTTTTTACAGGTAGGCATTATATTTTTGTGCATTTATTTCAGTTTTGAGTCAATATTGTATTGGCAACAGGAGTTATAGGACTATACTAGCTATGCATAAATTATGCAGCATAATAATGTTATGAAATACCTTATGAAATAAAATAGTTCGGGTTTTCAGTTATTCAAAATTAAACAGAAGATGAAAAATAATTAAATAATAATGATTAATAATAAACAATACACAAAAAAGAAATTATTATATAGATAGCATACCTAATAATACTTGACCACTCAAAAGACTCATAAGAAAAAAATTAACGATTGAAAAAAAAAATGCATTGGGCTAACAAAAATATCTTCTTATTTTTTAATTTTGTATAATTTTATCAATAAAATATACTTACAAAACTTAACACTCTATAATAGTTAAACAGTTTATATTTATATCTATTAAGAAACATCATATTTTAATATAGTTGTGATGATAACATTTTTAGAATTTCCCCCTATCACCATTAACTTCGCTTCCACTCCTCAAATCAGTTCCGATGCTAACATTCATACTCAAGAATATAATTTTTTCTTGGTGATTTATAGTTCGGACCCAATTTATTGCTACTACTCGTGTATGCTGCTTTACTGCTTGAAGTATTGTTTCTTTCTGTATGCATATTGCCACCGTCATTTATGAAATCATTGCCAATAAAGTAATTCGCCGTAATCACCTCATTTGATTTATTCAAATCGCTGCCATCGTGATAACCATTTCGTTTTATAGATGAGGTTTGATATAATGATCTCTTTACACTTCCAATATCACTGGAAACATCAATACTATTGACGGCGCCAGGAGAAACTCCACCATTCCGTTGATTAATAAAACAGTCAAAATTATTCGATGACTCGTTTGATGCGGTTGAACTGCGACGAAAACGATTCTTCGCCATGGTTGGGGGTTGGCCACGTAGTGGATGTTGAACCCTCCCAGAGTAATCAGCAGCCAGTTGCTGCTTAGACTGATACAACTGCTGGTGATGGTATTGAAGTGTGAGTATCTTTTGTTGATGCTGCTGTGACACCAAGGACGAGGTTGTGGATGATGAGGATGACGAGTTCGTTGTCGAGGAGTTGTAAGAGGATGGTAGCGGTTGATGCTGTTGATAGAAATTGCGAATATTTTCCAAAATATAACGATTCGTTGTTAAATTTTGAGTAAGGGTAGTTATTTGCCCTCCTGATATGGACGCTAACGACACTGGGAGTTTTATTTTTGCCGCTCTACTACAACCTACTGATGATGACGTTGATGGGAACGATTTTGTTGGAATTCCTTGAGGTGTTGTAGCCAAGGTCGGTTGTCCAAAAGCACTGGCAATTTGAATAGATGACACATCGTCATCCTCGTCGTCGTTTGAAAGTTGTTCGTGCTTTTCGTTGCCGTGATTTTGGGAGGAAACATTTGGGGGAACAGCTTTTGTGATACAACTTGCAATCATTGACGAGTGTTGAGTGGTGGCAGACGCATTGGCACTAAGCTGACTGCTCGTTGTGGTTCGTTGAGATAAGGAATGCGGGTAAATATGGTGTCTTTTCTGTCGGTGATAACGATGCTGCGGATGCATTTGGTTTTCTGGCTGAAGGGATGATAGAACCAGTGTCGATACCGATGCAGATGATGATGTTGGCGTGTAAGGCATTATTGGATGCGATTTTGGCAGTAATTGTAAGCTATCACAGCTCACATCACCACAGTCGTCGGAGGATGTAAAGAGATCTAATTGCTTATTTTCTGCAGAAATGTTAATAACATCAGAGGACTTGAATTTTGACATTGAATACTCAATTCCCCCGATATTCCTTCTCGTTCTTGCTGATCGATAGTCTTCGGGAGGGAGTTCAACAGCAGTTTTCTTCTTATGTCGGTTGTAATGTTCAAGATAGTTCTCATACTTTTCAGGTCTCAAATCGCCATGAAATCCTCTTTCTCCCTCTCTATACGAGGTATCATATATCAAAAAGTTTCGGTCGTCATTTTGCTGTTGGTACCAACTACTTGTGTTGACTTTCAGATTGTAAGGAAACTCAAAATCATCCACAATGACTTGAAGTGTTCGTTCTTCTTCTTCCTCATCTTGTTCATGGTCTAAGTATAATCTTTCCGATTCTAAAAAAAACTGATCTTGATCAGAGGCACATGCTGTTAAGTTATCATAAAAAAACTCTGAAATATCCGGATGTTCATACCGAACTGGTGGCTCCACAATCTCTGGTGTAACTGAATCTGGTGGTTCACTGAAAACCGATGCATAGTCACTGCTACTAAGTGAATCAGAATGCTCCTCGACAGTCTTGGTGGTGATTGGCAGGGTTCCAACAGTTTTATAGATACATCCCTGAGGCACTGCAACAACTTTCCCGCACGATATACTGCGCTTGTGGGTCTTCAAACGAACTTCGTCCTTATCCCGTAGCAATTTGGAACCCGCAACCCTACCAACAGAATGTGAAGACTTTTTATATCCACTCAGATTCTCATCGTAGTTCTGCTGCAAATAAGCATCCAAATACCGAAGGTTCTTGGTCAAATCTAATTCAGACTTGTAACTCTTATAAATGGCCTGTTTGGCACACTTAGTTTCATAGTGATCGATTTTTGTGCGGTCGCTAATAAATTTAAAACTATCGTCCTTTGCATCACGATTACAATCATCGTATGAATTGTGCTTCAACGTTCGGCATTTCTCCTTGATACGTTTTAAACCAATTTTCGTTTTTAGCTGCAGTCTTTCGAAGTAGGAAGAGGGGGCCGCCTTGACGTCAGCCCGAACACTGTGAATACTTTGAGTTCGATCAGGATACGAAATCTTAAGCTTTTTCAATTGAGGCAGGTTTGGATTTAAATGGTCATTTTGTTTGTGTTTCCTCAGCGAAAGATGTCTTAGCATCGATCTTTTTTTTAGTTGGTCTTCGTCAGAATATTCCGAAGAGTCCTTAAGTTTTACTGGACTTCTGCAAATATATTGATCATTTCCAAGAATACTCGAAGATGTTTGAAGGCCCTTGGGTTGCAATGTAGTGCTGTCAAAAAATCGACAAACAGATTTCTCCGAGCGGTTCTTTTTTATTGGCCTCACCAAAATAGTTTGTGTTTCCGATGGAAGTTTATTCTTTCGATCGTCGAGGAGGCTTAATGAGAATGGATTTGTGATGACCATACTATCACTTCCCAATTTATTACATCTATCTACTTGCTTAACATTTATTTCTAACAAGAAATCTTCATCGTTTACATCCTTAGGAATGTTCGAATCAGATTTTGACTTTCTTACAAGTTCTGTGGGAAAACCAATTTTGAGCTCCCTACTGCTATGTACCGCTTTAAGCGAATGTGATTGCTTGTGAAATGAATAGAAAGGGTTGTTTGATGAAATTTTAGACAAGAGACTCTCCTCTGGCAAAACAAGCCCACCAAATGTTGTCGCCGTTGCAGCCACAGATGTTAAAATTTTACTACTACCAACTCCTGAATCGTTATTGTCTACGTTGTCCCTATCTGATTGGGATGAATTCAGTATTTTCGTATTATCCTCATCGGAATGTAAGTCTAAGGGTATTTTCTTAAAACTATTCGTACTACTGTTACTACTACTGTTAATACTATGAATACTCTTACTACTATTCGATCTACTGCTACTGCTGACTAGGCAGTGGTTGGTATCTTTACTAGGGCTACTTTTTGGTTTTTCTGGATGATTGGTACTCGTGTCAAATTTGTCTGTTGTGTCAAGGTCAGCCATTTTTGTTGGTTTGGTAAAGTCTTGGTCATTATTGTGAAGGTCATCGTTATTACTGACATAAGATGCAGCGTTTGTGTCGTTAGATGAATTATTTAAATTATTTAACTTGCTACTATTGTTATTCGAATTAATTGCCTGCTAGACCCTAGTTGGGGGTTGTAAAATCATTGCAGCCATTCGTACCTTCATTGCTTCAGGAGATCCATGATGACCAGGATGTTGTTGGTGATGTTGATGATGAAAACCTGCGGGTGTTGTATAAATGGAATCACCCTGCGGGCCACTGTTGCTGTCCGATCGGGATTTTAAGTCAGCTTTTTCACTGTGAAAAAAAGGAAAATATATTTAAAGCAATAAATATGATACATATATTTTTTGTATTTAGTCAACATTCCAAAGAACATTTTTAATGAGTTTCTATCTTTAAACCTGTTATGTTATAGCGACTTATCCCTCATTTAACATGAAACTTGTTTAGCACTCGGGGATTGGACCTTAAAACAGACCCCTTGCAACCAAACAACTTGGATAGGCTAAAGGCTGATATAACTGCCATAAAAGAATTGATAGAATGGAGAAGTCTTACGAGGTTTGAAATCGTGTGAGTGCTGCGCAAGGAGAAGACTCAACAAACATTCTACGATCTTCTTGAGGCAGCGTATGATTTGTGCCTGAAGTACGACGCACGTGAAGATTAATTCTTGGCGACTTCAACCTCAAAGGAGCGTATCTTTGGTTCGATAATCGGACAAGGAGACCTGGCTTCCTGGCGCTCTCTAAGACCAACCAAACCAAATTGATCATGTTGCGATAGACGCAAGACATGCTTCCAGTATCCTGGATGTCCGGATTTTTCGAGGTCCCACTATCGACTCGGACCACTACTTGGTAGTAGCTCAAGTACGTATGCGGATATCTATGACGTCACAACCATGGAGAAATCTCGCTGCCTCGGTAAGTTAAGAAGAACACCACTGATCCATTTGATTTAGAGAAAGGTTTTAGCCACAGCAGCGCGTTATCATACAACCTCTTTTACATCGTTTTTGTACATACTCGCAAGTCACCAACACAAGTACAATTTTTCAAAAGTTCGTTCAACTATTTGCTTAGGCAGATGATATTTATATTACCGGAAGAACGAAGCGAAGTGAAACTTCATTGAAGATATTATTAGTATAGTGAGTATGCAGGAATTCTCATTAAAACTCTGCTGTTTGCAGGCGATTTCTTTTTACTCGCATATACACCTGAAGCACTCCAGCTAATGATAAGTAAACTAAGTGAATAATACATTTTATAGAAGTTAGTGGACAACCTAGAAAAGTCAACGGTGGAAAATGATATTCAAAAGAGGTGGAGGAGCTTCACCAAAAATACTTTAGTACTTTAATTTTGAGGTTAGGATCAAAACGAGATTATTTATTATTGATGTGTAAACATCTATGGCGGCGCGGCGTCGGGGTAAACTAAAAACGTGGAAATTTCTGTGACACATTACGTTGTGATCTTAAACGTTAGGATACGTGGATGTACATTGGATACCTTCAATATTGGGTACGTTCGTTTTTACTTCAAACTAAATCGAAAGATAGAGTTGAGTTTGGGTTAAATTTGGTTGACAATTCGAACTCGTCGCGTTCTGTGAATAGCACTTGAATTTTTAATTTGATGTTAACACATCTTAACCGGCTGTCCCAGCACTCACACTTTTTTTGTTAACAATCTATCTTTCATACAAAAGCTAGTCATTTTCGAAACGGCTCTATTTCTTCCCTAAATAAAGCCAAATAGATATGATTGATTTTCAAAATTGATCTGTTTATAATACTCTTTGTGATATTGGCAAAATGTGAAACGTCTTTGAGCTGATGGTTGTGCAGGTCCAAATAAAAATCTAACATTGATATATATGTATATGACTTCAAACTGAAGTTTTTATGTCAAACACAATAACCACATTTTGTCACTTAACCCGAAATTGTTAAACATAAAATAATAAGATTTAGAAGAAAAAAAAATTGAAAGTTATATTTTGCTAACTCACCTGTCTTTGTCTGATGATTTATAGCCGGAACTACCTAAAATGGTCCACACAAAAACAGGAAAAAAGAGAAATAAGTAAACATTTTAGTAAGTCAACAAAAATTCTGTTGGAAAAGAAGAAATTATTATTATTTATGTATTAAATCAAGCGAGGACGCGGTTAAGTGAGAAGAAACAAAAATTTTAGCCTTTTTTGGGAGCTTCATAGCGTCGTGTCGTCGCGACTTCTACACGTGTAGTTGGTAATGTAAATGTTTGTACAAAAATAATATATATAATATAATAAAAATAATATTAGATCTAGGAGTTCTATTAAATGACCTAGGCAAGAGACGGAATAAAGTTAACATTTTCGTTGGGTTTGTCAGAATTGTCCTGGCTTGTCCAGTCCATATGCGTAACATTTCTGGTTGTGCACGTCTATTTGGAAAATCGTTTACAGCCTTTCTACACACTGAGTTAAGCTAAGTACAGACGATTCATTGTCAGATCTTACAATATTGTCAGAACTGTCAATGGTCTGACAATAGCTGACAATTAGCTGAAAATTGACATATTTCTACAATGAAAAATTGACCGTTCATCCCAAAGTCAGATTGTCAGCTCTTGCCTGACAATTTTCGGACAGTAATATATCTGATAAAATTGTCAGCTTGAAAATTTTCTTTTTAAACGGTTGGCAGATCTATACAAAAAATTTATTGTTTACATTTTTTGGGGGGAGGAATCATTACTTGGGGGAGATTCTGCTGCATTCCCATCGATTCCTCTGGATTTAATAAAGAATCTTTTTCTTCTGTGATCGATGGTTACTCCTTTTCATCATGCGGGTTCTTAAAGAACTGGTGAATTTCCGTTTTCCATTGTAACATTGTTAGATTTTTTATCTATTTTTAGTCAGAAATGCGACAAAAATTCAACAACATGCTAAAAAGAATTAAAAAAAAAACAAATGGAGGCCGAGCATAAGCACCTAATTTATTCCGAATAAAACTACACAACACAAGGAATTGATATAAAATATAATTGAATTGAGTTGCTTTATAGATATCTTCTTTTTTATAGTTGTGCAAAAACTATATTATCCAACACAAATATTTTTTTTATCTCTCTTTAACTAACTCGACTCCAACTGATGGGTTTCATTGACATTTCGGACAAATTGTCAGCAATTGTAATATGTTTTCAATGAAAACATCTGACAATGACCAATGAGTCCGACAATGTCCTAATAGTCTGACAATGATAAAAATTTTATGTTCACCTGACAATTTTTTGCCAGATTGTCGTCTGACAATTACCTGATAATGACGCTTCTGACAATATTGTCAGACAAAATTGTGTGTTCGGACGATTGTAAGACATTTGGGACAGTTTTTTCACTGACAGATCTGACAATATTGTAAGATCTGACAATCGTCTGTACTATAGATTTACTGAGACGAACGTGTTTTCCGAAAATTTTGGCAAATTGATTTTCTAGGAATTTATGAATATTGCACCACAACATCTTTGCATCTTGCAAAAAGTATGAACAAAAAATGTCTTTAGTCCAACATTAACAAAACCATTGAATGGATAAACTTTTTCAGATTATTTCGGTTACAAAATGCAGAATTTGGATGTATTTTGAACTTAAAATATTTATCCCATTCTACAAGTGGGCAATCAAAGTAAAGTAAAACTATCTTTTAGTATAGTCTAATATAAGAAAGGAAAGAACATAATATCTACCAAAAAAACAAAAAACTCACCTTTGAAACAGCACTTTTTTCTCCGTATTGCGTATATACATAAGCATATCAAAATTAATGCCGCTGCTAAGCAACCTCCAGCAATGCCCATCAAGTAGCTCATCTCCAAAGGCTCTGTGTTCATTTCATTTAAATTTAATTGTGTATATACATATATTTGACGGGGTTCACATGAAAGAAAGAAAACAAAATTCACACAAACAAGGTGAAATGCATATTTTATTTTATTTTCGTTTATATCAGTCGAAAGTAATGCATTATTTTTTTTTCATATAAATTAATTCATATATCATTAAGGTTTTATGTTAGGGTGAAGAGAAAAATTTTAAAACAGTGACTGTTTTGTGTTTAACGTAAAATTCACAAAAAGCATGCAAAAGGAGTTATTTTACTATTGCTATTTCAATTTCATGTTGAAAGACTTTGGTAAATTTATAAATAAAAGATGGAAAAAACGTACCTACCTAAACCTATCGTCCAAACAAAATAGACATAAGCCTATAGCCAAAATTCCAACAAAGTTAAAAATAGCAAAAATATTGGTTTTCGCATATAAATTACAAACTGTAAATTGTATCGAAAAGACCAAAAGCAGTTTGAGTAAAACTTTTTTAGTTAAAACAATTTTCTATTAAAAAGATTAGGAGACGTACGATATAATTTAGAAAATGACGAGTTTTTTTTTTTGTATTTCAGCTACAACTCTTAAACGTTGAATTTTATTGAATCCAATACAACGAACCTTCCAGCAATTTTCCAATTATTTCAGAATATCAAAGAACAAAAATTAAAATTCTTAAAAAAGCCAAAATATTTTTTGTATTTAATTATTTTTTCTTTAACTATTAAAAATAATTTACTTTGCATATAATATATTGTTTACATTTTTTTTGTATCATTCAAGAATACAACGAAATATAAGCAATGTAAGCCTTCCTATTTTATAAAAATCTGGAACCATCATATTGCATTTTTGTAGATATATGTATGTATATGTAGGTAGCTACATTAATTTTTTTAATTGACTATTTTAAATTAAGGTTATTTAATAAATTAAATTAAAACCATACCTACATTGATAAATACATAAAGATTCTATTCAAAAAGATTTTAAGTAAAAGAAAAGTATCGAGTTAAGGAATGAAAAGAGATATTAACATTATTTATAAGTTAGGTATACCTAAATTTAATTAATTTAAAAAAAAAAATATTTATAAAAAGGAAAACTTCTTGGGACCAGGGTTGCGAATTTTTGAATTAAAAAATCATTAAGTTATAAGTCTGTAGATGACTTTTGAATTAAAAAAATTTAATTCATATGTTAGTTAGTGACTTATGAATTTAAAAAAAAAAATATAATTTATAAGCTAGTTAGTGACTTATGATTTAAAAAAATTCAATTCATAAGCTACTAAGTGACTTATGAAAAAATTAATGTCATGAGCAAGTTAGTGACTTATGAATTTAAAGAAAATGTAATTTATAAGCTAGTTGGTAGATTGGAAATTCTTAAGCTTGTTTTGACTACATAATTATTTAATTATTAACGAAAGTAGTTTTCAAGCTTTTGGAGAATTTTGTGTGAGTTGCCGTTTTTGCAGTCCCTATAACTCAATTCAATAAAAAGCATTATCGTTAAAATACTTGTGTTGAGCAAATGATGGGTTATCATCCTCTCTCTTGGAAGCTTTTATGAAAGTCATAGAAAAAACTATTTTAACTAACATACATAAATCATTCACTCATCAATATTGTTCAGTGACTAGTGACCAGTGCGCATTAACTTTATAATTATTGTGAAAAAAGTGAATATTCAATATTTAAAAGTTTAAAAAAATATACATATAAATTTATTGGTAAGGTTTTTATAATCTATATTTTGTAGGTATTTAAAAACAATAAACTGTAACGAAGGTTGTTTGAGGAGATGAAATATGAATGCAGGCTTCATAAAATTTAAACCAATTACTTTAAAAAGCCTTTTTCTTGTTTTGAAAAAAACCCTTCAAATTTAATAAATTTATTTTAAATCTACAATGGTGTATGCGATGTACAAAAAATGATTTTTCTTAAATCCACATGTTTGTTTATACTTCCTGGAAATTAGATAAATCAGAAAAAATAACACACATACTTATTCCTTAATTAAACTTTAATAAAATCTATTGAGTGAAATTTGAATACATATATTTAAGATTTGCATTTTCTTAAACTAACATGTTGATTAAGATTAACTACTTCTACCTCTTTTTCATTTCGACAACTATCACCGTGAAAACCCAATACCCTCCTGAAACATTGTGAAACTCTGCTTTAAAAATAATCATTTTTTCGTGTACCATTTTTTTTTCATATAATTATAACTATGGTCGATTTGCCGAGAAATAATAAAATTAATGAAAAAAAAAAATTGAAATGAGAGTAATATGTAAAGCAAATTCAAACAAGAAATATATATAATTTTATTTTAAGTTTATTTTATTTTTGTTTCTACTTTGTAAAATATAAATTTTGGAAGTATGTAGTTATATGTATGTACATTTGAATTTTTTACGTTACCTATCATATTTTAAATGAATTGATTTTTTTTTATATTTTTTTTTGTAAAATTTTGTTAAGTACCTACCTAAAAATAATTTCATATGTATTTTCAGTAAAATTAGAAAAAAAACATTCCTTTTTCTTAAATAAGTACTTCGAAACTTTTGGTACCTTCCGAGTAAGTATAATTAGATCTTGAATCTATTTTTAGCTTTCAAATCTGGTTTATAAATCATAAAATGATCATGCTAGCTTATAAATTTTCCAATTCATAATTTTTCTTAATCAGAATTCACCCATTAGCTCATGAATTAATTTTTTTTAATTCATAAGTCATAGTAAGTGAATTAAATTTATTTATTTATTTTTTTTTTTTTTTTTAATAATACAAATTCTATATACTACTGAAATACATCAGCCAAGTAGAAGACTTAGCACTATTTAATTGGACTTGTTGAATTATTGATTCAAAATAGCTTTTAACGGCCTTTAGTCCACAAAAATTTAGGCGTTTCGTCCCGGCGATCTCACTTGGACTCATCAGTTGACTAGTGAGGACCTTGTCAATACGCATTTTTTGTTAAGTTCAGTTCATCTAACATAGATTTCATGACGAATATCTAGTGTGAACTATATCCAACAAGACTAGAAATCCTAGTCATTAAATCGGAAGTTTTTGTTTTTGTTTTTTTGACGAAACGCCTAAATTTTTATGGTCTAAAGGCCGTTAAAAGCTATTTTTAATAAATTTTTTTTTAATTCATAAGTCACTAACTAGTTTGTGAATTAAAGTCAAGCTTAAGCTAGAAAGTGAATTAAGCTTTTGCAACTCAGCTTGGGACTTTTATCACGGAAGTTCGGTTCAATATTTAAAACAAAAATAAACTCAAGTAACAAAAATACATAAGAACATAGATATAATAGAAATTTAATTATGAATAAATATCAACTTTTAGTAGACAGATGACAGGTAGATGGAAAACACAAATGAAAGTTTTACAATAAAAAAATCACTGTTGAATGAAAAACAATTAAACTAAATAAAACCAAGGTTTCTTAGCTTAAAAATATGATGGAAATTTTCAACAATAGATATACAAATTAACTAAGGATGAACCAAATCCATATTGAATAATATATTTTGTATACACAAAAAAAATTAAAATAATTAAAATTTCAATGCACCTGCAAACGTACCCTCCACACTCAAATGAATGGCGTGTCGGTCGGTGCCACGTTCGTTTTCCACAACCAAATAATATGGTCGCGAGTCGTGCTCATCCGTCTTGGTAATATGCAATGTGGCCAAATAACAATCCTCTCGTGAGTCCTGAACAACATCATCGGCACGAAATCGGTCTGCTTTAATAGGAACAAAAATGTTAAAATTAATATAAATAGGTACATACATAGGTATAAGTATAATATATGTTAGTAATTTATTGTCATTTTTATATTGGCGTCAAAATAATTACTGATTTTCCATTTTAAGTGCCTTAAAACTTAATATTAAAAAATCCACTGATGGTTTTCAATGAAAGCTATAAATAGGGCCTTAATGGAGAAATCTTGGTCCTTATCTACAATTTCATAAAAACCGATTCAAAATTGATAATTTTTGGCTTACGGCAGAAAACCAATACTCTATTGTGAATTTTATAATCCAGGTAACTCAATTTAATGAAAAAAATCACTATACTACTACTACATCTAAGCACAAGTCGGCGGGGTATTTCGAGTAGTCATTTTACAGCTTTTTGTAGCACTCTACGGATAGTCGCTCTATACTGTCTTTAACTCCGGTTTCATCAGCCTAGATTTTCCTACAGAAATGATTTCGCAATTTGGGATTTTCAGGACCTTAAGTCACTGTTTTACTCCATTTTATTTTAAGCCAATATACCAAGTGTATTCACACCTATAGTCGCCTTGTAACATTGTCACACTGTCCTGCCCTGTTGTTACACAATTCATAACTTCATTGAAATTCAGGGTTTTCTATTTTTCACCAAAAAGAAATGTGATTTGCTCCGCAACCGCAGTCACGTTTTTTTGGCTATAGAAATCAAAATGCAACATTAGAATCACCAAAAACATTCGAAGAGTGCTGCGAAATCGCATTAAATATGAAATGATGCAACAGGAAGGAGTTAAGTAACATGGATGAGAAGAGTGATCAACAAATCGTGAACAGAGCACATGTAGAGCGTGGTCGTTTTCTGACAAGTGTGAAGATAAGGAAATGGCGTCTTTCACCGGATAGATTTAAGAACAATAATAGTTATGAACCATTGAATAAATGCAATTAGAAGGTGAGACTCGGCGGATTCGCCACTCCAATGGCTTCCTGCGCTGCTGTCGTCTAAAATAATATGATATGGTTGATACATTTTCATGAAAACAGTCGTTTATTCTAAGGGGACTTTGTATTTTTTTTTCAGTTAATATGGAAACACAAATTGTAAAAATTAGGTATTCATAAACACAAAGCCAATTCGAAAATAATTTGTATCACGTTAATATTGTTTGAATTTATAGTTAAAATATTGGCCAATTTTTTTTTTAAGTTTATGGTTTATGAACTATTAAATGTATTATCCGAAACAGAAATTAGCTATCTACTATAATTTTAACACTTAAACAACACTTAAATTCTATTTCTACTTATTCCCCTATATACATATTTATATTGATAACTTGTCAATTGTCAAATTATCTCTCTCTTGAAAACACTTTTGCAGTATACCGTATCGTGTTTTAGTTCGTTCTTTCAAACATTCATTACACTTGAAGAAATTTTTACTCGAAATTTTGTAAAAAGATGGAAATAATATACATACCTACATAATATGTACATAGGTCAGAAGTAGACCAATAGCTCGAATATATAAATAAATAAACTAATATACAAATATTTGGTTTAAATGCTTTTTGGGGGGAGGGGTCCGGACCCGAAACCACCCTCCCTGCGATGGGATTGAAAACAAAAACTTTATGAAACAGTCGTTTATTCTAAGAGAAATTTTTATTTTTTTTTTCAGTTAATATGGAAACGGTTGTTGTATTTATTTTTTATGATATTCTGAAAGTTTCGGTATTTCTATATGAAAACGATTAGCCAGTTCAGGTTTCTCAGGCTTACTGAAATGTCAGAGATCTCAGCAATCTCAGAAATCTGAACGTAATTCCTTAGTGAGATTCCACTTACACTTTTGTTCCTCCTTCTCCTCAGTGAAGCTGATAGAAGTTTGCTCAGTGAGGTCTCAGAAACGTGAACTTGTTAAATAATGTAGTCTTGTCGAAAATTAAATGTTTTTTAAATATGTAGTATGTTCAGGGTGTCCGCCGGGAAGGTATATGACTTTGTTTGTTTATAATTTTTGATTAAATAAAAGAGAATGGATCTTATATTGATAAATGTTTTATTTAATGTCGGCAATTATGTATGGAATACAACATCAGGTAAATGTCCGCCTCTGTTAGTCTCACAAATTCGAGCCCTTTTGAGCACATTTTTCATTACATTCTCACACATTTCACGCGGTATTTCATTAATTTCATCACGAATATTTTGTTTGAGTTGCTTCAGCGTTTCTGGTTTGTTTGCATAAACCTTGCTTTTCAGATATCCCCACAAAAACAAAGTCCGGAGCAGTCAAATCAGGCGACCGTGGAGGCCAATCAACATCGCCATTTCTTGAAATAACTTGTTGTGGAAAGAGGTCTCGCAGTAATTCCATTGTTATCCTGGCTGTATGCGGTGTGGCACCGTCTTGTTGATACCACATGTTAATCAAGCCCAAAGCATGGAGTTGTGGCGTTAAAAAGTTATCAATCATATCACAATATCGCTCCCCATTCACAGTTACCGTCGAATTGAGGTTGATGGATTGTTTTGAATACTTCCTTGAGTAGCAGTAATATTTTCAGCCGATCTTGCAGTACGTTGTGGTCCATGCTTGGGCCTATCACCTACAGACCCTCTTTCTTCGAAATCATTCACTACACGATAAATAGTGCGTTTTGTTGGCACGTTGTTTCTCCCAAAAATTTCACGTAACTTTCTCATCGTCACAGTAATTGATGTTTGATTTTGATAAAATGTTTTAACGTTTAAAGCACGTTGGTTTATCGAATATTTTTCCATAATAAATTTACCACGTGTTTACTTCACGACTGCCAAGACTAATGTTTACCAAAATGGCAGCAAAAGAAAGTAGTATACCTTCCCGGCGGACATTCTGTACGTATTTATGTCTGTAGATGAGAATCATTTTCGAAGGATTTGAGTTTTTTAATAAAAATGATTAAAATCAAATCATAGTCCTGTAACCTCGTCGTCTCATAGGAGGAAGACCTTGCGTCAAATCCGGTAGCTCTGACTTTTTTATGAGTTGTTTATGATGTTGGCCTACTAAATAACCAAAGCCTTGACCTCGAGAGCCGAACGCATCATGATAAAAAATCCTAAAAACCACAGTTTTTTCAGTTGAAAAAGTTCAAATATCAAAAACAAGAAATGATGCTTTGTCTCTTGATGATCTGATGAAAACCCAAGATATAAGATTTTTAAGATAACTGTATGGACTCTTATTAAGTGATTTTTTTTTTTCAATTGTTTTCTTTGACAAATCTCCTATGAAGCGCGTTTGGTTTAATTGTTATTGCCTATCGACCAATGAGGCTTCTTCATTGAATCTATTTTTCCTCATATCACTCTCCCTGCAGATTTATAACTTTTATCATAGGTGGAATGTAAACTTCATGTCCAGGATAAGAAGAATAATTTATTGTATGTCCAGCTTATATCCTAATGAGAAAAGCTACGGATGCAGAAATGTGGGTTTTCTTTCAACTCTCAAAAGTTCTATCCCTCTCCCATTCCTGTTTTTGAAGTAAAATCATATAAAAAAACAAAGAAGAAAAAAAACTTGCAATATAATGTGGAAACTTTAACTTTTCTGTCTTTTGAGAAAGGAAAGTTGCACAGAAAATCCAGAAATTATTATATAAAAAAACAAAAATATTCACAAGCAGTGGAAACCACAAAAACAGTAACATTCTGACCACACGTTGCAGTATACTCAAAACAAGAAAGGGTTGATTTGATATATGCACGTAGCTACCTATATATTTACTTAGTTAATTTTTGTATGTTCATTTAAAGGATATTCTAAAAACTACACAGACATATAGGGATATGAAATTTTACTGTATGTTATGTTGTTAACTTACCAACTCCAGCTCCAGCTTCTAACCGCAATGAACCCCATTCCCAAGCAACGCGGTGCGGTCTTGGATCGGCACAAACTACCAATGAAAGGCTAGCAGATTCGCCTTTTTTAACCGAGACCGAATGCATAGATGGATTCAGTCGTAGAACCTGTGGTGCTCCTGGAAAAGAGGTTTTTTAATAGTTAGTCTTGGTATTAGGTTTTCTGTTTATCTACCGGCAAATAATATGTGTCTACTTTTTTTTTATGTATGAGGAAATCGAAATGGCGCGGTTACTTGTTATTATAATTTTATATTTATTATAACTTATAAGTTACAACAAGTCAAATAAACTTCGAAAATGAAACCGCACATAAAACCTGAACTTCCTACAAGTGATGGTGGTTTTGTTTACGTACGTTATTGAATAAGAATATTAAAGTGGTGAGTGCCAGTAGCGGATCCAGGATTTGGTCATGGGGGGTGAGGCCCAACTATACTTTTAGGAAACATTTCACCTTTATACATTTTACCAATAAAAGAAAAGTATTTTTTGGAACTCTGTTTACGGGACGACGAAGCCAAGAGGTAGATGACACAAATTGTAAAAAGTAGGTATTCATAAACGCAAAGCCAATTCGAAAATAATTTGTATCACGTTAATATTGTTTGAATTTATAGTACAGACTATAGTATAACAATTTATTTATACCTAAACAAAGAAGCCATGCATTTAATATAGCAACTAATATTTCGGTATTGCTTTGGTATTTTTATGTATTTTTATACGACCCAGGAAAGAAAAGGAAAAAAAAAGGTAAATTAAAAAGACGTCAACATGTTGGCCAATTTTTTTTTTTTTAAGTTTATGGTTTAAGAAGTATTAAATGTATTATCCAAAACAGAAATTAGCTATCAACTATAATTTTAACAACACTTAAATTCTATTTCTACTTGTTCCCCTATATATATTTATATTAATAACTTGTCAATTGTCAAATTATCTCTCTCTTGAAATCACTTTTGCAGTATACCGTATCGTATTTTAGTTCGTTCTTTCAAACATTCTTTAAATTTAAAAAAAAAATTATTTTTCTTATAATTATTCAATTTTGGTTTTATTTCAATTTTTTCTAATAATTTTCATTTTTCTATCGAACACCCATTCATTACACTTGAAGAAATTTTTACTCGAAATTTTGTAAAAAGATGAAATTAATATACATAATATGTACATAGGTCAGAAGTAGACCAATAGCTCGAATATATAAATAAATAAACTAATATAAAAATATTTGGTTTAAATGCTCATTGGGGGGAGGGGTCCGGACCCGAAACCACCCTCCCCGCGGTTGGATTAAAAACTAAAACTTTAAGGTTTGCAATGTTCGGAATAATAATTATCTGAATATTTGAATCGCTATTGACTGATTCGAGTATAAAACCAGGGAAACCAAGTACGAAAAAAAAAAAAACGCCAACCAACCTGCAGAATGAATGTGAGTCACCTGTATTAGCATTGAAAACACTCTAGGTATCTCAGGGGTGGTATGGTAAAGACTTAAATACAATGTCAATTTTTTTTTATAAAATATTAAAAAAATCCATGCTAATAATAAATATTAGTTAAACAATCTCAATAGGAAATGTTATGAATTTTTTGTATAATGTAAAGTAGGTAGTGACTTTTATCATGAAAAATGTGCAAAACATTTTATGTCATGAACCTACTTACATATATACTTTTATGCCACTTCGTAAATCGAAGATAAAATTCTTCTCTGTACTATATTTTATTAAAATGTATGAATTTCGCAAACTAATATACCTACCTACGGTACGGTGCCGAGCGAGAATCAAAATTCAGTTTTTGTAAATACACTTTTAGCTTGTGATATGTATCGGCCCACCCGTTTAGGCTGCAGCCGAAAGGACGGAAAGACAGACAGAATTACGAGACCCACTTTTTTCGAATTCGCTACCATCATAATGTCAACTTTGGTCAAAATCTCGAGTTCGATTTTTTTACGAACCCATAACCTACATATACAGTGAAAGATCTACTTGTGGGCAGCTCCAATAAGCGAACAATTCCCTTAAACGGACTCATTTTCGGGAACAAACTTTTTTTTTGAATTTTTCTTACAAATTACTTTCATATATTAACGGACACTCTCATAAACGGACGTGGACACTTTTTCTTGCTCATTTTAGATAGAAAACCTACCATACGCGGACACCAGAGATGGCAGAAATGCGATTTTTTTTGATTTACTACATTTGTTACGTGTGCTACATAATTGAGGTAGTTAATGTAGTTAAATGTATTTAACGTAGTTAAATGTAGCAGACGTAGCGTTAACTGTCAAAATGTAGTTTAAGTTGTCAATTGTCGCCAAACTGGCAAATTACAATTCACAGCGGCAGTAACATACAGCGCAAAAGGTGAAAAAATTATTGGGCTATGACAGTGTCGAAGGAAATGAAGTTTTTTTGCCAAAGACACATTCGATTTTGGCATCTAAACATCACCCATGCTAATTAAATTAGTTAATTAATTGATTTTTTTTTTTTTTAATTTTAACGTTTTCTGTGTACGTAGTACACGTAACAAATGTAGGTAGTAAATGTAACAAATCAAGCGTGTAGTTTTTCCGATAAACTACGCGTAGTTAATCGAGTAGATTACTTCACGTAATCTACTCTGCCATCTCTGGCGGACACATAACATTATTAAGGAATTGTCCGTTATTAAAATACGTAGTAAACAAATCCATAGAAAATCTCCGATAACCGGACACGAAGCTCCATAATAACCGGAGAGAGCGATGTTATGTAGCTTATTAGGGGATTTCCCGAGTAACTAAGTTGGTATAATCTTGAAAATGTATGGTTTCCTTTTCTCATCGCGTTCCGTTATATTTTTAACGATGTCATTTTTTAATAATAAAAAATTTAATATGAAGTTTAAAAAAAAGTTTTTCTATTTCTTTCCTTTAACCGGACAGTTCTCCGTTTATTAGAGCTTTCATTGTATAATGTATATACCTATTTATATCGCAAGTAAAAAGCGCGTATTTCACAATTTCACGGTTGGTGTTCATGAAATAGTAGATTTTAATTTCTGATTTTATTTAAACTTTTTGTTTAACTTTAATCTATAGCAAATTTATAGCTGGAAATTTTTATTTGAAATGTTTTACCTACCCAATATTTTTCACAAGCCCAGCTGAAAAGACACAGGAAAAACTTCTTGTCCACATACTTTAGGTACCAGGTAGCTTTATAATTCATCCTGCCTCTATATTCACTCTTTTTTTTACTACATATGTTTTTCAAATATTAGAAACTGTTTCTTATAATATGGGAAAAGTCTGAAGCTCTAAGTAAAAAGGTTAGGTACATAACATTTTCTACATAGAACTATCTACTCCACGACATGACTTTAAATTTGACCTTTGCATTAAATCCTTTTATTTTTCGAATAAGGTAACCCATAAAAATTCTCTAATCTATGAGAGAAACATTATCATTGAAGTGAAAAAAAAACTGGATCAAAAATGTTTTCAAAAAAAGAAAATAAAATAAATGGCTTACAAAGAACCATGCCATCAGCCATATGCAAGATGGTTTATGTTTTTAACTTCCCTGAAAAAAAAACTCTTCGTGTACATTGTTCTTTCAGCGTACTTTTATGCTACAAAAGTTCAATTCTTTTACTACCCTTCCCAGTAGTTCCCGCCGAGGTCATTGCAATCCTCATGTGGCTTTTAAAGTCCCTTTTTCAGATTTATGACTGCAAAAATTCAACGTTCACCGAAATGTTAAAGTTTGTCTTTCCACCACCAACGCCAAGTTTGCAACAGCAACCTATCTAATTCTAAATAACCCATCTACGCCCACCTTATTCACACAACCCTTCTATATTGCTCCTGCAATGGTATATTTATGTGGTTTCGATTTCTCTTTTACATTTTTATTTTTTTACAATTCACTATCTTTTGTGTGTTTCGCTCTGTGTTTCCGTGTACATTTATATGTTTTTTGATTTACCTACGACTTGCATGGATACTGGCTCCGATACCGCTGTTCGTTCTTGGCCATTTATATAGCTGGTTGCACGGCATTCGTATTCGCCCTGATAGTCGTAGGTTACATTGTCGATAACTAGACGAGCTTCATTCCCTCTTTCGAGATATTTCGATCCGTGTGAGATTCTGTAATGGAAGAAAAAGGAATTAAGGATATGAGCATCGAGGATTTGTTTTTTTAATGAATTGCATATAAAAAATAGTGTACTATATATGTACGAATTGTACATATATGTATATTGCACTCCTTTCTTGAGCAGAGAGAAGAGTCCAGATTTATTGTTGAAATGTTAAACAAAATTTGGTTTTAATACTTGCATGGGAGCCGATTCGTTCGGTATTTAAAAATTGAGTTGTATATCACTTAGATATCGAAAAGAATGGAGGAGTGAGGCTTTCCAAGAATAAAGAAAGCTATATTGTGTTCTCGTATTGAGGAGATGTATTGATGTTTTGCTACCTTTTAATTTTCTGTTTTTCAAATTGTGGAAAGGATATACAGAGTGATTGGTATAAGGTGCACCAAAAAGTCAGAGTGAGTAGTTGGGTTACGACAAGAAAAAAATTGTATAGGAGAGGGGGTCTATTTTACCCCGTTTCAAAATTCGAAATTTTGAAAAAAAAAAAATTAAAAAAAAATTTCAAACTAATTTTTTTTTCAAAATTTTGTGTAATTAAGTACAATTTTTGTTTTCAAAATTCAATACTCTTATTAATAAAAAAAAAAAACAGAGAACCGGATGCTGAAATGTATCTTAGTTTTTGAAAAATAAAAAAAAATGAAAAATACTTTTTTCCAAAAAAAACACTTTTTTTATTTGTTCTATGCATAAATACCATTAGTTTTATAAGCAAGAAATAAAAAAATAACATAATTAACTAGTAATATTTTTAATACCTGTTACATTTTAGCCTATTCTAATAAAAATTAATGATATTATAAGAAATTTTCGTTATGATCCACACTATTCAAAAGGCAAAGGTTGAATCTTCTTCTTATGGCTGCAGATAAATTTAAGTCCGCCAAATTCTCCTGCAATTTGACTCCAGCGATTTCAATGCGTTCTTTAAGTTGCTCCAAAGAAGAAATTTCAACATGAATTCCCAAGCGTAAAAATCGAAAGGAGTTAAATCTCGTGATCTTGGTCGCCATTTAGTAGGACCCCACCTTCTTATCCATCGGTCGTTGAAATGATTATTCAGCCAGTTTTTCACAGCCAGGCTAAAGTGTGCTGGAGCTCCATCTTGTTGGTATATTAAATTGTCTATTATTTTATAGCTAATGGGACATTTTCTAATAAATCTGGTAAAAGGCTTCTGACAACCGTATTCAAAAAATGTGGTCCAATCACCAACAATGCCAAGCCACACATTGAAGCTGAAGTGGTGCTGCGATTTATTTTGTTTTTCAACATGCGGATTGTTGTGACTCCAGTAATGCAAGTTGTGGAAATTGGTAACTCCATCTCTGGTAAACTACGCTTCATCTGTTCAGTATATCCTTTTAAAGTAGTTGTGTTCTGTTTCTTCCCTCAGCAATAGCGTTCTACAGAATTAAGTCCTCAATATCTTATCATTTGATGTCAACTTTTGCACTGGGGTAAGGTGATATGGGTGAAGGCTATCGGTATGAATCACTGCCCAAACTCTACTCTGGGGCAATCCAAGCATTGTCGCTATCCTTCTGGTGTTAAAGGATGGATTTACGCCGTACCTACCAAATTCAAAATCCGTTCCTCTATGTGTGTTGATCCACCAGATGACCTTTCTCTCCTTCGAGTCTCCAACACTCCATGTTCCCGAAGACGATTATGAAGTCTTGCAATAAGTGAATAGTGGGGACACAGACATCTCCAATATGGGATCCTTTTAGCGTACAATCGCTGTGCTTTCCGACTGAACCATCCGCTAAGCGGTAGCAATAGTGCATATCTGTCAATTCTTTCCGAGATTAACTTGCCATAGTTTTGTGTTGACGATTTAATACGCAATTTAGAAATGAGTTTTAAACAGAATGTCCTTCCATATTTATTTGTGGTTAGGTAAAACATATTTGTATTTTTTGTATGGTAATCCTTTTTATTTGGGTAACAGGTAGGCATGTCAATTTTGTTAAATTGAACACATGCCTCAATAAAAAAGGGTTAAATCTAGTAAATCCAGTTTATTTTTTTTATTATTCGCTAAAAACCGGACGTTATGCAATAAAAAAATAAAAAAGAGATAATCCGCCAATTTAATTTTTGAAAACAAAAATTATACTGAATTACTTAAAATTTTGAAAAAAAAATTAGTTTGAATTTAGAAAAAAAAAATTTCGAGTTTGAAAATTAATTTTTTAAAAACTATTCACTAACACAACTTAATTTAAAATGAAAATTAAAGAAGAGATTTCTGGCTTTCCAAAAAGGTATAGCATTGCGTTGTAAGTTTAATCGTTGTTTTTAAATAATTTTTTTTCCGTTTTAAGTCAAGTTTTTAGTTCCCGCCTAAACGGGGGGAAATAGACCCCAAAGAGGTTTAATGATTGCCATTACATACAGATAGGCGCGAACGCAGCTGGGGTTCTTGGAAGTTCAAACACACCCCTCCCGAAATATATGAAATAAGTAGGATTTATTTCCGGAAAGACAAAAACAACGTGCCATTTTCGTGTCATATAAAAAAAAAAAAATTCATAAATTCTTACTCTGGTGGTTAGATGGCGTTTTAGCTTTAAAATCGGTAAGTTATAGTGTGTAAACTGTAGTGTAAAGAAAACCAATAGGTACCTACATTAAAAATAAACAAACATAAGAAAAAGATGAGCTTACGCCATACAACACTGTTGTCATTAGGGCCCGTATCGTTTTATTTTCATGGGATGATTGGCTAATATATTCATGTCTATTATGGAATGGAATACGCAATACTTGATCCGCTGTGATTCTAATTACAGTGTTCTCTTTTCTTTTCACGATAGTTGAAGATTCTTACATAATTTTAATATTCTAGTTTACCTAAGCTATTTTTACTTTTATTTTTATTGCAACTGAATAGTCGCCTGTTTGAAATCGGAAGTCACTATCTAAGTATTCATTCACATTTCTCACATTAATGACAAAGTTGTTAAAAATTAATGTAAACTTGCTTAATAGCTTATTATATTCTGTATAGACGAGCGATCAATTATAAAATATTGCTAGCTTCAATAAGGTGAAGTGAGCATGTAATTCTTAACAATTATTATCTGTCTTCTAAAAAAACTGTTTGGAGGACACCACGAATTTTCTACTCTAGAAGGCCTGTAGGTAATCTCCATAGTGCATTTATAAAGTTTGTCATAGAAATGGGATGGAATGGAAAATATTTTAATTTACTTTAGTTTTCACTGTCCCAAAAATTATATTCCTTTCATTGTGCCAAGGTGGAAAGAAAATTAGGAAAAACTTCACGTAGAATACAGATGAATATACATATAAATATTAACCTCTTTCTGGCTCTTGAATGTCTTTCAGAATAATTAACTCCTAAAGTTGGTTTCTGTATTTACCGTAGATACATTACATACCTCTGAATCCATTTATAAGTTGGCGGTGGATTGCCTTCAGCGACACATTCAAATGCTGCCGGACTGAAGAGAGGTGCTGTTGTTAAACGATCTGGACCGGCTGATAAAATCTTTGGTGGAACTATTAAAATAGGAAGAAATGTGTTTGTTTTTAGTTAGAATAGTTTAGTGTTGCTAAAACAAAGAAGATTTTAAAGGAACTTTCTTACATTTAACATCCAGTTGCACAGATAGTTGCTCTGACGTTCCAACAGAGTTTTGTGCCTGGCAGGTGTAAAGACCAGCATCGCGCCTTCCCACAGGACGGAGTTGTAAAGATTCCTATGCAAACAAAATGTCGTTTAGTTGAAAAAATAGTAACTGTTTCTTTAAAATTTTGGCGAAAAATTGTTCTTCAGGGAAACCTTGATGATAAAATAAAATATCAGAACATTTTTGAGGAGTAGGTAAGGTACGGTACAACTGTATTGTATTTTAAGAAAGATCATGTCCAAGTTTGACCATAGGGGGGTTGATTCTGAGTATAATTCTATATGTTTGCGGGAAATTCGAGTTTGTGGGGTTCCCGTCATCGTACTCTAGACCTTATCCTTTATTTTAATATTTATATTGAAAAGTCTGATATTCCTATAGTCCAAAATTTAATGCATCACATTGCATTTGAGGGACCTATTAGTTTCTATAATAATATGAAAAATGTTAATAACAGCAATGTTTTTGTACTAAATTTCAAAAAGCTAACTTCGATGCAATTAATAAAAATTTATCTTCTATTCCCATAGGATACTCGCATTTCTAAAATAAATTTATTTAACGTACATGAAGCATTTTTATCCGTTATCGATGAAGTTGTACGTAGATTTGTTTCATGCAAAAAAAACTAAGTCTAGTCAAAATCAAAACCCAATGTAATGTTATTAAGCCAAGACTTAATAAAAGATTATTGAACTTTAAAAATAAAAAAACAAATAACTTAAATTATTTAAAGTATTGAAATCCATTCGATTTATTAAAATTGCCAAAAAGAATCTAATATTAAAAACAATAGTAAGGTTCTGTTTTACAATTTCTGATTAAAGTTCCAATTAGGCTACAACGAAGTTATTCGACTATTAATAAGCTCATTTACGTTTCAACATATCTGAATAGATCTAACTAGCAATTAAAGTTCTTAGTAACAAAAATAAATAACAAACATATTTTTTTTAATTAGACCTATTGTCAATCTTAAACAACCAATTTAAAAATGAATCAATTGAAGATAGAAAAAAAACAAGATTAATTGAATTCAAAGTTAATCATTTCAACAAAACATCAAATAAAAATATGTATTCATTAAAGATTCGATAAACTCTCGTTATAAATATTTTTGACGGCTCGGGAAAACCGAGTCGATTTTTCTCCAATCGCAAACCCCAAAGTAGGCCCTAGTCGTCTTTTGCCGGGCGGTGACGTCTTTTTTATTTATATTTTATGTTCAAATCTGTCTCTATGAAACGCAACGCAATAGTGAATAAAAATAATGTTGTGAAATTTTTAGAATGCTTTGAAAAGCATTATTGTTTCTTCAACTAGATTGTGCGTGTGTCAGTGTCGATATTTATAAATGATCCAAAAAATTAAACGCATGTGATTTCAGTCACTTGTGTAAATGATATGGATATTCGGCCAGTCGCATAACTTGACGAATCAACTGGCCGCAGGGCAAAAATCGACCCGTAAAAAGCTGGCATAAGGTGCCAGAATTTGACTTGATTTACAATAATGACAAATGAGAAGTTTGGATTATGAAAAAATGAGGGAGTTTATTAAATAACCGACAAGCTGTAACCAAAGTTACAAAGAGCTAAATTTACGAAAAAAATATAAATTTCTAAGAGTGCACCGCCTAAAGTTTTCAACATGATTTTAAAAACTTATTCTTCAATCAATAATTGATTCCAAATATTTGAATTCCATAACATTTTCTATTTTAAAACATATATCACCAAACCAAAGCTATCTACAGTTAAAAAGATTAAATTTTTAGCACTCAGTAGCATGAAAAAACAGAGGAGCATTGAAAATCTTTTTACCAGACAAATTAAAAGACATTACCTTAGTTTAAGAACTAACATAATCAATCTGTGCTCATGAAACGAATATCTTAACAAGCTGAGTTCCCAATTTACATACATATATCAGCCATAAGATTAAGACAACTATTTGTGCCTTAAGTAAAACCCACATCATCAAAGCTGTCAATAAACCTTTAAATGGATATAAAAACAGAGAGTAAATATAGGCCAGAAACAAAATTAGTCCCCAAACCGAACCTTGTCGAACTCCTACATCAATGGATTTTTTTCACTACTTATGTACATATGTATGTATGTATTATCACCTAATTTCTCTCTTTAGGTTCTGTTTAAATATGGCTGAAGCAATCACATATTAAACCTCGGAAACCAACTTTTCAATTTTACCAACCAATATTTCGTGACTTTTGAAATGGCAACAAATAATGTTCAACGTTGATTTATTAGATTGAAAGGTCAAGGTTGATTTATTAGATTGAAGTCCAAATTGAACTTCACTGCAAAACCTCGTCCTAGTCAAAAAACTCACCATTCTATTTTTTATAACTTTTTCAAAGACCTTACCTAATTCGTTACTCTCCCTTATTGAAAACAGGTTAGGTGTTGGCACATTTAAGTGCACTTGGAAAATTGAAAACGCTCTGGAGAAATATCTTTTGTTTAAGATGTAAGACAACATATCAATTATTAAAGAAGCTTTCTTCTTGAAGCGATAGAAATAGAAATACTATCAGTATCAGAGAAATTTAAATTTTGTAAAGGCTTGTTATGGCTTTGAGATGGTTCACTCAGAATATTAAAAGGACTGCAAAATATACAATGAGAATGGTGAAGCAACACAGGATGATAATGAATGTGGTATTTTGGTGATACCAAAACTTGCTTTGCAGGTCTCAATCTCTTGTTGTTGTTGTTGTTGTTGTTGTTGGAGTTGGAACAATGAATGGCATCGATGAATGCCACTGCATTTTTCAAAACGGAAGTACCCCACCTCTTGATTTAGATTATTCAATGTCTCTTTTTTAAAACTTTAACACAAGGTGCATTAAAAGAACTCAAGCAATCATTTCATGATATTAAAGGCGCGAGACCTCTTTCAATCACGTCAGTACGAACTTCGCAATTAAATCAATCATCGTTAGTTTATACCATATATTATGTTTATGATCTTTAAATTTATTTTTTGAGATTTATCATTTTTTTTAACGTTTACTAAGCTCGATGGCTGGTGTTGGATCTCATGAATCTTGATTTAAAGCAACAAGCCGTCTTATTTTAAATTTACAACGAAATTTCATCCAAATCTGACGTGCCCAATGGAAAGCAACGTACGAAACACACTTCACCAGTTAAATGTCAAGTCTTGTCTACTATTTGAGTTAGTTTTTATGTTGCCCCCTTATATCCCCTTATTTTCCTTTCCTTTCAATAAATTTGAGACTCTTCAGTATAAGTTAACATTTTCTTATGATTCGTTAGAAAAATCTAACATCTAAAATCTAAATCATTAAAAATTTTAATTTATTATTTCAGGGCGCTTATAAGCACAAACATCAACCATATTCCGTGTGTGAGTTGTAGGCAGAAATGGGGAAACCATAGAATTTTCTACTGAATCCGAACGCGGCTAAGGTGAGAAGCACCTTTTCATGACAAAAGATACTCTTGGGGGATGCTTTGTTTTAGGTGGAATTGGCTGGGATGGGAATGAAACCCAGGCGTAACAGTCCTACGCCCATAATATTAGCAAGGACTTCTACAAAATTATTATAATATTGCAAAAAAAATTTATTTTGGCCAACATTTCAGAGAAAATGAACTTTATTATTTCAATGACTGATCTTATCAATGATTTAATTTAATTTAAATTTAATTCTAAAAATCATTTCTTGTGGAAGATTGGGCCAAAATGAATTTTTTTCTTGACAATGAATTATTAATTAAGCCATCAACTTTATTCGAATTCAAATAATTACTGGTTTTTAAGTGCATCGAAATTTAATGCTTTTAAATGATAACTATTTCTAAGTAGAACTTTAACAACATAACATAACAAAGTTATTTTGAATCAATAATCAGAAATTTATAATATAAAAAATCATTGTATAGCTTCTAAAAAATTTTAAAGACCGACTGTCACTAACTTCTATAACAATAACTTAATGAAACCTCAAACAATTACACCTTCTTTTATCTCCTTTAATCGCATTCAACGAAATTTATAAATTATTAATTCGGTTGATTAACTTTTTAATTGGGAGGCAGTGACTTAAACAAATAAGTTTTCTAAGACGATTTATGAAGAGCATAGACTATTTGGCACCGGAACCTACTATTATTTTGTCAATAGACGAATTTACTCCTAACCTGTAAACTTGAAATTTCGGAACGACCTGCTCTTCGCCAGACAACACTTGCTGGAGGATTAGCATCTGCCACACATCGCATTATCAAGGCATCTTTATCCTCTTCTAGGTCAATCTCAGGAGAGCCAATAAGGCGTATTGTTGGAGCGTCTATAAGAAAAAATAGACAAATTAAAAAATGGAATAGCTTCCTGAAAAGAAAATCAAGTTACTACAAACATTTTATGTCCATTCTCGCCTCCACCGTCACCGATTTTGCTGAGTAAGACTCATGAAATGCCACACATCGCAACATTTCACCATGGCGTTCACGCATCGCTGACACCTGCACCACAGATGAAGCAGACCAAGTCCTTGGATTATCTGGCTCAGTAGAATTAGCTTGTGGACCTAACGGCATTAGCTCCTGATCACCTATGTTCATATAGAAAAACAAACGATAACATCCTTGTTTTCCTGATTGGCGTTGATGAAAGAACATTTTCTGTATTTAAATTCTTACCTAAGAACCACTTAAGAGTTGCCGGTGGATTGCCGTAATGTGAGACACATTTTACGGTCGCCACCGCACCGGAATCCACTGTGATATTATGTCCTGGCGGAACGTGAGCGCCATCGTGTTCCAGTCGAGGTCGTTGTGGTGCCACTATGAAAATAAGGATTAAAATGTAATTTAGATATTACCTTCAAAGTGTAGTACAGATAAGAATCTAGGGTGTAAATAATGGTAAATCCTACTCCTGTGGGAGTTTAATTAAAATTCACATACTCATCAGAGAGGAGGATATATAATTGTTCCGGATAAGATACTATTTCCTTTAGGAGGTAGTTAAACAAGGATCAAGGATTCCCATTTCAATTAGTACACCAATTACCTCGGACAACTAATCTCACTGGCTGGCTCGTGAGGGCATCTTGGGTCGTAAAGTCACTCGCTGTCACCTGACACTCCCAGAGGCCATCATCAAAGTCCAAAGTAGCCGAACGTATCCATAGCGAGCAGTCGCCCCCAATATGTGGTGGGGGTTGCAAATCCATATGCAGACTTCCGGTGGAAGGTCGTGCCGCCCATTCATACTTCTTCGGATATATACCTACAGGCTGTGTGGATTATAAGGATAAAAGAAAAAAGGGTGAGTATTTTTGTTACTATTAAAGGACTCAAATTTGAAATTAGATCAGTTAAGCTGCTATAGTTGGTGTGCTGTGGGTTCGTAATTATTGGGCTTTTGGAAACTCATTGTTTTGATTAAGTATGTTTTGATAATAATCAAGAATGCATCAGTAAGGTGTTTTAGGTTATTCTTTTAATATTCACAAATGACATGAGGATTAAACTGTAAATGGTTTAATCGTATTTCTACATATCGACTTTGAAATAGAATTTAGAAATTTTTTAATTTGATTAAATTGTATTTTTTTTTTTAGTAAGGTATGCTTCTTTTTTTTTTTTTTTTTCTGAAACAATACCTAATCTTGAGCTTGCCACTTTTAAAGAAATAATTTGTAGAATAAGTGAAGTAAATTTTCAAAAAAACCGTAGCTTATATCAGTAGGATCTACCATATTATTGGAAAAAATTATGTATCGATTCAAAATGTTATCTCTCATAGAACCATTTTTTGGTTTTCGGATCTGTTGGACCAATTTTAATGAAATATTTTACACAATAAATCTTAATAATATTGCACATCAAAATTTTCAAAAAAATACATTTTTTTTAATGAATTTCGGATAAATTTTAAGAATGATTTTTGGAAAATTCGATATTTCGAAAATGGGTGAGTTTTCATTTGAAATAAATGCTTAACACCGATTTAATAAATACTTAAAAGTGGGTTGCCTATTTTTTCTTCTTAAAAATGTTTTCCACATTTTATATATTCAAAATAAAAAATAAAAAACCTTTTTCAACGATTTAAAATTTTTTTCTCATTAATTGAGATTTGTTTAAGATTTCAGATGGTGTACAAAACAATATCGTTAGTAAGTTGTTTAATAAATTTATTTATAATTATGTGTAAATGGATTTTTGAACAATTTTTCATTCTAAGTTGCATGCACATGAATACAGTGCTGTGCAAAAAATTTGTAACTATTATCACCTATAAAAAAGACCACATATTCTTCATATATAAGTTGTTAAAACCAATTTATTTTTATTGCTCTAACTTCATACATATGTATGTATCATAGTTACGGTAAAAAAAAACAAAAATTAAATCTATAGACAAAAACAACAAATACAACTGCATAACAAAAAAAGTAATGCATTTGGCTCCGCAAAACACTTGCAACTGACAGCCATGATTTATTTTGATACGGTTAAACTGATTCATTTTGAAATTGGTAAATTTGTTTCTATAGCTTGGTTCGTTGAGTAAATATTAGCCGCGTGTTTGATCGAGGCAAGACCTTTTTAAGATAAGAAAAAGTTAAATACAGTAAAACCCGCTTAAGAGAAACGGCAAAATGTCACAGTATTTCTTTCACTTAATCGGGTTTTTCACTTAACCGAACCCCGCTTAAGTGAAAAAAAATTTCACTTAAGCGGAGTCCGGGTAAATGAAAAAAAAATTCACTTAAGGGGATTTAAAAATTCCATTCAGCGGAAATTTAATTTATCTCTTGGAGTTGCCTAAAAAAAATTAAATAAAATCCAACAACGATTTAATATGTAACACAAAAATAATTTATTGAATGTGTAATCTTTTCTTTAAGAAATGTTAAAGTACGTACCTCTTGAGACATTGGAAATGTTGTTTTGGATTTTTGATAGCCAAACCAAAAAGCAATTTGTTTACAAAACGAGAATAAATGGTTGTGACATACAGAAATTTAAATGTCATTTTTGAGGTGAAAATAGTGGAGGTGAAAAATAAAAAAGAAGTGAAAGCGTTCAGCAAATTTTTTGTTCTGTTCGATTCAATTTTTTTTCACTTAAGAGAGTTTTTTTTCAATGAGAAATATAAAATTTAACTGAAAATATTTTTCAGGTAAGCGGGTTTTTCACTTAAGTGAGTTTCGCTTAAGCGGAGTGTTTTATAGGTGATTGGTCGGAAAATGCTCGGGGTTGAAAGATTTGTTTCAGCTAAGCGGGTTTTTCTCTTAAGCGGGTTTCTCTTAAGCGGGTTTTACTGTACCGAATTTTCAATATAATGGCCGCAGACAAGTATTCTTCCGAAATAAAATCAAGAATTATGAGTGACTTCAAAAAAGGAATACATATCTCAGAAAGATATTTCAATAAAGTATTCTATACATAAATCTACCATTTGTCGGATAGTGAAGAGTGGAAAGTTGATATCTCATAATAGAAGAGGAAGACCACGTAGTACCACGGAAAAAGAAGGCAGAAAAATTAATAGTTTATTCCGAAAAAACCGACAGCATATTCTAAAGAAGCCAAAGTTGAATTACAGTTACCCATTGACTCATCAACAATAAGACGTCGCGCACTGCAGGCCGGCTTGCGTGGTTTCCAAATAGTAAAAAAGCCATTTATATCCAAAAGAAAATTTAAAAGTCCATTTGGATTTCGCATGAACTCATCTTAATTTGAATTTACAGAAATGGAAAACAATCTTGTTTTCTGATGAATCAAAATTCAATATGCACGGATCGGATGGAAAGCAACATGTCAGGAGGCCAAGGGGTGCGAGAGTAAATCTAGAGAACAGTTAAACATGGAGGTGGCTCTGTTTGCTAATTATTACCTTTGTTATATAATTCGTTGATTCAAAGTTTATAAGGGTCTTAATTTGTTTGTATTTCTTTTTAAGTTTCATGGTTAAAAAAGCTTAACAAAAAAAAAATTAAGGAACATCACTTCTAGAGGTACGTTCTCCTAAAAAACATAACTTTAAAAGTTTAAAAACTCATCCAAAGAAAATATAACGAGGTAGGTACGATTTAAAAAAAAAGTAACGGACATCGCCCCTACAACATTTTGGTGTAAATTTTTTTCAAAAATACATATGTACCTACTTTTCGAGATCTAACGTCCCAAAAGAAAAAAAAACTTCTTATGCAGCGATCTTAAGCTTCATAAAAATTAAAAAAATATGTGTGCTTCACAACATTTCCTTTCATCTTTCTTTAAAATAATATCATCAGGTGCTTGATCATTGCCTTTGGACATTAGGTTGTTTTTAGTAGAACATATTTGCAACAAAAAAAAAACAATCGATATGGGTTCATTATTAAAATGTTACTTCAAAATTTCTTAACGGATTTTTAAGTTTAAGATCTTTAAATATTGTTAATAAGCAGTAAGAACCATAATCTTAATAATAATACATGGTTACTTTCTGTATCGTACATACCATCTGAGTGAAATATTGTAAAAAAAAGTGTAAAGAAAATACAGTGGCCGGCATAATTATTTTAACAAACAAACTTGCACATTTTTGTTTATATCTTTTTTTTTATTGATAGAAAAAACGTGAAAAATACATTGTAATGAAGAAGAAATTTCACTTGGATGGTCCAGATAGATTTTGCTTATTTTGTTTTTTCTTCTATTAATGTGCTCTTATTAAAACGGTTAGAATCAAAAATAATCGATGCCCTTGGTTTACTCCAGTCGTGAATAAACAAAAACTTGGATCAAAAACAGAAATAAAAACAGTTATCAAACAATAACCATATTTCGATCGTCTACAACGGCACAAGTCAACATGAATTTTGATTTTGAAAAAGGGTATGAAATTTCACATTATTTTTTCCAAGACAAAATTCTATTCTTATCGGTCAAGACAAGAGAATTAAGATTAGGATATAAGATTGACTTAGCGTTTTTGCAACTACGTTTGGGTGGATTTATGATGCAAAAATAGCAGTAGTTAACGTGGTCTCTTGGTTTCCGCCAAATTATCGGTAGGTACTGAGAACTTCATATACATTTTCTCACCTCGGTACAAACCGAAAACAAATTAAAAAAAATTCAAATAAACATATCTATGTACCTATTTATATTTTTTCCACCGAAAACTGATTGCCTTCTAAACATATTTTACAATTACTGCAAGTAACATGTGGAGCCCATGGCTTGTCTTGAATTCAAATAGGGCTGTTAAAGTAGGAATAGCAAAGTCGTAAGAGTAATGTTAGGACAAGAATTGTCTTTTCCTCTGTTAAATTGTTTGTGTAATAATACCTATCTGAACATGATGTTTGCAAAATGAATGATGGTTATTAAGTCTGAGTCTATTGGTGAGAATGAAGTACCTTTTCGTTTCGTTAAACTCATTCTGCCACGAATTATTACCATCTCACTCATATAATCAACTGGTGCATCATCATTTCAATTTTCCCTCTTTCTTGGAAAATTACAAAATTTCTGTCCTGTTCTCTACTCTACAGCTACAGCACTCACTATACATTTATTAAAGACAACGGCGCAAAATTTTAAACGATTTAGTACCATGTGAAAACATTTTTAATATGATAAAAATATCATTTGCTTTTTCATTTTTGTTCAGTTGTGCGCATCTGTCAATCTGTCATGCCTGATTCACAATTCGACGAGAAAAAAGCGAGACGTCGACGTGACGAGATCTCTTCAAAGTTTTTCTCTCTTAATGACGATATGACGAACTTAAAACAATGAAATCATACATAGGCATACACGTCGCGTCTTTTTTTTCAACTTTTTCATGAAAATTGATTTTATAAGCAGTTCACTAAGGAGATATTTTTTTTTATAAATATTCTCATCTTATTAAATTGTGTGTTATATGTAGGTGAGATTTTCAACAGAGTATCCAAAAAACTAAGGAATTAACTACGAATTTTACTCTGACCTTTGATAACATTGGAAGGAGTTCATAACCTTGTGAATTCTCTGCACAATTTTGTGTGCTCACTCTACAAATCAAAGTGATTTTCTGTGCCTTTTTGGGAGTTCAGAACACCCATTTCCAATATCACTCACTGGCGGCTCCACACTTGTTATCATCTCCTTTACTGCTCTGATGACCATTACACATGCCATAGGATCTTGAAAATGGATATTTTTGAATTGTGGGTCGAGCAGTGTAGAGAGCGCAAAAATGCTGACGTGTTCGCTGAGCTGTAATCTTCTTTTCATTTCTCCAAGAATGTTTAATTTGAGTTGTTGTCCGATGGTGGTTTTCGGTTCTAAATTTGAAATCTTCCAATTAATCATTCGGGTTATGGGTATAACTTTGCTGCTCATCACAAATTTTTCACCACAGATTTCCTGTCTAGCTACTTCTATTGGTCGCAGAATTTCGCATACCTCAGTCAATTCCATAACCTCTTGCATTTATCATAGATGGTGCACTTGTATAACAGTTTACGATATTGTTTATGGTTGGACGCAATTGCAGTAACCCCTGCAACATACAAAATATTGAATTCCACCTGGGGAATACGTCCTGAATCAATTTTTAATCTGACTGCTTCCTCAACTCGTCACTCGCAACAAAACACTGCTTGAACCAAGTGTCAATCCTTTTGACTGAAGCTATTAGCTGAGGAAGCATATCCGTATTCTCCACTGACTTCTGAGCCAACAAGTTCAGCATGTGAGCGAAGCATTGGATATGACACTTCTTACCAAACGCTAATTCCACACCCTTCGCCATATTGGCTCCAGCATCGGTTACTATGGCTTAAACTTTTTTTTAAATACTCCATTCGCCAAATGCTTCTAACAGTTTTTTTGAAATGTAATCATCTACCAAATCCATACAATACTACATCATTAATAATTTTTAATTAAAAATTAATTTTTTGATACATTCTCTACAATCAGGAAAGGTTAAGAATCTTTACATAATCATATAAAGAATTGCGTTTGACAAACCAACTCCTTCAACCCCATTCTCAGCAAATTCCGATTGGTTACGGAAACTGGTTGTTGTTGTCGATTGGCTTGCTGTTGGTTGCCCCAACAATGCATTGGAGACACACTTTCTTTGAGGCTCTTCTTGTTCGTTGTCATGATCATCGTCAACAACAATTCCTTCAATTACTGCTGATGCAGAACTTGAAGAGGTTGATGGCAAGGATTCTGTGATTTTTTTTGACCAGTTTTCCTTTATTTTCTTATTATTAATATTTTGTTGTTTTTGATTTTTTATCAGATGGCGGTGCATTTTTAAAACGTTTAGTTTTAAATTGGTTGTATTGCCACATGTCTTAATAACTTTAGAACATGCCCTCCATTTCGCCATAGAGTTTTCAAGTTTTTTAAAATATTGTCAAAATTCGTCCTTGGATGGTAGGTTTTTTTTTAAAGCCTAAGTTATTTAAAAGTAAATGGGGCAAAATTTTAAACGACTTAGTACGATGCTAAAGCCATTTTATCATACTAAAAAAGGCTTTAACATCGTACTAAATCGTTTAAAATTTTGCGTTAATGTTATTAAATTACACATAGAAAAATATTATTTGCCACTATCTTTAGAAAATAAATTTCGCTGACATTCTCTGACTCATTGTCAAGTTATCCTTAAGCACAGTTTTAAAAACTTTAACTAAAATAAAATTGCTCTACTTATTTGAAGTTTTGTAGGTTCTGGCGAATTCTAAAACCCCTACTTTGAATCAGGTTTTTGGCCACCCCGTCCATAATAGGTTTTTGGGCCGAAAAAACAAAATCGAATTGGAGGAGTCTCCTCCTAACCCGTTTATGTGGAAGGGGCAATTTTATAAAAAAATCACTCCAGCCAGACCTGATTGTTATTGTCAATTTTACTTTTTTCGATTCTATTAGGTTTTGTAAAACAGAAAAATAAAAGCTCTTGTTTGAACCTTTTAATTAAAATCAAATCTCCGTTGTTTTTTCGTATACATTTTTGTATGAAGTGTTTTAATGAAAAAAATTAGTTCATTATGTTTTGATTTGATCGTTTTATGTATTTTGTGGTACAGTGAATGTAGGGAAAACGTGAGAGATAGGTAAGATTCATTTATACTCGTAATAGACTGAAGTTTGCATTACGAGCGCTTCTCCCCATTTATTGACTTTCGTTTTTTAAATCATTTTGTTTTATTTTTTTCCTGTCAGAGAGAAAAAAATGTGTAGACAAAAAATATTTAGCTTTTAATTTTAAACATTTCTTGCCTTGTCTGTAGTTATTGCCTAGAAAGAGCTGCAAAGTGTGTGTGATCTCAGAGAAGACGCTTCTGTTTTTCTTTGTGTCCGATAAAAATTTAAATATAAATTAATATATACACACGTATATAATTAAATACAATGTTAAATATAAAATAATTTATAATATTATAAAAAAATATGGATTCGTAGTGAATTAAATGCTCAAAAGGGACTCGAAATGAGACATTTGTGCGGTGCGGCGGGCTGTGAGGGAAAGGAATCCATGAAAAGTGTGCAAGTTTAACTAAATATGATATACCTAGACATGATGCAAAGGAATGTAAACATAAATAATTCTGTTTGTGATCATCGCATTGATCTATGGCTGTATTAAAAGAAAATTATGCAAACATTTTGTCGTCAATTAATTGGAGAGAAAATATATTAAAAAATATTTTTTCAACAAATTGTACAAGAAATGGAAAATTGGAAAAGTGTGTTAAAGTGTCTCTTTAGTGAAATTATAAGTAAAAACAAAAACGTTAACAGTTTGAAGAAGTGTGTGAAAGAAGCAGTTAGTGAGGTTAAAGATGAGAGTTAGAGCAAGAAACAAAAATCATCATATGTATCGATGTTAAGAACGCCCATTTATATAAAACCAAAAAAATCAACAAGAGATGCCTGATTCACAATGTGATGAGAAAGCGAGACGTCGTCGACGTGCGAAGATCTATTCACTGTTTTCCTCTTCTAATGACGAACTTAAAACAATGAAATAATAATGAAGCAATTGTTGTCGTAACGTCGCGTCTTTTTTATCAATTTTTCGAACTTTTGACGCGACGTGACGACGAGAAATGCTTTATTATGTATTATTTCGTTGTTTTAAATTCGTGATTAAGAGAAAACATCTACGTAGAGATCTCGTCACGTCGAAGTCTCGTTGTCTCGTCGCATTGTGAATTAGGCAAGATTGAAAAAACAATTAAAGAAGTTAAAGAAAAACTAAATCCATCAAAATAATCGGTTAAAGTTAACAAAATTTCGTTTAAAAAAGACGGAACGGTAACAATTCAATGTGAGAATGATAATGAAAGGAGCATGGAAAAATTAAATAATATCTAACTATGATAATAAAGTGAGCCAAATGAGAAATCTCATAATTTTGATTCATGGGCCATGGCATTAGAGATCAATTAAAAGAAGATCGAGTGGAAGTGGCTTTGAGGGGGCAAAATAAATCTACTACCTTTAAAGAAATTAAATGTTTGAAAGTTTACCAATCTTACTTTTTCGCTCCCTATCTTTTTAGGCAATACCTATCAACAGAGAGTCAAACCTAAAGCATTTAAATTTCAAAATTGAAAGCTGCATATTTTTTGCCTACACTTTTTTCTCTTCGACAATTGTTATGAAGAGAAATAAATCCATTTTAAAAATAAAAGGGCTCAAAGCGCTGGGAGAGGGATTCCAAAATTTAGGTTTTATGTCTTAAGCTTAGTACGCTGCTGTTGCGAAGCGTTTTCGTTTTATTTGCAGAAGCAAAGATAATAGAATACAAAGATGTCGCATCCAGTATAAACGAATGGAACCCAAATTTTAACCCCCGTAGCCAATATTAGTTACGACAACATGTTGCGAAATGTTGCATTGAAGAATTTACAGAGCGAGAACAAGGAAACTCTCTAGATTAAAATTAAAATTCTCTTAACAATGACGATACATATGTACATATGTATGTATATGGATCTTTTTAAGCGATGATAATGGTATAGATATAGAGGTAGACTGGTGGCGACAGATTTTTTTGTGTTGGTTTTTGCCTTATCCTTTATTTTATTTGGGATCGGTGCGCTGCGGTGGTTTATAAACGCATGCAGGTATTTTTGTTGTTCGTTGCGATCTGTGTAGTGGACAATTTATGGTGTTATTTTTTTTGAGGATTTTTGTGCTGCACAAAAATATTATGAAGTATCTCTATCTATGTATGTACATAGAAATATGTGGATTTCACTGTTTTCAATTCTGGGATCTGGGGGTGTAATATAAATGTTGGGTTGCTTGGCATATTGGAAATATGTAGGTACATGTAAATTGCTGGGTTTGGACTGCTAATTAAATAGGTACCTAACTAAAATAGGTGACTTATAAACCTTTTTTATATTCTTTCAATTAAAAAAAAAAACAAAAGAAATTAAAATACCTACATACCTATACGTTTAAAATACGTATGGGTAGGTATCGCTGGCTTTAGTATTTATTCAACTAGGTACCTACTAAGAACATCTTTCGACCTATAGGTATAATTTTGTAATTTGTAGTTTCATTTATTTATTTTCAATTGTGATAAAGGCCGATTTAGTAAATTTGGAGACAATACAAATTATTTATGAGGAATCTTAAGACAATAAGCATATTATGTATGCAGGTATGTATGTCTATTAAATTAGGTTCAACTGGTAGGTTAAATAGCTTTATCCAAGAAAATACTACCTTAATCTATTAGTAGCTTAATATTTTTAGCTCTCGTTTTTTTTATTTACATCTTTTAGCTGAGCCTGAGATAGCACTTACTGAAACTGTAATTAGGAAAGGTTTTGGATTTCGTTTTAGGGCAAGTTTTCGTTTCGTGTTAAACAAATTTTTCGAATTTGGTGTGTTTTTGCGTCATTAGCTTATTTAGGACACATTTTTTCCCATACATGTAGGTACTAAGATTTTTGTCTGAAAAATAAATACTAAAATACAAGTTTATATTATTATTTACTATAGGAAAGCATATTTTTAGTGTTTTTTGGACTCTTTTGAGAATGGGTCACAAGTCATTATTCAAGTCTTATGACTAGGCCTTTCTGCAAACTCAAAAACGTTAAAGAACTAGGAAAAATTCTGAAAACACTCGTTGGTTCGCTTGGGATTGAGGATAAATTTAGGCATATTGAAAATTTATATTCGGTGGGGTTTTGACAAAAAAAAAATAAAATTTCAAGTAAAAACATAACTATGAACGCTATTTGTACTTGGGATAAAAAAAATACTTTGGCCTTTGGGTCATATGCGTCGTGTGCACTTGATGTGAAACGGAATTTTTCTGATCTGAGCGAAAAAGTATTTGTGGGGTATAAAAATAATATTAAAATTAAATTTTACATAAAAAGTAGGTATAGATAACCGATGGAAGAAAACATGAAACGCCAAATTCTCGCAAGCATTTATTTTCCTGTGCAATTAATGAGAACGATGTCCCATTTTACTTTTCGTTTATCATATAAGGTGCATACAATCAGCAACATGGTATTCTTTTTCATAAAAATACCGTGAAGAGTTATAACAAAACTACGTTTTTAGTTTTTCACCAAAAATTCGGATAGCTGTAATACAGCGGTACCATTTTTTCGAAAACCGACTGCACAACCTTGCACAGGAAATATTCTCAGAATTTTAAATAAAATTGCATTCTAGATGAAATAAATAAATAAATTGCATTCTAGTTTTTCCCTAAAATTTTGGATAGACCAACCATGGCATTGCCATTTTTTGTTATTGACTATTTTCCTCAACTTAGCGTTACCCAAAGCCAACGACGTGGACGTGTTGAGATCTGGCTTCTTTTTTTTTGTTTTTTTGTTTTTTATTTTTTATTTTTTATTTTTTTTTGCTTTTTTGTTTGTTTTTTTATTTTTTTTTTGCTTTTTTGTTTTTTTTTTTTTAATTTATTTTACTTTTCATTTGTTTTTTACTTTTTTATTTTGTATTGCTTATCATGCTTAAGATGAAAGAATTTGGACTTTACGGTTACTGCTTTTGATTGACTTTTGAACGTACCAAGTGCAATGTTTTCTAAGCAGAACCGTAAGAAAGTATTTCAGAATTGACTTTCTGTGTTCAAAGCAACTATTGCTCTCGTCAAACCAGTCATAGTTTGTTATGTCCTTCGATGTTAACCTTATGCATTCAGATATCATAAATTCTCTAATCTTTTGTCTTTCTTTTCTTTCTTTAAATATTTTTTCAAAAGTTGCACAGTGAATTTTACAAACCTGAAAAAATATATCGGACGGTGCACGAAGATTACCGAAATCAGAATTTTGAGCATAATTTTTGGCAAACAAAAAGAATTCGGACGGACAAGTAACAACTTCGTCACATTTAAGAATAATATCTTCACATTGAGGACATGTTAGTTTTGACAGCATCTTAAATGCAACATAGCCCGAGAAATACCGAAGAGAGGTCATCTCAATTGGAATGTCGCTGTCAAAAGTGTCTGCTGCGAAGAATTCTTGATATTCTTTTTGAAAAAGTGTTTTGTCTATTAACCGATCGCTTTCTTCAACTATTTCTTCAATTGATGATTCAATTTCCAACGGGTTTTCAAAATGTATTTCCAAAGAAATATCTTCATCTTCAAAGCAGTTAGAATTTGGGGTGCATTGGAGTAGACGGCTTGACATTACTTTGGCAAGCAGAATGTTAAACTCGTAAAGGGACGGATTTTTGTTATTGCCTCCCATCGCTCTTACTACACTGAAAAGATTCTCCGCTACGTCCTGGTTGAGTCTCTTTGTCAAAACATATGTGATTGAATCGTCATTAGATGTAATTTCATGGTAGAGAGCAAGGGTGGCACTTAAACTTTGTCTTATTCCATCAATGTGTGGAAAAGATCCTAGATCATTTAGCCTTTGTATTTGTTTGACATATTCCAGATATTCCTTGATATGGCCATAAACCACATTACCTTCTTGAATTGCAGCCTTGAAGGGATTTTTATCGAAAAGCGAACCACTATTCATACAATCCATCAATTTATCTATGCGTTCAAAGAACGACGCTGTTGCTAGAGCAGTGGAAGAACAAGTTTTCTTAAACTTTTTTGTTTCCACAGTGGTTCTGATCGCAGCAACTGTAGTCCGACTGATAACTTGGGTCATAAGTGACACACGCATTTTATCAAAAGTGGATGGGTTTATATGCTTTTCTGTCAAATTGGGGCACATTTTTGTCATCTTGTCTTTTTCCAAATCGTACAGCTCACGAACCACATTAAAACTTACTTTGCCATCGGGTGTGGTTATATCTTTGCTCAGTAAAAGGTTTCTCAGGTTCTTTAACAGGTGAGGAAAATCGTAAAAGGCGAAAACTTTTTTTTCCTTTACGAAAAAGAAAGGTTTCTCAACTTCTTTGACTCCTAAGGATTTATAACAGTTCCTATTGTTGGAACCCTGATCGCAAACAATACCTAAAACCTTTAAACCAATTCCATTGAGGTCTAAAATGTTCTTTTCAACAATTTTTTTTAAAACTGAACCTTTCACATTTGTTTCGGACACAAAATAGTTAAAGACACACTTCCAGTTATCAAACAGACCTCTTATGATAAAAACGCAAACGTTTTTACCTATATTTGAGTTTCTTTGAAACCCATTGTCTTCCAACCCGTCAATTATGTCTTCTTTTGAATTATAAACAAGGTCCTTCCTTATTGCAACCTCATCGAAAACCAAGATAACATTTTTTTCTCTATCGCTCATTTCTGAAACCCTAGCGGAAATTGTAGAAAAAGCGGAGTTTTTGAAACCAGGTTGCAAATTTTTAACGGGTGCCCACCTGTAAAGAGAGCTTAAATGAGGCATGTTCATTTCAAGGCCATTCCTAAGAAATTTGTAAGCCGCTTGAGACCTATAAAAAATGTTTTGGCACAATAATTTCTCATTTTGGCTCCAAAGCTTACTTTTGGGTTTTACTAGCATATTTGAGAATGTTTTTGCATTTTCTGAAATAGGCAGATTAAGTATTTCATCATTTATTGTTGATTTTTTTGGGATTCTATGGGAACTTTGTCTGAGTTTGTAATATTTTGTCCGTAAATTTTTTTGGCATTTGCTCTGAAATTTTAGTCGGTTTCTTAATGTCAATACTTGTTTTTGCAATGAATTTACCTTCTTCAAATAAAAGTGCGTATTTTTTATGTTCTTTTCGCAATTAGAGCAAAATACTTCATTGTCGCTGTCAGAATTGGTTCTCTTACGTTTTGGACTCTGCAGAGTGGCCAAGTCCTCAAGCCTTATGTCTTGTGACTCATTCTCAGAAGAATCCAAAAAACGCGATGGAATTGCTTCTTTTTTCAAAAGCCGACTTCCTATAAATTCTTGGGAAAAATGTATATCACAAAGGTATAAATTTCCGTTTTGAGCCTGTACCCTGCAAACTTGCCTCCAAATTTTTCCAATTACGGAATCATCAGGAGGGAACCTAAAGAGCCTAACTCTTGGTGAATTTCTTTGAGATCTTTTGCAATGATCCAAAGCACATGACTTTCCACATCTTCTGGAATCCATTTTATTTACATACATATGTATATATACAAATTTCCAATCCAAAATCAATACGTTTTATACCTATCTATTAAATGAAAATGAATAATATAAAACATGAACTCAAATTATTTGTATGTTGGTATACGTTTTAATTTATTCTTCGATTCGTCAAGTAAATATCCCAATCGAATTTCAAAACAATCTATCTATCAAAAGAGATCGACGATGCTTGCTTCACAAAGTCACAAGACAGAATGACACATTTCTACCAAATAAACTAGTGGTTGATAATACAAAAAAATTTGGTGCCCAAATAGGATGTCTGTCCTACTAAAAAATCCAAACTCTAATTTTTACATTTTTTAACACCAAACACATACATAAATATGTGTGCTTGCCAGCCTAAAATAATATCCCTCCCTTACCACTTGCCGGAAAATATTTTTTCTTAAATCTCAATCTGCTTGGTGTGCTGCAAAAAAAAAAACTTCGAACAAAAAAGGAACAAAACAAAATACTGAAAATGCTTGCCGGAACGAATGTGGCCAACAGGCAAAATAAAACATAATTTGTGTATGTGCACACACAAAAGCATTACGCGTGTGCATACAGATAACTTGTTGATCACATAAAAAAGAAACAAGTAGAAAAAAACATCCCCGATGCCATCGCTGCGCTTCAATAAGCAGGATACCTATATACCGCAATCGATTGTATTATAACAAAACTAAGAAAAAAAATACAACAGAATTCATTCTGTCGACAGATAAAAACAAAAAGAGAGGCAAAGAAGGGCAAAAATGACAACACATTTTTTTTTTTAAAGAGAATACATTTTTTAGAGAATTTCTTGGCTTTCGCAACATTTTTTCCTTAAGCAACATGTTGTGGGAGCTAGTACTGGCTCCCAGGCTCTTATTTTTGGGTTCCAAAAATTTGTATGGGATGCGACATCTTTGTATTCTATTATCTTTGGCAGAAGTCTCCGCTCTTATTTCGCACAGAATTAGATGTCCAGATCATTTATTTATTGTGTGCGGAGAAGTTGTATTCGTGTTTGTATGTTGTTTCTTTCATATCGCGGCTCTCTATGATTTTTATGCGTTGTATTTTTGAATGTTATTTTTGCAATTGGTGTTACTTTAAGTGGGTAATTTTTCGCTCTCGTTTTCGTAGGCATTTAGCTGTCGTGTTGAAGACCAACGAAAAATTTCGTTTTGCATCAGCAGCGAACTATGCTTTAAACTATGAAGAGCAATGAAAAGCAAAGTCCAGCCTGCTTAAAATAATTGCGATGGCATGGTGGACAAAATTGAAAATAAATAATTGTTTTTAAAGGAAAACCTTCTATTTTTATTTAAAAAATTGATAAAAAAATGTGGGGCGAAAAAATTAATTGTATAAGACCCCGCCATTGAATTTTTGAAAAATACCTACGTACATATTTTTTTAACTTGAATTTTTACCTATTTTATAACGTATATTGATACCAAACAATGCAGCAAAATTGGCAGTATAGTTCTTGATTTAGTTACTCAAATTTATAAATTCTTTTTTGTATACCTACAATGGACTTTATAAAATTACCTTGTTATCCTTTTGCCATGAGCACGTTCCTCTTTTATCAATAACTTTGCATGTTAATAGTGCGTCCTGGCTTGGATTCACTTCTGTATACTTTGGCTGCTCGGCAAATCTCTGGAAGCAATTTATCCCTGTAAGGAGAGTACAAAAACAAGGAATTTTAATAAACATGAAACAAAAGAATAATAACTTTATATAAATAATGATAAAATAAAGGTAGGCTCAGGAAGGCTATAAATTAATGTTAATTGGATGATGGACAAGACACCCAATGTACTTACATACCAACATTAAATTTATTATTTAACTTAATGGCAAACAAATGGATCTTAACATTTCCACGAGGAAGAATTTTACGACCAGAAGATTCGAGTAAGGGTATGTAGTTTAAGTACCTACATAACCGTGTTTATCTTTTTAATTACGTATTCTACGAACATAAGGCCTTTAAAGAGAGAAAGTATAAATATTTATCAGATGATCACTAAAAATAAAATGATTTTTTATATTTAAAATTTCAAGGTTCATGTAAGTTCTTAACTAACACCCGAACTGATCTTTAAAATGTACAGTTCATTCAAGTTAAAGGTTAAAAGATATAAATAGCTATTTATAGAATATGTAGAAAATATAATTATTACTTTATCAATGCTACCAATCAAACTATAGGTTTCGACATCATAATAATAATTGGTAACTCCTCAAAGACTAAATCATTTAAAAAGTTGGCGTTTATTTTTTGGTCGACTTGTAGATCTAGATAGGTACAAGCCTACTGTGCGTTATGTAACACTTCAAAGTTTAGTTCAAAAGTATTTACTGAACCAGTTCGCTGTACTAGTTCATTTAGTTCACTAGTTCAAAACAATCTACAACTTACAAAATTAAGTCTTGTAATTGTAAATCAGATAAATACTATTCTTTATCTGGCTCAGTGTATCTTTCTCTCTAGTTCGATCTTTCCTTGTGGATAGGTATACTAAACTAGTTCAATTGAACTAGTACACTATAGAACTACCCTACCCAGGTACTTCGTACAGGAACAATATTGAATTATACCTTTAGTTCATATAGCACCTTTTTATATAAAATTTAATTTACTATTTAAAATAATTTACGTATTTAACATTGAATATGACTTATTAATTTTTTCAATTTTTGTCTACTTGCATTTATTACTATTATTAATTATTATTAAAACTTCATTGGAAACATAAATAAATTACATTAACAATAATTTAAATATAGCGCTAGTTACCAGGACTTTTCGCTTACTTGCATTTATAAAACTGAAGATTCGGCGAATTCCCATCGAATTATTAAAATTTCTTCAAAATTCAATAATAAATTATAAAATGACTTAGTTTTTGCAATCTTTCAATTTTATGAAATTCTAACTTAAATAAAAATAAAATGGAATTTTTCTGCTTTGTATGTTACAAAACATTTTCAAATATTGCATTCGTAATCTCACACTTGCGTTCAGATCATTTTTTTGTATTAATTAGAAGAACATAAGCCTTAATTGCATTATTAATAATAATTAATATCCTCGGCATTCGCATATATAGTGGTTTAAAATGACATGCAACAAAGTTTTTGTCATGTTTTCAAGATTCCACTGTGCTAATTAAAACCAAAGAAACAGAGAATAAAGAAATTGTGGACAGTGATATGGAAACTCTCACATTTGGAAACGACTTAAGTGCCTTCTAATAATGATCTCATCAACTTTAAGGAAGCAATTAATAAATCAATTCTTGGCCATGGGAATAACGCAAAGTTAATGTTACAAAAATACATATAATAATTTTTAGTGACCTTAAAAAAAAAAAAAACATATAACGGGTGATTTTTTAGCTGGTTTGGTTTTGGCAACACTGGTTTTGACAGCTGACGTGTGTTTAGTACCTTGTGTCACTGTCAAACAGCTTCAGTTTGGTTTGCAATTTAACCATGGATCGTCTTACAAATGAACAACGCTTGCAAATTATTGAATTTTACTATCAAAATTCGTGCTCGGTTCGAAATGTTCATCGCGCGCTGCTTCCATTTTATGGTCGGCATTCTCGACCTTCTGAGCAGTCTATTCGGAAGATTGTGACCAAATTTCAATTGGCCGCCTAGATCGTGCGATTTGACACCATTAGATTATTTTTTGTGGGGGTATGTCAAGGCTAATGTCTATAGGGACAAGCCCGCTTCGATTGATGCACTGGAAGCCAACATCCATGCATTCATTCGTGAGATACCGGCCGATATGTGTGAAAGAGTATGCCAAAATTGGACTCAGCGGATGGGCTACCTGAGACGCAGCCGCGGTCAACATTTGCATGAAATTATCTTTAAACATTAAATTGCAAGGTTCAAACTATCGATTCAAATAAATATTTCATTCATTTTTTCGAATTTTTTGTGTTTTTTTTTTTTTAAAGTTCTAAACCTCTTAAAAAATCACCCATTATATGCCAGTAACACCTAGGGTCTTATAAATTAGGCAATGTTAGAAGGAATAGAAGGATAGGATAGATATTTGTTGGCACAGTGGATTGAGAAATTGGGCTTTGATTTTCTCATCCAATCCCAGGGGTGGCGTTCAGTTGAGGGAATATAGAAAAAACTGCTGCCTAGACTGAGGATCGAATCCACACACCCAAGTTAGCAGTCAAGCACTACTTCCACTGCGCCGGGGCCACCCCCAATATTTTATTATTAATATAATATTTTAATAATTTTCGTATGTTAAGTGGGTAGGTAGGTCAAGTTAAAGATGTTATTTATTTATTTTTATACGACGTTTCGAGCATGTTTACGCTTATCATCAGGCCTTCATTCACAAAATACATAAAAACAACATACATTATAGTAGTCGAAATTGACATCAACAAATTAAAAAATTTACAGAATTATTACAAAATATTTAGCTTCAAATATACTACAAACAATTTTCAGCACTCATTTTTTCATTAAAAAAAAAAAAAAACTAAAGTAAAAAAATATATTTTGTTAATTTAAATATACATTATAAATTAAAAAAAAAAAACTAGAAATAACGGTCAATAGCAGCATTAAAAATGTCACCCCTATTCTTTTCACAATCACCTATACTTTGTCTTGTAACTATAGCTATATTTATTTACTAGCTGACTGTAATTGTTGCTCAGGTTGTCACAATCGGATCTACGATTAATTGAGTTTTTGTTTTGGATTATGTGCAACATCTAAAGCAACATTCTTTTTTTAAATAATGTTGCTCAGCTTCCAAAACTTCAACATTTCGCAGATCTGGTACATGACCCTCTTGCAAACAATGTAAAGCGAGAGCCGTTTTTGTGTGCATTTTTGTTTACATACATTGATTCAGCTATAAAGGGGCAAGAAACTTAGAACGTGTGCCCTTATTGTAAGTTTTTAGCGCCGTTATTGGTATTGGTTGTACAATAATACTTTTACGATCATATTTGTAAAATATTTTGTTTTCTACAGGTAGCTACATAGGCAAAAAAGTCTCGATTTTCGGGGGCTTTTTTAGGATTGCTAAAGGGACGGATTAGGCGTGGTTGTGGATATTTGTTTATTTTCCAAACTTCTGTAGTTTATGCTATGACGCACGAGTATAAGTGTTAAAATACCCCATATCAAATGCTAATCGTATCGTTACTTTGTCATCATCATTATACTAAACATATTTCAAGTTGCATCTTCATGTGCTTGTGTTCATAAAAATCACTTTAAATTCAGCAAATAAAAAAAACTCTTTCCATATGAACCTATTTAGTTGTTATAGGAAAGGAAAACTGATGAAGTGAAAAATTTCACAGAGAAACTCCTTCATTGACAAGTGACAAATTGTACATTTCCTCAGTCATATAGCATTGAAAATTTTCTCCAGAAAGATAGAAATAAAAAGTGATTTCTCACCCTGGGAATATACTTCACTAGAGAATAAAGCAATAGCAACCTTCTGCTACAAGTACAACAACGATGAGCCCTTGTTGTTGGCAACGATGAGGACATAGGTATAGCTTTTCTGCAGAGTTTTAACGTCAGAAGAAGAACATGAGCTAATTTTCTGCACAAGTGCTTACATAATGAAGTGCTGGTACCAAGAAGAATCTTGGAACTAATTTTGAATCCTTCCGTTCATCGATTACAAAGCCAATCAAAAGGAGGTTGGAAAGAATGCAAGGCAATGCAATGTGCAAATTTTTCTTGCCTTGTAGAATATAGGTATCAAGAAAAGCGATTTTCAGCATCGTGGCAAGTATAGGAGCAAACAAAAATAAACCAGGTCGAAGAGCTACTTTGCATATCGATTGTTTTAATGTGCATGACATCTTCCGCTTTGGATAGTTTAAATTTTTTTCATGTGATTGTGATTCGACTATGAACAATAAGTTCTAATAAATAATCCGTGTACACTTTAAAGTAAAGGAAATTTCAAGCACTTAGTATTTTCCTCCAGAAATGGGACTTTGCCGAACTTTTACTTTAACGAGCTGGACTATGATTAATTTTATTTAAGGAATTAACCCTACAGATCTTACTAGGTAAATTTTTAAGTAGGTATTTAAAAAAAAAATAGTACGAAAACGAAATATACAGTCAGCAAGCGAAACGACAAGCTGTGATTCAAGAGGGGTAAGGTGCGGTATAGTGCAGTAAGGGGAAGGCGGCAGCTCTTGATTAATTCTTGGGCGAAGCCATCAATTTTTATTTTGGAATGTTTAAAACACCCAAAATTAGTTTTAATTGAAATTCTATACAAAAAGAAAGTGATACCGTAAAAGATCAAAAATAATAATTGTAAATAAGTAAAAAAACAAAGAGGAGTGTAATTGAGAAAGTAATAGTGTGCAATGTGCATGGTAATTTAAAATTTTATCACGCAAATGTGCTGTGCCAAATAATGCTAGATATAACTGACAATTTAATTATTAATAATTTTTTCTTTCCAAATTTTAGATAATAGATCATCTTCTACCAGAGTCTCTTTTAGAAACGGATTCTATAGTTCAAACATCTCACCTAATGACGTAATGCGCTAGAAATTATTCCTAAAAAAGGGACGCGATGCAGCTATACTACCTTCAAAAACCTAGGTCCTGCTCCTAAGGGATCAAATCTGACAAGCAACAAGGCTAAAACTCACACCATTTCTGACCTCAAACAAGGAGAAAGCTTATAGTCGTGATTACAAATTTTGTTTTCGGAGATGATCAAACGGATATGGCTAATTACTTTACAGAATTACTTTGTGAATAGAAATTATAAACTCGAACCCTCCAGCTGATCCCAGAACATTAGATCAATACCTAAGCCCAAATTAATTGTCATATCTCATGTCTTACCCGAAATTGTATCTGACACATCTCGTTGCCTTGCAAGGAATTTTTTTTATCAAGAGTTCCTAATTTTCAGGAAAGACTGGGTGTCATGTGAATAACTCAAATTGAGTAGGAGGTAGTGTCTTACAACAACTCAACATTCCCACTTAATATTGCAATTGAACATGCAATTGATTTGTTTGTTTTAAATTCACATTCCTCCCAAAAACCCGGTTTCTATCTTTGTTGAGCTTTAGCTTGATCTGGGCCATATTACCGACTTTTCTGGTTTTGATAGTACCTACAGTAAAACCCGCTTAAGAGAAACGGCAAAATGTCACAGTATTTCTTTCACTTAAGCGGGTTTTTCACTTAACCGAACCCCGCTTAAGTGAAAAAAAAAATTTCATTTAAGCGGAGTCCGGATAAGTGAAAAAAAATTTCACTTAAGCGGATTTAAAAATTCCATTCAGTGGAAATTCAAAGCTAGAAAAAAATTGAATTTATCTTTTGGAGTTGCCAAAAAAAAATTAAATAAAATCCAAAAAGCGATTTGTTTACAAAACGAGAATAAATGGTTGTGACATACAGAAATTTAAATGCCATTTTTGAGGTTAAAAATAAAAAAGAAGAACAAATTTTTTGTTCTGTTTCAATTTTTTTTTCACTTAAGAGAGTTTTTTTCATCCGGATATATGTATGTATTTAGACGTTTAATAAAACAACATCAACTTTCAAGAAAAACGTAACTGTTGTTTCAAATCAAGTCAGTCTAGTACGGGGATAATAGCAAAGAGCGAAACAATAATATAAATTTCACGTCACGTTTAAAGTACCTACTCTCTTATTCTTACATAACAAACACAGCGGGCTTGTATGTCTCCTTACTCATTGTTGTCACAAAGCGATGTGCATGCGGCTGCCAGAACATTGCTAGTTCAAGCCACTTCATAGCACAGAGACACAAAGATGGCTTGGTGAATCTGACTGAAACGATATCCTTCATATATTATGTACCTACTTACATCCTCATTATTATATCTTTTGGTGCACCATCAGAAGCATCAACAGATATACCTATAGCCAACATCAGAATCGTGCTCGGGCATCTTTTCCAAGGATAACAATAATAATAATTACACTCTGATTCAGGATGGCGATGATGAAATGTTGATGTGCGCGTTGCATTGTTGTGCTTAAGTACCTTTACTTTGGCACTACATTTACTCCAACGTGGTTATGTGCTTGGAAGATTCTTTAAATCCAACCAGTCAGCCAGCCATCACTCTCTGGATGATCATACGAAGTCTTTGAGTCTCAACACTAAGTAGGCCATTGTTTGGAACTTTTATCTCCTTGTTCTTTGTTTGTTTTAGCTTTGGGGTTCCTTCGGGTGTAAATTGAGAATTTTAATGCAAAAGTTGAAACAATCGTTGATTTTTTTTTAAGAAACGAGTGAGGTAGATGATACTTTGTGAAACTTCAGCGAAGTATAAATTGTTGCACATCATATTACTTTTTGTTTTTTTTTTTTTTATGCTGATTAAAGTATTTTATGGAAACATATAAAATGATATAATTGCAATAATAAGCCGTTTTATTGTAATGATGTGACAATTGCTGTTGCCGTGCTAATGGCTTTCTATTTGGGTTGCAATAATTGCACAGGGGGACATTTTAAAGAAGCTATTGTATTAAATAGAACAAGAAGACTGAAGTGGAGTTGGGCAGGACATTTATCTAGACTTCCGGATCAAAGATGGACAAAACTGACGACGAAATGGAGACCAGATAACAAGAGGCCACCAGGACGACCCAATAAAAGATGGAGTGACGATTTATCCCGTATAACAACAAATTGGTACAACGAAGCCAAAAATAGAGATAGATATATGGACAGCCTTGGGGAGGCTTATGCCAATAATCGACCGACATAATAAACTTTTTAATTTCACTTTATTTATTATATTTTATTCTATATATGTATGTATAATGTTAAATGTAATTTTATGTTAAGTATCTTTAAAAAAAAAAAAATTAACTAAATGTAAATCAAATATAATTATAAATGTAATATCAATTAATGTATATAACAAACCTAAGGCTGAACAAATATAAGGCTGAACTATAAGAAATTTGTTGCTAATTTTTGTATATACAAATCTAGACGTAAACAAGGGTTTTACTTTTCTATATAATGGGCGGCCTTGTGCACTTTGTGATATTTAAAAGCATCAAATTTGTTTCATTGTTGGTACATTATATGAACATTACTTTAAGATATTGGGCGACTCTATATGTTTACCCCTTTATGAGGGAGGGGCAAATTAAAAAAAAATACATTAAATAGAAAATTAATATTTGGAAACAACGATAACACTACACTATTATGTTGCAGCCAGGAACTCAATTTTTAATTATGTTTTAAAATGAATTTAGTTTTTGACAGCAAAAGTGCGGAATCTCACTGAGGAATTACGTTCAGATTTCTGAGATCTCAGTGTGCCTGAGTAACCTGAATTGGCTAAATAAAATTCGAAAAAAAAAACAATTTCAAAATTATTTATTCAAAAACTAGTACAAACAATAGCAGAACAATTTACAGCTTAATTTTCTTGAACAAAAATGAATTCCGTCCCTTATATATGATTGCAGTTAAATTCACAGAGTTACCCCAATAAATAGGATTAGAAACGAATTTCAAATGAAAAATAAAATTCAATATGAATATACCTACCTACCCTCACCATAATATAAAGCTTCTATAACTACAAACATAAAACAACAAGACAAAAGCTTTTGTTTTTCATTTGTCAAAATTAAGCTGACTTTGAGATCTACATACATATATTCAGCAAAAAAAAAAGAAAGTATTAAGTTGTCAGAAGTGGTGTGGAACAAAATTGTTTATTTTGACTAAATTGTTCATTAAATTTGTTACTTTCCAAAAATAAGTATTTCTATCAATCTCGAATATAATAAATTAATTATGCGAAATTCACAATATTCAAAAAGGATTAAAACATTGTTGCCTTCAACAACGTTGTAAACATTTTTATGGTTAATGCAGTATCTAGCAAGGACGGACTTACGAAAAAATTATTAGGAATAAAGCATTCAATATGATAAGATTTAACCCCTTTTCAAAGAGTATTATGCTAGTTTAGCATATTAATTTAGTAAAAAAGCCAAAAACATTGCACAGAAAATTTCAAATTATCCACAACTAATATCATCACAACAACAATATACCTAAGACGGGAAAATAAAAAACAATAAACCATTCACTATAACAAGTTTTTACCGGTTTTTTTAAGGGGGTGCTTCATAAATATAAACTTAAGAATGCAGACAAAAAACAGACAATGTTGAACGAAAAATGCGAAATTATTTACAGCAAATTATCCACCTTACGAATTTTCGATCACTAAAGTGTTGCTTCCATAATATGAATAATAATAATAATAAAAGTAATAGAAATAAGTTTAACCAACCAAATCAATTGTTATTAAATTAAAGCAAATTAATTTCAATAGTATTTTGCTTTGGAAAGTAAAAATAAACTAAAAAGTTAAACATATTCAATTTATCTATATAATTTTTAGCATTAGAAATGTTTAAACGGAGGCATACAATGTAAAAAAATCAACAGAATTTCAAAAATATGAAACGCCTAGTAGACAAAGGGGGTGAAACGTGAGGGGAATAAACAAAATAAACAAAATTATTTCGTTCATGCTTTGTTCTTACTAGTCTGAGGAAACAAAATACGAAGAAGATGATAAAACGGACAGAAAAAAAGGAGAAATGTTCGTAGAAAAAAAATGGGTATGTTTTAGATGATGATTTTTGCGAAATCTGAACAAGACCCGATTTGCGTTTACTTAAATGCTTATATGTTATATCTTTCGATCCAATTATCCGATTTTCAATATTAAGGTACATATATAATTAAAGGAAAAATGACTGGCGTGTCACAGCAAACAAAAATTTTTAAAATCATTCAAAATTTTATACCAAAAACATGAAAATAAATATCGGACAAATAATTTAATTCTATGAGGAAGTTTATAAAAACAAAAAAAGCATTAAAATACTTTCAACCACCAATTGGCGAGAGAGATAGTATTCTAAAGCCGGCGGCGGCGGAGTTTGTGCAATAAAAAACCACAATCGTGGCAAATTTGCTTCGCGTCGGAAAAAAATGCTAAATGTTCATATGTACCTAAATTTGTAGTCGGTATAATAATTGTAAAGATACATTGTGTTTGGTTTGGCTTGCTTATAACTTCGGTTCTAATAATCCGTTCATTAAGGTCTTAAAATTTAGCTAGAATATCGGATTACATTTTTTGTATTATATCATTGCACAGTCACATAAAACTATATATGAAAAACCCTATTAAATTGCGTATTTAATAGAAACAAAAATTTAATACAAAACAATAATTTTTTAAACCACATGTATTTGACCCTTTTTAGGAAAGTTATGATATTGGTACCTATGTTCAGAAAAGTTGCTCAACATTTAAATTTGACTTTCAATGTACATATGTACATAAATACATAAATGCTTTTTTCATTTCTAATGTTCCTCAACTATGCTGGAATGGCAAATCGGGTAAATTTTTTATTTAATTTTATTTTTATAAATCTCTACACCCACGTAAACCTAATCTTACTGTTTTCTTTTATTAATTCTTTCTATCGGTCTATCTGAATGTCTGCATGTTACCTGTCTGTTAGACTGTCTGTTTGTCTGTCCCTTCGGCCTTATCCTAAACGGATGGTTTAATTTTCGATAAACTGAGTACTCATCGTCTTTTTTGTTATTCCGAACAATATGATTTTGTATGTTAGGTATAAGCACTAAAAATAACGGTACCTACCATACAAAATTTTTGGCAAATAATGAAGATCTTATTTTTTTTTCAAAAACACAGATTTTAAAATTAAAAATAATATCCTTTTGCAAAAAAAAATCCGAACCATGGTAACAATTAACACACACTAACTGATGTGCGTGCATAACTCAGCTGAACATAATTCGATTTGCATAAGGATTGTTTTGTTGGATTTGTATTTATCCTGGTGAACACGAACGGAGCCGAAAATTGCAAATTACGGAAATTATGATCGGCAATTACATACTTTCAAGGTTGAATGGTAACGATATCTGAAACTTCGATTTAATATGGGAAGGAGTTTTAAAAATAATGACAATCACTACGGGATTGACAATCTGATAATTTTTGTTCCTCACGAAAATGGGATCCCCAACCGATGGGGTTAAGTTCTAAAAAATAAATAAATAAATATTTCTAAGTTTCTGAACAATCTATAAAATATTACAATGATCAATGTCCGCGAAAAGAAAAGTTTAAAATTTCATAAGTTCTAAGATTATTACATTTCTGTATACAAATTATTATTGTATTGCATTTTTATAACTTACAGCATAAAGGTTTACAATTATGATACAGATTATAACAGAAAGCAATAATTCGATAGAAATCTCCCGTACCCGTATAGGTACGTTGGGCCCAAATTTATCGTTGTATCCTATTTATTTATTATAATCCCACTTCCCTATATGCTGGAATTCATTGTTCATCTTTAATTTTATTTGTAGGTACATTTATTTATTTTTAACACCATGATTTTCTCAAAATGACCCCATGCATATTTTCAATATTTAAACCAATTGTAAAATTTGTTAAGAGATCTATCAATATGTCATAATCTATCAGTTATTGTTTTCCGCTTATTGAATTCTAGTAGGTTAATCCTTCTAAGCAACTATTTAATATTTATTACATGTTAATATTTTCCATGGAGTTACAAAATGCAAATTAAAAACAACACAGTAATGTAATGATACATCAATAGGTATATGAGGCAGAAAATTCCCAAACATTTTACTCTTCACTTAGTTTCCTTTTCAAGACTGAATAAACTTTGTAGATATTAAATTATTAATCCATAGAACCAGTCATCCCTGGAACTCAAATATTCATCACCCGGTTGTATAGCATACCACGTACAATAATACAAATAACTTCTCTTTTCCCCGTGGCCCGTGGGACATAAGAGTCCGCACAAAATCCGCAGAACTGGTTGCCTTCATCAATTCAGTTTTACTAAATTTCGTAAAGACTATGACGAAGCTGGTGAAGTTGTTTTTTGGTTCTTAACACTCTGTTCTTCCACGAATTCGACAAACACACTAAATACACCATACGCTATACCCAATATACCCATAATAACTATTCACCCGCGAAAATTATGAATTTTCACGCAGCCACCTCACTCCGTCGTGATGGAAGTCAATTGGAAAATTCTTAGTAAATATTTGGACTAAGGGTATTGAAATCGTTGCTTGTGCAGGAAGGAAAGGTTAATACAACTTGAATTCCGATTTAAATATCACCCCAAAAGAAAATCCGAAACCTCTTTTCAGATACTTACACAATGTTCTTATGTATAGGTACATAAATTGTCTTAGAGCTCTACGTTTCTGTTTACCTCCCTTTGTTATATTCCTTCAGAAGTTTTTTGTTTATGTAGTCTTCAAAATATACTTTGGACAATGTTTTCTATACTTGTTTACTTGGAGCATCAATTCTAAGACCTCTTTGCTCAACCCCCAACTGCTTTTTCTCCAATAAACGAGCCTCGTTTCTGTTTATGGGGGTATATTAGAAGGGAAGTATATTTTTGAAAAAAAAAAAACTATTTTAAATTATAGCAAATCGATAATCTTCACATATATATTGTGTCATATTGGCAATTCAATTCACTGGAGAAGGTTTTGGGATCTATGTAATGTATATGTGTATCGAAATGTGTAGGCGGTTTAGGGTTAAGTTTTTTAGTTGGCGGCTGTCTTATACACCCGAGTCCAATATAAATCCTTTAAACCAAGAGGCCGAAGGACTTTTATGATGTCTGGGCAAACCGATAAAATGAACGATTGAAATAAGATTATCCCAAGAAAAGTCAAATCCTTAACAAGAAGAAACAAAAAACGAAAGGAGAAAACCCCTGACTATATTATTCAGTTCTTAATAGTTAAAGTTAAGAAAAACTTTGTATAATCTTTCCGTTGCTCTGCAAAGAAAAGCAAGACCAAACGAGATTTAAAAATTTAATTCAGAAAAGTAAAATTTTAATAGAAAGTTTAATTTAAAGTATAAATTCAGCCCCTCGATTTCATCCAACTGCGGTAAGAAGTAATAATAATTAGCTTAAAACTACAAGGTAAACGATATTAAGTTGGGCGTCAAGTACCTATAAAAGTTTAGAAAATGTGCCCTTTTTTAAGAGTCCTTCTTTTACGTCTCGAAAACTATATTATTCAAAATATAAAAAGAGAAAACAAAAATCCTATACTCTCAACCATTTTTAATTAAAAAAATATGTGTTTGAACATTTGTGAGTTATGCTATGCAGTAGATATTTTCTGTATAAATTATTTGTATTTTTTTTCCTATATATATATTGAATATGTAATGTATGTCTGCTGGTAAATGGGTCATAGCATCGCCTACTCATATTCAACCATTCCTTCTTGTCTTTGATGGATTTGGTCTGTATTTTTGCGTTAATATTGTTTTTTTGTTTTTGTGTTTTAATATTTATTTATAAAATAGTAATAAACTCCAAAATAAAAGCATTTTGATGACGTTCATTGAAGGGATATAAGATAGTATTTATTCCGAGTTTTCATTCATTCTTCAAGTCTGCGCATGTCCATATTTCGAAAGGACAATTTAATGCCTGAACATAATGGAGATGGAGCCAGTGTTGCCAGAAATAGCGATTTTTCGTATTTCTCCCGATTTTAAGAGCTATTTCGGACTACCCGATTTTCCATGATAATATGACACTTTCTGCCAATTTCCATTTTCAATATATTTTCCACAATATTTTATATATTCAGAGAATTCAATATGAATACAAAGAAAAAAGAAATCTTGACTTTGAAATTTTAATATCAAAAAAGCTTTAAAAATATTTTGAAAATTTAAAAAAAAAAAAAAATCAAATTTTAGCGTTTCCATTGAAAACTTTATTGATTAGGTATGCATTCTTCAGCTAATGTTGAGTACCTATACATTTTTTCAAGACCAGACGAACAACTGAAATCGCCTTGATTCTTACACTTTGGAATTTAATTTTCTCAAGACTAGGTACATAAAATTTAGAAAAATATATTTGATTTTAACTTAAGTTTGTTAGTGAATTGTTTAAAAAAAAGTATATTATACAATGTATCTATTCAATTCTACTAAAATGACGTTAAGATTTGCAAATTTAAGCTAACCAAACACTAAACAGACACATACGTAAGTCAGGCTAACAACACCCTTGTGATTTTCAGTCTTTGCGATTAAAAAATCGCGCTCGCAAAAAATTATTGTAATGCTAAGTGAAATGGTTACTCAAAAAATTATTTCTTTTGTGTCAAATAATCACTCTTATTCTGTTTGTCGTTTGACGAAAACCCCAGTGAAATGACACGGCTCTAGAAGCTTTAATTGGCGTTAAGTTAAGCCCGAAAGCTTAGCTAAGCCCGTTGGGGATTAGTTGTTGTTGCAATAAACATGTAAATTATTTAGTCCCAAATCGTTTTGATCAACCAATTCCATTCGGACTTGGAAAATTACACACCTAAGATACGAGTGAATATTGTCTCTTTTGAAAGATGAAATATGAAAAGACTTGAACGAAAATGGAAACTCGTCTTTTTTATCGCCACTATTTCAAGTTTTCTCAAAATCTTGAATTCAATTTTTTTACGGATCAATAACTTACAATAGTATAAAGCACCTAGGTACATATAAGTACTTGTGAGAGAAAATCATGAATAGCGTGTGTTGACTGCCTTAGAAATCATTTATGGAAATTGTGGCCTTACCCTTATGTTTCTATCATGTTAACGCTCTCTATGTTCTGGGAACGTTTATATTTGTTTTCATTGCCATATTGTTGTCAGAATATCGAAGCACAGATGTTTTTTTTTTTGTAAAAGTTGCTCTAGTTCTAGACGTTTCTTCGATGGCGAAGGTTGCACGCTGAGAGCAAAACTAACATAGACCTGCATTATATCGAAAGTAAAATTAACGAAAACAAAAAATCCAAATAGAAAAATGACTCAGTTTTGAGTAAAATCTTTGTTTGTGTAACCTAGATTATGTGTAGGTATGTTTAAAGGTAGGTTAGCCCGTGGCGTAATGGTTAGTAAGACAAACTGTTACGCTGAAGGTTTGATTCCCAGCCTATGCCTCCTAAAAAACATGCGAGAAGTTCCCAAATCATCCAAGAGTATCTATTCCTATTGTCATAAGAAAAAGCCGTTTAGGTTTTACCAACATTTGTAGGAATGGTTTAAGTCACATAGACCCTGGTTCTACACGAGCTGTAGATAGCGCCATCCAATTTATTTCTTTATTTTTAAAGTATAACGTTATTTTGAAATATGATTTTAAATATTGAACGATTTAATTTTAGATACATAACTTTTTTATTTAAAAGTTCAAATAAATATTTATTAAATTTTAAATTTAAATTTTAATATACTAAATAAAATGTCTTGTTATGGAAAGAAATCCATCGGATTATCAAGAGAGGAGTCTCTAAGGGAGAAAAAAAAACAAATGGGAATATGTATACATCACAATGAAGTCTTTAGGAAGACTAGCTAGACCTAGAACTTAAAAAGACTGAAAAAAGTATACAAATAATAATAATATATTAATACAGTAAAACCCGCTTAAGAGAAACGGCAAAATGTCATAGAATTTCTTTCACTTAAGCGAAAAAAAAAATTCACTTAAGCGGATTTAAAAATTCCATTCAGCGGAAATTTAAAGCTAGAAAAAAATTGAATTTATCTTTTGGAGTTGCCTAAAAAAAATTAAATAAAATCCAACAACGATTTAATATGTTTATTTAATAATGTTTTGATAGCCAAACCAAAAAGCAATTTGTTTACAAAACGAGAATAAAATGGTTGTGACATACAGAAATTTAAATGTCATTTTTGTGGTGAAAATGGTGGAGGTAAAAAATAAAAAAGAAGTGAAAGCGTTCAGCAAATTTTTTGTTCTGTTCGATTCAATTTTTTTTCACTTAAGAGAGTTTTTTTCAATGAGAAATAAAAAATTTAACTGAAAATATTTTTCAGGTAAGCGGGTTTTTCACTTAAGCGGGTTTCTCTTAAGCGGGTTTAACTGTATAATAATATATTGAAAACTATTCACGACTTGAACCTTAAATGCTGTTTTTCACTCAAAAAAGGAAGTGTTCTATTATAATTTTAGTATTCTTCGTGACATTTTGCTCTAAATACTATGCAAAAATATAGAGCGTTGTAGATCTGTCAAGCAATAAACTCCATCGGAGGATTGCTGAAATGTCAAAGTCACCAAACATTTCCCGACCTGTCGATAGTCAAGACACATAGTGCAGACATGGAAACAAGAATACTTTGCAAACACAGCCACAGAAATAATGAGTGTACATAGTGGCGTTTTATGCGCTAGCTTTAAATGACCAATAAAACGCAGCATATATCAGGTTTCTGGGGAATGCGTTTTGATCATAAACGAGTGCCGTTTAATGAATACAATATCGGCTCTCAAACTCCTAAGAAGTGAGGAAAACTACAAGAAGATGTCGTCACGCCCACGCTACATATTATTTTCTCGTCGTTCGTGAATCAGGCACACAAAATTAAAATAAACACAATCACCCTTATTCCGTAAGGTGTTTTTCAAAAACAAAAGTAAAACAACATGGCTCTAGAAGCAGCAATTTGAGTTTAAGTTATCGTTTTAATGGTTAGAAGGGTGAAGAAAGGAGAGAACGGTAAATTTTTAGTTTTACCTAAACGCTAATAAACTTTTGTAGAGCCCTGTCGTTTTAATCATGGCGTTTTTATTAAACAAACTGTATTTGCTTTAGTTGAAAAAAACTACTTTCTTGTTAGAACTACCTTAACATAAATTACACAATAGTGTTAGTTTTATATTAAAAGCTTTTTAATACATTCAGGTGTGTATCTTTAATAACAATTCAAAATCTGACAATAAGCCATTATTTCCAATTCGTTGAAGAACGACGACGCGACGCACGTTTCATTCTAAATTAAGGTTTTGGTTTTGAGCACATGACAAAGCAATCACGGCAAACAGCCGAATAGCTCAACAGACCGTGAAGTTGATTCACTTGGATTTTATATTTAGAGAAAGGTATATCAAAGAAATTTATGCAGACTGCCTTTATAGTTTGTATAGGTAAAAAATTATAAATTATCAAAGGAACATATCTGCCCTGCTTATAAAAACCTTAAACGTTGTAAAATAGATGCTATATAGATATTATTTACGAGTAAAACCTATACCTAAATAACACCTATGTATACCTACATAAATAATATAGCCTTAAAAAAAAACTTGCATTTACACCTTTGTCTTTATTTTTTCGATGAGTCACTAAAATTTGAATCATATATCAAAATTTATCTTCTATCAAACTATGTTGTTTCCGTTTATTTACCTCTCGTATGAATCTTTATTTCTCAAGTATAAATAGAGCAATTTCAATTTTTGTAATAATATTGATTGGTTTGGTACCAGTGTTCCCAGTTTGGTGGTTTTTCCAACCAAAAAGTGTGAAGGAAAATCAGTTTGGTGTATATTATTATTTTTCATTCAATTTTGTTATCTTACCTTACCTTACATACAAAAAAACGACTGTTTAGTGTTTATAGTTTTCTGTTCACTTAAATGCAATAGTAAACTTCATTCTTGGCTTGCATCTACCTTAAAATAAATAACTTAGATACTCCAAAGAACAAATTATTTTTGGCCTTTAAGTCTAACTGGCTGAACACAATTATGGGTATATCCGTATACGAAGCTGCACCTGGAATAGCTGTCAAAATATTCAATACACACAAATTCAATGTTACGAGCACAACACAACGCAACTGCAGTCAGTGCTCTAAGAGTTCACCAACTTTTAACTTTTCACGTGCAGCACTTTTGATATTTCAATTTGTTTGAAGAAACAGCCGAAAAAAATGTAAGATATTTTAGGTCTTTAAAAAAAATAGGAGTACGAATGTAAAAGGAGGAGTACAGGAGTACGGAGGTGTTGAAAGGAGTACAATACTCCTATGGGAGTACTTTCGGCAACACTGCACGTTCGATACTTTTTCACAACTGTTGCATCTCCATCTTCAGTTCCAGTTGCAGCATTCTATTGTGTTTCAGGCACTAATTCTGACTCTAAGACAAGGCATAGGCAACCCATTGACATACAAATTCTTATAACGTTATCGGCTAAAAACTTGTCCTCACAACTATAGTGCCATCAGTGGACGGTGGATGTGCATTATTGCGCTGTCAGTAACTATTAAAGTGTGTGTTTTTTTCCTCAGAAACTTTGTTCTTAAGTGCCTTAATGGCTGAACACAATAGAATAGGAGCTTATATTTCTATTTTTTTATTTCTGATATTTTTCTTTTAATTAATAATAATTTTTGCGAAACAAATAACCACAAAAAGCTTCAGTTCTTTTTTCCGGTTCTTTTTTACTTTATATAAATTGAAACGTCAAAAGTGCTGCTCGTGAAAAGTCAAAAGTTGGTGAACTCTTGCAGCACCAACTGCAGTTGCTAGACTAAAACGCACTTGCGATTTCAATGTCGCGAGTATTCAGTCTCTTAAAATAGAGGATAATATAAATAACCAAATGAACATCCAAATCGTTTGTGACGGTTTGCTAATCCAAGTCACTGAAACAACACCACTTACAGGCACATACATATACTCAGCAAAAAATTAACGGTACGAAACACACCGCTGTTACTTCACGGTCTGTCATCTTCACGGTCTGATATTCTTTAAAGCTAAACCATATTCATCTATGTTGATTGTTGATGTATGCACATATTTATATTTTCTTCTTTTGTTTTATTAGCTTTATTCCACCCCGAGTAAATAAAACGAGTAGTAAAAAAAAGAGTTCATTTTAGCGGAGTAAATTATAATTTGTTTGTTGATAAACCAACAAGCTTGCGTCAAATCATGTCAAAATTGTTAAAACATTATATAACCCTTTATTCATTTTATGCAATCATTAAGTTCATTATTTTCAAGAAACATATTTAGAATCGTATAATTCGTTTTTATATAAAAAATAAAAAAAATTCGAGTTTCAGTTTATATTTCATCAAAGTATTTAGACATACATATTTTAATTATTTATTTACTTTTTTTACGGCAGAGTAGCCATGAACTTATTCTTAAGTTAAATAATATGTAAATCATCTTAGAAAAATAAATAATTTATCTATATTCATACATACATAGCTCTCTATCTACTCAAAAAACTTCTGGCTTGTCATGTTGTGATTCAAAAGCCCATACGAACATATTTGCTGTTCTTATCAGAAACTTAAACTTTACGCGAGTGATAAAACGTCATTATTTCTGTTTTTGTATACTATCTGTTTGTTATAAAACAGGATTATGACAAGCAATTGAAATTTAATTGAATTCTGAATCGGAGTCATTCCGAAGATTTAATTACTGTAAGTTCCGGTGTTCCGAAGAGAAGATTCGGGACAGTTGTTTACTCCTTTCCGAAACAAATCGAAATTTTTCGCACTTTACTTTTCGGACAGATTGATTTTTTTTTAAGATTATAAGAATTTTAATTTTCAATTTATTTTATATTCAATTGAATTAAATCTATCTTATAATTAAATTTAATTTTGTTGGCTCAACGTTCTATTTTTTTACTTTGTATAATGCTATTTCATATTAATGTTTACTTAGTCTTTTATATGCGTATCTTAATATTGAAGAATATATACCTTTCATTGAAATATTGATTCCGGACAGATGGCTCTCTTCTGCAAATATTTACATTATCATGATTTATTTGACAAGTTTAGCTTAGGTTCATATAATTTAACTAGATGAGAAACATATGGCGGAAAAACAGCTTCGGTTCGCTTTAAAGTGACAATACTTTATTCGATCAATTTGCTTGCTTGAAAAAATATATCACTGACGCGACGTTATGATTCAATGTTGCAAAGAAAATTACACTAGATAGGTATGGTAGATGTCTATTGTTTAAAACAAATTTTGACCATTATCGAGAAGACACGTTTGCAAAATAAAACAAAGAAAAATAATCTGATTTGTTTTTCAATGTTTCTAATGTTCAACAAATATAATTCAGCTTCGCAATTCAATTCATTTAGGTTTTTTAACAACAACTTGCAAGTTTCAGAAATTAATCTTAATTTTTAATAATTATATACCCAACACTGCTTCGTCGGGTTTTTTTTTTTCTAAAATAAATATACAAAATTAATCACATTGACGAATAATTTTTTTTATATATCATTCTGAAATTTCGATAAAAATTTCGAAATTATTTACGAAATTTTACTAAAAGTAGTTGGTTGGATGAGTCATATAACATATTTAATTGTTTTATATTGTTTGATGCAGAGGAGCAAAACTTTGGAACCCAAATTAAAGAATCCGATGAATAAGCTGCGGAGCTGTAAAAATTCGGATTCTATAATTGGGGTGAAGATTTTATTGGATAAAATCATAAAATTGACAAAAAATAATACAATTTTAAAAACAATGAACAAAGTATTGTTTTATTATAATTCGGAGGATGTGTAGTGATGTGCACACAATTACTATTTTGAGGTGGTACCGGACTTTGTTTACCTAGACATTGCTTTCAACCAAGATAACGTCATCAGAATTTAGATGAAACAAAGAATAACTTTTGCCTGGCGTTCTTATGAATTAAGACATCACTCAGCTTTCACATTCCTACCAGTCTTCACATAGATATTTGAATTTTCCCAAAATGCTTTTAATATTTACTTTATAAGTGTTTTATGTAAAGTATTATTGTTAATACGTTTTCAGCATAATTACTTCGTGCGCCGTGTAATATCGTAATATACCTACAAAAAAAGACTGATATCGAAACAGCAATTTATTAATCGTTTCCGTTACACGCTTTACTTCAGATTATTCTTGCAAACACAATTTTCTTGACACGGAGTTTACCAAAGAGAAAATATTGGTATATCGTCAGCCGACCAACTTGCATGGAAAGAGCACACATCTATAGATACATCATACATCATTTTGAGAATATGCATAGGTCTATGCTACGAATAAGTATGTACTTCCTGTTTGCCATTTTGGAATGGGAGTCAAGACTCAACATATCATAGAGAAGGGTGGGTATATAGGTACGCAAACACAAAATCGATAGCGAAATTAGCAGAAGCCGAAGAAGACTGAGCTGAGCAGCCTCATCACCAACCAGCAACCTACAAATCAAATAGCTCTTCATCCGTACAAAATTGGACCCTCTTTGAGTCTTTCCATCCACCAAAAACGGTTAATCGATAAAAAAAAAATCCCCCAATTTAAAACCTACCTTTCTATGTGGTCGTGGTGGCAGTGGCAGAGGAGGGATTGGCTTGGGCAAACTTCTCATCTTCCTCATCGTCATCCTCATATTGGGACACCGTTAATTCTTCGGCTCATTAATCGAGAGCTTGTGTGTTGAAACGTTCCGATTCGAATCGTACAACGAAGAGGCAAAGTTGAAATGCATACAGGAAGTAATTGTCGTGGGGAAAGGAAATATAGTTATGGGTTCTCGAATCTCTACTTTATGTTATGTATGATTGTGCTAGAGAAGGTTTTGAAATTCGGCCACCATTTGCCATGGTAGAGTGAATAACTAGACAGTATTGCAAATCCAGGAACGACAGACATAAATTATTCTAAGGTGTATGACCGATGAGCTGTTTCTCCAGTTCTTTTTTTTTATTATTTGAGGTTTGGGTGAGGTACCTATAAAAGAAAAGAGAGAAATGGATAGCCAATTGGTTATGTTATGTTAGGTAATGTATACCAGGTAAAGAATTGACATGAAAAAGTATCAGCATTCAAATGACACACATTCTGAAGCTGGAGATTATCAAATAATTTAAGGGCTTCCTTTGCTTTATTCCAACGACGACGACGACGATGCTTATGAAGCAAATTTATTACAGCAGTTACTTGTACATGTAAATGGGTGACGATGAGATTTGTTTTGAGTCTAGATATATGTACCTAAGCTACATAGGCATGTAGTTTACAATTAATTTTGATTATTTGTCTATTGATTTGTCGTTTTTTTTTTTTTATTTTTATGTGATTTATGTCTTAATATGTTCGGAGAAGTACATGCATGATGATTAGATTTGCTGTAAACAATTCGATGACTCTCTTATTAAGATAGCGTCACCTGATAGGCTGAAAACTCATTTGTTCAAAAGAAAGATGTTTTGCGAAAGTGGGTTTAATATCGTTTCCTGGGTTTATGGATACGTTCTTTCGAGTGTCCAAAAGGCCACTTATGTACGAGAATAAACAATCAAAACTTTTCAATATCCATCTGAATACTACTTTTTTATTCTTTGAATTGCCAAAAAAATATAAGGGCAAATTGGAAACTATTTGCATTCATGTATGTTCAATATCAATCGCCATTTTGCTACTTTTTATTAAATACTAATAATAATTGTAATATATTACCTACAGTTGAATTATATGTATGTTTATGTATATACCTAAGCAACGTATAGAAAATATTTGAAAGTTTTATCTAAAAGAACTCCGATCTTCAAACATGTATTTAAAGTAACTAAATATGGAATGATGAAAGACAAAAATGTTGTTTCATTCTTTCTTACACCACCAGTGTATTATCCTCATCTTCTGTTTACCGGATTATAGATAATAAATATAATATTGTTTTTTTTTATTACTTATTTGCTCATCCTGCTCAACTGCTCATTTAAGTTGTCAAACATAAAAAAAAAATAATATTTTTGTATTAATATAAATTTTAAGATTGTTCAAGTGCTAAAGAACTTCTTTTTTTTTATTTTCATTCAAGTATTTAGTTAAAAGAACGAGCACCCACATATGAATGCTGTGTACACTGCACAGTGCACACATCCATGGGAGAACGAGTCGTCTTACATAACAAGTCGTAAAACAGGCTATCAACGATAAACAACAAAATAAAACAATTCTCTGAGTCATATACTACTTCTTTTGAATTTAAACGAGTCATTGTTTTTTCTGAATTGAATTTTATACAATTATACAATATTACAATAATTTTTTTTTAAAATGGACACATTTTTTACCATCATTTTCATTTAAAGAATGTTAAGTATTTTTATGAAAAATAAAACTTTGTTGTATATGTATATATACTTTTATATATACATATATACCTAAGGATATTATATATATACTTACATTTTTTAAATTTTCAGAATTACAATTTTTTACATGAAAACTAAAGTAAATTCCAAATTAAAGAATTTTTACTAGAGAGGAACTCAATTTATTTGTAATTAGTCGTGTTTTCTTGGAAAAGCTATTCACAGTACAGTAGGATTTTACACGAGTTACAAATACAACATCCACAGTAGAATTACTGCCAATAAAAGCAGAAGTAGAATCCTACTGCGGATAGGTTTGTGACGTTTATTCGAGTATCGAATGGAATTTTGGTGGTTTTGTTTTCAGATGTTGGTGCGATTGACTATCATTTGCATCCCGATGGCTGTGTTTATAAAGTAGTTGTGTGTTTTTCATGGCTGTTTTTCCATTGACCAAAAAAATCAATCTATCATTTTCGATTTAACCAAAAAAATCAATTGATTTTATTCGTTATCGGTTTTTTTAAAACTTGATTTAAAGAAAAATGCATTTAAATGCACTTCTGATTGAAGAACTACATAGAATTCAGTTAAAAAATCATTATATGATCTAACAAAAATGATCGCCGATGACGTCATCTACTACATGATACATAAACGACAACTTACTTCGACCATAATCTACGAACAAACCCCTTTCGTGAAACATATGTTTATCGCTGCCTTTTCCTGAAGAATTTATTTTTATTGCTGAACTGAAACCGAAATGTCTGACAAAGGAAAAAGGTAAAAAGAAAATTAATATAAATTATATGATTAAACAATTCTTATCAGTAGGTAGGAAGGTAAGAACGAACTGGACAAAAGAAAGAACTGAAGCGTTATTGGATTTTTATGCGGCGAGGGCCGAAGAGTTTCAGCTTCGTTTCCACTTTCACTGGACTCCAACAGTTCACGCAAAATCTACAATTATTTCATGAATTATTTAAGAAAGAATATCTTTTTCTATGTTTTCTTACCATATCTTCTGAAAAATTGTCCATTTTATGTAACTATAATTAATTTTTGGCTCAAGTTATTTTTTGTTTTCCTTTTCATTTGTAGCAAACTTTCTTTTATTTGTATTTTTTTTGTATTATTCTGACAGCTGTTATTCGGTAGTGCCAAACGTGAAATATAAAAACCAGGCTACTGCCGATGCGTTTTTTTGGGAATTTCTTACTGTACTATGTATAGATTCCCAAAAAAACACGGCTATTTATCATTTTATTGTCTTGCCTTTCAATGCCTAAAATATATTTTTCTTTGAAAACTTTTTAAGTCCCTTTTCCATGGTTTTCTATGTACAATTAGTTTTATTGGCCATTATCTATGTTTAATTAAAAATTTCGTGATTTACTGTCAAACAAAAACAAACACTTTTCTTTGTGAGAATTGAGAAATTACTTACTACACATTTATTAAAGCATACATATATCTATACATTATCATTTCAAAATATATTGCACTTATTATTAGAAAAATATTAGATTTTAGTTAAATTATTTAAGAATCGGAAACATTTCATCCCACAAATGATATCTCTCTCTAAATGGCTCAGACCCAAGTTGGATATTTTTGTCATTAAACATTGTGAAGACGTGTGTCTTGTTGGAAGGCAGCCACTTTATACCATCTTCAATGCTTGGAACCCTGTGAAAATGATTGTTTTTGAGAAATAATATTAAACAATACCTACAGTAGGTACGTATGCAGATCAAATTTATTTTGTACCCATCACGTGCAAACGATGTCCACCATCTAGTAATCCGATCCACCATAAACATTTCCGGATCTTGCAAGCCTATTCTTTTTCCAAACCATTCGTTTCCGAAAACATATTGAATATCATCAGCGTGATGAACGCCTTCGAATCAAAAATGGAATTTTTTGAAAAGTCTAACTACAAAACTGAATACCAATCCAAACGCATAATAGAACTCACCTCTTGATTTGACATTTTCATCGGGGAATATGGTATACCTCCCACAATAGTCAAATCGATAGTAAAAAACATCAACAAATTTTCGGGCCAATTCTACCAACCTATGAACACCATGATTAATGATAGCATCGGAAAATATGACTCCGAAATTGGTAAAGGGTTGATCTTGAATTTTTTGGTCTTTTAAGTAAAATTTTTTGATTTTGTTGCTTTTTTCGATAGCACTATCGTCAGGATTGAACATAAATAGCTGTGGAGCATATTTTTCGAAGTTAACACTGATGTCATTCAAAAGGCCAACATTGGATTCTTGTTCTAAAAGATTTAAGTTAGAATTAAGTTTCTTCAAAAAATTATTTACCTACTTATATTTAAGTAGGTTAGTTCATCTTTCGTTATCCCTGCAATAACATCAACCTTATTAAAATTTCCGGTAGTAAAGATATTTGTTGGTGTATCAAGGAGGAAATGTCCATCTATTTCAGCGCCCCACTGTAAATCACTGAATCCATATGGTTCCCAAACTCCACGAATTTCTATTATCTTTTCCCACGAAGTTCCCCTCAAACAGTCTATTATATCTTTAGGGTTATACCAAAGATAATATAATACAAAGATGTCGCATTCCATACAAACAATGTGAACCCAAAAATTAACGGCTGGGACCTCTCGAGAGGTCCCCAACATATTGCTAGATGTTGCATTGGCAAAAATAAAGAGCGGAAACGAAGAATCGCTCTGGATACAATTTAAAATTTGAATTCTCTTCAAAATGTATATCTCAAAGGCAAAAGTATTTGTTTTTTGTCTTTAGCAGGAACGGTATGAATGACGTATAGATTCAATTCTTTATAAGGCTAGCCTTGTTGTAGCGGTGGCGAGTTGAGAATACTTGGGTTTTTTTTTTTTTTTGTTTTTTTTGCTTATCCTTTATTTATGTGATAATGGTGTGTATCTGTATAGTAGATAGACATGCAGTATATTTTTTTTCGTTCGTCGAGATCTTCGATCGAAGGGTAGTAAGTATTTTCTTTTGGTGCTGTTTTTTTTTTTGTGAGGTAGGTTAGGTAGGTATACATTATTATGTATGTAGGTTCGTACATAGTTGGTTATTTTGTATTATTTTGTATTCCTAAAGAAAATTATTTTGCATTAATGTATTTACGAGATAATTTAAAAGGTAGTTATGTAGGTGTGAAATGTTTGTACTTCGATTTAAGGAATATGTTATGACAAGGTCATTTTGCAAGGGTTTTTTTGTATTCTATTTTTATTTTTTATTTTTCATTACTGTGATTAGGATTCGACTTTTTTTTAGTGTTTTTTCAACAGCTGTATCTTTGTGAAAAATAGTCGTACTGAGATGAAACAGATAGCAATCTTATTATTTGTATTCCTAGTTTTAAATAAAAAAAATTGAAGAGCTTGGTTTTCACCAAAACAAATTTTTAGTTCATTAAGTTAGTAATTTTACAACTTTTTTATCCTACGATTTTTATGTTTAAAGATTTTCTGAATGAAAAAATTGTGTTTTGTGTTTGATTACCAATATCTGGACAAATAATGATGACACGTAAAATGTAAGGCCAGTTTGAAAAGCCAGAGCTTAATTTATACATGATTTTGTTAAAACTTTATGAAGAACATTTGTTTACCATTTGTGCGAATTAGAAAAAAGGACAAAAATAGGTACCTATATGTAGTGTTTTCATAAATCTACTCCAGATTTACCAATATCGATTACAATTCTAAACCTGTAACTCGTGTAGAACCGTTTTTATGAATGTTCAAAATCTAAAAAAGGCTTCATTTTAAAAATTATATCAGAAATTAAAAAACTTTGTTTGGTACGAAATATAGGTCGTTTTGGAGGCTTGCAATTAAAAAATATCTAACTTTATATTGTAATTTTCGAGTAAAAATGTGTACAAATGTAACATTTTCAGCCCATGGCCGTGACCATATTACATAATGTGACTACATTTAAATAAAATTATAAATTCACCAATTCATCAATTATTAACATTAATAGCTAAGACTTTGCAGGTATTTTCTACCGATATTTCTGTATAAAAAAATATACGATTATTTTGTCTAAAATCTTTTACATAGAGTGTTAAAAACCTATAATTAATGCCAAATTTCAAATAAATCGACAGTAGCTTATAAAATATTTTTAAAATATTGAACATCCAAATACCTATTTATAATAAAGCAAAGTCGATGTTTTTTTTTTTATTTTGTATTTTTTTTATTGATTTTAAAATTTAATCCTGATGGTGAGGAAATATCCCCAGAGAAGATACTTTTCTAATGAATGCATGAAGATGGTGTACCTAATTATCATTAAAATGTGCCACAACATATAGGTATTCAAATTTCGACAAAATTCGCCGCCATAGATCAAAATTTAACCACATCAATTTATGCAGAATATTTATTTTTCAAAAACTTTAATTAAACCAACTTAAATTAATAAATATGTACCAACATTTTCTAAAATAAATAGGTATTTGGATGTTCAATATTTTAAAAATATTTTAAAAGCTACTGTCGATTTATTTGAAATTTGGCATTAATTATAGGTTTTTAACACTCTATGTAAAAGATTTTAGACAAAATAATCGTATATTTTTTTATACAGAAATATCGGTAGAAAATACCTGCAAAGTCTTAGCTATTAATGTTAATAATTGATGAATTGGTGAATTTATAATTTTATTTAAATGTAGTCACATTATGTAATATGGTCACGGCCATGGGCTGAAAATGTTACATTTGTACACATTTTTACTCGAAAATTACAATATAAAGTTAGATATTTTTTAATTGCAAGCCTCCAAAACGACCTATATTTCGTACCAAACAAAGTTTTTTAATTTCTGATATAATTTTTAAAATGAAGCCTTTTTTAGATTTTGAACATTCATAAAAACGGTTCTACACGAGTTACAGGTTTAGAATTGTAATCGATATTGGTAAATCTGGAGTAGATTTATGAAAACACTACATATAGGTACCTATTTTTGTCCTTTTTTCTAATTCGCACAAATGGTAAACAAATGTTCTTCATAAAGTTTTAACAAAATCATGTATAAATTAAGCTCTGGCTTTTCAAACTGGCCTTACATTTTACGTGTCATCATTATTTGTCCAGATATTGGTAATCAAACACAAAACACAATTTTTTCATTCAGAAAATCTTTAAACATAAAAATCGTAGGATAAAAAAGTTGTAAAATTACTAACTTAATGAACTAAAAATTTGTTTTGGTGAAAACCAAGCTCTTCAATTTTTTTTATTTAAAACTAGGAATACAAATAATAAGATTGCTATCTGTTTCATCTCAGTACGACTATTTTTCACAAAGATACAGCTGTTGAAAAAACACTAAAAAAAAGTCGAATCCTAATCACAGTAATGAAAAATAAAAAATAAAAATAGAATACAAAAAAACCCTTGCAAAATGACCTTGTCATAACATATTCCTTAAATCGAAGTACAAACATTTCACACCTACATAACTACCTTTTAAATTATCTCGTAAATACATTAATGCAAAATAATTTTCTTTAGGAATACAAAATAATACAAAATAACCAACTATGTACGAACCTACATACATAATAATGTATACCTACCTAACCTACCTCACAAAAAAAAAAACAGCACCAAAAGAAAATACTTACTACCCTTCGATCGAAGATCTCGACGAACGAAAAAAAATATACTGCATGTCTATCTACTATACAGATACACACCATTATCACATAAATAAAGGATAAGCAAAAAAAACAAAAAAAAAAAAAAACCCAAGTATTCTCAACTCGCCACCGCTACAACAAGGCTAGCCTTATAAAGAATTGAATCTATACGTCATTCATACCGTTCCTGCTAAAGACAAAAAACAAATACTTTTGCCTTTGAGATATACATTTTGAAGAGAATTCAAATTTTAAATTGTATCCAGAGCGATTCTTCGTTTCCGCTCTTTATTTTTGCCAATGCAACATCTAGCAATATGTTGGGGACCTCTCGAGAGGTCCCAGCCGTTAATTTTTGGGTTCACATTGTTTGTATGGAATGCGACATCTTTGTATTATATTATCTTTGGTTATACATTGGACAAGCTAAGGCTGTAGCAAGTCTTCTTGTCCAAGCCACACTGTCCACATAAAAATGATTAGTGCTAGATCCACTCATAGCGATAGCTCTGTGAAATAGTCCTTTGGAAAGTGGAGAAGCCATGTGAAGGGTTACAGCCATTGCTCCGGAGCTGTGCCCAGAAAGCGTTACTGATTCTGAATTCCCACCAAAACTTGCAATATTATCTTTTACCCATTTCAAAGCAATCACTTGATCCAGGTAGCCATAATTTCCAGGAGCTTCTTTAGTCTTCGTACTTAGAAAACCCAAGGCACCAAGTCTGTAATTCAGAGTCACTAACACAATATCGTAGTCCATTAAGTACTCTGGGCCAACTTCAGTTTCACTATCACTGCTACCAAAGTTATTAGCACCACCGTAAATATGTACTATAACTGACTTATTTCCGGTTAAACTTTTTGTATACACATTTAAAAACAAACAATCTTCCGAAAGAAGCTCCTTGGCTAGGAATGGTTGCGGGCATTTGAAACCGTCTTTGGTAGCGTCAATGGTATTTTCACCCCAATTTTTAACACTCTCTGGAGCCTTGAATCGCTTTTCAGCAACGGGTGCTTGTGCATATCGAATACCTCGAAATGCTTTGAATTCAACACTTCGCACTGTCTTCATGATGGAACCTTTCGCTTTACCCAATTTTGTCTCAACCAAGGGGTCATTGTGGGTTAAGACAAAGCTGAAGAAACTGATTACGAGAAGAAATTCTTGACCGTATTTCATTGTTAAAAAAGAATGACTGAACTTATTGAAATTGTATTCAACGATCATTATATACCTCGATTCATGACTAAGAGTTGCCATTGCAAAGCAATACAACAATTTCAACAGTCGATAACGAAAACTTATGATATACACTCATACCATATAATACATTAAATAAGAAAGACTGGTTTTTAAGCAACTCAAGAAAGTTATTTATTTATTTTTGTCTTTTAATATTTTCTAATCAGTTTGGAACAATCAAAACCTATGTTAAGAATATGCTTTTCATAAGATCCCTTTGTTCTTTAGTCATCAATATTCATTTATGATATATAGTTACAAATCTATAATAATTAACCTATTATATTATACATTACGTTGTACCATCTATAGAGTTAAGAAAATATTGTAAGTTATCAAAGGTTATAGCCAATATATGTATGTATATAACTAAACTCTTATTTGGAAACTACTAATATAAGTATGTATCTAGTTTCAAAATATTTTAAGAATATACATACTTCATTATTATCATAACATAACAATTATTTAAACACCACTAAGTGCAACTACATAATGAATACATACCTATCTATTTATTTATAATCAGCCCTATCGACAATTTAATGTAAACTTTTTTTCCCAGGGAAAAGAAAAAATACCAGGGAAAGAATGTTTCCCTTCGCGAATATCCCACAAAATAATGTTTCCCCAAAATAATGTTTCCCCAAAAACTTACTTGGGGAAATGTTTGCATTGATATAAGGAAAAAGTTCCCTGGAAAAATTATTCACGAAAGCTATTTCGCTGAAAATAATTTGAAGATGATTCCTGAAACCAAATTTCCCAAAATGAGAAAAAAACTCCAGGGCAATTTCTTCAGCGATAGGGCTGATTATATTTTATACATATTTATATAAAAAAATGAAAATGTTCCTATAGTTTAGTTAAAAGAAAAAATTATATCTCATGTGGGGCTCGAACTCACACCTCTAAGTTAGCAGTCAAGCACTACATTCACTGCAGCATTGCCACCCACATTTTAGATTTTGTTCCAAATAAAGAATTTCTATTTTCAATAAGTTCTATTGGCAGGTATGTATGTGTGTATAGTTACAAATTTTGGTCTAACCTTAGATACATACGAGTATGCTCTTTTTCTGTATGAGAATTGAAAAATTACCTCATTACGTATTATTAATTAAACAATATATGCACATTGTACATATACATCATGCATAATCATTTGATAATATAAACTCTATATTATTTGATAAATATGGGATTTAAACAACATCAACAACTTTTATTGATAAGCTTCTAAAAAGTTATCAAATTTCGCAAAAAAAAATAATTTTAAGCTGTGCAGTTAGAAACCATTTAGAAAACTTAAGTCAGAATTTATTTAAGAATCGGAAACATTTCATCCCACAAATGATATCTCTCTCTAAATGGCTCAGATCCAAGTTGGATATTTTTGTCATTAAACATTGTGAAGACGTGTGTCTTGTTGGAAGGCAGCCACTTTATACCATCTTCAATGTTTGGAACCCTGTGAAAATGATTGTTTTTGAGAAATAATATTAAACAATACAGTACGTATGCAGATCAAATTTATTTTATACCCATCACGTGCAAACGATGTCCACCATCTAGTAACCCGATCTACCATAAACATTTCCGGATCTTGCAAGCCTATTCTTTTTCCAAACCATTTGTTGCCGAAAACATACTGAATGTCATCAGCATGATTAACGCCTTCGAATAAAAAATTAATTTTTTTCAAATATTAAACTCTATAAAATCGATTATCAAACCCATACTAATAAATGAACTCACCTCTTGGTTTACCATTTTCGTCGGGGAAAATGGTATACCTTCCAATAAAGTCAAATCGATAGTAGAAAACGTCAACAAAATTTCGGGCCAACTCTACCAACCTATGAACACCATGATTAATGATAGCATCGGAAAATATGACTCCAAAATTGGTAAAGGGTTGATCTTGAATTTTCTTGTCTTTTAAGTAAAATTTTTTAATTTTGTTGCTTTTTTCGATAGCATTATCGTCGGGATTCAAAATAAATAGCTGTGGAGCATATTTCTCGAAGTTAATGCTGATGTCATTCAAAAGGCCAACATTGGATTCTTGTCCTACAAAATTTAAGTTAGAATTAAGTTTCTTTAAAAAATCATTTACCCACTTCCATACAAGTATGTTAGTTCATCTTTCGTTATCCCTGCAATAACATCAACTTTATTAAAATTTCCCTTAGTAAAGATATTTGTTGGTGTATCATGGAGAAAATGTCCATCTACTTCAGCGCTCCACAGTATATCACTGAAACCATAAAGCTCCAAAATTCCACGAACTTCTATTATCTTTTCCCACGAAGTTTTTCTCAAACAGTCGATTAAATCTTTAGGATTATACATTGGACAAGCTAAAGCTGTAGCAAGTCTTCTTGTCCAAGCCACACTGTCCACATAAAAATGATTAGTGCCAGATCCACTCATAGCGATAGCTCTGTGAAATAATCCTTTGGAAAGTGGTGAAGCCATGTGAAGGGTTACAGCGATTGCTCCCGAGCTTTGACCAGAAAGCGTTACTGATTCTGAATTTCCACCAAAACTTGCAATATTATCTTTTACCCATTTCAAAGCCATCATTTGGTCCAGATAGCCATAATTTCCAGGAGCTTCTTTAGTCTTCGTACTGAGAAAGCCCAAGGCACCAAGTCTGTAATTCAGAGTCACTAACACAATATCGTAGTCCATTAAGTACTCTGGGCCAACTTCTGTTTCACTATCACTGCTACCAAAGTAGTTAGCACCACCATGAATATGTACTATAACTGGCTTATTTCCGGTTAAACTTCTTGTATACACATTTAAAAACAAACAATCTTCCGAAAGAAGCTCCTTGGCTAAGAATGGTTGCGGGCATTTGAAACCGTCTTTGGTAGCGTCAATGGTATTTTTACCCCAACTTCTAACACTCTCTGGAGCCTTGAATCGCTTTTCAGCAACGGGTGCTTGTGCATATCGAATACCTCGAAATGCTTTGAATTCAACACTTCTAACTGTCTTCATGATGGAGCATTTCGCTTTACCCAATTTTGTCTCCACCAAGGGGTCATTGTGGGATAAGACAATGCTGAAGAAACTGATTAAGAGGAGAAATTCTTGACCGTATTTCATTGCTCAGTAAGAATGACTTATTGATTATTTTATTTATTTCACGATCATTATATACCTCGATGCATGACTAAGAGTGTTGCCATTGCAAAGCAAAAAAGCTATTTCAACAGCCGATAGCGAAAACCATGACATACATTTAAAAAATAAGCAGGAGAAATATATATTTATAAGTTTTTGTCATAAATTCTTCAGAAATGTCATTTAAGATTAATTAATATTTTTACTAGAAAATATATTGTTATTATACCTTCATTCGTTTTGATTCTTTATAATAAGTTCTACATTGACATTTTAAACTCATTTTTCAGAAAATCGTAATGGTTATTTATCAATATTCATTTATGATAAAGCTACAAAAACTTTATTCATTTACCTACTATTGTGCCTTTTATGGGTGACAACGCAACTTAGTTCGTATTTCCAACAGATACATTGGTAACACTTACGTGAGAGATATGAAATATAATTATACTTTGTTTTCAATTGATGCAAATTTACTGAAAGCACTGTCAACAAGTTCTCATCACTCACAGTAAAAACCCACATTATTAAATTTAATTTTTGCAGTAGGTTAAGTCATCAATCAACTAATCTGAAAATCATCTTTCTGACAAGAGTTTTTCAAGAACTAGGTTAGGTAATTCCCCCAAAAAAGTTATTATTGGTATTTGTTCTGGTTATGTGAATCATTTGAGATGGTTCATAAATATATCATGATGATAATAACAATGACTTCAAATTACGACAGAAAATGCACTACTGGATCGCACGAACTTGCTTTTTTCGTTCCTTTTTTATTTATGATCGTATATATTTCTTAAATAGCTGGATTAATTTTATTACAGTTTTGAATATTATTATTATTAGGGCCAGTTTTTTCGCAGCTGTACAGCTTTAATAAACGATTATTGCAACTTTAAATAATACTACAACTATCATATTCTTTTAAGTAAGAGTTTTTACTCCAATTGTCATTCCGTAGAACAGATTTTTAACCTGTAATTTCGCTGACAGGGTGTTATAGTGAGTTATATTTCTTTACGCCCGATAGGAAATTTATAATGGAGAGACTCAGCACAGAACAAAGAACGAAAGTCGGTCAATTTTATTTTGAAAGTCGATATTCAAATATTCAGACAAAGAGATGATATCGAAACTACTTTCATGTTCGAAATGCGCCCAGTGCTCCAACAATTTATCGAATGGTCCAGCGTTTTCAGCAACAAGGGGCTGTCTGTGATCTTCATGCTGAAAGACTTCGTACAGTTCGAAATGATGTGAATATTGCCTTGGTTTAAATGTAAGTCAATAAGCCAAGAAAGAACCATACAACAACTTGAGGCCAATATCCCAGAAGAAGATAGGGCCCTGGGACCTAAAATTCTATGAAATGTAATGAAAAATGGTCTGGAAAGAGCACGTCAGGTTGAACCAAACAATGGGCACAAACTTTAAAACATAATGTGAACATATTTCCAAACCATAGTCTAAATTTTAATAAATTTCAAGGTTAAATAAAATCAGAAAGAAAAATGTTATTCATCAAATAAATCATAACGTTATTTATGCGCCACCCTGTACAAAAGATCTTCATATATATATATATAATATAAGTGCGTCGAAATTTGACAACATACATACATAATAATTAAAAAACGCAAAGTTTTATGCTTTCGAAGCAAAGTTGACATCTAAAGATCATCTGTTTTTCACCCACCAGAGATGAAATACTTTTTAAAAACTGGATAATAAACAATTATAATACCTCATGTAATTAAAAGTCCATCGCTGCAATGTGAACTCTTTACTGCGATGAAAACAAACAACAAAACCCGCCTACAGACCTAAAAACCGCAAGGTTAAATTGCATTGTTAAAAGCAATCTTTCGAAAAAAAACTTAAAAGAATTATCAAAACAAAAATAAAATCAATAAGAATTTTTTTTATAGAATTCAAAAATAAAGCTTTTGATTGACTTAATGATTATTTTCAGCCAAAAAATATCATCACCATAAAATGAATATCATTAATTCAATTATGGACCTACTTTAACATGAACATTGATCATTGCAATGTTAAAATTATTTCATAAGAAAGGTTGGACCAGAAACAATAATTTAGTCATCAGCTTTTTATTGGCATCAAAATAATCGTTGATTGGGCTTTTAAATTGTCTTAAAATAAGAAATAAAATTTTTTAATGACGAGTTTCAATGAGAGCTAGATATAAGTTAAACAAATTAAAAATTAAATTATTTTGTTTATAATAAAACTAATAAAAATAATATATTTAAATAATATGTAAATGTTTATTTCACTGAAGTGTTATTTTTTCATTTTGTGGTAACATTAAATATTTTTGTTAAACCGGTGGGTGGTGCATTTCTTTCTTTCTTTTTTGTTGATTTCGTGAATTTATTGTCTTCGATGAAATTTGTTTATAGCGTTTGATCGTGTTTGAAGTGCTTTTGATTTTGATTGTGAATTAATTTATTTTGCTTAATTATTGTGCTTTTTAGTGTTGATGTATTATTTAGGTATGTTTTTGAGACTCTGTGATTTTCTTCCCAAAACTACTCATTTTAGTTTTTGTTTTTATTTGTTATTTATTGGAATGTGATTTTTTGTTATTGCAAATTATTGATATCTTTTGGATAGGTAGTGTTTTATTTTAGTTCAATATGAAGTTTAATTGTTATTTACTTATTTTGTGAATAAATGTTAATAATTGCGTTTTAATTTAATTTAATTTTAGTAATAAATTGCGTGTTTTAGTACAGTGCAATTTTATACAAAAAAAAAATATGCACAAAGTTTTACTGTATGCGTTGTGGAAGTACAAATTTTGATAAATGATTATTTTTTTATTAAATAATTTATTTAAAATTTTGTCCGAGAGTGATCTGATTATGATTAAATAATAATGAAATAAATGTAACAACATTTTAATGAAAGTGTTTTCGTTTTGTTTTAATTCCGGCCAACGGTTAAATCATGCCTTGAATAATTAATGGTACATTTATGCGAAGGTTTTAATTATTTTATAAATTTATAAAAAGTAACGATCAACCGTAACGAGTAACCGTCCGCCCCGGGTGGCAGACTTAATAGGGGGTGCCATCAGTAACAGCAAAATAACTATATTTTGCACATTAGGCTTTGGGGAAAGAAGTGAGGACAAAAATTGTGAAAGACATTGACATTATATTCGACAGCACACACGATGAATCACATATTGACCGAATGAGCGAGGTCATTAGATACGTTCACATCCAGGACGGCAAAGTTGAGGTGAGGGAATCCTTTCTAGGGTTTTTTCCTACATCTGGAAAGACTTACCGACGATATCTTAAAGCAACTCAATGAAGATAGTCTTGACATTAACCTTTGCCGAGCTCAGGGATATGATAATGCTCGAGTTCAAATTAATCCAAAAGCTTTGTTTACGCCATGTCCAAACCATTCTTTCAACCTTTGCGGAGTTCACTCTTTGGGAAGCACTCCTTTTTTTTGAAACAGTGGAAAGACATTACACATTTTTCTCAGCATCTACGGATATTCTCATGAAAAATGTAGGTGTGTCAGTCAAGCGAATTGTAGACACTAGATGGAGCACTCATCACGAGGCTGTTAAGCCATTGAAGGAAAATTTCGTGAAGATAGTTTCAACTCTTGAACCCTATTGTGATCCTAAAAAAGGAAAATTTGGATACAAGAGTTGCTGAACTTATGGATCGGTCTAAGGCCATGGAAGAAATTGCGTCAGTTTTCTCAGCTCCTCAAAAGAAAATATTGCTGTATGGAACGGAAGAAAAACTGGGTGCTGTGGTTCCAATGCTTACCTCGATATTTACAGAACTAACAGACAACAGTATCATATTGGAAACCGAGCGAATACGCCGTCACAGTGGGTGCAAAAATAAATTTAAAAGATACAGAAATTTGGACAGCCTTTGAATTTTTAAGCTTCATTGTTAAGTGGGACTTTTCAGACTCTTTACCGAGTCAGTCATTGGCTATGAGAATTTATTTAATAATTTGCGTCTCAGTGGCATCGTGTGAACGAAGCATTTCAAAATAAAAATTATATCAATAATGACTCAAAATAGGTTGACTAATTTGGCTATACTTTCAACCGAAAAGGAGCACACAAAAAATATGGATTTAAATGATTTAATCGAAACATTCAGTACAATAAAAGCTCGAAAGTTTTTTTTTCTTAAAAATGTTAAGGGGTGTAAGCTTGCTTTACCGCCCCGGTAGCCACTGTTTCTTAGTCCACCCCTGCCACAGATAGCTTTTTCTAAAACACAACATAACGCTACCTAAAATACTGCTAAAAATCGTTAAGGAAAATGGCTATTGTTCCCATAGAACATTAAAATTGTTGCACCAAAAATGTTTACAATTGAATTATGAATTTTGGAACCCTAATGATTTCACAAAATCGAATCAAATAATAAAATGACATTAAAAAATTTATAATTTAAAATTGAAACCCTTTCAACTCTAGTCGATCATTATTATTTTTTTTAATGTTATCTTAAGTCTTTAATGTCCAACTTAAATAATTTTATCGAGGATATTTAGGAAGCCAATCTATGGATCCCATTGTTGTGCTATATTAATAGGTGAAAAGTTATGAGACTAGAATTGAAGAACAAATAACACCGCTCTACCATAATATGATTATTATTAATATGATCCTTAGGCCTACTGTTTTAATTATGTAAGTAAAATACCACGAAAACAGCAAACACTTATTTCATATAAATAATTAGGTTAAACATTTAATTTGTTTTCAATGTTTCTACATATGCATAAACACAAACCTTATGAACTGCAAACATAACAAGCAACATAATGTTGTCCTACAATAGCATTATTCTTACCTGAAAAAAAAGGAAAAAAAATAATTATAACTAAAATGCAAAATTAATTTTTCACAAATACTTATAGGCACATACAAATATTTTTACCGAAATTAAATATTTTAAATAAATAATAATTGTATTAAATATAGTCCGCTAAAACAAAAATTATGCTCTTATTATTTGCGTTTTTCTTTTTATTTTAAATAACGATACATTTGTTTTACAAATCATATTTACAAAAATAAGTAGATATAATATAAGAGTGGATTATAAAAAATATTACTATTATTACTTTGAAACGGAGATTTATGAAACTTTCTTTTATATTTTAGATTCACGATTTCAAGTGATGTATGCATTAGACGATTTAATAATTGATTTTCGCTAATGAAGCGTTCATTCGGCAAATATAACCTACTCATTTATAGGCCGTCTTGGTATGGCATCAGCTTTTCTAATTATAAAGGGTGTTTTTTTTAGAGGTATAGAACTTTAAGTTGGCAACACTATTTTAACTGGCGGCCATTTTGTCAGATGTCAAGTGATTTATTTTAAGTTTGGTTTTGTATTTCAAGAATTGAAGCCACAGGATAACCTATAACAAGGCGTAGATTCGGTGAATGGGCCCAAAACAAGATTGCTGTTGATCACAATTTTCATAAGCGAATTTTGTTTAGCGATGAAGCTCACTTTTGGTTGAATGGATACGTCAATAAACAAAACAGCCGTATTATGGAGTGATGACTTCAAGTGTATGTTGAGACACCGTTACATCCACAAAAACTGACTGTTTGGTGTGCTCTATGGGTTGGTGGAATAATTGGTCCGTACTTCTTTAAAAAGATGCTGGCCAGAACGTTACAGTCAATGGTGACCGCTATAAAGCCATGATTACTAACTTTTTCGTTCATCAAAAGAACAACCATGATGTGCAGGAGCTGTGATTTCAACAAGACGGCGCAATATATCACACAGCTCGTGCCACAATTGATTTATTGAAGGAAACGTTTGGTAACTGCATAGTTTCACGTTACGGACCCGTGAATTGGCCTCCAAGATCGTGCGATTTAACGCCGCTTGACTATTTTCTGTGGGGATATTTGAAGTCGCTTGTCTACTCCGATAAGTCCGAAACGATTGACCACTTCGAGGACAACATTCGCCGCGTTATTGTCGATATACGGCCACAAATGTTGGAAAAAGTCATCGAAAATTGCACCTCCAGATTAGACTATACGTCCGACTATACGGATCCGTGTAATGATAACCTGCACAAATAAACTGATTATGCGTCAAACGTGGCCCACTTATCTCAAAACTCTCCGATTTTTAATTTTATATTTTCAATTAATCATTCCATTTAAACTTCTTATTAAAGAATTAACAGAATAGAAAAATAAATATTCATCTAGATCAGTGGTGGGCAAACTTTCTTAATGGGGGCCCAGAAAATTCAAGAAATCGCAGAGGAGGGCCAGAGTTTTTTGAAAAATGCATTTTGTGTTGAAACTTTTAATCATATTAAAACATTACAGCATTACAAATGTTCAAAATTACAATTTAACTTTTATTTGAAGGCCCTGCCATGGTAGGCGTGTGAGATGTATGAAATTGCATTTGATTTGCCATAATATTTTCAAATGCAGGTTCAAGCTGTGACAAGTAACTTTCAGCAGCGCGAAAAGGTGTTCATCAGTAAGTCGGTTTCTGATTGAGTTTTTCCGCAATTTCATGGTCGAAAAAGTCTGTTCGCACACGTACGACGCCGCAAACATCGCCATAATTTTCTGGGCGTGAGAAATCATCTTCGGGAATTCAGCTTTCGGCAGTGTTCTATAAAATTCTAATTTTGTGGAATTTAAGAACAGTTGTTTTAAATGGGTTCTGCACTGCATTTCATATACTATATACTATTCATGTCGAAGGACCGTCAGGGGGCCGGATTAAATGCTTTCGCGGGCCGGAGTTGGCCCGCGGGCCGTACTTTGCCCATCACTGATCTAGATTATCTAATCGGTATATGATTATTGTTAATGATTAAACTTCTTCATGTAGGAAAGCAAAAGGAAGGTTTGAAAAAATTGTCACCAGCAGGCCTTAAAAGAAACAAAGATGCAATATTTTAGGATTAAAGATGACTGGATTGTTGCGAAAACCAAAACAGTATTTACTTGATGGTTTTATTTTTTTTAATAACAGTGCACAACAACAAAGTAGTAACGGTTACTAAAATTTGTTTCTCTTATATCTATAGTTAAAAATATAATGTAGCATGTATTGAAAATGTTTCTTTATGGTTCAAAAGAATAACCTACTTCTTAAACATTGATTTTTTCATTTATTTATAAAAAAAATTAATTGCAACATTTTTTTAATTAAATTTTATTCAAACTATTTAGAACCAAAAAATTATGAAATTTTATTAAAAAAAAAGTAGCCTCTATGCAAAGTCGATTAAATTCTTATTTATATAACATTTTCCTATCTTGCATATTTATACAAATACTTCAAATAAAGTATCAAGAACGGGAAATTTGTTTCCTTTTTGTTTTAAATATACGAATTTAATAAATATTGTTTCAGCCGTTTTTGAGAAGATTTGAAAAAAATTTATGTTTGGGAGCTAAAACAAAAACTCATTTTTTTCTTCTGAGGGATTACATTACTTTAAATTCTCAGTTCCAAATTTTAAGTAAATCGATCCACAGACCACAGCATATATTAAAGCTCTTGCACAAATTAAAGTGGAAACATAGACCGATAGACGTTATTTCGAAATCTACCTTTTGGAAAATCAACATCATTATTTGGTTAATTTTTATCACGATCTATATAGACATTTTTTTACACGAAACTAATACTTGCCCATTAGAGCAAGTCAAAATGCAATCATGTCAGTCTTTGAGTCTTATCACATGTGATTTAATTTTTTTTACTTACTTTAATGATTTTCTGCTTATATACCTGCACACATAAATGAAAATTAATTCTGTGATAACCTTGACGACCTATGAATCAGCTTGTGATTCCCAACTGTATCGGTTACGAGTTGAACACAGATTTCACATAACACAGCAACATAACAAAATCAAGAGTTGCCAATGTGTTTTTTTCAACTTTAAAAATAATTTTATAATATTATTGATATCAGATAAATTTTTGAAATTTTCAGTGTTTTATGGAATACATACCCACCTAGATTTAAAATTCAATTTATAAAATGGCAGTGACCACACGATTTTTTTTAAAAACATCCCTACTTCATTTGTTTTGTAAGTAGGTTAAATATATAAATACAAAAATCGAAGTAAGACCACAATTTATATCAAAAGCTAAGCAAAAATACCCCTATACATTTTTTTTTTCATTTGGTTAAATGCTGTCTAATTGAATAGATTGTTCCTTAAACGACAAATATTAATTTTCAAAATGTGTATATATACAAGCGTGTTCAGATTTTGAAGTTATGTTCAAATTGGAGAACCTCTCCCAAACCAACATGAAATTGGAGCGGAATGTTTCGGAACGGAAAAAAAATGTAAGATACACCAATTCACGATTTTTTAAGTCCGACGGGAATTAAATTAGGTGAGAAAAGAGAAAACTATTTCGGGGCTAAATGTAGAACTGTAATAGTCGCAAACTCACGACAGTGATCGAACCAAAATGTTTAGTTCACTTTCGTTTTCATTAATAAAAGTTGTCTCGAGCTCAACTCAACTGAAATTTTGTGAAAGAAGAATCATTAAAATAAAATATTGCTCCTGTCACTTCATTGACAATTCGGAAAGCATAATAAATACAAGTAAAAACTTTTGTTTATCCATATGGGCCATTATATGGATTTGTGTAAATAAACAATGCTGATCAATAATAGTCACACAATTTAGACGTCCTAATTATTTTTTTTTTTTTTTATAAACTACTTTTTTATTCACAACTTTTATCGCCAACTAATCTCAATGCGAATACGGGTAGAGTTTATTTTAGTTCTCTGAGATACCTAATATATCATATTTCTGAACACGCCTAGTCCAAAAAGTCACAATGACGTTTGGTTAAGTTTACCAAAAACATTTGGTTAATTTTCCACAGCAAAATCCTTGAGGAATTTTAACAAAATTGTGTAAATCATAAATCATACAAAATTTGACAGTTTATTAGTTTAGTTTAGTTTATTTAATTTAAAATAATTTTTTAAGTTATAACAATATTATTATTAATAAATAATTTTTATTAAAATGACACCTATGGCAACTTTAGTGATTGACAGTAAGAATTATTATAAAGAAGCTTTTAAACACTGAACAACTGAAAGTTTCTTTTCTCAGTTTGAACGATGCAGTTCGATCTGAAAGTTGTACTCTTAGTCATTCTGATTGTTGGTGTTTTCGCCAAAAATGAGCTCGTGACTGAAACAAAATTAGGGAAAATCAAGGGTTCAATATTAAGGACTGTTCATAATAAAGAAATTAAAAGTTTTCGGGGAATTCGCTATGCGCAGGCACCAGTAGGCGATAAACGATTTAAAGCACCTGTCAGTGTTTCAGCGTGGGGCCAAAATGTACTTGATGCTACCAAAGACGGATTTCAATGTCCTCAGCCTTTCATTGCCAAGGATCTTATATCTGAAGATTGTTTGCATCTCAGTATTTACACAAGAAATTTACATGGGAATAAGCCAGTTATCGTTTACATTCATGGCGGAGCTAATTATTTTGGCAGCAGCAATAGTGAAAGCGATGTGGGACCGGATTATCTTTTGGACCATGACATTGTATTGGTGAGTCTGAATTATAGGCTTGGAGCGTTAGGTTTCCTTAGCACAAAGACTACAGAAGCCCCTGGTAACTATGGATTCCTTGACCAAGTAATGGCCTTACAATGGGTTCAGGATCATATTTCAAGTTTTGGAGGAAATCCACGTTCGGTCACGATCGCTGGTCAGAGTTCGGGTGGAACAGCTGTCACCTTGCACATGGTTTCTCCGCTTTCGAAAGGACTCTTTCATAGAGCTATCACGATGAGTGGTTCATACACAAATCATTATCATTTGAACAGTTTGGTATGGACAAAGAAAATCGCTTCTGAATTAGCCTGCCCCTTATACAATCCCAAGGATATAATAGACTGTATGAGGAATGTAACGTGGGAAAGGTTGATTGAGGTCCGTGGAACATTAGAACTATATGGATTCAGCGATGAAGAATGGAACTATGAAGTAGATGGGCATTTTCTTCTTGACACACCCACAAATCTCTTTGCTAAGGGAGATTTCCACAGAGTTCCGATCATGGCCGGGATAACAAAAGATGAAATTACCAACTTATTCTACAGTAAGTAACAAATTATTTTATTTAGCTACCGACAAAGCTTTTATTACTATTTTATTAATAAAAACTAACTTTCGACGATGCTTTTATTGTCATTTTCAGATCAAGAAAATAACACTGGACTTTTAAATGACATAAGTTTAAATTTCGATAAATATGCTCCGCAACTTTTTATATTTGATCCAAAGGACAAGGCCCAGGAGAAAAGTAATAAAATAAAGAAGTTTTATTTAAAGGACAAGAAAATCCAAGATCAACCTTTTACTAATTTCGGTGTAATTTTTTCGGATGCCATCATTAATCATGGTGTTCATAGGCTTGTGGAGTTGGCTCGAAAACATGTAGATGTTTTCTATTATCGTTTTGACTATCTCGGAAGGTTCAGTTTGTTTCCAGATGAAAACGGCAAACCAAGAGGTATAAATCTTTTAAGTTTAGATCAGTTTGGTGATACAAAACCTTAAAATTTAAGTTCAACTTCCTTTAACTCGTGGATCCTGGTTTTGGCTCTGCTTTAACTGTCTTCATATGTTTATGTTGAACTTAAATTTTGAAAGTTTCGTTTCATCAAATCATTTTACTTGTATATTCGCTGTACTTTCAGGTGTTGGTCATGCAGATGATTTGCAATATATTCTTGGTACTAAATGGTTCCAAAAGAAAATTGAACTTCAGGATCCTGAAATGTTTATGGTAGACCGGATAACAAGATGGTGGGCAAGTTTTGCCCTCAATGGGTAAGTTATACCGAATAGAAAATCTTTTTTTATTATAAAATTCTTTTTTTTTAAGCATTCCTTGCAACGAATCTGGAATTAAGTGGATGGCATCGAATAGAAAAAATGTCTACACAGTATACAACGACAAAGATGTAACCCTTGGGAGTGAACCATTTCTAGATAGATTCCGATTTTGGGACGAATTGTTTCCAGTGAAAAAATAGAATTTGAAATGCATTTAGTGGGTATTGTATATAAATTCAATATCGACAGTCAATTGCAGTAAGCATTATACTACCTGGATGTCAGTGATGTCCGGCAACTCCAAGAAGTATTGTTCCAATGCTACTTTGTTTACTTAAAAAGAATTGTTTTGAATAAAAACATTTAATATTAAAATCCTGAAACTTGAAGTAATTATTCTGATTCCTTTTATTAAACATTTCTATATCGTATATCTCACACCACACATTTTCACAATGAATTTATTCGAACAAAAACATTATATTTTTTATAACCATTATATAAACGATGACCACAATCCATAAACAGAAAATGCTCAACCACCCTCATCGCGAAGGCAAAACACGTCTTAAAGTCGCACGCCTTCTATCTTCTTTCACAAAAGCAAAATCATCTCTAATGGGAGCCACAATTGTACCATTATTTTATTTTTTAAATCATAAAGCTACAAGGGATTCAAATAAAAATAGCAAATACTAAGAAGATCCTGGCAGAAGATTTCATCCTCCTTGAAACTTGAAGAGATGCATCAAAGAAATTAAAATAAATTTTTCATATTCCGTTGAATACGAAGGGAAGGGTGGAAATTGTGTTTACAGAGGCGTTTTCATTACGTTCGGTGGTCTTGAGTTGTTCCAAGAAATTGTCTGATTCTTTCATTTGGGAAACCTATTTCGAATTACTTGACTTTGCCAAATGTTTACTTCTCTATCCATTCCATATCTATCCCAATTACTAATATTGTTTTTGTTTTACACTCTGTGTCACTTGGTTCGAGACGCAATTTTGTAGAGACTGTAGTTTTATTTAGTAAGGAAAAAGTTAGAACAGAACAGAACAGCACAATAGGAAATTGCTATCCTAAGCTGTCACTAAAAAACAACAACGGTTTTGCCGTGCATGTGTGCTGCTTTTAAATTTACAAATATGCGGTTTAAAAATAAAATTACTTCGTTATAATACAATCAGAACTGATTAAAATCCACTTTTATAAGAGTTTGACAGAGATTCGGAAAGAATTCATAAAAAACCAAATGATTTCCATTGAAAAACTAACAACAGCTGGTTTTGAAAGTTTTCACAAATATTCTATCAAGTGCAAGTGCATAAAATCATGTTCTAAAGAGTTCATAACTTTTTCAAACAGACTCATTGAACAGAATACCAGAACAGCAAATACTGTACTTTTCTGTTCTAAAGTGTTTCAAACTCTTCCGAAGAGTTTCCTTGAACATACCTTGTATAAGTAGTTGACCCAAATAAAGCCCACCTAACTGTTTTTTTTCTAAATTTCTTCCACATTTTTTGTGAAAGTCGAAGTCAACTAAAAAGGTATTAAATCTGTCTCATTGTATCTACACGTAAACACATATCGTATTTTGAAAAAAATAGTAGGTAAAAAGTATATTTTTCCGGACTTTCAAAAAAAGCTATCGTTGGGCCTTATTAAGAACAGGGGTTCTTAATTTTGAGATTTAATCTTTATAAATAATTTGTTTTAATTTTAGAAACGCCATCTTTGCTATTTACATATATGTTATGTACCTACACTACACAAATATTTTATACATTAAAAAAAAACATAATATAATACAAAAAATCAAGTAATGCGGAGTGTACGCATAGGTGCCAGTTTCAAGGATGGTGAAAATCACAGACATAAGATAAAAGAATGAAATTTCTCGCTCCTTGATTACTTCTGAGCGAATTCTATGGCCCAATAGCTTTTGGAAGGATCCATGGTAAAGCCAAAAACAAAATACAAAAGGAAAAGGAATTGTAATCAGTTTTCATTTCGTCTTATGAAGTCGGTTATATGCGGGATGGCAAAAGTATACACCACCTATACCACTCCCTCTCCTAGTATGTCTTATTTTACTTTCCGGCAGCAGAACGGTTCATTAAGCCGTTAGTTGATAGAAACAATTCCCCGAAAATCAAATGATTATGATATGAATAGGTTTCCTGTGTGCAAAGAATAGTAAAAGGATATTTTCGATTATTATAGGTTTTTCGTCTTCTTTTTTTGGTTTGCTTAGAGTTTGGCAGGAGAGTCAGTGTGCTATTGATGGTCATCTTCTGAATACACCATCGCCATCGTTTGGCGTTATTGCTACTTTCTCGGAGGAGCTATTTTTTCGCTTCTTTCGTTTTGGCAAACACCACCGCGGCGTACCGAGTGGACCCAATTACCACGAAATCGGATTATTATAGTGTGGGTTGATAGCATAAATGTGCTTCAAAAATCCTTTGGAATATGAAACTCCTGTGTAGCATTGTTAGGTCTTATTTGAATTAAGTGGATTACCACCAACGATAGCACACATAAAAAGTATTCTTCATTATTTTCTTTTTATAGAAAGCACAATGGATAGTTTACTCTTATTATGAAAGAAGCGGATGGTAGTCCCCAATAAAGATTACAAGGAAATGAGTAAAATATAAGGCGAAGGGGAATTATTAGAGGGTCTACTTTCTTCGTTTCATTCTTATGCGAATAGCTCAAATGGCTTAGTAATATTAAAATTTAATACATGCACATAAATAACATAAACATTTCTATAATTAGAACAAATAACTTCTTAAATAATTCCAAACTGAAAGAAAACATAAAAAAGCACATTACCTACGCACCATTGTTGTAATATTCCATTATACCGTTTTGCATAAATGTGGCGCTCAAATTTTTCCTTAAAGTCGGGGGTCTGATACATAATTAGTTTAAACGCTGCACCCTGTGGGACTTCTGTCTTTATGGTTTTTTTGAAATCTTAAATTTACGCCAACATGCCCACGACCATCCACGTCTTGAAGGAAGAAATTGAGCGCTTTATCAAATATATATTCAGGGACATTTATGTATGGAAATGTAATGAAAAATATCAACAAAAGAGTGTGCATGTGCCAGTAAAGTCTTGGAGGCCAATTGCACTGTGTTATTCTATACATAACCTTAATTCTTTATCCTAACGATTATTTGAAAAAAAAAAAAAAATATTTTTGATGTGTACCTAAACATCTATGCCGGCGCGGCGGTAGGGTAAACTAAAAACGTGAGTCTTATACGTTCCGTTTCACACATTACGCTCATACATTTCGTGATAGACATTACTTTGTAATTGGACACGTTCCATAACAAAACCCCGGCACTTGGACGAACATTGATGTTTACACATCTTAACCGTGAGTCCTAGTCCTAGCCAGAGCGTGAGAACCTTAATCCAATTGGAGTAAATTTACTCCAATTTTAAGAAAAAAAAAATAAATCTATAAATCTGCTTTTTTGAAATATACTCCTTTTTTTACACACTGAAAAATTCAAAAATTTTTCAGCCAAACCACATGAAAAGAAATGACAACGCTGTGCTATCAATTTTCTAACCAACTCTGACTTTGACTGTTTGAATGTAAAATTCTATTCTGTTTTGAACCGAATAGAATTTATGTGATTATTTTTTTTTAATTTTTACATTTGTTCAAAATACAGTTTTTGAAAACATGAGTTTTTCTTTCGTTTTCAAATTTACCCAATTTACTCCACTTTTTTTTTAACAAATCTGCTCCGAAATTTTAGTACTGGGGTTCTAACTCTGATCCCAGCTCTCAAATAATTTGTTTTTATTGTTTCTCTCAAAGTCTAAAAATTATTTGTGTCAATAAATATTTTTATCATCCTTAAAATTGATTTTGTTTCCTTAAAAAAATATCCAGGGAGATGCATCACCCCTGATGTTGCCTCTTATACGAAATTTTAAATCTGATATCACCATTGGATGGTTTATATAAGTCTAGGCTACAACCAACAACATACATTATACCTAGGTAGGTACATATATGTACTTTGCAAATCTTTTCTTTCGTTTCCACATCCTTGGATTATGAAAATCTTGTATCCATTATGACTTTTATCTCATTTCTACCCTTATCAGATATAAGGTCTAAGCAAACTATATCTCATATAAATTTGGTAGGATATATACTTATATAATATAATATATCCTACATAATATCATCCTGATAATATTCTGAAGAAGAAAACACATCCGATTAAGATTATAAAACTCGTGACATGACTTTACAGAAAATAAAAGACAACATTGAAAAAAGAAAATAGAAAATTTTAGATATGACACAATTTTAAAAATGTTCTTCCACAAAGAACTCAAATAGGGATCCCATTGAAAGCGTATCATTTTGATCTCACTTTTAAAACATTACGCTTCACCTCCTATCATCTATCCACAACAAAGAAAGAAAGTAACAACAACTTCAACACAAGTTCAGTTCATTGCACTTTGACACAATTTCTACTCCCGTAAAGAATGCACTGGGATGTGGGATGTGTAATTCTGCTGCCCCTGATATGTTACTAACTTTATACATATGGAGAGGTTATCCATAGAAAGAATTCAATGGTGAGGACGCGACGTGAGCTTTCAATCAAAGCTTCTCCAATAACTTTTATTTTTCCTTCTGTTATGGGAACTTTTCTTTTTTCGAATAACTCACAAGGCTAATAAATACATTACAGTCCCAAACGACCAACTTGAAAGAAAATAAAATGTCCTCGGAAATGAATTACATACCTACCTATACAAAATATATGTTTTTTGGAGTAAAGTATGGTATACAATGTGCAGTGCTGCGAAAAAAATCTAACAATCACGCATTTTTTCTTAGTATATAAATATTAGGCGTTTTTTATTGGGAACCTATAGCTAATACAGCAATGGAAATCCAAATAAAACGTTATAATCACTATTAAGGTAAAACCGCACTCGGCGGAACTACACTTCAGCGACCCGTACGCACTTTCAGCACGGAACTGAACGCTACTTCATTTTCCGACAAAGTTGGTCAGATTATCAACTTTCCCGAATAGTGCCGTACCGTGAAGTGCAGTTCAGCGTTGCCGCCCAAAAAAAATGTCCGTGCCTCATTTTCTAAAAAATCGTGTAATTTTCGTGCCATATGAAAAAAACAAAAATTCGTATGTTAACAAAAAATATATAAATCAATTGTGAGGTGAAATACAACAAAAAAAAATAAAAGAAATAATTTTTTGTTCTATAAAATATAAGAGTTTTTCCTCCATCTGGAGCAATTTTCTCAAAATTTCCTTAAAATACGCTTTATTTGGAGTAAAAAATGGAAACAAAAAAAACGTGCCATATTGAATTTTTTCGTGCCATTTTCGTGTCAGAAAGGCACGATCGTGCTACTTCGGCAACGCTGGACTGCAGTTGTCGCTTATTGCGGTATAGCGCATACAATTTTCTACTGAAGTTCAGTTCCGCTGAAGTGCAGTTCCCTCGGTCTTAACTTTATATCCATTTTTAAACCTTCGCAAAGCTGGTTGGTATGGTATGCATGTCAAAATCAGATGTTAGCGAAATGCAAAATAATAAAAAAAAATAGAAATTACGAAAGGGATAATACCGCCATTTATTTGGACTAGCATTGTTGCGCCTATGTATATATTAACATAATAAAATTTCAATATAGTGTTCTTCTATTTTATAAAAAGTTAAGGGATGTGTTGGAAAAATATTGACTTTTTTTAAGTGAAGTTAAATAAGAGGGAATGCTGAATGGATATATGCAGGTTGAGTTGGAATCAGCGTTGTTCCTGGAAAAAAAAATCTTGGAGCCATTTTTGGGGCCATTTTAACATTTTTGGGGCCACTTACTTTTTCCGTATTTAATAAAACTGGTATCGAAATTCTATCATCTGAGCGACAAAATATGATTTCACATAGGTATGGCTATTTTTACACAATGTAGTCGAACGATTCACATACTCTCTTCTTATGGCACTTCTAATTAATATTAACTTTTAAATGGTACCTATATTTTTTTATTGTCGGGCGTTCGGTGAAAGTATAGTAAAAAGGAAAATGCTAAACGTATTAATATATATATTATAATCAAATAAAACATTAGGTTATATTTCGTATTTTAGTGTTTGTGTTTAGTATTTTTATATTTAATCCATTTTTTTTATAAAAATCAACATAAGATATTTTTACATAAGTATAACATAAAATATTTTTTTTTTAAATAATTCTGTAGGCGGAATAAAATGTCCACAGGTAACATTTTTTAGATCACCTTTAAAGCTCATAAGAGCAGTAATAACTTCATAGCTGAGTCTATTTCGATTGTCTGTTTTAATATTGTTAAGAGGTAAACTTAAAATATTAATCGCGAAAGAGCAAATGTTATTATATAAAAAAATTTCATTAAAATTTTTCTTGTCTTTAAGAATGGCCCATAATTTAACCGAATCTAATTGTTCCTCGGAGAAATCTATTTCTTCTATTATATTCTGAAGCTCTAAAACCAAGACATCCTTAGAACATTCAAATAAACTAGGAAATTTGTTTAATAGAATCTCGTTAAATTGAATTGATTGCGTTCAGCAAAATTAGCATATGGATGATAGTAAATATCGATTACTTTGAAATTACCGATTTCTAAAATTTTTAAATTATGTTTTATTAGTTTGTGAATTTGACGATTTTGGGGCCATTTCGTGATGGCCCGGGGCACGGGGCCAAAATAAAAATCTTGGGGCCAAATGGCCCAATTGGGCACTTTAGCACAACGCTGGTTGGAATAGCGTTGAGTAACTCTTGAAAGATTAAAATGACAAAAAAGAGTGTATGTCGGCATTTCTCTTACATTTTTGTTCAATATATTAAGACTTGTTTTTGCATCTAGTAGTCAAAAATAAATTTTTTTTAAAAACTTAACGTTGCTTGCGTTTAAAATACAACTAAAAATTATAAACTCCAGTTAAAAAGTAAACAGATGGTTTTTCGTTTATGCTGAATTTAGGCGACTGTCCAAACATCTGTCTCAAAACAATGAAAGAAATTTGTTTACACCAAGTCAAAAAGTAATGAAGAAAATTATTCTCATAATTTTTATACGACTGCTAGTATTATGACAAGATTAAACGTCATACATTTTGTTAAATGATATATTCAGTTTCATTTTTCAGTTTTTATAGCAGAATAGCAGATTTAAAACCATTAACACGATGAAGTTATAAATCTTAAGAAAACTGAAATTTTAAAACAATTTGTAAAATATTTTTTATATTTAATTTTGAACTGCACATTAATTAATATTTAAAATTGATATATAGGAAAAATTAAAAAAAAGAACCTTACCTATGCATATCCATATAACTATATTTTTGCTTAATGGTCGTATCGGATTCGGAACGATTTTTCTCATAAATAAACATTTAATAAGGAAATTTGATGATTAACTTCTCATTGGTGTCAAAAAAATTTCAGAAGTTGTTTACACTGTAAGTTCTGGGTGCATATGCATGTTGCATATGTGCAAAGCGATACTATAATTTTAATTTGTATGTATGTGTATTTAACATACTAACATAATACAACCATAAACTAAACTACATTTTTGTAATCACAAGTCAACACGAATTTTGACTTTGAAAAAAAGTATTAAATTTATAAAGGTGTATAGATATCTATAGCCATGCGAAATATTTGATAAAAAAAGGTTGATTTTGTAGCCAGGACAACGTTTTAACGAGTTATTTTTAAATCTATATGATTTCAATTTGTATTTATTTTTAAATCAAAACAAATGGATTTTTAATTATTTTTGCATCTTTAATTATTAAAATATTTAACTATAAAGGGTGTGTTAAATACAAGTTTCTTTTTAAAAATGCAATAAAATGAACAAAATTAAATTTTGTTCCATGTATTACGGCTTTATAGTAAAACCCACTTAAGAGAAACTCGCTTAAGAGAAAAACCCGCTTATCTGAAACACTTTTTTTCATCCCCGAACATTTTTCGACCAATTACCTATAAAACAATCCGCTTAAGCAAAACTCGCTTAAGTGAAATACCCGCTTACTTGAAAAATATTTTCAGTTAAATTTTATATTATTGCATTGACAAAACTTTCTTAAGTGAAAAAAAAAAATTTATTTTTCACCTTCACCATTTTCACCACAAAAATGACATTTGAATTTATATCTATTATCTATTTTATTTAAATTTTTTTCTTGCCAACTCCAAACGATAAATTCAATTTTTCTAGTTTTAAATTTCCGCTTAATGGAATTTTTAAATCCGCTTAGGTGAATTTTTTTTCACTTATCCGGACTTCGCTTGAATGAAATTTTTTTTTCACTTAAGCGGGGTTCGGTTAAGTGAAAAACCCGCTTAAGATTTTACTGTATTAGTAAGAGCAAACATTTCCATTAATTATGGAACATAACGTCGTTCAAGTGGCTGCCTCGGCTGGCTTCGCAGTAGCGCATTCTGTCACTCCAATTTTCCAAGATCTTGTTGATGGTTTCACGTATTGCTTTGATGCTATTGGCCTTAAGTGCTTGAATCGTTTCCGGATTGTTGGCATAACATCGGTCCTTCACTGTTCCCCACAAAAAAAAGTCCTAAGAGGTCAAATCGCAGCTCCGATGCGAAAGTTGGATAACATGTTCCCAGCCTCATTTTCGAAGTAGCTATACGGCAGCCACATTCTCGTCTGTGCGGTGCGTACGACAACGGAGACCTTGAGTATTGTCCACTAGCATACCAGTCTCACGAACTTTTTGCACAAATTTACGTACAGCAGGCGCAGTGATGGGTGCTTCATTTCGGCCAAAACATTTCTTTTCAAAAAACTCTCATTTTGGAAATACCTAAGTTTTCAACATTTCCCAACGTTGTTCAAGCGTAAAGCGACACCTTTCGTTCCGCGAAGGTGTGATACCTACTGACTTTCTGTCAAGATTTCGAGCGGGAAACAGCTATCTATCAGTGTAAAAATAACCTATAATAAAAAAAAAAAACACTATATGGCCCACCCTGTTTATTTTAATATTTATTATTTTATCTTTTTGTTCGTAATTTGTCTGTACGATTTAGAGTGTGTTTCACAATGTCTGATTATAAATTTCCAATAAAGCTACATGGAACTTAATCGACAATTAACAACCTCGTTTTCGTTAAACAATATCTGAATATCTAAGTCTAATTAGCAATTGAAGTTCTAAGTATTTTACTGGCCCACAATACTCTGGACACTTAAAACACGTACAATAAGACCACACGATACTGCAAAATTAACTATTTTATGAATAAAAATATTTTTTTTTAATGTTTGACATCACACAAATTTATTTTGTTTGGAAAGCTGGTAAACTGAGGAATTGCTTATTGATTTTCGTGAAACGCAAAGTTATTTAATGAGATTTATTTTTCGAATACATTAATGGTCTGATAACAGACTCTTTTTGTACTTTGTTTTAATGGAAAATTTATCAAAATGGCTAGTTAAAAAAATATGAAATTATACTGCATATTGTTTCGACGCGACGGACCGGACGCACGTTTCAGTTTGAATGTACATATGTATAAGTTCTTCTTGAGTGGATTCTGACATATAATATTATAATCTAACAAATTGTTAATAGTTTCCTTTTAAAAATTCAAATTCAGCAAGTAAGGCATCCTCAGCATTCAAGAAAATTCCTATTTTTCTATTTAAAAAATCCAAATGAAGATAATACTCGTTTATAGCGCTGACAAAGTATTAATCTATTTTCCATTCTCCATGGTTAATTCTAAAAATTTTCTACTTTTAAAGATAAAATCTGAATTCATGAAACTCAAATTAATTTGACCTCCTTCGTTTTCAAAATACAACCTCGCGAAATGAAATGGTATACATTTAAATAGAGACAAGTACCTACAAACAAAACTGTATACAAAAGTTCCTAAAAAGATTTCACCCATATTTCATTTATCCTTTTGAAAACAAAATGTAAAAATAGCAAGTTGAAATAAAATTTTATTTAACACAAAGATATGAGGCATTCACTCATGGAGAACTTATGAAAGCCAAAAAGAAGAAAAATGAAATAAACACAAAAATAATGAGAACATTTTACTATCGTCAGCCGGAGCGACAAGTTCTGCTCTGTTGGTGAATAGTTTCACTATCTTTGCGTATATATTTTTTAAAAATATTTTTGTGTTCTGCTTCGTACATAATTAAATGAATAAAAATGATATCCTTTCTTGTTGTTGGTCCATCAAACAAAACTCGCCTGGCTAGTGAATCAGGTTTGGTTTACTCATAAACATTCATGTTTTATTGGAATGTGCCAGATTGTGTGCAAAAAGTATTCATTCAGGCTGACAAAATGCGGACGGGGGGTCTGCTCAACGCCCTAGTTTTTTCTTTTATCTCTTATTTTGCTGTTTTATGGTTATGGTTACGATACTACATTCAACAAAAAAACACTAGAATTCTTCATCGATTTTTAACATACACGGTCGCGGTCGTCTTTGTAGACTTTTTCATACCCTCAGCAACCCACTATTCTATAGAACAGGGTTTATAATTTAAAGGCTCAGTCAAACAAAGCGGGTTTTTACACAACGTCCAGTGGATCAAATGACCTAGCGCCACTAAAAGGAGTATGATGATTGACGTGGCAGTCGTGAAATAGTTATAACTCGAGCCTGTAAAAACTTAGTGGTAGCTCACCCAGGTGTTTGTTGTTCACTCAAACCTTCAATAAACAATTATTGTTTGTTGATTTTACCAACGAACAATCGTACATAGAAAAATGATACTCGTATTAAAATCGATTATTATAGTGGCTCGCATCGCAAGACACACTTTATGGCAGGTTAAGTGCATTGATTTTATATAGTGCAACTCAATGAACAAACAGATTTAATTGGGGATAATCCATTAATTTAGTAAAGTAATTAGTCTTGAACACAATCTCCTTGAATCATTAAAAAAAAATGGATGTCTAGCAATTTGAATACAGTAGGTGGCTGCGCTTTATCTAGCATTTTATAACGTGCTACGCTAAAAACACTACAATACTGTTAGCATCAAACATTTTAATTGCTTATAGGAAACTATGGAATTATGGGTTACTGTCATTTGTTGTGCAGAGTGGTGTCAATTTCAATACTTAATGGGTGATTGTTAACAACTTCACACAATTTGTTTATATTTTATAATAATTTTTTTTTTTTAACAATGTTGGGACATGTTTTTAATTAATAAGCAGCAGTTTTTTAAAATCAATTAAGCGAGTTTATATTAACCATACACAAAAGTGTTCAATTAAGCGGGAAAATCTATAAAGCGACGTGCAAATAAACGAAGAATACTGTACCTACTTAATGGCAGCCTATCTACCTAGGTATTCATATTAATCATATAGTAATTAGTTCAATGTTGAAAAAAAAAATATCAACACTTCTTAAATATAGGAAACTTTCTAGGGGACAACATTCGCTTAGAAAAATGGAATGCGATTTTAGTTGAACTTATACATTTATGAACTCGACCTAAATATAAATGGATCAACAAAAATTAATGCATGAAGTATTTAGAATTAATTAAATAAATACCTATGCAACAAAACAATACCATACATTAAAAATGATCAGGTTGCCCAAATTCATACTTAACCAATTTATTACACACTTTTTTTTATCTGCAAAGAAAAAGATCTTAATCACCATCAAGAAACGAATCTGAGAGCTTTTTTGAACTGCCCAAATCTGCCAAGCAAGCAAACGAAACGAAAATAAACACAAATCAATTAATGAATTCTCAATCATGGTTCTAATTAAATGGAAAATCAATTTTCCTTTATGCTGCTCAAAGCAGTTTTTTTGTACCCATTCATACAATGGTCAAGACGAAACATCATCAGGAGGATGCAGGAGAACTAATGCCAAATAAAACCTTGCACCTCGTTTCGAAATCAATTACCCTTGCTCATGTGATGTATACCTACATCATTCAAAGATATATATAATCACATACGTACATATACGAATGTGGATGTACACGCATACGTATATTCCAACACACTAACTTTTAGCTAAATGAAGATAAGCGAAATCCCTACTAAGCATTTTTGCAATAAAATCCAATTTAACACAATATCCTGGATGAAAACCCAATTTCTCTATACACCAAGCTCCCATCTCTATTACACTTAATGTATGTCCTGTCATAGTAACACATTAGTTTATCCCATATCCTTACAATGACCTCGCATAAATACTTAGAGATATTACTTCTTGGATAGCATGTCAGATTTTGACCGGATTTTGACATTGCCTGCATGAGATTTATTTTACGTTCATAGAAACTTGTATATATGTATCGTATACCTGAGTTAAAGTTACAGGGATGGATGGTTCACTAAAGACAAGGTACGTCTTCGTTCATTTTTGTACACATTTCATGCATAATCGTGATACCTTTAATTATTATTTATCATTGAAATGTCGTGCATCCATCTTATTAGTTGTCAACACAAAGAAATGCCTATTTTTCGTGTGGTCTACATTGCATGAAAGAGTGTAGTAGCGAATGAATATACAGGGTGTTTCAAAATCACAGCCACAGAAGAAAACCATGAGTTCCTGAGGTAATTTCAAGTCGAAAAACTTAAGAGGTCATTTTCTCGTTTTTGTTTCGTTTTCGACTAATAACGGTTTTTATGATTTTTATTCTTTTTTCCTTTGACTGGCTCTTACTTTGCCAAACTAAAACCTTCAGTTAGAAATTTGTATCTACCCTATACAACTTTTTTCTGTGTGGATATAACGGTTTTCCCGCAATTTATTATCAAACACATTTTTTAAGCATTTTAGGTTGTTTTTTTTGATTTCGATATGGTTTTTGGACAAAAACATGTTATTAAGTACAATTTTTGTTTTTAATTATGAAAGCCCAATATGTGTTTTTTTACCTTAAAAATACATACATTTAAAATTATTAAAAAAATAAAAAACAAAAAATAAAGGAAAAAGGAAAAAGCAAAGAGGATGCTGCTGAAGCCATATTCTTCAAGATATAAACATAGCCATAGATTTCTAACGGTCTTACTTTACTTTCTAACATTTGAACACTCAACGCTCAGCGTAGTTTTTTATGCGTTTTAATTCGTTTTTATTCAAATATTCATACTTTCTTGATTTACCTTTATTTTTTGTTTTCTATTTTTTTTTTTTTAAATGTTAAGTATTTTTAAGAATAAAAAAAATATAAGTACTTAATAACGTTTTTTGTGAAAAAAATCATATCGAAGTTGTATGGCAGATACAAATTTCTAACTGTTCTTGTTTAGATAAAAAAAATTCAAAAATCGGTTGTAGTTTGGCAAAGTAAGAGCCAGTCAAAGCAAAAAAAGATTAAAAATCATACAAACCGTTATAAGTCGAAAAGGAACCGAGAACGGGAAAATTAACTCTTAAGTTTTTCGAGTTGAAATTACCTCAGGAACTCATGATTTTCTTCTGTGGCGGTGATTTCGGGACACCCTGTTGTATACAGGACATTTATATTCTTAGTTTTGTTTGTATTTTTGTATGTGTATGTGTTTAAGGTGTTTTGGAGATATAGTAGATAGGTAGGTAAGGTATGTATGTATAGTATATTGTATATATCTAAAATGCGAAGTAAAGGCTTTTATCCCTATTCATGTTACATTTTTTCACCTTGCATTTAGTATAGGACAAGCTTTTATTTTTTGAATGTGTAGGGTGGAACAGTGTGAGTATATATAAAACCATTTTCAGGGTTGTAACCCCCTCCCCCCATTCGGTTACTGGCGGTACAAGAGGGTAGGTATTTGCAAAATATTTAGAGAACCATAAGTTCCACAGACAAAATATTGCCTTAAAATTTATTTTTATTTATAATTATTTATTTTTTATTATTATGTATGTTTAAAATACATACCTTCAAATTTAATTTTTACAATTTTGGTTTCATATAATTTAAACAATAATGCACTTTAGGAAGTCAAATAATTTTAATAATTTGAATGGAAAATATATTTTATTATAACTCCCGATTTATTGAAATCAATTACGCTATAAAATTAGTATAAGTCTCGACTCATAATCATACAATTAAGAGGTTCGTTCAAACCATAATTAACTCTATAGAGCTAGCTATGTAGAAGATGGCGATCTAGTCGATCTTGGATGAATATATTGATGTTGATTTAAAATAAAAGATAAGTCAATAAATCTCGACAGAATTTGGAACATGATGATGTTAACCTGTCTCCTCTTTTGCAGCGTCGTCGAAGGATTAAGAAGATTTAATCGACTTTCATATGATGGTAAACTTTGTATTGGATTCCATAGAAAATGTCACAGAGCATATAACAGGTTTTTTAACATTCTTAAGTTTAATCATAGTGTTGTAATAGCTAGGACACAAAACACAGCTACAATATTCCAACACAGGACTAAAATTCACAATAAAGCATTTTAAAGATTATTAAACTCCTTTGAGCACCTTAATTCAGGACGGCCTCTTGCCTTGTTGATTATTGTATTGATATGACGACTAAATGAAAGCTTACAGTCAAATAAAACTCCCATATAATTAAAGATATGAATTCTATAAATAAGTTCATAAGTACGAAAGGGTTTGTGACACTTACCTACATGATTTTGCGAATATAGACGGAATATTGTTTAGTAACAGGGACTTAATTTTCTTAAGATCGTCAATGTATTGCACTACTTCGTTTTCATTGAGTCTGATGAAAAGTATATCATAGTTCGATTAAAGTTCAGTCTTAGATATTTGTTAATACAATCGATAGAAGTATTTTCATGGCTTATAGTTTAAGTAGGAACACAATAAAAAAAAATTATTCGGTGCGACAGCTTATGTAGAACCAGGGCCTAGTGACTTACACCTCTCAACCATTCTTGGCAGGAATAGAGGGGACCTACAATCCGAACGGCTGGGGTGAGAAGCACTTTTTCATGACAAGAGATACTCTTGGAGGATTTGTCAATTCCTCGTAAGAGGCAGTAACCCATGAAGAACATCTCTGTTTTTAGGTGGCATAGGCTGGGAATCGAACCCAAGACCTTCGGCGTAACAGTCCAACGCACTAACCATTACACCACGGGCTACGGAATACAATACTCAATACATTTATTTAATGGATAATTAAAGTTCTCAACAGAATTGTTTACATCGTCAACAAAATTCAGCCCAGTCAACATTATTAAACAAAATTCCTCAATTTCGGAAACATTAATTTAAAAAAAAGAAGTGAAATCAATCAAAAAAAGTTAAATGCCATTTTTTTAATACGTTGGTCTATTTTTAATTATTACTTTTTTATTTCTAATTTCACGGGATAAGTTTGTATTCCAAATTTGTAGAGTTAAATTTTCTACAAAACTTAAGCAAAATTTTGTCCACTTATGGTTCTCTATATATATAGCACATACCTACCCTTTTAAACATGGGTTAAAACCCTGAAATTGGTTTTATATATACTCACACATTATAGGCCAGACTTCTACTTCGTAGTTGGAAATATCTGTCATCATTTGGAAAAGCATGTGGTTGATAAATCAGATATTTTTTTGATGATGCTTTTGTTGAGGAGACTTTTGTTTAAAATGAAACCTTTGGCTCGAACTTCAGAACAGTTGATGTGGACATCTCCTATATACCGCCTAATTTAACACGTTACAATGCGTGATGATTGAATATGTTTCCTGAACCATCAACGATAACGCTTTGAGCTGTTTTGAATTAATACCAGGAAACTTTTCACCGTTATTTGTATTTTTTCTCGGTTAAGAGCGACTATGTACAATACATATGTATATTCCATAAAAAAAAATGATTCATTATTTTACACGATAAATCATTAAATTCAAGTATACATCCATCTTGAATATCATAGCTCTGGAAATACAATACAAACGAAAAAAAGAAAATGAAAACCATCTTCATTTTGATTTAGAGCTATGAGCTAAGTTGAACATATTTTTTTCTCAAATACGCTCCAAACGGTCTATCTGAATTTAAACCGCCCTGTAATCCCAATGAGAAATTAAATAGAAAGAAGGTAATATATTCAAGAAATTCGTAACGTAACCCTTCGTCGCCTTGACCAGTTATTTCCAGCAGAAGAAAGAACTATTTCCGCTCTATTTTCTTCGGTTTTTTTTTTTCAAAGATACGAAATACTTAAATACCTACGTATTTCTATAACTCATTTTCTAAAGCAATCTTTCGAGCTGAATTCCGCTCCAAGAAAAAATAGAAGGGCAAAATTGATACACATATAGGTAAGGTATTATGTATATGATTATAATGATGTATAACAAGTTCCACAATGTTCGTCTTTTCTGCACGCTTTGTAGATTCTCTATATGCATATAAGAACACCCTGAAATTTATTATTTAAATGAAAAGATTATTATCGTGCATTGGCATTTATTTTCAAATTCACACAAAAAGCACACGGAAAATAAGATAAAAATAAAAGTGCTTTTAAAGGACATCGCTTGCAAATAAGCTTTTTCATTCATTCATGGGGTTCTTTGTGATGGGTTTTGGTTAGAAATTAATTATATGCGATGACTTACAAAGGGATTTAAGTTGATATGAACTAATCCCACCTTAACACTTAAAGGATCGTATTTGGTTGTGGAGGGGCCCCTATACAATAATGCAAGTCACTGGTTCTTCACCTTAAGGTAATATCTACGCTGATTGTCAATTGAAAATATTGTCAAATTCATAAAAACTTTGGTTCTGCGAAAAAAATTTTAACATATTTTGTTTTCAATTTGAAAAATTGTTTTTTTTTTTTTTTAAATTGGCAACTTCAATTTTTAAAATAACAATCGTCAATTTGAAAAGGCTTTCTTTCCACCTCCTTCTTCTTCTTCTTCTTGTTATAGGGCAAGTATTGGTAAGAAAATTTTGCTTCTGCTCGTTTCTATGTCCGTGCGTTTACTGTAATTTGAGCTCTGGAAGCTGGGAAGTTGGATTTGCTTGAAATTTGGTACAGATCATTTTTATGTTTAGGTGATTAAATACGGCCTCACTCTGGCCACAGAAAAAACTGTAGGTAGTTCTTCTAACGAAAAAGAGGATTCTGACGCGAATTGATTTTCAAGTTAGATCCGAAGTCATAAGTAGGAATGATCGATTGAAGTATCTTGGAATGAGGCTCGCGCTCGATACAAAAGCTCACTTTCTGCCAATAGATAAAACAGTAACATATTCTCGCAGAAAAACAGAAAAGAGAAGAAAACCAATATCGCGAAATAGAGTGAGCTCGAAGGGTGCCATGATTACTGAATGCAAAGAGCGCTGCCTGAAAGAGACCAATCAGCAGCGGAGGGACTTGACCCTGGGGCCGCTTAAACAGTATACCAAAATAAAAAAAAAATATTTATATATGTATTTATTTTTTCTCCGTCACTTACTTTAATTAAAAAGTTTGAATTATTTTTCTCAAAAGCCGTGGGCCCCAAGGTGGCGCTGATGAGCCCATAGTTAGTTGCCGACATTGCCTTAAGGTTAATGCGGTCCTGCACTCATACAACAAATGAAGTTCATTGAGTGTGAAACTAAATCTGAATACTCTCCTTTCTGACGCCTGGCGACACTTGAAATAAAATCCTTTCGTTATATAAGTACGTCTATGATGTTTGTGTACTGGGACTAGAATTCAATTTCAAATATAAAATAAAATGTTTATGGAGGGTTGGTCTTGCTCGCACAGGATTATTTACCATCCATCCCCACAAATCACACACTTATTTGGAGTCGACCAATTTTTGAAACGTGAATAGCCTTCGTTAGCACACAAAGGAGGCTTATATTCTTGTTTTGTTTTTGTTGGGTTTGCCTAATTGTCCATAAGAGATATTTAATGGATATTAGAGTTACACATACTTATAACTAATGTGTTGAAATCCTTGATATTTACAACATGATACAATAGGAAAGCTTAAAGTAGACTTTCGTTTTTATTTCTGTATAACAAATTATGGGGTGGGTTGGGTTGGGTACGTTGTTGAATCAGGTCCGACGTACGATGTCAGGATTAATTACTGCACAGATTAACACAAAAAAGTGATTTAATGAATTCGGATGTTGTAAATATTTACTAAGATATATGTATGTAGAAAGAATATTATTGATATGTGAAGTATTTAAATGATATACAAAAAAGTACAACTTTAGCCCTTTTAATAAATTTAATAAAAAAATGCTTAACAATTTTGGAATTAAAATATTTATATCATGACACTTAACAATTTACTGCCAATTCACGTTAGCAAATCGTAACCAAAATCAACAAAAAAATCAGCTTTTTGCTGATTTTCTCAAGCGTTTTGAACTTTTTCACATTCACTTTCTTATTTTAAGCACGTAAATTATATGTGTGTTTGTTTTCTTTTTATCTTTAGTTGCTGTCAAAAATATTAAGTATTCATTTCAAAGAGGGATAGGTACTACTACACTGATTAAAAATAATTCCAGCCACATTAATAAAAAAACGCTTATTCCACCTTTATTCCTCGAGTTTACTAAACCAGGGAATAAGAGTTAAGCTATGGGTTAACATGTTCCATGAATAAAACCAAAATGTTCGTGGAATAGTAAAGTGACGTTTACCAAAAATCACTTAAGAAAATCTACTACCTACAGTAAATAATATACCTGTTTGGTAATTTGAAATTTTCACCAAGTTCCGCAGATTTGGGTTTTTTTCGTATGGGTTTTGACAGCAAATTGTGATAACTTGTAAACACACCTAGGAATTCTCTTGTTTATATTTACATTTCTGTCAAAATTATTATTTTCAATTTTCAGGTTTGTTTCTATTTGTTTAAATAGAAAATTTAAATTAAAAAAAAGGGGTGAGAACTAGAGTACCAACGACATAGTTAGTAACTTTATTTACAATTTTTTTTTTTTTAAATTTATATTATTTTCTTCAGAATCTACTCAAATCATTGTGCAGCGAAAATATAGGCAACATAGAAAACAAATTAGTGGACAGATTACAGAAACGCCAATCAAAATAAAAAATGTTTATAGTTATATAAAAATAAAACTTGTTAAAGAAGCAATATGTGTATATCTATTCATTAGTTTTCTGATTTTCATGAATTGTGTTTGGTGTATTCATCGAGATAAATGAAGATGTATTTTCTTTTTTTGTTTGTTGAAAATTCTATTCGTATTGAATTCAAAACTAAATTAGCAATCTTCACTTATTTTTTTTTTATTTTAGAATAAATTTGAGACATTCCTTAACTAAACCACCTTCTTCGGTGGTTTAACTTCGTAAACGTCACTTAGTAGAAATTTTGTTTTATTTATAACATTTTGCACTTAGTCCACGGAATAAGACCTAACCCTTCGCTATTCTACGTTTATTAGTTTGGCTGTTCATGTTTTATTTGAGTTTATTATAAAAGACGTGTTAATGTGTTACTATGTATTCCAAATTACTGTACATTTCATACCTACATTATGTATATGAATCTCTTGTGGTTTGTAGGTCAATAAACAGTCTATTATTTAAGATTTTATGAATTTGGATTTAGGCGTGATTACATCCCTCATTATAGACAGCCAATATAATTATAATTGTATTAAGAAGTGTCAGTTAAATAATGCAACCGGTTACAGAAGACCTTGAGATCATTTTTCACAAAAAAAAAACTAAACAAAAAAAAATACGTTCATTTTTTTAAATTTTAGCAACCCTTAGCCCACAAAAGAAAGCACATGACATACATTTTTAATTACAATAAATAAATGATGACTACATTTGGTGGCTCAACAGCTCAGCTCGTGTATTTATTTTATTTTATTTTTTTAGAAAATTAATCTATTTAAAACAAAAATTTACTTTATATAAAAAAAGGAATTTCCTCTTGTAATCTTTAAATTTATTGAACTAGAAACCTGTACTTGAATGGGTTCACTGTGTTTAAAATTATATTATACATAGTGATATAGTAAAACCCGCTTATCTGAAACACTTTGTTTCATCCCCAAACATTTTTCGGCCAATCATCTATAAAACACATCGCTTAAGTGAAAAACCCGCTTACCTCAAACATATTTTCAGTGAAATTTTATATTTTTCATTGACAAAAAAAAACTCTCTTAAGTGAAAAAAAGTTGAATCGAAAAGAACAACAAATTTGCTGAACGTTTTCAGGCAACTCCAAAAGATAAATTCAATTTTGCCAGCTTTAAATTTCCGCTTAATGGAATTTTTTAAATTTGCTTTAGTGACAATTTTTTCGATTATCCGGAATCCGCTTAAATGAATTTTCTTTTCACTTTAGCGGGGTTCGGTTAAGTGAAAACCTCGCTTAAGTGAAAGAAATGCTGTGACATTCTGCCGTTTCTCTTAAGCGGGTTTTACTGTGTATGATAACGAAGAAAATAATAAATGAGGTATTACCGTTTAAAACTGGGACAGCGCCCGTTAAAATAAAAATAAAATTTAAACTTGCTCTTATTTTATTAAGAAAATAAAAGCGAGTACATGCGACACAGACGCTTATTTTATTTAGATAAAAATCATTGTTGGTAGATATAATTTTTATGTATATCTGCAAAACGTGACTCAACCAAAGAATATCAGATTCATATATTTTAATTGGAATACAATTTGAAAGGAAATAATTTAAGTCTCACAACAGTTTGACAAAAGCAAAACGAGGATAGCCTTAAGGCGAATAAAAAAAAAAAAAAAAAAAACTGTACAATTCATATCTCTCATTTAAATGATTTAGATTCAATTTTTGTTTGTATTTTTTTTTTTATATTAGTAATTCGAGTTTTTAATTTATTAAAAGCTGATTACAGAATAGTCGATAGAACAACTATTATCAGTGATGCCAAACTTAGGGAAAAATCCCACATGTAGGGGTTTTCGGTTTTAATACTACACCGTAGAGTAAAAAGGACAGATTTTTGAAATATAACACAGGTATCATGACTCTTTTGAAATTTAATGGGAGTGAGAAAATGTCTTATTTTTTTGTATTTGTCTTTATTTTATGCATTTTATGGGTGTAGAAGAAATTTAGGGATTTTTTGTTTATGCTGTAGGACGTAGGAACTTCTTTTATTCTCATGTGGCATCATCCAAGTAACATTTTTCCACTCATATAATGCTCCAAGAGCATAACTAAACTATTGTATGGTATGGGAGCTAAAAGTAATCCTGAAGAATACTTCTAGCTTAATCTTCAGCTAAATCTTGCTACATAAGAATTCGTCTCTTCCATAATAAGATTCGCTCAAAAGAAAACAGAATTTTTGTAAACTTTAAAAAGTTATGAAGTCATATCTTTCTCATTTAGCATTTTGTAAGAAAGAAACAAACTACTTTTTTGTTTTGTATGAGAGTTTTTATTTTGTCAATCAATTATTATTATGTAATATAATGGCGAAAAAAACAAAGTGCCTTCAAAATAATGCATATTATTTAAATTATTTTATTTATAATTATTAAATCTTAATATGATCTCATTAGCATCCTTTTGCAAAACTTTTGGCATTTGAACTCAACATATAGGAGGAATTAAACTCAGATCATTTAAGGGTTTAAATAGAAGTATGAAATGACTAAAACTTTTAAATATGTGCTGTTATGGGATTTTAAAGACTACAAAACTATGTTTAGAGTTGAATTTTCACAAAAGGATTCTTATAAGACTAAAAGTTTATATAATGCTACTGCAAGAAGAAAACTTGATTTAGCTATACCTAAGATTTCAGTATTTTGAAAGTGAAAAAGTATTCAACTCTTAAAATAAAAAAGTTATGAGACCCTTTTAAGTTTCATAACCAGATAATAATTCTTAATATTAGCAATGGGGTATAAAAGAGTCTTATGTGAGTTTTTTTTCAGATTTCGACAAATAAAGGGTGTTTTTTTTTTTAGAGGTACAGAACTTTGAAATGGAATAAAACAAAGATGATTTTTTTAAATTGACATAAAATTTACTTTATTCAAAAGATAATCTTCTGGCATTATAATTTAAATATGATTTCTGGCATATGACCGCCACGGCTGGCCCGGACGTAGTCTGATCTGGAGGTCCAATTTTCGATGACTTTTTCCAACATTTGTGGCCGTATATCGGCAATAACGCGGCGAATGTTGTTCTCCAAGTGGTCAATCGTTTCGAGCTTATCGGCGTAGATAAGCGACTTCACATATCCCCACAGAAAATAGTCAAGCGGCGTTAAATCTTGGAGGCCAATTCACGGGTCCGTAACGTGAAACTATGCAGTTACCAAACGTTTCCTTCAATAAATCAATTGTGGCACGAGCTGTGTGATATATTGCGCCGTCTTGTTGAAACCACAGCTCCTGCACATCATGGTTGTTCTATTGATGAACGAAAAAGTCAGTAATCATGGCTCTATAGCGGTAACATTCTGTAACATTCTGGCTAGCGTCGTTTATAAAGAAGTATGGACCAATTATTCCACCAACCCATAAAGCAGTCAGTTTTTAAACTTCTTACATCTAAAAAAAACACCCGTTATAAATCCTTTCTTATTTGTGCCCAATTTTTCAAAATGTTTAAAATAAATTGAATGGAATGAACTCCAGCGTAAAGGGGAACAAGTATACAATTTTATAAGGAGTTTTTGTATGATAACACACTTGCAGTTAGGCTGCCAGCTTTCGCACCATCATATTAATTTTGAAGGTTTGAATGAAACAACAACAATTGGGTAAGCTACCACCAAGATTTAATAGACTAGAGTTATTGGTAATTCACGACTGCCAGGCCGATTATCAGACTCTTTTAGTGGTTTTTTTTACCACAGAAATTAAAAAAATTAACTTTAATATATTAAAGAAAACAAGCGATGAATTTCTTGAAATTCATGTAAAAAGTAGATACATATATTGTGAAATTACAGAGCACCAAGACTTTCTCATCTAAGAATAGGTCAAATTAACGAACCATTTGTTTTGATAACATAAAGTCAAATCGATATTAAAATTTTCTTGAAAGTTTTTGTAAAACTTCTATGAAAACAATTTTAAATCCTTTTCCTTTCTGTTTTATTTTCATTATAACTATAAAACTTTTTAAATTTACAATTTTCGCAAAAAAACATCCGTTTTTCGGTCAAAGAAAATAACAAAAATTGTATGACAATACCTTTAGCAAGGCACCAACAGTATCTTCTATTGATGTCTCCAACATCATACAAACAAGAAAAATAAGATTATCATGGTTTTTAATAAATATATAATAAAAATGTTAAGGAACAAAGATACAAGTTCTAAAAACACCATAAAAATTATCCTTTTGCAATATGAAAAACGAATAAAACTTCAATACTTCCTTTAGATGCTACATACATAACAAGTCTTATGGAATGTCACATAACTTTTTAATAGAAAAATACTTAGGACAACTTTTTCGAAATGGAATTCTTTTGAAACCACTCCTGATGCAATTGTTGAAATATATAATATATCTTGTTCTTGTTTTCTTTTTTTAATATTATTATTACGGTGTATATATATACCATCTGGATCTTTGTGAATTTTTCTCTTCGAAAAAGATACGAAATGTACAGAAAAAATGATATATAGAATAAGTTTTCCCACAACTTATAACTTTTTTCTTGTATTTTAGATTCATAAGTTTTGCATTGAGTTTTGAGATATTTTATATTTAACAAAATCGAATTAAAATTCATGAGAAATTCTGTTTGTCAATTGTGACAATAGTTTGAGAAGAGGCTTTCGAACATTTTGTTTGCACCTTTGTTCTTTTTTTTGGAAAATCTGTTCAGATATTACAATATTTATTTGTGTATTAAATTAGGTATGTATTATATAATATCATTTCTATATTGACCCAAAGTTAAATCTTTGACAAAAAAAAATTAAAAAAAAAGCTTAAACTTAAAACAAAACAGGGTTGGATCTGGAACAAATTTTTGATTTTTGAAGAAGGGGCTAATGGAGTTTTTTTTTAAGTTGAAAAAGTTAATGTTCGTTTTAAGGCTAATATAATAGTAACGGGTAACGGCCATCTAGTGGTTTCTTTTTAAATCACTGACAACTGTTTCCCGCTCGAAATCTTAACAGAAAGTCAGTATCATACCTCCGCGGAACGAAAAGATTAGCTTTACGCTTGAACAACGTTGGGAAATATTGAAAATTTATTTCCAAAGTGAGTGCTGTATAGCTCAAACAGTGCGTTTTTTTAAAAGAGGCGCATTTTCATCTCGGCGGCTACGTTAACAAACAAAACTGCCGCATCTGGGGCTCAGAAAGCCCGCACGTTACTATCGAGAAGCCAATGAATCCACAGAGAGTGACAGTTGGATTTGGACGACCTCTGGTTCATGCAGGATATGGCGCCCCATGCCACACAGTCCATGCCACAATCGATCTTTTGCGCACCAAATTTCCAATCGTGTTACCAGCCGTATTGGCGATGTCAATTGGCTGCCTCGGAGCTGCGATTTGACTTTTTTTTTTGTGGGGAACCGTGAAGGACCAATGTTATGCCAACAATCCGGAAACGATTCAATCATTTAAGGTCAATATCATCCAAGTAAACCGGGAGCTACAGTCCGAAACCATCAACAAGGTCTTGGAAAATTGGAGTGACAGAATGCGCTTCTGCGAAGCCAGCCGAGACAGCCACTTGAACGACGTTATGTTCCATAATTAATGGAAATATTTGCTCTTACTAATATTGCCATAATGCATAGAACAAATTTTATTTTGTTCATTTTATTGCATTTTTAAAAAGAAAGTTATATTTGGCCCACCCTGTATAGCATAGCAGATGTATTTATCTTCAAGTGTTTTATTCTAGTTCTAAAGGAAATGCTTTCAAAAAAATATTAAAATATTGGAGAACTGTTTTTTGCATTTATGAAAAAAGATTTGAAGGCTTAATAAATGCCCTAAGATAAGACTTTAATTTTTTGGAACAATGGTTAGAACACAAGAATTTCTAAAATATGGGTAAGTATTAGATTTTTTTCCAATTTTGCGCATAAATTTGGATTATTGAAGGTCCAAAAACTTGGAAAAATGTTCAGAATAACTAAATTAGGTCAAAAACAGATTTTTTGGTCTAAAACCTCGATTTTTGAATATTTTTTCAATTACAAATTTGGAACAAATTTGGGTTAATGCAAGCTATTTTCTGGCTTGTATAGTAACAAAAGAAGGCCTTATACAAATCATTTTGGCGCACATTACAGAAGCTATTTAACTCCCTTAAGACCTTTAATCACAAGTGTTATGCAATTAAATAACTTTCCGCGAACAGTTTTATGAATGCCTTATAAAGGACAAATAGACTCCGATAAGACCTTCACTTGCGGTTACTATGCAAAGAAAAATAGCTTGCATTGGATGTTTCATTAAGGCCTTATACCAACTATAAAATGAAGTTGTATTAGAAAAAAGAAAAGTGTTTGCTCTTCCAAATTAATTTTTATTATTTATATTGTATCTATATTTTTCTATTTCCTAGGGGGGTTTTGGACTGCTTTTTATTTATTCTGAAATGTATAGAATTTAAATTAATTTTAAAAAAACCTACTTTTACTTACATGATTTTTCGAGATTTGAACTCACGTCCCTCTGATTACTGGTCCAGCACTCAACCAACTACGCCAACCCACAACTCAAATGGGGAGTGGAAAATTGGTAATCAGTTGAATCTTAAGGTATTTGCTTTAGAAACATGCTTTGAAGTAATACATTCAAAATTGTAGCATATTTTAAAATAGTTTGTCTCATTCTCTCTCTAATTGAATAAGCTTTACAAACAAATATACCTAGGCATATGTTATAGTAAATGGTAACAAAATGCACGAGCTAAACACTTATAAGTTTACTATTAACAAAATGTGCAAGCTATACCTAGAATTTGTGAAAGTTTGGTTTGAACAAAATGCAAATGATATTTAGACTAGATTTTAGATAAAGACAATTTAATATATAAGTCATCAGTAAAGATTCGGTTCTCCGAAATTATGTAGGTAATAATAATGTCAGCTTTTCATGAGTCGATTTTTGACTTGCAGCAAGTCACCTCTTTGAATCATGCTACTCGGTGCGGCGCACAGCTACAGCATTTACCACAATATCTTTTGGTGACTAAAATCTCACCGACAAGTCCTAAAAACCATCAATTTATTACACAAACAATATTCAAATTAAAAAGAAAAAATCCGAACAGCAAAAATCGACTCGTGAAAAGCCGGCAAATCACAGACTAAAATCGAAATTTTCATACATATGGCTTTATTAAGTAAGTCATATAGAAGATGTTTGTTATGACTTTCAGCTGAATGCTTTATGAAAGCTTTTAATATTTTCTAACTTCGGGAGGCTTTTAACAGGTCTTAAGTAAGCTCCATCGAAATAGTTTTCTATAGAACTAATTTTTGAAGGTCCTAAAAAAGCTATTTAAATTGCTTTGCATAATTAAGCATAATAAAAATTCTATGCGAGCTATAGCTTTCCAAATTTTACAAACTGGACGTACTACAAGTTAAATTGTTAGTTGGGAGGTGAAGAGTCCCAAAGAAAAAATGTTCTATCAACATTAGCACAAAAAAATATAAAAATTGAAAAGGGCTTTATTCTTTTCTTTGACAAGTCACCATTCATTCTCGTATATGTAACTGCAGATGCATACATTTGACTAAGCTATAGGTATGTACAGGTACATGCTTTAGGTTTTTTTTTAGTATAAACTTTTATTCAGAGAGGTTACCCTACCTATAATAAAATGTTTTGTTAAGAAAATGATGATTGAAATAAATCTTAATTAGGGGATTTAAACTTGTTTTTTTTTTTTTTTTTTGAGAGCAATAGATCAGGGCAAATCTATGATTTGGTATTGGTTATTGGTGAAAAGAGGTCATACAAGGACCATTTGCGTGTCCACCCCATACATCTTTGTCACACATTATACAATACAAGCTAAGGAGTGGGCTTCTTGGCTTTGATTTTCTTTAAGAGAATGCATACATACATATATGTGGCTCGACAAGAGTGCACTTAATATCTTATCAACCACCACATCCACTTTAAGCAGTTTCCTTTTTTTTTTCCTATGCAACGATTCTCTAACCTCTTCATTGTTGATATTCTTTCGACTTTTATGTCCTGTTTCAGGGGAAAATGCATGTAAATTCAAATAAAAAGGGGAGGAAATGAAAATGATAGCCCAGGAGAAACTTTATCTTTTATATAGTAATAAATCTCCAGAGAGGGTCAAACTCATCTCACTTAATCGCATTCAGAATGAGAGTGCATGAAATATAGTCATAGTCACTATTACCATCACCATCACCGTCACTTTTATTTGTTTAACCCATTTCTTTTAAACCGAAGAGTTTTTCTTTAAACCCATTTTGTTCACAAGATGCAGCAGCATCTTTCAGAGCTGTTTCTGAGTGATATTATATAGATATGCTTTATGTGAAAACAAAATATCATATTTGTGAAAAGTATTTTCGGACTAAATTTTACATTGTCCTCGTCTGTCGACCTTAGACAACAAATAAATTTAATCGGAAGAATTAATCGTTTCTTTCAGGAATATGTACTTTGTGACCCTGATGGTCATCACAAGATATACCTAAATGTTATACCTATAGATGCAAAGGTTTATAACTTACATGTTGCACGTGAAATTTACTTAATGGCTTTCCTGTTATTATTCCTGCAAACTTACACCCTAAAATCCTTTCCAAGATGTATAGATATGCAATTATGCATGAGCATTGAGCATAGTTACTTTGCATACACATTAGGACAAAGGTAGCACAAATATAGGAATACCTACCTACATATATTATATCCTTTGGAGTTCACCCAAAGATTTGCAATCTGTGAATGAGTTGACAGTAATTTTTTTTTTGGTCAGCAAGATTGATGGTTTAAAATTGTATTCAACAAATTCCTTGCGAAAAATTTAAAATTTGTAAATTATGCAAAACGGTACAATTTGCATTAAATATACAGCAAAAAAAGGAACACCCGCACAGAAAAAACTTCTGTATAAAGAAGTCCTTTTTGGTCAAGATGAATATGTAGTTATGGACGTTATGCTTTGAATGACGATGATGACGGTGACTTTGAAGCATATAAATGATTATGACTTTATACTAGAATGCAGTACCACAACGACCGAAATTTAGAGGAACTCGAAGTCATGGTAAAAGATAGAAGAAGACAGAAACGTTGTCACTTTTGTAAATTTTGAAAGCTTATTTATATACCTAACATCAGTAGTCACCTTCATCAGAGAATGGATTCTACATTTTAATTGATTCACTTTGTAATTTGTATATGCACATAATAAAGTTAACATCAGCGAAGGAGAAACGTTGAGAGAAATTTTTAAGTTGATGGAAACAGAAAAAAAATGATAAAATAGAATTTAAAATTAGTCATTATGATTTTAAAAGTTCTGAGAGGAAAATTATGATAAAAATTATAGGACAAAAAATTTGGATTTGGGTATAAAAAAAAGTTCAGAAAACAAAGGAGTATCTTAGCCCAAGGAAATAAGAATTTTGAATTTTAGTTAAAAGCTTTTCTTTGAAGTCTTAAGAACATCCTCGAAAGTACCAACTTAAACCACTTAAACTAATTGTCGAGCCCTAACCGCCAATTTATCATAATCGACCAGAGTTGCAAAAGCTTAAGTCACTTTCTAGCTTAAGCTTGGCTTTAATTCACAAGCTAGTTAGTGACTTATGAATTAAAAAAGATTTAATTCCTAAGTCAGTTAGTGACTTATGAATTAAAAAAATTTAAGTCATGAGCAAGTTAATAACTTATGAATTAAAAAATTTTAATTCATGAGTAAGTGAAGTGACTTATGAATTAAAAAAATTTAATTCAAAACCTACTAAGTGACTTATGAATTAAAAAAATTTAATTCATAAGCTAATGGGTGAATTCTGATTAGAAAAATTATGAATTGGAAAATTTATAAGCTAGCATGATCATTTTATAATTTCTAAACCAGATTTGAAAGCTAAAAATAGATTCAAAATAATTATGTAGTCAAAACAAGCTTAAGAATTTCCAATCTAACCAACTAGCTTATGAATTGAATTTTTTTAATTCATAAGTCACTAACTTGCTCATGACTTAAATTTTTTTAATTCATAAGTCACTAACTGACTTAGGAATTAAATCTTTTTTAATTCATAAGTCACTAACTAACTTATGAATTAAATTTTTTTAATTCACAAGTCATCTACAGACTTATGACTTAAAGATTTTTTAATTCAAAAATTCGCATCCCTGTAATCGACAAAAACTAAATACTAAAACACATTTTTTTGTTTTTCCTGATCTGGAAAACGAAACGAACTTGTTTTCAGTTATATTTTTGTTAAAGTTTATCAATTGATTATAAACTGCTGTTAACAAATTGATGTCGTTTTTGGTGCTTACGATATTTTTGGTGTTAAGTGTTTACCAACTCATGATCAATTTTTTTTTGGCGTTTACTGTAATTTAAAAAAATAACAAAAATGTCGAATTATATTGTTTAAACTCCGCCTTCTACCAGACTTATTTTTCTTATACTTATTTGAATTTTTTCCTTCTTAATAAAGTTTTCTTTGAAAGTTAAAATTTTTTTATTTGAAAAATGTTTAATAGGTATCGCTTCGACAGTGGCAGGTTTCAGCTATATTAATGTTAATAAAATTTAGCTGTTTTAACTATGTACCGACCGGAATAATAAAGATAATGGCGCAAAATTTTAAACGATTTTAATGCGTTTTTAGTATGATAAAAATGCTTTTTAGAGTAGATCTTCTTTTAAAAAAATCGCTACCTATAGGCAATACCTCCTCGTTTCTCTAGACATTTGGACATTTGGTTTACTCTTTTATCAAGGTTGGCGCATATTACTCCGTGGATTATCTAGGTTTTTGTAATTTAGTTGAAGAAGTTCAACACGAAGTTTTAACATCATCCTTGTCTAACTAGTCAGGTGTGTATCCATAAGTCCATTTATTAATTGGTGAATAAAAACAATTTTATTATTAAGTCTGAATCTGAAGTAGTTTAATTTGATGTTCGCTAGGTTGAACCTAAAGTCTTATGGAATACGTAAAAAGGACTTTATATATGGGATGCATTATTCAAGAGTTAAGACGAAGTAAGCAGTTATATAATTTATAAAAAGCGAGGGTAATAATTTCCCACCGTCTAATTTGTTTCCACATTTCTTTAAGTAAATATTTCATTCTCCAGAAAAGGAATTTATTGATTCGTTAATTTAATCGATGATTTGCGGGAAAGTTTTGTATTCTTTTTTGTCATAAAACATGTATAGACAGGCACCAAAGTATACCTGTTTCTACAATATATAGAGGACCTCTTTGAAAACAAAACCAAACTTCTTCCCTTGCTATAGTGCCAAGGCAACGCTCTACTTTAATCAACCGATAGAAACTTTTCGATATTTCATCATCGATTCATTGACTTTATAGGGAACACAGTAAGCTTGCAAAAGGAAGATAAAACACACCAGATACAAGCAATCAGTTTGATGAAAAGCGAACTCAAGGTAAAAGTTTTTGCAGGAGGTTAGAAATTAAATGATTTAAACTCGATAGAGAAAAGAAGTACCCATACATATAGTATACATAACTTCCTACATAGCTACCTACCACCATACACGTATACGTATGAGCCACAAAAACACATTGATGAAATGAAAACATAATCCAAAAGTTCGGTTTAAATATTATTATTTCAATATGGATGATGCTTTTAAAATCGTTGTTTGACTTGGTAAGATAAAGTGGAAACCATCAATACCCTTAATATATATGAGAATAAATACAGACGACACGCTAAATTCAAAAGTTTGTATCTTAACAAGAATAGGTACATATCAAGACAAAAAGTTTCTTGGAAGGCCGATCATTTCATCGATGAAGTGGAAATAAGGTTTCTGTTTATCATAGGGTTTTAATTATGAATAGTGAGTCACAATTTCGTAATTTTAGACAAAACTTATAAATGAGTTACATATAAAGGGTGGTTAAATTTTAAGGGCCGAAGTTGATTTTGAATAAAACACAAATTATTTAGGAAATTATTGTCATTTCTTTTTATTATGATAATATTAGTATGGCTCAATTATGCATAGAACAAAATATCAGCCAAATGGCCGCCGCGACCTCGGCGGCACACCTTCATCCGATGGTCCAAATTTTCGATGACGCTGAGGCATAATTGAGGTTCTATGCCGTTAATGTGCCGAATTATCTCATCCTTTAGCTCTTGAATTGTTGCTGGTTTATCGACGTACACCTTTTCTTTCAAATAACCCCAAAGAAAGAAGTCCAACGGTGTCAAATCACATGATCTTGGCGATCAGTTGACATCGCCACCACGTGAGATAACACGGCCATTGAATTTGTTGCGCAAAAGAGCCATTGTTTCGTTAGCTGTGTGGCAAGTGGCACCGTCCTGTTGAAACCACATATCGTCCACACCCATATCTTCAAATTCGGGCCATACAAAGTTCGTTATCATCTCACGATAGCGAACACCATTCACAGTAACTGCCTGACCGGCCTCATTTTGTAAAAAATACGGCCCGATGATGCCGCCAGCCCATAAACCGCACCAAACAGTCACTCTTTGTTGGTGCATTGGATTTTCGACAATCACTCTTGGATCATTCGCCCGAATGCGGCAATTTTGCTTATTGACGAATGTGCCTCATCACTGAAGATGATTTTCTTCGAAAATTGATCATCCACTGTTGCCATTTCTTGCCACCATTCTGACCATTGATGACGCTTGAAATGATCAAGAGACTTTAACGGTTCAAATTGAGTTACTCTGAAATTGGGAAATGTCAAATGAAATGCAGAAAAAAAACTTGACGTTTAGGTGTGGTTCACATTCAACATGGGCCCTTAAAATTTAACCACCCGTTACATTAAATAGAATCCTAACCATTTTTTATCGGAACAGAAGAAAAGCAGTTAACAGGAAATACATAAATTTTTTATTATTTCCTGAACATTATAGAACTCATCGGTGGTTATGGCTCAATATTAAAATAAAGGGTATGAATATTTTTAACAATTAATTTATACATAAATTTAATAAAATTATAATGCATAGTCAATTAGTCATAGTCAGGAAAATTATTTATTACAGCTATATATAACCAACCAGATGATTTAAAAGTTAATCAAAATTGTAAGAGTCATTTTTGAGAAAATTTGAATTCCAATGGAATCACGGACTCGCAGAAGCACGGATGCACATACTGATGGTATGACGAACCCCACTTTTTCGAACTTCTTCATCAGGTTAGTGTTAATTTTGATTAAAACTCGAAATTTTTGTTTCACACGAAACCAATACTTGCCCCATTATAGCAATTACTGTGCATTATACATACATATGTATAAATATATGTGTTTGACTTTTATTACCATTTTTGGCCTTTATATTATGCATACCTTAGTGATAAAAAATTACGGGATATTTTAATTAAGGATATTTTGGTATCACATATATTGAAGCACTTTATTGATAAGTGGCGCTTAAAAAAATCTAAACACACAAAACCGCTGCTGCTTTTTATCCTACACAACAAATAATTAAATAGCTTATTATTTCATATATTGACTAGTTTTGAATGCCCCATCCTCCTTGTCTTGCATTTTTGGCTTTTTTCAATCATGATGCATGATATATGTAGATAGTTCATAGTATAATTTATACAGCCAAAACTATTTCTAGTTGCGGATTTATGTTGAATCCTTGCAAACTATTTTCAATTGAATTTCACAGGATTTGAGGGTACATTTTTGCAATACTCCGTGGTCGAAAGCGGTAAAATCGTTTAACCATCATCATGTTGGATGGTTTAGTAAAGAATGTAATATGATTGAGAGTTTTAATTAAATCTGATAAGCTTGCTGTCAGATTTTTATGTTTTAAGGAAATTAATTATTTATTATAAATGAACAGCATGAAGCAAACCTATAATATAGAATTCAATTTAATCCAAAAGTTAATATGTTTTTAGAATTAATGAACGCTTTAATTGATTCAAAAAAGCTTTTAACGGCCTTTAGTCCACAAAAATTTAGGCGTTTTGTCCCGGCGATCTCACTCGGACTCAACGGGACGAAACGCCTAAATTTTTGTTGAAAAATTCAACAAGTCCAATTAAATAGTGCTAAGTCTTCTACTTGGCTGATGTATTTCAGTAGTATATAGAATTTGTATTATTAAAAAAAAACCTTCATATGAACGCTTTAATTTCTAAATAAAATTTGCCTTCCACTAAAAAAAAAAATTGTTTTTTTTTTTTTTTTTTTTTTTTTTTGGGGAAGTAAAGGGAAATAAGCTCATCACAAGAATCAGCTCTATGAGAATTTGTTTCAGTTTTAATTGCAGTCTTCATGTCTATAATACACCACCTTTTAAATAAAAAATATCGGGCGACCGAGCTTGGCTCGGCTACTTCTTTTAATTTATTAAATTCACAACAACAATCTAAAAAATTGGCTTTAAGTTTTTTGATGGTAGCTCCACCCAAGTGTTGTTGTTTCATTCAAACCTTCAATATTAATATGATGGTGGGGAAGCTTGGCAGCCTAACTGCAAATGTGTTTTCACACAAAAACCCGTTATACATTTAGTTTTGTTTACTGTCATTGTAAATCTGAATTTTAATGCTGTCATTTCAAGGTCCATCCGTCGAACTTTTGATAAAGGCGCCTGCCTGCCGGGCGACTCCATATACATACATACATATATGATAGTATCTCCCTATGTATCCCCACATAATGTAGAGGTTTCTTCACATGTAAGTTTTATCTTCACAAGTGTGGAGGTATTTCCACATACTTCTCCACAAATTTCGAATTATCTCCACATTTATCTCCATATATGTCAAGGTATCTCCACATGTATCTTAAATATAAGTAAACATATCTCAACATGTGTGGAGGTACCACCCGATTAACCAAGCTCAAAATGTTATCCATACTGTTCGAGTAATTTGGGAGAAACCAAGAAGTAAGAAAAGTGGGAGCAGCGGTGGGCAGGTTTCAATAAAATCAAGAAACAATAAAAATGGGCATGGCAGTGGACGGAAACAATAAAAGTAGGCGTGGCAGTTGCTAGAACAGAACTTAAGTAATAAAAAAATTGATCCAACAGTAAAATTTAAAAATTAAAATTGATAAAACTGCTGTTATTTAAAACAAGATTTATTTTTATTTGTCTGAGAACTTTCTCTCTGATTGAATTCAAATTGTTATAACTTTTAGTATAATTTTTATACCTTTTGAAAAAGTAAAAAAATTTTAAAAGTTAAAACCAGTATTAAGTCATACAAATTTTTTTCAGGATGCTCTTTCAATAATTGAAGTAAAAAAATAGATTTGATAAAAGTGTCATACTATATACATTAATTTTGAGAAAAATGGTGCAGGAAAACAAAAATATTTTAATACTTTAAATTTACCTCATTATTATCCAGTAATTTAGTGAAAAAATTAAAAACCTCAAAAATAGATTATTGACAGGTTCAAACCTTGTTCAAAGTAGGTTTTTTTTTTAATTTCAAAAAAACTGCCATTAATCGAAAAACGTTATGATTCGGTATGAGCAAGTTACTAAATAGTAAATTCTATCACCATGTTTCAGTTTGGACCATTGATTATGGGACACGGACACCCTGTATGATAGAGTGATTAAAAAAAACACCTTTCTTGAAATTCAATCGGGACCGGTCAAAATTATGAAGCTTAGATTTAAACCAAACGATTAAGGCCAAAAACTTCAAAATCGAACATCATTTAGAGGTCGCTACCAGCGTTTTTTTAATATTTTTGCTTGAAAATCAGCATAGCTATTAAATGTTAAAAAGCATAACTTTTCGAGTTTTGATGAGAAAAGCTTGAAATTTTCAGGGATTGTTCGTAATTTCATGTAGTTCTAACTGTGTACTCAAAAACAGTTAGAAAATTAATTTTTTAAATACATATTTTATAGTTTTTTTGTTTGTAACGAAAAATTAAGTGTCTACAGAAAAAACCCGCACGGGATCTGGGACTTGGTGTTGTTTTCAAATTACGTCTAATTACACCGAAATCACATTTCAATGACCTAGAACCTGCCCCAAAGTTAACTTTTTGCTTAAACTTGTTTAAACAATATTTTCAAAAGAAACACTGTAACCTTGATGTGGAATAACTCATCTTATACTGTACAGGGCGCGTCAAAATGATTTTAAAAAAATTATTTTCTTAAGAATTTCATAACCATTAATATTATTTTTAATGCTAAATCCTAACGGTTTTATATCACTTCTTTTTTTAATTTATAAAAACCTCTACTTTGATTTAATTTTTGGTTCACTGCTCAATAATTAGACTAACATTCTGTAGCAACAAATTTATTATTACTTTCACCCTGTAGCTACAAATAAATCGATAACCCTAAATGGTGGTGAAAACATTTTTTTTACTTGAAACGTTTGCAACAGCAACCTGTGTATACATTCTACTGCTTAATATTTTTTTTATTTTATTTTTATTTTTACTTTTGAGAGCTTGCCCTAATTCTGCAGTTTCTTAAAAGGTATACAATTTATCACAACTCAACTTATATCGAAAGTTATGGCCATTTGAATACAATACAAAAATAAAAATTGAATCAATATTGAAAAAAAATCAAGCAAAAATATTGAAAAAAACGCTGGTAGCGATCTAAATGATATTCGATTTTTAATTTTTTTTGTCTTAATCGTTTGGTTTCAATCTAAGCTTCAGAATTTTGCCCGGTCCCGGTTGAATTTCGAGAAAGGTGTTTTTTTAAATCACCCTAGTGTATAAGACAAAATTAATTTTAAAGGAGAATAAGTGAACATATTCTACATTCCGCATGAATAGGGAAATATGTCTAATTTATAGAAAGTAATAATGTATCTCCCACTTATTGAAACTGAATCTGAAATCAATTTTTCGGAAAGAAAAATTCACCAATTAGTAATCAAAAAAAGCCCACACAATTTTTTTTTAACATTTGGGCATGCAGGTTTATACATATACATAATATGTATATATCATGCAGTTCCGTTAAATAGGTACCTAAGCAGAAAAATTTAGGAAAAGGTATTATTTATACAAAATATAATCGTACAGTTATAATTTATTAGGTAGGTACATAATTAAATAGTATCATTACAAAAGTATTACATATTTTTACAAAACTATATTCAGTCTTCTGGCCTTCTTAGCTGCAAATACATCGATAACTTCCTCATGCATGGGCCGCTTTAGATATACCGCATGCAGTTGAAGCAAAAGGGTTTATGTCGTTTGCGGTTGTATTTAAAAATTGTCAGGGTAGGTAGGTACCTTACTATGTTCATTATAAATTATGAAGAAACCTAGATATGTATACTCTTTATGCTAAAATCAGAAAATTTTGAACATTATTAATAACTACAGTAGAAATTTGAGTAAAATATCATACCTACTGAAGCGAAAAAGTGTGATTTAGAAATGCACTCCTCAAACATTTCGGGGGGGGCAAACCCCTGTGACCCCCCCCCTGGCCACGGCCTTGTACATGCCGTACAAATTTTTTTACCAAATTATGAAAATCTTATTTTTCTCAAAAACGTGCCCACAACTTAAAAAAAAAATCAGTATTTTTTTTACAAAAAGGGTTCCAATTTATTAAAAATCGAAAAAAGGGTAAAAGCAGGTAGGTAGCTCCCATAGAACCATTTTTTTTTTTAATTTCGATTTTTTCAAAAATGGCTCAATTGAATTTGTCCAATTTTTTTAGAGAAAATCTTTCAAGAAGTTTAAAGAGTTTTGTATTATCAAAGTTTTCAATTTTTTTTTTTTTTTGAAAACTTAATACATAATTCGAAAATGACTTAGTAGATTTTTATTAAACTTGTCACCAAGCAGTTTTTTAACATAATGGGTTGGTATTAAAACAGTTTCGGAAGTTGTTTAATCAATTTATTTCTAATTATATTGATATTTAAATTAAACTTTTTTATTCTAAAGTGTAAGTATACCGTGTATACTTTAAAACCACAGTGTGATTGCATATAAGAGCAAGTTCGTGCTATCCAGGCGTACATTTTATTTAAATATATATATATATGTAGATACGTGAGTAAGTGCATGTAGGTATCAGAATATATTTACATACAGGTACTCTATACTTCTTTTATAATAAGATAATTTTAACTCCTTTTGGTTTATTAAATAAAAATTGTCTGTTAATTTTATGCAAGACTGCATTTGATAATATACATACATACAATGGTAATATCTTGGGTCTTTTTGACAACAAAAAAGAGAAAATGAAACCATTCAACCATTACTTCTTAGCACAAATATTACTGGGGAGCTAAACATAAATAAATATATTCATACCTATACATTTACATAGAAGAGATGTACATATACATATACCTAAATTATTGAAACATAGTACATAATAACATAAGAAAAGTAAATGAAGAAAGCAACTTGATTTCGACTTTTAAACCTCAAAAGGCTTGTATTTAAAATTAAACTCTCAGAAGCTAACATCCATAAACTAAAATTATTTACAAAGTTAAATAATAATTTATTGATTTCACATAAGAAACCAAATAATGCACAACTCTGAATTTGTATATATTTATAATGTTGTGCAGAATAAAAAAAATAATTGAATGAATTACATAATTTCTTAACATATTGGCATTGCCCTATTTGACTAGACAAATAATTATGTAAACCTAGATACAAAATACATGTGACTATAATAAATTGTTTTTCAAACATATTTTACGTCAGAGCTTTTTACATGTATGCTTGTATACAGCAAAATGAAGAATATCTCTCGATAAATATTCATTTTCAGTGAATGAAATCTGAATTAAATCTTATAAAGGGAAAAATGGATTTGTGCGGATAAAAATGATTGAGATTCGATTTTCCTTTTTTGTAAGTGAATAAAATTGAAGTTTCTATAGGAAGTAAATAGAGTGGATTCACTTGTATTTATAGCAAATAAGGGAAAGTGAAAGTTCTTTCAAAAACTATAACGGTAACCTTTCCTCGACAGAAATTGAGGGAACAATTTTTCTAAAGACAAAATTCGGAAAGTAATTTTTTTCAATGGATTTGGAGTAAGTATATTAGACAATATTATAGAAAATGTATAAAACTGTTTATTAATTATTTATTTATTAAAGCCAAATTGACGTATATGTATCTAACGATTCTTCAGTTACAGATGAAACTTGATTAGCCGGATTGACTGGGACCGAGCCCATCACGGATAATCGAAAATCCCGATTAATACATTTTCCAACTAAAACTGAAGAAAATCCAAAATCCATAACAAACAATCTAAAACACAACCGGAAAATGGTATTATCGCGTAACTTATTTGTGCGTGTCTGTTAAATATAATCCAATAGATACAAAAAAAAATCGCTAGTTTTAAGAAGTGAAGTAAACTTGTTAGGTCTTGTTCTTATTTTACGGATAGTAGAGTTAATTCCGCATAATAAAATAAATTAATTAAAAACATTAGCGCAAAATTTTAAACGATTTAGTACGATGTTAAGGCATTTTTACTATGATAAAATGGCTTTAACATTGTAGTAAATCGTTTAAAATTTTGCGCTATTGTCTCGAAGATTCAAAGATTTGCTTTTACGGATATAAGAGTGAATGATGGTTATTAGAGTTATTTATATCAAATATTTTTTTCTAGAAAAATTCCGGTTAATAGAGTGTCCCGTTTAAAGGAATCCCGGATAATGGAGTTCAGCTGTATATTTAAATGATTGAAAAAAGCCTCATCAATTGTGGTCGAAAACGAACATATAGCATCCTATTTACATTCAGGATATCTTCATCATTTATGAATCGTTTAAAAGATTCATATGTATCGTTACCGATTAGTTTGCATCCAAATCGATTAGGTATGAATTCAGAATCTAAGGTTTTGTTCACTTATTTCAATGATTCAATTCTGAAGGAAAATATTTGCTTGGCATTAAACGTGAATTTTTTGCATAAGATGCGACAAAAGGCCAGGGTGTATAGCTAGGGTAAGGTTAAGACAAGAAAAAATTTAATGGGAAGGGGTATATTTTTCAATGTTTTGACGGGGGGGGGGGGGGCAATCAATGGCAAAACAATGTCATGTTATACCTATTTTTAAAGGCAGATATCCATTTTTAACTTCCCATTAGAATTTATTGTAATTGGTCCGATTTGTCGAAGCAAAGAAGAAGACTCCAGTTTTTTATGGAAACACGTCTCCAGTGAACCATATTATTTGAAAAGAATTTAACAAAAATGTTGTTTTTTTTTTAATAAAAAAATATAACATAATCTCAGATATTTTTTTGTTGTAAGCTTTTTTGTTAAATAAAACAAGAATTGTTAAAAAACCATGTATACACAATATAGGGGAAAATGTTTTGAGACAGTGAAACAGTGAGACAATTCATTTTTCTCTTTTATGAAATCATGCACAGACACTTTTTCACAGAACTAGAAGCGGCCCCCAGTAGTATTCTTTTTAATATGGTTATTATAAGTCATAACATTTATTAGCCTTAAATCAAATTAAATTTAATTAAAAACAATTTAAAAAAGAGACTGGGTGCGACCCACACTAGTATTTTGTTCCCATTCTTATATTTTGTTATAAGAAAATTTCTAATTCAAAATCTTAAAAGAACTTATCAGAATCAGCTATTTTAGTTGTATTTTTTGCAGGTTTTTTTGCTTTAGAAAAATTATTCTGGAGTCGATACTGTTGTTTGTTTTTGAGATATTAAAGTCGAAAAACATTTTTTTAATTTTTTTAGTGGTTTTAGTTTGAAAATCAGTTATTAACTACGTCACTTTGTGTAGAATAAAATTAGTCCGGCTTCGAAACTAGTGTTTTTTTTCAAAATATTCGAGCCGAAAAACGTTTTTCAGCTAATTTCAGCATGTTTTTGTATTTACAAACAAAAATTGCCTGTTATTTTTTTTTTAATTTTTTTTCAACTCTTTATTACTTCATTCTGTGTAGAATTAAAACAACCTGAAGTCGATCACAATTCTTTTTCTCAAATATTCGAAATTCAAGACAAAAGATTTTTTACAACTTTTTTTTTAAATTGATGTAGTAAGATTGCCGTTAATTGCATTTTGTTGAACATCCTTTCTGCACTTCATGAAGTTATTATCTGTGAAATAATAAATTTATTTGATGTCAATATCATTATTCGTTCTTGAGATACAGTTAACGATAGAATGTATCAGGAACATACGAACGATATCCGTCGGATTCCTGGGACCTTGAAACGTGGAGAAATATCAAAACTTTCGATTCGACAAATTGGATCAATTACAATACCTTCCAATGTGAAGTTGAAAATATAGTTTTATATAAAAAAAAAGTTAATTTTTAAATCTATTTCACTTCACTTTTTTCTTCAAATTTACTTCAACTTTATTTTCCGGAAGTGGTAACGCTCGTAAGCAATGATAAGAAAATGGTTTAAGCGGTTCTCAAATATCTGCAAAAGCAATATGAAATCGAAATTATGTATGTAGGGAATCACAGCGAAGTGATAGTTCTGCATTTTCAATTTCAAAAAATAATGTACGAAATTCATTCTTATTTGATTCAAAAATTACATTTATGAAGAAAACTACATAATTATAATATTAAAACTTACCATTTCCAGTTAAGTACATTAATGCTAATATGTATCCGAGTTTTTGCATTCTCAGAAATATCCTTTCCATTTTAATGGTCTGACACTTTGTCTCAAATTCTTAATGATAATTTTTTTTTTTTAGTAAATGGTGTTTAAACTTTAGAAGCGCGTTTTAAATATAAAACGAAATTTGTATATTTTTAAAATTTTTATCATGAGTGACTTATTGAAGAAAAGAAAGCTCGCGCCATGCCGTTTAGATTTTTATATCATTTGGCTTAAGTTGTTCAAAATTACGATCGAAAAACTTTTTAAATTAAAAAAGAAAATATATTTGAAAATCACTTTCTCGAATTAGTTTTTCACTTTTATATTTTCTCAGCGGAGACGGAATTGCAAACAAATCCTTTTGCTATATGTTTTAATGATGATGGCAAAAAACTGATGTTACTGATGATGCTGACGTTTCTCATAATCAAAGTGCAATCTGATAGAAATTATTTTATGCTAATTCCACTGAAAAGAGAAAGAATTCATATTTTATTTTATATTTTATAATATATTTAAAAAAAAAAATAATTTTCCTATATAAACGTCTGAATAGATAAATGTACAAATTAAAATTATGTCTTCTTCCCAATTCTATTATTAAACCAATATTAATAAAAAAAATATTAGAAATAAATTGATTAAACAACCTCTGAAATTGTTTAGACACTAACGTGATTTTTGAAACAAATCCCAATTTAAGAGAACAAAATTTTAAAAATCGTTGAAGCGTTTTTTTTAGAAAAAATAAATTGTAAATAAATATTTTTAAGAAAAAAAAAATTGCTACACCATATTTTGGTATTTATTAATGCGGAGTTTAAAAAAATTATTTTGAAAATAAATCAACTACATACCTATTTTAAAAATATTATATTTTCAAAAAATAATATTAACATTTTTTTTAATCCAAAATTAGATTTAATCAGAATTGAATTGAATGAAGTTTTTTAGGAGGGTTGATTCTGAGTATAAATATGGGTTTTCACTAAATTCGCGTTTGTAGGGTTCCCGTTATTTTGAAAATGTTTTTTTTTTTGTTTTTTTTTTTTTTTTCATTTTTATCCGTTTGCATTACTTTTTATGGAAAAAAAATTAAATGCTTTTTTGTTCCAATTTATATTATCTAAAAATCTCTATACAAGGATTTATTTCTTAAGTAGGTATCTTAGAAGTTATAAACGAAAAACGAGGTTACACATTTGGGCTTGATAACTCTTAATATTGAATTTCTCGCAAACCGTTACATTTTCAAAAATATTAAATATTTTTTTAAACAATATTAAAAATACGACATTTATATATGTATGTATTTAATACATATATAAATGTCGTATCTATTAAATTTAAAACACGTACTGCGTTGAGAAATTATTTTTTTTTTAAATGCAAAATTTGTTTCCGAAAATCTCGAAAAACACTTAAAACAATATTAAGTGTAGATAGTATCTATCTATATGATTTGGTATCAATTGGATCCAGTGAAAAGGTAAATTAAAGTTTTTCTTAAACCCAAACCAAGTGGATCATCGATTACCTTCTACCTTAGAAATGTTTTCATGCTTTTCATATATTTTATATGTATCTACATTATGTACATACATTCTACAATCCACTTGCACATGCAACATATGTACATAAATTATATAACCCAAACATTATTATCGATTTTTTCATTCATCCACCCACAGTCTAAACGGAGAATCCCAAGATCCTTTCGCCAACTTTTGGATTCCCTTTTTCTTGCAAAGGACAGTTATTTGCGTCATGCCGGAAAATATAAACTGAATGAAATTACCGTAGGTGCCTTTAAAACTTTCCATAAGCTACATAATTTATAAAAAATGGTTGAAAACAGCTCATACGTCACACAATGAAGATATCGCACGTTGAGAATAATAATGATACAAGTTAAAAGGTCAGTTTTGAGTTTTGAATTGATATTAGTGTTTGGAAGGTTCAGAAGTAAATTATGATCATATGTAAAAGCTTTTTTCTATCTGCAAAACTCATCAAAAGATTTCAGGATAACGACATAACAACGAATTGATAAAAATATTTTTCTCAACTGTTTATTACGTTTTGTTTCAAGTTTCTCCTATAAACAATATTTCATGCATCATACCAGCCTTGTCTAAAACGGTTCCTGCACTTTAGTTTGAACAAGGTTACTAAGAGATTAAGTTTAAGTAGGTACGGCAAAGTTTTTTTTTATAAAAAGTGATTTTAATTTTATAAAAATATTGTATGCTTTAAATTCCCTTGTTAAAAAAAAAAAAAAAAAATATACTATTGAAGAACAGATCAAGAACATGCAACACTGACGTCCTTTTCAATACTTTTAGTATCAACAAGAACATCATCTTTTTTGTCGGTTCAATTTTTTAGGGGTAGGAACTAAATGTAAGAAGGGAAGGAAATCATCCGGCCACGAAATACGGGTCATTCCACTTGATTAAGATTCATCGCCTTTATAATGTAGAGAAGAAAACTTGACTGCAGTATTTTCCTTTTTTTTTTTATTAAAACAAATACTGTTTTTATTCACTTTTCGTTGAATGTATACACGTGCACGTTTTCCATCTATTCCTTTATCCCAGCTTAGAGATTTATTTTCCTGTTGATTAATTTCAGTTTTAATATAGATTTCGAAGGACAACTTTTTAAATCTTGCATTTATTTCATGAATAATTGGACGAAACAATTTGAGGTGAATATTTGTGAAATTTTAAAGATTATTCTTAAAGTCAATGCAAATTTCGTGGTAAATGGTTAAATGCAAAAAGCATAGAAAATGCTTTTACTGGACTATTTATATACCTCTAAACTTTTTTAGCTAGAAAATGAAGTGAACTAGTATTGAGAAGGTTCTTTAGGTATGGTGTAGATTAAATATGAATGAAAAACGTAGAACTTTTCCAATTTCTTTTATTTGGAGGTAGGTACTGTTAGAAATGTTAATTAAAACCAATGGAAAAATTGTTGTTTTATTTTTAATTATTAAACTTATATTTTTGGAGCGATTAAAAAACAATTCATTTTGTTTAGTTTTGTAACAAAAATGTGTTGCTGGCGAATGGATAAAAGGAGATATTTGATATAAGAGAGAGTCGGCAACTAAGTGGAACTGAATCACCAGGCTATTGAACCAAAAGAACCAAACTAATAAGAAGAATATTTAATCCCGAGAAAGTGGCCTGCTTGCTTTGCGAATCCTAACTCACCAGAAGATCTTCTGCAATGAATTATAACTCACCCAGCAGCAAAACTTGACAGCATCAGAGGAAAACTTATCTCACCGATAGCACTGCAGGTGTTGCAGTAGCACTCAACCTGGGAATCCGGTGGAATTATTTGGATTCCCCTAATCAATCTTAGGACGAGCCCCTGAAAAGTCTTACCTATAGTGATACATGTTTTTCATCTTCAGCAAAACAAATTAAACACCAGTTCTTTCAAACATTAAAACTGTTACAGAAATTTTGATTAAACTTTTAAGGTAACAAACTATCATTAAGTCCTGTAAAAGGATTACATAATCCTTAATAAAAAAGAACAACTGTGTCCTCTATTTGTATCAAAAAACAAAGAAAAGAAAAGTGCCTTTTTAGACTCGCGGCCTCTTACCATGAAAGAGATCTTTAAAAAAGGATTGGTTAGGGTATTCACAAGCAAATTTTTAAAAATGTATATCTTCTAATATATAAGTATGTACCTAAGTAGGTATGTTAAAGAACAACAAAAATAGGAAACACCAAATGTTGGCTATAATAATTTTAAGGATTAAAAAAATTACTTTATGGAGAAAATGATAAATAACTTTAACAACGCTCAGGAACAGTTTATAAACTAAATTGTTTCAGATTTGAAACAGACTCCTGGAAACTTCCCTTCTGACCCTAAATATCTCTTACCGATTCAAGAAAGGGAATTTTTGTCTCGTTGCGATTTTTCTACTTTAAAATCAAAACGTAAAACTTCATTTGCAATAAAAATAAAATGCAACACGGACGATCTTGCTCTTATGTGCGATCACACTGTAGTTTTAAAGTTTGAATATTCGGCCTATATTTTATGCCGCTTGCCAAAAATACGTAGTTTAGTTTAAGGTACAATATAGCACCGTGTTGTATAATACCTATGCATGGACTGAAAAATTCTTAAAAAAATCAATGTAATTTTTTTTTGAAAATGTTGATATGCAATATTATTCAAACTCTTGTGTAAAAAAAATTAATTAAAATCGGATCATCAGATAATGAGATAGCCGTAAAGCAATAAAATGGTTATATGGGAGATACCATTTGTAGTAGAGATAAATTTTCCAGTAATGTGGTAGATCGTAGGTTTTTATATAAGTTCACATTAAAAAATTGCCGTTTTTGAGGAAAATGAGATTTTTCTTACCGGTTTAAACACTTGTATGAGAATTTTATATAAAATCTTGTAGAAAATGTTTAAAACTGTTAAATGCCAAGTTTAATAAAAATGAAAAAAGTCGTTTTCGAATTACATATTAAGTTCTCAAAAAAAAAAAAAAAAATTGAAACTATTTTTTTAAAAACCAAAAATTTTTGGTAGATATAGGTATCTACTACAATAATTCTAAATCTTTTTGAGTCGTTTTTGAGAAAATCGAAAATCAAAAAAATGGTTTTATGGGAGGTGCCATTTACAATTTTTTGCAGAAAATTTATTTTTACAAAATGGTAGCCTTTTTGTAAAAAAATTACTGATTTTTTTTTTAATTGTGGGCACGTTTTTAAGTAAAATAATATTTTCATAATTTGGTAAAAAAAAATTACGGGTTATTCCATTATTGTTGGGCTTTAAAAAAAAACTGAAAAAAACTTGTCGGGAGAATGCCTAAAAATCGCAAGGTACCAAGATTAAAGAAAATTGACTGAGCTGTTTAGGCTGCCACCGAAAGGACAGGAAAAACAGACAGACTCGCATGAGACTCACTTTTTTCGACTAAGCTATCTTCGTAATGCCAAGTTTGATTAAAATCTCGAGTTTGATTTTTGTTTTTTAATAGGTACAGATACATATTTCCAATTTGTCATAATAATGTTGTCTTTTCTTTTTCGTTTCAGGTTCTTTTGTTTATTCTAGCTTTTTCTCGTGAATTGGGAGGTGCTGTCAGAAGGGTAAGTTATATATATGGAATTGAATTGACAAACAAATATTTATACCTACTCCTTTGTTTAATTCTTAGGTTTCTGTTCCTGACAACACAATAGAGAATTCATCATAGCCAGGGATCAGTAACATATGATTTTTTTTTTCATTTTTTCTGAAAAAAATAAACTAACATAAAAAAAAAAATTCCTTATTTTAAATACAAACAAAATGATGTTCTTTTCTCTTTAAAGTTAAACACTTGTGGCTATTTTCTAACAAAAATTTGTATCCTTAAAATAAAAATTGCTAACAAGACTTTTTAACATTATTATGTAGCATGTAGGGAACTAAGATATAAATTAATTACAAATTTGGTGGCGCCAAATCTTGTGGGGCATAGTAACTTACAATCCTAAACCATTCCCCTATGTTGTTGACCAGAATGGAGGGGACCTACAATTTTCTGCGAATCCGAAAGGCTAAGGTGAGAAAAACTTTGTCATGTTTAGATATACTCTTGGAGGATTTGTCAATTCCTCGAAAGAGCTAGTTCTCGTGAAAAAACATTTTTGTTATTAGGTGGCATTAGGTTTGGAATCGATCCAAAGACCTTCTGCGTGACAGTATAATATTACGCCAAGGGCTACTGCTAAATTACTTCAGGTAATTAGGATTAGAAAAAAATTACATACAAATATTATAAGCAGAGTTCAATAAGAAATAAAAATTGATTAATTTTATTAATTAATATAAATAGAAGGTTAATATTTCGTAAAATTAAAAAGACTATGCGAAAACATTTTTTAAAATAATATATATGGGTGGCAATTATGGTTATTCCTATAATACTACCACTAACCTAACATACCTCAAAATTTAATAAAATTCCGTACAGTGATTCAATTTTATTTATGTAAGAGCGCCTCTACATACAACTTGAAGTACCGCATTGTGCCATCAAAAACACTACAAAGGCAAATCACCTCAGTAAAATATGTATAACGTTTTTCTTTCGCTAAAAAAACTTGTGGAAAAAATTATTTTTTTTAGGTACACAGCTGTAGGTATACTTATGATGAAGAAAATGCCTGTAAAAGTTTGTATATTTTTGTTTGGTATTCTCTGATGTAAGGGTACGAAGGGTATAAGCTTATACCGCAATAATTCCTGAAAAAATCACAGAAACTCATGAGTAATGCACGCTTATTCGTTGTGAACTTTAAGAAGCACACTCATTTGCTTCTAAGGCACTAACCACGAACTTGTAACCAAACGTAAATCTTCATCATAGCCAGCCCACATGCGAATAAAGGAAACTTTGATTTCACATTTCACACTTTCTTTAACCATCGAACCGTATATGCTATGCATACATATATGTATAGTCAAGGGTAGGAAGACTGACTGCTAACGCGGTTAACATAATGTTTACACTTTGCAAATTGCCTAGCGTGTCAACACAAAATTTAGCGTTTTACTCTCTTGTTGTAGACATGAAACAGCAGTATCGCGCGCCCTTATAAGGCTTCAGAAGAAACGCCTCTAGCTCTTGGGTTGCTGACATAAATGTATACTTTAGTCGGCTGCCCCAAGGATTGGGTTGTAATGTACCTGTGTGCTCGCCTTGGTTGCCTCAAAAGCAAGTCATGGTTTATGTGCATTGGTACGTTATGATGATGATTACAGTCGGGCTTTATAAATAGGCACATTATACATACATACATATGTACAGTACATAGGTTCACGTCTTTTTCACTTCAAAAGCATTGGTCCTGAATTAAGTAAGTCCTTAACTCCTTAGACAGGAAGGCTGAAGCGAGAGATATAAAAATGTGATGATGGTATAAGTTAAAGTGCAGAGAACTGTTCTTCAAGCCTTTTGGCAGATGGGGAAGGGGTGGAAGTAGAAGCAGCTTTCTTTAGCAGCTGTTTAAAGTGTTGATGTTGGCACTTGTGAAAGACGGTGACGTACGAGTTTCTGACATATGTTACATAGGAACAGGATGATCGGGAGGGAAGTTCTTTTGGAAACTTTTTTTCGAGAATCAAAAAGTTTTCGGAGGAAAGTAAAAATCTCTCCTCTTATTTAATTTTTATCATCATAAAAATGTTTTCCGGCACTAACTTTGATGAGATGAGATGAGATCAAAGAAGCACTATTTTTTAAGGTATTCCTCTTGTATGCCAGCCAGCAGAAATGGAGGATGATTTTAACTTAAATAAACTTAACGAAGGAAGTACCCTTTTTGCGGGTCTCAAAATAAATATAAGCATTTATTATGGATAGCTTAAAGAAGAGAAGTTATATAGAAATATTTAAAAGTTTTAATGGTTGTACTTGACATTATGTTGAAAAAAATTATTTTAAGATGTTCTATAGTTAGTTATTGGCTTAACTAATTTCGATTAAATTTTTGTAACTTTAATCGAGGACGCTATTCAGTTTCCATACATACGTTACGTATCCATATGTGCTTTTATTGTATTGTATATAGTTATAAAATTCAACAAAAATATTAACACAAGTGGCAAGCTAAAAGTATATTACATGCATTTTAATTTTGTACATGCTCATTTCCCAAAAACCAAGGTATGGTAAAACATAACCAACACATTATATTGCTTGACTTTTACAAACAACATGCGCCGCAATTTCTTGAGCTTTTACCTTGAGTTGTAGTTGTGTTAATTTTTTTTACTATCCTATGTGTAAAAACCGTTGTTTACACACATAAATAAAAAGTTAGAATATACCTACTATTTTATTTTATAGAGCAATAATCCTTTTTAGCCCCTACAAGCTAGGTCACTTGAGTTTTTTATATAAGTAGGTACACAGAAAAGAGAAGATAGGGGAATAGAGTTTGAAGATAAGTTAGTGAAGTGAATCTTTGTGTATATCAAACGAGAATAACGGTCCCTCATATCCTTAAACCTTTTTTTTTCATTGGTGCCATTACTGGGCGGATATTCTTCTTCTTTATTTAAAACCACCCACACAAACCTTTAAAAAGTTTAAAGTTTAGCGTGTTACCATTAGAATTATTGTTTCTTTACTTTCCCTTTTTCTGCTTCAATCGTGCTGTTGTGTTGAGTTGACATCTTGTACGAAATGATTAAGGGTTTTTTATTATTTTGTTTTTCTTTTACAATTTCACTTTTCTTTTTTTAGCTGGTATATATGCTGTTCATAATTTTTATGACTTTGTTTACCAGTGGGTATAAAAATTGACGTCAGATGAACACAAGAAGAATTTGGTATACAGTCTATGAGAATTCAACAAAATTATATGGAAGGGAATTCTTTGGAGCATTAAGGTAGGTATACCAGTTGACTTTATTTTGAGAAAGTTGTCCTTTTTGCGTGAATATAAATGGATTACCTTTATTTAATTGAAGCTTTCTTCTTATTTTACGTTTTTACATTGATGTATTAATTTCTTTTTGTGAAAGTGGAAAGCGGAATATTTTCAACTTTAAAATTCAATATAAAAAAAAACTACATCGTTTGTACTTATTTTAATTTTAATTAAATGCAGAGTAACAATGCGGATTTTATTTTTTAAAAACGATATCATCCAAATGATGGCCGTTTTTATCAATGCACTCTTGCAGTCAGACCCTTACATTTGCGATGGCAAAGCGCTGGAGTAATGCTTTGAATTTCTTGGCGAATATTTTCCTGCAGGGCCTGAATTGTCCGGGGATTGTTATTGTAAACCTTTGATTTGAGGTATCCCCATAAAAAAAAATTGCAAGGTGTGAGGTCTGGCGACCGAGGGCCATGGAATGTCTCCGTACTTGCTGATCAGTTTATTCGGAAAAACTGTCCTAAGCCTTTCCATCGACTCCCTAGCTGTGTGCGGAGTAGCACCGTCCTGTTGAAATTGTGTTCGGTTGTTGTACGCTGAATACAGCTGAAATTGCGGTAACAGAAACTCATCAATCATACGGCAATACACCGGAGCACTGTCTGACTGTCTCACCTTGGTTAAAAAAATAAGGCCCAATTACCCCGCTCGCTGAAATAGCACACCAAACTGTCGTTTTTAAACAATGTAAACGTTTTTGATGGCGTTCTCTATAGGGTTGTTGGGGCACCAGTATCGCATATTTTGTTTGTTAACATATCCATCAATATGGAAATGTGCTTCGTCACTGAATAAAATGTTTCCAAGCGTAAGTGCTGTCCGAAAATGTTCCAACATTGTTCTTGGGAAGGATTCTCGCAAAGGATAGTCACTTTCGTTGAGATACTGAATAATTTGCATTTTTTACGGGTGGAGCTTTAATTTCTTTTTCAAAATAACATGCACTGTTGATTTTTTTATTCCTGTGGAGGCCGCAATCTTCCTTATCGATTTACGTGGATTTCGAATAATTTCATTTAGAACTTGAGACACATGTTCTGGCGTTGTTGCTGAAGTTGATGGTCCAGGAATAGGTCTATTGACCATTGTGCCTTCTTGACTGAAACGTTGTACCTGCGACCAGATAAGTTGCATGCTCGGCCGAATATTAAAATAAGAACAAAAAGCACGACGCGCACGTACCAATGATTCACCGCACTTCAAATATTGCTCCAACGCAAACGCGCGGTGCGCTCCCGACCAGTGACTCATGGCGACTATAACAATTCCGCAAATCCTGCGCTTTGAATGATACCCCTCATGGACACCCTTTTCTTTATCAATTGATTTCAATTCTATTTCGAGTGAAAGTGAAATGTAGAACCTGGCTGATAGTTGTTAATATCGAGATCATAAACATTGTCACTAAACATATGTAGTTGCTTTTTTAATAAATGCTTAAATTTGTTTATTTTTATATTGTGTTATAAAAAATCAATTACACGTATTTGATAGTTTTAAATTGCTTTCTAATCTGGATTGTTTTAAATTCTAAACCGAGAGAGAGATATGTAGAATTCCTTAATTAAAATTGCTTTACAAATTATAATTCACAAAATGTAAAGAACAAAATAGAAAACCATTAGGAGAGATATTATATGGAAAGCTGAATTTCTTTATGGCATTTAACTGCATTTGAGAAGCTGAGTAGGTACAATTTTTTTTTTTTATTAAAAACTCCCCCTAACATTATTTCGTTTAGGTAAATAATATAAAACCTATCACCAAGTATGAACCATAGAATAGTCTGACATTTGGTGTTTTATATAAAGAAATTTAAAATTAAATAATAAATCAATAAATAGCTCGTTTGCCAGTAACAAATCTTTCAAAATTATATCATGTCTATTATATTGTTGTGTTTTTTACCTTGAATAAAATTTAAAAATCATTTGTTCTAAAATATCAGGAACCCTATTATGTTCAATAATCAATGAAAAGATAGGGCCTGATTTGAATTTCTATATTATTATGATAATGAAAACCTTTTTTTTTTCTTAAATAAAAAATAAACTTAAATTAAATTTTAATTTATAAATTGCTGTTTTCTAAGTCTGACTAGAAGTTGCAAATAGAAGACAAAGTCACATTTGTTTTTTGAAAAAATCAATTTACCAAAATCTTTGAAGTTAAAAGTAACAAAAAATCCATCAATCATTTTCAAATTGCTCTTAATTCTGGGGCAGCTGTATTCTTTGCCAATTTTTCAGAAATATCAAGGGTTTTCCACAAAATATATACATAAATGTATGTGCAAACATTCAAAAGTAAGTATACAATAATTTTCATTGTGGTATAGAAACACCAGCGGCGGCGTAGCTCCATAGGGCAAACAGGGGCTGCGGCACCCGGGGGCCCGGATTCTATATTTGGTGGAAGAATTTCTTATTTAAATACGTTAAAGGGCTACTTACCTACATATAATTGCCCGCCTAAGTCACGTGGTCCATACTCAATCTCCAGGACATTTTTAAACCCGACATTGATAAACGTAGTAGGTAGGTACATATGTCAAGTAATTTTATTCATGGATTCGGTATAATCGTGAACAAAACTGTTATCGTCCAAATTTTTGTGTAAAAAATAGGAAAAAATATTTTCTAGGAAAAAGTGAATTCTTAAAAACGGATAACGTTTTTTTTGTTTCACCCCATTTCAAAATAAATATAAATAGGTAATTTTTGAAAAATACCTAAGTTCTTAGTGATTATCAAAGATTTGAGTTTTGACACGAATAGAAACATGAAGTACTTTCACTGTTTCAGATACTAATGGTATTTCAACACAGTTGCTCAAATTGATAATGATGCTTACACGAAATTAAAATTTAAAACTAATTCTTATGTGCTTCGCAAAATAAATAAAATACGTATGTATGCAGTTTGTGAAATGAAACATCAATTCTTACTCAATTTTTTGTATCATACATTTTATGGAAATCACTAAATAACTTAAAATAAAAATTAGGTTTGAATGAAAGCTTAGGCACTACCCATATGTTGAGCATCATTTTAACTGTGTAACTGAACTTATGAAAAAAAAAAAAAAAAAATGAAACAATAAAAAAAGAATAATATCTTGCAAGCTACCAAGGAATTTTTTGCAAATTTTCACAATGTGCTGTAAAAAAAACAATAATAAAAAAACCAGTTTCGTGAGACTTGGTTAATAATTTTCATAATTTTGTTTCCCAACACGACCATTTTTTTTTTTTTCTTTACTTGGTTTTTGTAAAAAAGTATTGCATAGCAAATTTTCAAAAACATTTATTTTGAAATCAAAAACGAAACCAATTTTGTATACCTATAATATGCTATTGAAGAGCCCTTTTTTGTTTTCTGTTCGGGGCTCACTCGCATCTAGCTACGCTACTGGATAGAATGTCTACATTCAAGATTGAACATATGTATTTTTGTATACCTTCTTTCATAGTCCTATACCAACAGAGACTATAGCTTTCCGACTGATATTTTATCTTTTTTGTATTTTCATAAAACCCAACTTCAATAAATGACACCCACTTAACTCATTCCTTTTGGCATTTGGACCATCTTCTGGTTGAATGCAATCCAAAACCAATAATTCAGTTGCTGACTTTGTCCATTCCACTCTTACATATTGGTATATGTATGTATGTATGTACATAAACACAAAACAACAAACTTATCCTTGGAAGGATGTTGGAGAGAAATTTCTTATATTGGATTCTATTCCTCAAAGCTATGAATATAGAGACGTAAGAAAAGATATATTGCACTCTGTTGGAAGGAAGTTAAAATGAAGAAAGAATAAATTATTCTTATTCTTACAGAAATATATGTACATGCAAATATAATATGTTCAATGTTCATAGATAGGTAGGTACTCAAAGATGTGGAACTCGTATTTTGCTTTATTTTTGTTTTCAAAAAGAATTATGTACATATGTTTAAAACGAAACATTTTATGCTTTGCTTGAGAGAGATCTTATATTTAATTTCAATACGATTGGACTGCGATTGGAGTTTAAGTAATTCGGTGTACAAGTTTATTCGCCATATCCAGAGAACCATAACTTCCAAATACTAAATTTTACTATTTTACAGTTTTGTAGAAAATTGAATTCTCTACAATTTTGCTATACCTACAAACTTTTACCAAGATATCAAAAGAATTCAATTGATAAAATCTATTCCTACTTAACTTACACCACTGAGAAAAATTGCAGGTATAATTAGGGTAAACCAAATAGAAAGTCAGGCGGCCAAGTACTCTTTCCAAGCAATCTATCATAAAATAAATATTTCGGAAAAAGAAACAAGAATAGGTTTTTCGTACTATTTTGAGCGTTTGAACACACAAAAACTACAGAAATCACCACAAAAAAATATATTTTTTTGTATTACCTATATTATTAATTAATTTATTGAAAATATATATTACTGTTGGTTGTTATTCATTTAATCTGCCAATTGCCAAAAATAAATTCGAAGTGAATAATTTATTTCAAGACAAGAAATAGAGAAATAAGCATAACAAAATGAAGAACAGCTAAAAAACAATCCACCCGTTGTCTCCTAGCACATTAAATATTATTCAATCTGAGAAAATTGTTGTAACTTTGAGTAGGTGTATGTAATGTGGTGTAAAGTGGAGGTAAACAGTGCGTTGTATAAAATCGTTGGTTCGGAAGAAAAACTACACAAATCAAAGGATGAAATTTTAGTATTCAAAATTCAATATAGTTCAGTATAAAAAGAACTACATATGTAGCTGCGAGCAATGAAATAGTAGTGCCTGTTAGTTGAATTTATTTTACTACATATTTCGCGTACTGTGCACTATCGGTCTCCAATTAATAAATATTGAATTTACAACAAAATATTCCATTAATAGTACAAAAAGTAAGTTAATATTAATTTTTAAGTTTTTTTTGTTGTATTAAACAAAAAAAAATTGGACTGTGCATAATTTAGTGGGACGGGGAAAACATTGTATCGAAGAAAAAAGAACTTTGATTCAAAATCTAATAAATCAAGGCAAGGCCTACAAGGAGGTGGAAAAACTCGTTGGCTGCTCAGCCCCAATGATACGCAATGCGATCACCTACAAAAAAAGAAATGAAAAACGTGGTAAAAAGCGGATTCTTTCAGAGGCTACAGTTCGACAGGTCACTCGTTGTGCTAAAAATCGACCAACAATGTCTGCTATAGAAATCCGCGACGAGCTAAACCTAGTCTGTGGTGTTCACACGGTACGCAGACGTCTACGAGAGCATAAATTGAATGCTCGCAGCCCCCGCAAGGTGCCACTTTTGAAGAAAAGTCATGTGACCCGACGTCTTCAATTTGCCAATCCAAAGTTATTTTATATGGAGGTAAAGGCTCCCGTCAGTATGTAAGGCGCCCCCCTAATACGGAATATGATCCCAGATACACCATTAAGACGGTGAAACATGGCGGGTCTAGTATTATGGTTTGGGGCTGCTTTTCCTACAGAGGTGTGGGTCCAATCCATAAAATCGATGGCATAATGGACAAGCACGCTTACGTCGAAATACTGCAGAATACTATGCTGCCCTTTACTGAAGATGACATGCCGCTGAAATGGATATTTCAGCAAGATAACGATCCAAAACATACGAGTAAGTTGGCTAAGGAATGGTTTCGCGACAATGGAATTGAGGTTATGGATTGGCCAGCTCAATCTCCTGACCTCAATCCAATAGAAAACCTGTGGGCAGACATTAAGAAAGCAGTATGGGATGCTAAGCCAAAAAACAACAACGAACTTTGGGCTGTAGTTCATCACGAGTGGCAGACTATACCATTGAAGAGATGTCAAGGCCTTGTAGATTCCATGAAAAGGCGTTGTGAAGCGTATATTTTGAAATATACCGTTATTTTTTCAAATGATGTATTTTTTAGTGTCACACTACTATTTCATTGCTCTTGAAAATCTAGTTGTATCATATATTAAACGAAAAAATATAAATTTGCGAATAAATAAATCAGATTTTTTTATTTAAAAACATAGCACTGCAGTTCATGTTACAAAAGCTTTTGATTTTAATCAACTCAAAGGTATACTTAATTTCAGTACCCACTACTATTTCACTACCCGCAGCTGTATATGCTTTGTAAAAGACAAGCTCAATATTAACAGAGCTTTTTTAAATGTTTAAGGTATCTATTTTATTTATATTATGTACTTATAATATGTATGTAGGTACTTATAAAAGTTCTAAATTTTATTTAATTTTCTTTTTAAAAAATGTGATTTATTCATCCAAATCCATGCACGCGAGAGACTAACGTATCAGAACCTACTTAATGATTTGATCAAAATACATATACATATGTACATATTTATATAATAATAAGGGTATTGACTGCAGATCGCACAGAGTCTAGAACTCAAAGAGATGACATATCATGTTCTGGTGTTTCTGGACAGCTACATATATCCGCTGTTTTCTAAAATAGATCTTAATAAAAATAAAAGCCGACCCAGGTACAACTGAAAGACAACTTTATATTTCAACCAGGTAAAACATTCAATACAAATTCTTTAATTACTTTGAAATATTGAAATTTAAACTCTTTTTGGTTAAAAAATAAAGATTTTTATCGAGGGCTCAGGTTCAGTATCTTTGTATAGTTAGTTTATTTCGCCACTGACTAAAATGTCATTGTAGTTTTTATGTGGTAATTTCCAGTCTTGTGTATTTTGTGTTTTTCCTATTTCTGTGTTAATATGGATCTATATATGTACCAGTGGCGAGGCGTCCATATAACTCGATTCCTACCGACTTACCTTTTACATTTTCTGCTATACAACAATGTTTACTAAATACGAGCAACATTAAGCCCACGGGATAAACCTAATATGTATCTATACATCAACCTGCACACTCCACCACTCAATTGAAAAGCCACACACGAAAACACACACACCTCATTATCATTAGTATGTGTATTCTGTCCACACTCTGTGCATAGCCAAAGCAAAGCAACCCGAAATATGTCGGGTTATAAAATCTGTCGCTAGATAGAACAAATTTATTTCCTTTCTCTTTCTTCCTTATGATTTTCTGATTTAGACCCAACTCTGTTTAACACACGCTCTCTTATGCAAAAGAATAACACGCTTTTTTCCGACTTATTTGGTGAATTTTGTGAGTATCTTCTACCGCTGCGCTGTGCTGTGGTAGATTAATTGAGTAAGTCAGTTCTCTTAGTTACTTAATGAGTTTCTGAGTTTGACTCGTCTCTGTTCCCCTTTCTTATGCAAACAAATAACACGCTTTTCTTCGACTTATTTGGTAAATTCTGTGTGTATCTCTTATCGTTGCGCTGTTGTTTAACAACAGCAAAGGCTGTTAAACAACAGAAGTCTGTAGGTATTAAATGAGCTGATAAAATTTGCTACCGTTTAAAAAATGAAAATTCAGTTCAATATTTTCTATTTTTTAATCCAGATAAATAATTATTTATAGAAAATTTTTATTTATTGGCTTAGTTTGTCTTGGAAAGCAGATCTGCCATATATTATTTAATATTGGCTACATATTAATATGTTTTAGAATGCATTTACGTTTGCAGGTAAATAATTTTTACATCGACTTACCGTTTGAAATTATTCACGCCTCGCCACTGATATGTACATATACATATATTATATGTACTATATTATATATTGTAATATTTTCTTCGGGTTCGATGGATAAAACTTATTTACTTTGTTATAAAACTTCCACTTATTTATTTTGTAAATAAAACACTTCACTTTCTTAAAACCAATCAATTTATTATTCAACACTCAAATATACCGAAAATAATTTCCTTAAACAATTTACTTATCTCTTATTACAACCAACATTATTCTGTCACTATTAAAAACAAACTGTGCTCAGGGTGGCAGCCAAGCTCTCTTTTATACCCAATATTTAGTTCCTAGTATTTTCGTGAAGGTTCTCGTATTTGCTTCTCGATCTTTCTATGACAGGTAGGTGGGGTTATAATTTCCCCTTCCAATCTAGAACATTCTTTCGATGTTCGAAAAAGCTCACTCAAAGTTACCAGTGGTAGCGTTCAATATCGGTTTGTGACTTAGCTATATTCCAAAAGATCAAAAGATGGCGCTCCATAAAAGACGTTACATTATAATTCAAAAGAAGTTGAGTAATTTAGTCGTTACATTGCCCCCTTCTTAGGATTGATCGTCCCGAGCAATTTCATTACTTCTTTCACCATTATATCGATGTAAACGGTCACAATGAACTACTTTTAATTTGCCTCTTACCCCTCTCTGTATACGGTAGACCACATCATTGATTCTTTTCACAACAGTATATGGGCCTTCCCAGTTTTGTTGGAGTTTTGGTGATAGTCCTTTTCGTCGATGAGGATTGTAAAACCACACAAGGTCTCCTTCTTGAAATCCTGATGCTGTCGCTCTTACGTCATATCTTGTTTTCATTCGATCACTGGATAATTTTATGTTTTTCCTTGTTCGTTGATGAATGTCAATAAGCCTGTCTTTGAGGTCATCCACATAGTCTTCTGTTCCCTGTGACTCATTTGGACGACACCCAAATTTTACTTCACTTGGCAGGCGTATTGTTGATCCGAACAGGATTTCCGATGGTGTTTTTCCTGTCGAGCTATGGGTTGCACTTCGATATGCCATAAGGAACAATGGGATATGTCGGTCCCAGTCTCGTTGGTAGTCGCCGACAACCTTTGATAGATGTTCTTTAAGCGTCCGGTTGAATCGTTCAACCATCCCATCAGATTGTGGATGGAGCGGTGTGGTTCTCGTCTTCTTAATGCCAAGAAGCGTGCAAACCTCCTGAAAGACTTTAGATTCGAAATTCCTTCCTTGGTCAGAATGCAGTTCCATGGGAACGCCAAACCTGCTCACCCAATTAAAGACAATCTGATCCACAACTGTTTTGGTTTCTTGGTTTGGGATGGCAAATGCTTCAGGCCACTTGCTGAAATAATCCATGACTACAAGGATGTATCGGTTTCCACTGTTAGTTTCAGGAAAAGGGCCTGCGACGTCTATAGCAATTCTCTCGAAAGGTGTGCCCACATTATACTGCTGCATTTTACCCTGAATTTTTCTACCCGGTCCTCTGGTAGCAGCACAAGTATCACATTTTCGGCACCACCTTTCGACGTCATCTCTTGCGTTCAGCCAGTAGAACCGTTGTCGTATCTTTTCCAACGTCTTATTCACTCCCAAATGACCTCCAGAAGTTCCGTCGTGCATTTCTTGAAGAACGTCATTAACTTTTGACCGAGGTACGACTAGCTGCATTACAAAGGATTTACCGTCTGCAGATTCCCACTTACGCCTTAGTACCCCTTCTTGCACATGAAGCGAGTCCCATTGTGCCCAATATGCTTTAAGAGCCGGACTTCGGTCGGAGATATCACACCATTCTGGTTTCTCTTGGTGTTCCTTCCATGCAAGAATGGGTTCGATATCCGAATCTTCTTGTTGGGCCATTCTGAGTTCTTCGTTGTTCCAGCCGTAAATGGGATCAGCTCTTGTTCGTTGGACGATGACCATTTCCTTTTCTTCTTGGCGTGTGCAATGCTTACAGTCTGGTTTGCACGGTCGCCGCGATAGTGCGTCTGCGTTTGAATGCAGCTTTCCTCTTCGATGTTGAATCTCATAGTCATACGTCTGCAATCTTTCGATCCATCTTGCTACTTGACCTTCTGGATTTTTGAAGTTTAAAAGCCAATTGAGCGCACCATGGTCTGTTCGAAGAAGGAACTTCTGTCCATAGATGTACTTATGGAAGTGTTTTGTTGCCAATATCAGAGCTAGAAGTTCCCTCCTTGTCACGCAATAATTCCTTTCTGGCTTCGAGAGTACTTTGCTGTAATAGGCGACAACTTTTTCCTCTCCGCCATGTACTTGAGATAGTACAGCTCCGATTCCAACGTTACTTGCATCAGCGTCGATGATGAAAGGTTTTCCCGGAGTTGGGTAGGCCAGGACAGGTGCATTACATAAACGCAGCTTCAGTTCTTGAAAGCTTTTCTCGCACTCACCTGACCATTTGAACGGCTTCCCTTTTTCAGTAAGCTGATGCAAGCTTTTGGCAATCCTAGCAAAATCCTTCACGAAACGCCGATAATATGTGGCCAGACCAAGAAAGCTCCGGAGTTGATGTTTGTCCTGAGGCGTTGGCCAATTCTTCACAGTGTCAACTTTCTCAGGATCAGTTTTCACTCCTTGGGATGAGATGATATGCCCCAAATATTTAACTTCGGTCTTGAAAAGCGCACATTTCTTTGGATTTAACTTTAGGTGTGCTTCTCGAAGCCTCTGGAATACAGCTTTAAGGTTTTCACAATGTTCTTCAAATGTTTTTCCGTACACGATGACATCGTCCAAGTAGACCAGGCAAGATTTCCAAGTTAGTCCATGTAGAACGCACTCCATCAAACGCTCAAAAGTTGCTGGAGCGTTGCATAGCCCAAATGGCATCACATTAAACTGCCACAGACCATTTCCTGTGGAGAAGGCCGTCTTTTCCCGATCTTCTGGATGGATTTCTACTTGCCAATAACCGCTCTTCAAATCCAAAGTTGAAAACCATTGGGCTCCTTCCATCGCGTCTAATGTATCGCTGATTCTGGGTAGAGGGTAGCTATCTTTCTTTGTCACATCGTTCAGTCTTCGATAATCCACACAAAATCGAGTGCTTCCATCCTTCTTTTTGACAAGAACGACTGGTGATGCCCAAGGGCTTTTGGAATTTTCGATTACCCCATCTTCCTTCATGGTCGATATCATTTCCTCAACTTCAGCTTGTTTTGCCAAAGGGAGACGTCTTGCTGGTTGCCGAATCGGCCTTGCATCTCCGGTATCGATTCGATGCTGCACTAGTTGTGTTCGACCATACTGCCCGCTGGGTGAAGAGAATATATCAGCATACTCATGAAGGAGATCCCCAGCAACATTAAGCTGATGTTGACTGAGATTAGATGACTTCAGAATTTGGGCTTTTAAATTTTCGGAGTCCATAGGTTTCTTTGTTTCCGCTTCGGTGATTCTGGTAATTGCGGATACAGATTCACATTGCCCAACTATTTCTCCCTTCTTGAGTTTAATTTCGTACGGTTTTATGTTCAGTATCCGTACAGGCACCATGTTGTTCTTTGGTGCCACAAGAGTCTTCCCTACCATGATGTTTTGGGAACTTTGTTCCGTATCTGGCTCCACCATGAGGTATCGATGGCTTCCACAGTCACCCTTTAGTTTCGTCCACACGAATACTTCCGAAGAAGCTGGCAAGCAAATGTTTTCTTTGATGACGGTCCTAATAGTTGTTGAGTTTTCGTTGCCATAGACCATCGGAATCTCCACATTTTGAAACTTAAGAACTTGCTTACCGATATCCAAAATTATTCCATGCTCCTTCATGAAGTCGATTCCAACGATGCACTCGTCACATATATCCGCTACCAGAAATAGATGCGAAAACTCTAGTTCTGCCAAACGGATCGTTAGACGAACCTCACCATACACTTTTGCTGCCTCTCCTGTGGCGGTTTTTAGACGGTAGCTATTGGTGTTATGTAGCCAATTCATCTTGACCAAGTCTCTTCGTACAATGGAGGCGGTGGCACCGGTGTCGATTGTAGCCACGTGGTTATTGTTGTTTATTATTGCCTCTACTGTCAGACTTTTGTTGTCTCGTTTAGTCTGTGAGACTTGGATAGTGTTTCTGGGTCCATCGATACCAGAAACCAGCTTCTGCCCCTCGAAGTTGGTTCTTACTCGTTTCCCGCCTGGGAAAAAAAGTTGAGCAGGAGTGTTGGTGTTATTGCTATGTTGTTCTCGAACGTTGGTTCTGCTTCCACAATGTTGACATGCAGCTCTTCTCGGTGGTAATCTGCACTGCCGCTGGAGATGTCCGGTTTTGTTACAACTCCAGCATCGAGCAGGTCCTTCACGCTGGCTTCTTTGGAATGCGATTTTCTGACATGAGCATTCCTCAACTTCTACCTCTCTGACTCGATGAATTCCTTGGGAAGCTTGTTCTGCTGCTTCCATAGTCAGAGCGAACGCTAAAGCTTCAGGAAGCGTGCGTTTTCCAGCAGTTCGAATTGCTCGCTGTAAGTTGATATCAGATACAGCACGGATGAAGGCTTCTGTTGCGAATTGGCTGATGATTTCATCCCCTGCAGCTGGATATGCCAGATGCGCCAACCGTTCGATGTCTGCTTGGAGCTGTTGCAAAGTTTCTCCTCTTTTCTGAACTCTGGTGTTGAGCTGGACGCGGAAGACTTCTTGCATATGGCCATCTCCAAAGCGTTTGTCAATGGCCTGAACAAGAGCACTGAAGTTGCCATTCTTATCTGCTGGTATGGTTTGCAGCAGTTCAGCAGCAGGTCCTCTTAGAGCAAGTGTCAGAGCTATAAATTTGTCTTCGTCATCCCAGCCGTTCGTTGCTGCGGCTGCCTCAAACTGCTTCTTGTAGATCGACCAAGAAGTTTGCCCATCAAAAGTCGGTGGATGCATTTCCTTCTTCTTTGGGTAATCGCCAATACTTTCTCGAATCTTAATTTTTCGAACTTTGTCTAATTCATCGGCAATGCTTTGAATTTGACCTTCGAATTTTTCTTGAACTCTCTCGAGCCTTGCGTCTACATCATCCATACGTCCACCAAGAGCAATGAACTTGTTCTCGAATGTATCGAGCTTACCTTCGATTAGATTCTTCTGTTCTTCTAGAAGGTCCCTTTGCTCTTTACGTTGGTCTTCGATTTGTTCGAGAAGATTTGTCTGTTCATTTTTTTGTTCAACACGTTGTTCCTTGATTTGTTCGAGGAGAAGAGTCATCATTGACGACAAGTCGGCACCAGTACTTACTTGCTCTATCGGCATTTCGATTTCGAATACAAATATGTCAGGGTTTTCACTGTGTTGTCTTAAATCTTCTTGCAGACGGATAATGAGGTCATTTTTCGCTCCAGCAGTAGGAAGACCTCGTTTACTCAATTCTGCCTTAAGTTCAACACAATTTAATTCATTCAATGTCTTACCCATTTTTATTTTTATTTTTCTACTTTTACCACTTTCACTTTTTGTCTTTGTTTTATTAATTTATCACCATAAATTTTCCGAATTCACAGATATTAAGTTTTATCCCACTTCTGACACCAATGTAATATTTTCTTCGGGTTCGATGGATAAAACTTATTTACTTTGTTATAAAACTTCCACTTATTTATTTTGTAAATAAAACACTTCACTTTCTTAAAACCAATCAATTTATTATTCAACACTCAAATATACCGAAAATAATTTCCTTAAACAATTTACTTATCTCTTATTACAACCAACATTATTCTGTCACTATTAAAAACAAACTGTGCTCAGGGTGGCAGCCAAGCTCTCTTTTATACCCAATATTTAGTTCCTAGTATTTTCGTGAAGGTTCTCGTATTTGCTTCTCGATCTTTCTATGACAGGTAGGTGGGGTTATAATTTCCCCTTTCAATCTAGAACATTCTTTCGATGTTCGAAAAAGCTCACTCAAAGTTACCAGTGGTAGCGTTCAATATCGGTTTGTGACTTAGCTATATTCCAAAAGATCAAAAGATGGCGCTCCATAAAAGACGTTACATTATAATTCAAAAGAAGTTGAGTAATTTAGTCGTTACAATATGTACTATATTATATGTTTTTATTATTATACCCATGTATTCTAACGAATCATTTGAGGTTACATTCTTGTTTTTTGCTCAAATGCATGTTTTTCTAGAGGGTTTAATTTATATTCAATTTCTTGTGCCAAAAAATTCGCATTAGGTACCTGTATGTATTATAACGGGTGATTTTTTAGCTGGTTTGGTTTTGGCAACACTGGTTTTGACAGCTGACGTGTGTTTAGTACCTTGTGTCACTGTCAAACAGCTTCAGTTTGGTTTGCAATTTAACCATGGATCGTCTTACAAATGAACAACGCTTGCAAATTATTGAATTTTACTATCAAAATTCGTGCTCGGTTCGAAATGTTCATCGCGCGCTGCTTCCATTTTATGGTCGGCATTCTCGACCTTCTGAGCAGTCTATTCGGAAGATTGTGACCAATTGGTCAATTGGCCGCCTAGATCGTGCGATTTGACACCATTAGATTATTTTTTGTGGGGGTATGTCAAGGCTAATGTCTATAGGGACAAGCCCGCTTCGATTGACGCACTGGAAGCCAACATCCATGCATTCATTCGTGAGATACCGGCCGATATGTGTGAAAGAGTATGCCAAAATTGGACTCAGCGGATGGGCTACCTGAGACGCAGCCGCGGTCAACATTTGCATGAAATTATCTTTAAACATTAAATTGCAAGGTTCAAACTATCGATTCAAATAAATATTTCATTCATTTTTTCGAATTTTTTGTGTTTTTTTTTTTTTTTAAGTTCTAAACCTCTTAAAAAATCACCCATTATAAGTAGAAGGAAAAAAACACATAAAAAAAGAGTGAAAGGAAAAGATTCTAGGACTTGAACGTTAGAAAGTTAGAAAGGCAATCTCTTAAAGCATTTCAATGGTTAACAATGAGGGTGTTTAGGTATCAAGACAAGACGGATGCTTTTTTTTTTTCTTTTTTTACACACACACGAAAACACAATAACTTAAAAATAATTCTGAATCTAATAGAAAACAAAAAATGAAGTAACTTCCACGTCCACCCGACAATACCTCCGAAATTACCAAGTTTCTCGTATCGTTGAGAGGCTAGATGGATGACTGGATTTCATTCTTGTTTTGTTGCAAAAGAATCCTTTTTTTTTTTGGCTGAAGAAAAAACGGTAAAACGGAAATCCGTTTTATTGTTAGAAGCAGCAATATACAGGATAAAATGGATGATTTCTTATGTTAGGTACATATAGGAAGCGTGAATAATATTTGGTAACACAAAACGAGATTTTTTGTTTTTTAAATAAACACAAATGGAAGTGAATCATTATGTGTGTTTTCTCCATTTTCGGCAACAGTATAGTTAGAGAAGTGAACCAGCAAACATTTTCAATCAAAAATCAATCATACAAAATTCACAAAAGTGAAGAAAATTCCAGAAAAGAATTCAGAAATGATGCAAACTGAGTTCTTTCACCTACGCTCTTAAACACCGACATGAGTCATTTTAATGACTCATTTATGATCTGAAAATCCTTCATTTAAATGAACGTATATAGGGTTCTATATATTCATTTTAATGATTATTTCATGATTATTTCTGAATCATAAGAATGATTTTAATATGATTAATTAAAGTGAAGGTATATACTTAGAATTCCTTCACTAAAATGAATGTTATTGGAATCATTTTTATGATTCAGAAAATGTTCATGAAATAATCATATATATGAATATATAGAACCCTATATACGTTCATTTCAATGAAGGATTTTCAGATCATAAATGAGTCATTAAAATGACTCATGTCGGTGTTTAAGAGCGTAGGTGAAAGAATTCAGTTTGCATCATTTCTGCATTCTTTTTTTTTCTAATTCATTTATGATTGAGTTCAGAATTTGAAATCAATCCTTTAGTTCAAAAGTAGATTTCATAGTTTCCAGGACCTCTTTGCAGTTACACGATGCTATAATTAAAGAAATGATATTTATTTAATTAAGAAAATTTAACACGTTTAAGTATCTCTTACATTAAGGAGTCTCGAGTTCGTTACCCAAGGGCAAGAGAGTGTGTGGTGTTGAACATCCAGGAGAGCTTTCATCTTAAAAAGATTAAAAAAAGGGTTTGAATTTAGAATTTTAACTAGGTCCTAATTATTTTTTTTTCACACATGTGTTATGACCTTATAATCTTGCAAGTAACTATGATAATCTTACCTGAAACAGTTGAATTTGCTTTTGGGTAATAATTTGTTCACTTTTTCTTTTACTTGTTATTAGCTATAGGAACTACGTATGTCCTATCTTTCCAAAAACTTCTCCGAAATGATAATCGACGATCCAAACGAAACATTTGTCGCGACAATGACCCGTTATCATTATCCTTTTGTAAGAAAAATAAATAAAGAAACGAACAAAAAATCCTCATAAGGATCCACAGGCTATAAAAAAAAATAATGAAAACTGAAATGTTCAAACAAGTCAAGGCCAACTTTGCACTCAGATTTATAAAGAAAAATGAATGAAAACTGAGTGTTGTTTTTTTTTCTTTTTTGGACACGGACAACAAATCTCTTTGCATCTCCCCCGTAAGAATTTGATGGGTCTTATGTGTATATTCATAATTATTTCACAAAACTGAAGGTTTAATGAATATAATTCTTCATTTTTGGTGAATGGAATCTGAACCTTCACATAAATGTTTGCTGGGGAGCGGCAAAATTGTTTCCACCATTGCAATCTTTATCATATCAAATAAAGAGAGTTATCTTATCGAATGATATCGATTGTTTTAAGTTATGAGGACCAAGCATTGAGTTTTTGAAGCATTACTGCCTGAACACAACGGCTACGGGGCTGCAACTGGAACTGCAGCTGGAATAAATATTCAATATATGTCAAAATTCAAGGTTACAAACACAACACAACGCAACTGCAGTCGGTGCTGCAAGAGTTCACCAACTTTTAACTTTTCACGTGCATCACTTTTGACGTTTCAATTTGTATGAAGAAAAAAAAAGAGCCAGAAAAAATACTGAATCTGTTTGTGCTTATTTGTTTCGCAAAAAATATTATCAATTAAAAGAAAAATATTAGAAATAAAAAAAGTGAAAAATAAGTTCGTGTTTTTTTTTTTTAATATGTATGTACCTACCATAGGTATACAAAAATCTGTACACCTGCATTGTGGGCACGTAAAAAATAGCACGTACGACACTTTTTCATTCCTGTTGCAATTGCAGTTACAGCATTCGAATGTGTCCAGGCCAGTTAAATTCTGTGCGATCCTGATCCTGCAACGTGCTGCAAGTCCTCAAAATCCTACGCAAACCGAAGTCAAAGGAAAATGATTGTAAAGAAATTTCCCATTTTAACATCTAAATGATACGCTGTCTAACTTTAAAAAAATTTCTGAACCCCACACTTGAATTGTCAAAGAAGTGACAGATTAAAGATAAATTAGAACGACAAAATAACCCGAACATAGACACATTTTGGTTGAATATTGTTGTTGTTTTTACACGAATTTAAAAAATTAAGTTTCTTCTCTCCGTTATAATATTTCAGTAAAAAAATTGCAAGGATCGGTGGAAGAACCTAAAGGACACATTTTCAAAGTACTTAAAGAAACAAAAGAATGTGTCATGCGGTTGTCGTTGTGGTGCTTCGTACCAAAGCACTGGAGCTACTGCAACTAAAATAATTTTGCTTAGCACTTATTCTACTCGTTTACTTTCTTTTTATATTACAATTCACATTGTTCGGTGACTATAAGAATTACTCATGTGAATGAAATGTCAAAATTCGTGCCAAACCAATTTCTGAGGTTTAACATACGCTAAATACGACTTGTTTTGAATGGTCCGAAATGTACTACTTACTAATTTTAATTGAAAGAAGAAGAGTTTTATTGATACAAAACGCAAATGTATAATAATTTGAATATCTCCAAACTATATAATGAATTGTTTCCACCACCGATCGGTAAGGCAAAACATCAGATCACCAGTGGACTTATTGCAATCAAAGCTGTACTGCCAGTCATTATGAAGCTTTCGTTCTTCAAGGAATTTTTTGAATGGATGATAAATCAGCGTTTCCCTGGAAAAAAAAAGGAATTACGTATACGTGCAGTTGGACGATAATTAGAATGGGCAGGAGATTCACAGTTTTTAGGAACTGAACCGGCTGGTTTTCCACTGTGCTGCTGATTTTATAACATATGAAACCTACTTTTCAGCTAAAATCAAACCATCAGTTTTTGATAGTTTTTTTTTTTGTTTTGAAAGTACCCGTAACGATTTTAGTGTAAGGATAATGGCAAACAATTCTTTGGTTGTTTTCTGTCAGACTGGGTTAAAATAAATGAAACAGAAATGCATGATTTGCCTATTAACCGAAAATTTAAATCAAATAAAATTGAAAAATTGAAACAGAACCATATTTTGGTTGAAGTCGTCATGCAAACACGTTTCTAATCAGTTTTATTGTGAATTTCGCCCGAACAAAATTCCATCCGCAATATTTGACATTTCACTTTTCGCCTAATGTGAGTTTCAGCCGAAATTTCACGTTAGAAAAATTCCTCTTTATTGTCAACATTCATTTCCGGTGACATGTAATGCCATTGAGAGCCTAAATGTTCACTTATTTTTTATAGGTGAACGAAACTCACAATAGTAATTTAAAATTCCGGGCGAACAAAAAATTTTAAGTTGAAATAGGTAGCTATTAAGGGTGAAACTCATAATAAGGCTAAATATAAATCTCAAATGACAACTTCAATTTTCAGATGATTAGTGCGTTTGATAAATCAGTACCTACCTTTAACAGAAGGTGAAATGTTGACACCCCCAGTAGCTCAGCGATGGGGTGGGGTCAGCGATAGGTAGAATTTCATCAATCGAATTCGATTAATAAAAAAAAATAGGAATTTTATAGAGAGTAAAATTTCAAAATTATCCAACACAAAAAAAGAAAACAAACATGTTCACAAAATATGGGACTTGAAAATAATTTTGATGTTGGAAACCTTAGGGCTAGAATCCATTATCAAAACCCATATAAAAATAAGGACAATAAATAAAATAATTACGCATAAAGGGAACCGTTATAAGCCAAGAAGATCGAATTAGATTGACAGCTAAAAAAACTATATGAACTAACACTAACTATAAAGAAATAAAAAGATTTATATAAAATTCCTTCAATAGGTATTCTTAAATTTTCGCTTTGCACTTCTTCCTATCATCGATTTTCCTCAGTCTTTTGAAATTTCCTGAACACCTGCGACTAACTTCTTTTCTATATCAACTTTTCTTCGAATACCATCTTTTTCCTCAACTTTGGTAGATATCAAATTACTTTTGTCGATTGTTCCTTTTTTTAAAATTTTCAAGGTTCTTGCTCAAAAACAACTTGTTGCTTTCCCAAGAACTAAATTAAAAACTTGTCCCAAGTAACACGTTACTTGTGAATTGAATTTGCAATTTTATTTTTTGTGTAACCGCCTTCAATATTGCCTTATATTATTCATTGCGATTTTAAGGAATATTTGATTCTTTATCTCTTCTAAATCACATAGCTGTAATGCAAAGATTTTGTTTTTTTTTTTTTTTAATTTTCGCAAAAACGACTCTAACGATTTTGATTAAACTTCGTACCTAAAATGACTAAACTAAATTTATTTTAAGATAACTGCATTTCAGGATTTTAACAAAAGTTTCTAACGTTTTCTTGAGAAAATTGACATATGTATGTAGTTACTATATGTATAGTTCAGTTATTTTATATTTAAGTCCAATTAAATAGTGCTAAGTCTTCTACTTGGCTGATGTATTTCAATAGTATATAGAGTTTGTATTATTAAAAAAAAAAAAAACTTCATATTTCAGTTATTTGCAAAGGTATAACTTTTTAATGGCTTGTCTAATTTTGTTTCTCAATACTTCAAACCATATTGCCAATTTTGTAAATATTTTTTTTTTAACAAGAACAAAATTAAATTTTTGTCAAACTATATTTACCTAAATAAAATAAAGACAAATTAAATTTTAAAGAATATCCTTTTTCACATTTCCTACCACCATTTATAATTATTAAAAAAAAAAAAAAAACAAATAGACATGCGAATTCAAATGAACAAAATTGCTCTGGGCCCTTTCTTCGGGAAAATAATTTAAATTTAAAATAAGAACTCGCTTTCGATGCCAAATGGAAAATTCAAGTAACCGAATTAATAAAACAAAAAACAAAACAAACCAAGATCTCATAAATGTGCAAAAAGATGTTTCATTACACATGAAATACCTTACTAGACCTACATACATATACATACATATACATACATTACATTACATTGCATACATATAGGTATAAGAAGGTACATTCTTCTGTAGAGAAAGTGTTGTTAATGAACCTATTTTGCACCGTGCGTCGTCGTCGTCGATAGGTAAGTACTCTGGAAGGATTTTAATTAATTTGTTTACCTTTTGGCACACGAGTGTTATTTAGTATTTCATTCATGACGTGATTTTAACACCACCGAACGTCATAGAAAGAAATTAAATACAAAATCTGAGCGATGGAATTTCTCGGAATTTATCATTTCGTTCTGACTTGGCTAATCATATAAAAAAAGGACAAACTGAAGTTTTATTTTGATTAAGTCGAGAGAATAAATTTGCGTGTTGAGATATTAATTTACATAAATTGGAAAAAAAAAATAATAATTTTGTATTGTTGTATAGAAATGATAATATATGAGAAGTAATAAAATATTTTCGTGGAGAAATTGGTTATGAAAAAAGAAAGAATGTATATCTTTATTTGTTAGACTATTTAGGTAAGGTACACAATCAGCGTTGCCACAATGTTACAAGTGTAACAAAAGTGTTACACTTTTCTTAATTTTTTTTTGTATTTGTTACTATGTTACTTTTTTTTTCTTTTTGTTACACTTTTTTCTCCAAATTTTTTTTTTCTTTAAAATTTTACTTTATCATTTTTTTAATCAGTGTGAAGTGCGCTTAAACAACACTTCCACCTATTTGTACACCTACGTCCTAAATTGAGTTAAAATCACCTTCATTCGACTCGATCGAACTCGTTCAGTTACAGTTTAGTCGAAATCTTGCTATCTTTCACTTCAAATTCAAACTCGATCTCTCGATCCAGATATCCATTCCTCAAAAAATTCCAGTTTCCACATTCCAAAAAAAATAATTTATTAACTTATTATTTAATTTATAGTTTTGTACTGAATTTAAAAACTGTGGTGAAGAAAACTTATGTTCCTATTAAAAATAAAAAAAATTGAGTTCAAGAGCATTCTTTGCATTTAAATCATTTTTTCAATTTGTTACATTTTTTTCGCTTTTGTTACGTTTTTTAAAAAAATGTGTTACACTTTCGTGAAGCCCAGCGGCAATGCTGTACACAATGCACATTGAAGAGATAAATGTAAATTTTTTAAGAAGGTTCTCTGAGTAACAAATAGGTATACAATTCAAATACATTTACAATCGAACTTTCCTATAACTAACTTCTATACAACGAATTGATTTTAAGTATGTATTGTACACAGCTTTTCCGTTCACTTTTTATTGTGTTTTGATCTCTTTATAAAGAATTTCCACAATGTGAATTTTTCTCTTCAGCAAAAATTTTGCTACAACTGTAAATCCACCCTCATGTGTTCTAGATTTAGATTTTTGTCAGTGCGTATTTAATTTCAAGTTACAATAATATTTCACAAAATTTTAAATATGTACCATTTTGTCTCTCTATTATAACGATTTTTTTAAATAACTTTTTATTAATTTTTTGTAATGTGGAGAAAAAAAAATAATTACCTAGGTGTTTTCCCAAAATTTTAAATGAAAACATTTTAGGTTCAAGCTTCAATAAACAAATTGAAAAAGTTCGCGAAATAGCCTTTCTCTTGAGAAAAAGTTGGTAATAATAAATAAAGTTGAAGAAGAGGTATAGCTAAAACTTAATAAGCACTTTAGAAATTCCTCAGAAACAATGTATGGTTACATGATGTATTAGAAGATTTTGTTGATAAAGATAAATGAAATATCAATAATTTCTTTAAATAAAACAAATCAAAATTAGGGGTATGTTATGTTTCGCAAGTATTGTTTGGCAAAATAACGTTTCTGGGAGTTCATTTTGCCGTTTCTCTAATTTGCAATTTTATTGGTTAGCATTTTGTTATGTCGCACTTCACGTTTTGCAAATTAGTTAGGTACTTTTCGTTTTTTAAATGATATAACAAATATTATCATTTCGCAATTAAGTTTTTTGTCGGTTTTTTGTATTTCGGCAATATTTTTTATTTGGCATTTTGTTGTTTTCATTTTTTTTTTTGACATTTTATTACTTCGCTTTTTTTTTAATTTGGCATTCAATTGTTTTGCTACTTTTCGGTTTCCAATTCGGCCGTAGCCAAAAATTAGCAAAAACAATTAAATTTCAAATTAAAAAAAGAGAAACAAAAAAAAGTTAAGCATAGAGGATTTAAAAAATGAATAAAGCTAAAAATAATTCAAAACCCATTTATTGTTTAAAATTGATTATATATTATATATTATATATGTAAAATGTGAAAATACGAACAAAAAGAAATATGAAAAATACTCAAAAATAAGAACGATAACTTACGTATGTATTTATAAAAAAAATACTTCATAAATAAAAAATGTTTAAATATCAAAACAACTAAACGGCGAAATGATCTATATCATCAGTAAGTAATAAAATTTTTTGGCGATATTTGGCGAAATAGTGAAAAAAACACTTGGCCAAATCGCAAACATTGTAAAAAAAAAATAAACAAGAAATTGCCAAATGATGTTTGCGAAATATAAAAACGCCGAATGTTAAATGCGCAATGATTGAAAAACATAAAGAATAAAAATGAAAACGTAAATTGCCAATTGAGGATTGCGAATCAAACGAAATATTTAACAACACAAGCGAAACAAAGAAATGCGAAATGAATTTTTCCAAATAAGGAAAGTTCGACTCTATTTTGTTTTTTTTTTTTTTTTTTTTTTTTGTTCAAAAGTACCACGCAGGCACATATATACTTACTAATGTTTCTAACAGATGTTGCATTGTATGTGTCAAAAAACTATATCGAAATCGAAGTGCGGCACTTTGGAAGGGGCGACTTCCATAATACCGCACTTAATTTTCAGGCGATTTCCAAAGTGCCATTTTTTGATTTTAATAACTAAATATTTAAATTAATCTTCCACTGAAAAATTGACTTTATGAGTTAACTCTGGTTTAATGTATTGGCATCGGGATTAAGGGCCACTTGTACAAATATGGTTCATTATCGGATAACTGTGATTCTATTCGGATTAATGTTAGGTACATATGTATCTTTTTGGCTATGCTTTCTCTCACTAGACTGAGTTTGCATCTTGATCCGAGAATGAACCATGTTTATACAACTGGATCTTACTTACACTGATTCAACACAGAATTAATTCAGTACTAAAAAAAGTTCAGAATAAGAAAATTATATATATCACTATAATTATGTATTATTTTTTGTAAAAATCATGATAAAAAGGTGAATTCTATATATAACCATTGGTCGTATTTATAGTAATTTGTATCATTTTACAAAAGTTAATTTGGTTACGAATATTAGCTACACATAATCCTATTCATCGATCCATCTGATCTTAAATTGTAGCTAAGTAAGACATGAGTTTGGCAACCGGCTATATAAATAAATCCAACTGTGTTTAACAATTTTCCCCCATCTACTACAACTACATAAGGCACTCTCAAATTCTTCAATTTTTTGGATATGAAAATAATTTGAGCAAGAAATTCTCAAGGATGTTTGTTGCCCGTTTTTCATTTTAACATACAAAGGAAAATAACATGAAAATGATGTTCTTAATTACCACCATCATCAAACCCTGCAACATGATACCTTTAAATTCCACTCTTTTCGGAGCATCACATTCTTTTTTCATGTCATCTACATTTTAAATCTCCTATAAATATACATATATACATACATATGTACATAATATCCATTCAAGAAGGCACAGAAATCCAATTATCCTGTCATTATAAAGCGGCAACATTCATTTGTATACACAAACAAAAAAGGTATAATAAGAACGGGCAGTAGGGGATGATGAAGATGACTCTTGCGACACATTAATTAACAACCATTTGGGCATGGGTATGAGATTGGCACTTTGGCACCCGTAAAAATGTGACTCACTTTCCTCCTTCTTAAACTTCTATTTAGCATCATGTGGTAAAAGAAATGCGAGGATAATGACAATTTTTTTTAAATTTTTTTTTTCAAAATTTCGAGTTTTTCAAAAACTATTCACTAACACAACTTAATTTAAAATGAAAATTAAAGAAGGGATTGCTGGCTTTCCAAAAAGGTATAGCATGGAATTGTAAGTTTAACCGTTGTTTTTAAATAATTTTTTTTTCCGTTTTAAGTCAATTTTTTAGAAAATTGCCCGTCCCGCCCATACGATTTTTTTCTTGTCTTAACCCAACCTACTCAGTCTGACTTTTTGGTGCACCTTATTCCAATCACCCTCTATATATGTACTTCTACATACATATTTTGTTTTTAATTACCTAAATGTAATTAAGTTAAAGAAAAGATTTCGCGTTAGGTTTACAAATACCTTTACCTATATTTAAGGGATGTATTAATTTAATTTCTTATGCTCTAAAAATTAAGTAACATCAAAAATTACCTACATATTTTTTTTTGTTAAATAAATGTCATTAAGTCAAAGTAAAGACTTGCCGTTAGGTTAACAATACCTTTATCAATATTTAAGGGATATTATAATTAAATATACTCAAACAATAATTCTTTAAAAATTATTGTCAAAAACTAAAAAAAACAACTTGAATTAAAATAATTAAAAACATTCAAATAGACTTAATAATTTTTGAAATATCAGAAAAATCGAGTTAAATTACAATTAGACGCTCAAAGCAAGACACCAAAAAAATAAACAAAAACAACACGCAGTGAATGCATCGTGTCAATAAAATAATAAAACTTGGCTAATGTTGTCCCAAAATATGTTGACTTATGTAGTAGCTGGTTCGCGTACAGGTCACTACAACTTGTAACATGTCAATACAAATTGTGTCAACGCGTTTATTAGTATGTAGGATATCTTCGTTAACTATAACTTATTTGCTATACAGCTTACTACTTGTCAAAAATTTCCATTTTAGGATAGTCAAAGGATTAAAAATCTTATAAAAAGATTTTTCGGTTTAGAAAAGTTTGAATGCAACAACAACTTACACTAAATTAAATAACGACTTGTATGGCCCGTCTTCGGATAGCCTGGTGGAGGGGATATGAGCGTCACTCAAAACGTCTTTCATATAACATCTTTATATACCTACGTCATGCATACTTATTCGCACTAAGGTAGTTTGACAACGTCGGAGCGTTGCGTTGCCAAAACAGCGATAAAACTTTAAGTTTCCAGCTTAGAAACCAGTAATAGTTTTCATTGAAACTCATCATTGAAAATTTTAATTTCTAATTTTGAGACACTTAAAAGGCAAAATCACTGATTATTTTGGTGCCAATATAAAGCTGATGACTAATTTATTATTTATAGTCAAAAAAATATTTCATTTTAGCCCAACCTTCTGCGTAAAACAATTTCTAATTTAACAATGATAAATTGTAAGGTATTTTAATCATTGAAATAATGAAATGCTTTTCATGTCAAAGGTTGGGCTGAAATGAAAACAAAATTGGCAAGAATTAATATTTGAGTCATCAGCTTTATATTGGCATCAAATTAATCACTAATTTTGATTTTGAAGTGCCTCAAAATTTAAAAACAAAAATTCCAATGATAGTTTTCAATGAAAGCTATAACTAGCCCCTTAGGCAAGGTTACAGTGTCATTGTCCACCATTTTTTCTGGCGAACGCTTATACACAAAATCAAATTTATATGAACGTTTGAGATAATTTATTAAAAAAAACATAGGTAGGTACATACATACACATTATACATTATTATATTGTAGACACCAAAAAAACATCATACCAGGTATTTTGTATTTTGCCAATCATTTTCGGTTGAACAAATTTTTACACCATCCTATCACATAATACTTCTAGTCGAACCTACATTTAGGTACCTTACCTTACCTACACCTATGCGATTCCTATTTAAGTAGATTAAATTTGCTGACAGGATGAGAAAAGCATTTAAACTTATTAAAGCATACACGCACGACAACAAAACGCAGTCACGCTGAAAATATATGATTTTATTTGAGGGTAAAAAAAAATGCTTGTGTTCAAGAGTTTATTTTGAGATTCTGTCATTCTTCGATGTGGCTTTAAATAGGCTTTGTGTATTATTTGAGCTTGTTGGAGTATATGATTTATTTAAGCTTATTCCGTACTAAAAATACACACAAAGTTGGTCCTTGAAATGGATTGTGTACCGAGTCGTGTAAACTTATTTGTATTTGATATCTCTGTAAAAATGTGTAACGATATAATATAGGTAGGTAAGGTACCTAGGTATAGCATGTGCTGAAGATTTTATTTAAGAGGATTTGTTTCGTTCTGAAAGAAATTGTAAAGAAAATGTAGAATCTATTAGGAATCATGGGATTTTTCTTTACTTTTTCCTGTTGCGTTAACATAAACAAAAAGCTCAATAAGGAATTGTTTCACCAATTTTTAAAGAATAATTCAATACAAATATTTATCTAAACAACCTTAAAATGAATATAAATTGCATAGGGAAAAACAATAAATTTAATTTCAAACCTTGTTGCGTCGCGTGGCATGCGTAACGGCAGTGGCTGCGACGACGTTAAAGTGAAGTGAAGTCTCATTTAAGGCGTCAGTTATAGCGATCAGGAAAACGAAACAGGAAAAACTTTCAAATAGATTATTTACTAGGTTTTCATTCGATTTGAAACGCAAATGTTGTACTAATCGATGACAAATAACTCAATGAATTTTTTATGCAAATAAAATTTTCAACTCAACAATTATTTTATTGTTAAAAATACATTAATGTGTTTTCCTGATGTAAATTCATTTTTCGTGCCAGCTGATTGTCACTTCACACAAAATGGAACAAATCGTTCCAATTATTTGCTTCCAGCTTTTACTTGTTCCACTGACAGATTTGTGAAAGAAAAAAAAATCATATCCATCTGTTTCAACTTTTCCTGATGGTTTTTCCTGATCGCTATAACTGACGCCTAAGATAAGAAAAGGAATGGACAAAATATGGTTAAAGTGATTTCAAGGAAGTGTGCCTAGGCCTAATTTAACTTTTTAGTATCATACTATCTAACTCCAAATGTCACTTTGGCAGTTAAAAATGTGAAGATGGTAGGTATGTTGGCTTATACTAGTTTGGACAAACTGTCACTTTTTTAGGCGTGTTCAGCTGTAGTACATTAAGAAAATAATGTTAAGTATGATAATAGTTAAAAAATGTTTGAAACTAAGAACATTTTAGTGAAGAGCTTTAAAGGTAGTAAATAGTTAAGTAGTATATCATTAGCATGACATTAAGATCGGGCTGTTTAAAATTTTGCACCAAAGATTATTACTTTCAAAGATAAGGTATATCTTTGAAAATTTTGTTGAAAAAAATATTCTGACGGTGGTGAATAACCACAAGTAATGGAAATATCCCAAGAGCCCAAGCTGATTGGGGAAAAATAATTTTTAATTTCAAAGCTATATTATTGAATTAGATTTGTGTACAATGTACCTATGCATAAACATTATTTTTTGAAAGATCATTAGGTACTCTTTCATTATGATAATTTTGTTTAGGATTTTTTCTATCAATTAAAGCCTAAAGATACTAGGCTACTACCATTTACCTACTCAGTTTTAATGAAAATTAAATTTTCATATAAAAGTGTTGCGGTATGATGTGTACACAACCAGAAGTGACAACAACCAAATATAGCAACAAAATATGAACACTTTCTTCAGTCAATTTCCAGCAATAATTTTCATTCCTCAACGCACAGCTACTGGGATAAAATAACTATAAGGAGATGTGAAAAAGTGTAACATTTATAAATCAACTTGTTTCGATCAAAATTTTAAAATGAAAAAAAAAAAATTAGGATTTAAATATTGTCTTTTAAAACATTTTCTTACCAAGGAGATATTTTTATTAAAGTGAGTAGTACATATTAGGCGTTTTTTTTTTAAGTGAGTAGTAAATATTAGGCGTGTTTTTTTGGGAATTTATGTATAAATAAGATTCTACTTTAGCTTTTATCGGCCGTAATCCTACTGGCGATGTTGTATTTGTAATGCATGTAAAATCGTACTTTACATATGGATAGCTTTTCCAATAAAACACGCGTTTGATAAGAAATTCCAAATTGTGTATCAAAAATTTATGTGGAGGACTAACTATGGTTTCCTATCGATTTTTCACATGTATTTGGAAACGTTGTTATTTTTTTGAGTAAAAATAAAATTTTCATACAAAAGTGGCGCTTAGTTCACTGCTATAAAGCTCAAAACTTTAATGTATACTTATACTTAGTTAATTTAGCAATTTATATATTTAAATGTTTTTTAAAGCAAACTGCTGTATTTTGCACAAAATTTCGTTGACCTATAATTATTATTCCCAGTGAAACAAAAATTCGTTTTGTCTTTCTCTCTCTTTCAGCACATCTGGGTTAATCAAATGCAAGGATTTCCAAAGCGGCTTGTTAGGTGGATGCCGTAACAACTTTGATGTCCCTAGGATTATTTATTTTTTTATTTTTTTTGTGTTTCATGTGAATTGTGATGAAGCACATACTTACACATAACCCATCAGGGAGCAGCATAGGCACAAAAAAAAAAAAAAAAAAAAAACAAAAACAAAATAAACAAACTTTTTCAATCTTATATGACTGGCATTGTGTAGGTATGTATAAAGCTTTTTTTATTCTTAGGACTACTGTACACACTTTCGTAAAAACTAATTTGTCAATGTCAGGTTTTTCTTTAACAGTTACCCTTGCGGCGTACGTCCGTCGGCAGCCAGCAGCGGTCGTAAATGCGACGGTAAAGTTGGGTGTGTGTGAGTTGAATTTGTCCTAGTACCTACTGGGAGTTTCTCTTGGTGACATCTTTCAGTCAATCCAACTCAGTGCCTGTGGCTGGTCTGATATGTGTAGGCCAAGGAGAAAAATTATGAAGGTTGGTGAATTGATAATATGTTTCATCCTCGTGGGATTTTGCTTTTGACTATTACCTACGATTTTATTTCGCAAGTCTTTGAATACTGGTACGGAGATGCTGTTGACTGGGAAGGCACCGTAATGGAAATTCTGATATTTTTGTTTGATTGTTTTCATTTTGCCAGAGTTTTTGCAAGATAACATACAATGGAATAATTCGACTTAAAATTATTGATAACAGCCTTAAAGCCAAACTTGTACCTACTTAAATTAACGTAACACTTTGAAGACAGAAATATTCTATTTTTTTTTTTTTTCAAAATAAAGAGCTTGATACTGTTTTTTACTCGTGTAATGCTAGATAGGTACTTCATTTGCATAGATATGCCAAGTTACCTATGGGATTCCTGAAAACAAAAATCAAATAGGTACGGTGAGAAAGGAAGCAAATAACGTGGGCGTCGCAATTCGTCCATCTGTATGTCGGTCTGTTCGGCTACAGCCTAAGCGGATGGGTCATTTTTTTTTTACTTAGTAACTATAATCTGTCCAACAAAAATAGGCAGTACACGTCTTATGGGAAAGCCTTTTCAAAATCAGTAGCGTGCCATATTTTTGCACCATATTAAATGATTTTTAATGATGAGTGTTATCGTGGAGTTTTTTTTCACCTTTTTCATTTTTTTGAATGTGTGGAATATATGTTAAAATGCAGTTACAAAATTTTAAGCTGTTTTCTTTGAAGAAAAACATTATTTGCGTATATTAAATTATCTAAAAAAAAGGGCGGTAACCCTACATACTATTCTTTCATATTTGGGTCTTAAAATATACACTACGACAACCCTGTGAAAGCTTTAATGAAGGACAGATTTATGAAATCCACTGTAGCCAGAATGAGAGGCAAACGTCCTATCTTGCCTACACTGCCAATTTTTGTTGGACCGAGTATATGTACCTAACCTACCTATAGCGTTTTTTAGACATACCTACATAGATTCCCATGACAGATTTGTTTGCTTTCTAGAACCAAATAATAGTGTCAGCTATACAAAATCTGTTAATTTTGAAATGTTTGCTATACTCTGTTCAATTTGAATGTGCAGTACAGGCCTTATGGCAGAGCTTTTCAAAACACACTGGTGCCTGCATGGCACTCAACTTAAGAAATTCTTTCTCCTTCTGTGAGGAGACTGATCGTCAATTTATCTCTCGCTTATTGGTTTGTTAAAAATAAAAACACATTTATTCAGAGTTATCATATTCATTCGTTGATGGAAATTATAATACTTACCTTTTCTTTGGTTTTGGCTATGAATTAAAGCTTTCTTATTGCTTTTGGGAGCATATATTTTAAGTTTAAGGAAAAAGGTGTTGTCGCTGCGTTTTTTTTTCTGCTTAAATTATTATTAAAAAAAAAAATCCGTTAAAATGCAGCTATACAATATTACTTGGCTATTTTTTTAAAGGAAGGATAACTGTTTGAGCAAGTCTTTGATGGAGTTCGGAAATTTCGATTTTGAAGTGCCAAATAGTTTTTTTGTTCATGAAAATAAAAATAAAAAAAGAGGATTTCGTGAATAAATAATGCAGTGCAAATAAAAAGGTAGATTTAATTTAATTTTAATTTAGTTTAATTTTTCAAAATTTAGCTTACGATCTACATGTTTCTGTTCATAAAGTCTAAGTGAACAGTTGGTAACCCTACCGACATTTAAGAGAGAATTATGCCGATGTATAATGATCACTACGGCAACCCTGTGAGAGCTTTGAAATGGAGATAGCTTATTGAAATCCTTTTCGCGCGCGCGAAAGATTTGCTTCATGTAACATAAAAAACGATAGTTTTCGTTCGCACATGCCAAAAAAATAAACGACAGGCTTATTCTTTGACTTTTCTTTTCTTAATTTGATTAAGTTGTATAGAATTTTTCTATAAAATAAATGTTATTTATATAACATTTTTGAGTTATAACGAAGAAGAAAATGAGGAGTCAATGAATTTACGAAGTGTGTAAGAAGAAAACTAAGAGATTTTTTCCTCAAAAGGAGTTACTTCCACTTCCTTGAGGGAATTTTCGTTCATCGCAAATTTTTGTTTGTGATGTGTTTATAGTCTGCTCATGTCTAAAATTGAATATACATTATATAGTTTAATCAATAATGAAACAACTATGTACATAGGTGAGGTAGGTATAGGTAATATTCTTTTTTTCTAACCTTTAACATTTTTGTTGGGGTCCATTGCAATTGAGCTTTTGGCAAAGTGCCCCCAGCCTTTATTAGAATTGTCCCTGCCAGAGTTTTCAGCTAGACAATATTTGGCAATTGATGGGTAGGTATACTTGCTCATGTACTCTTTTTGGGCTGGTGTTGTGTTGGAAGTAAAATTTAATTATAGCAATACTTACCTACAAGCGAAGTAAACAAAAATTTCCTTCCATACAAATACTTCAAACACAATCTGTCACATTAATAGTGATGAGTCTTCTTTGTTTATTGAATTTTACTTCACTTGATATTTCATGTTTTCCTATTATTTATGTTGTTTTACTAAACAATCACCGAACTTGAAGTTGAAATACTCATAAAATAAACAACGTGCCTTTTTTTCTAAGTTTTGCTTCATTTTATCTCTAAAATCACTTATTTACCAAGGTACTTATTATCGATTTGCTCAAGTTTTACTTATCGATTAAAATGGACGGATTCAAGGGATAACGTTTTATTTCTGAATTTTCAGATTTAGAAATTTCAGTCAAGAATCACTGTGTCAAATTCTTACATGTACCTATTGGATTTGCATTGAATCGAAATAAAATAGAACTTTCATTATATTCGTAAATTAAGCTATCAGCGTTCGTAGTTATGAGGATGAAATTAGGTATACGTAAAATGTAACTTAATCAGCAAAAGATTCTATTAATTTCATTAAATGTGTTTGCATAGGATGCCATAAATTTAGTTTGTTTTCTTTTTCAAATATTTTTATTGAGATGTATGACCAAGAAAATATTGCAAAACTATCCAAATTTCAATATAAAAATTGTTCCACAATAACGTCTGGAAAGATTTTTTAAAAACTCACTAAACAATATACAAGAAGTTCGTTCATTGAAATAAATATTGAATTTTCATGATCAAAACTGAACAAATGAAACACTAACAGCAGTGAAAATTATAAAGTTAAACTTTATGTGTAGTACTTCAGCTGCTTTGACGTTTCCCTCACCATAAATAACTTTAATCTGAATTTTCAGATGAGAATTTCTTGTCTGAAAATTCAGATGAAACGTAACTAAACGTAACTAAAAGTCACTAAAAATCATCTAACTTTTTATGACAGCTGGCCCATCAGAAGCTCTAAAAATTCAGATGATCGATCACTTTCTTTTCGTTTATTACAGAATCTGGCCCCTGGTAAGCTCATATGTGGCCCTAACAAGATATCGAAATGCTTATGAACAAACAGCGGAATATATATAGGTATATATATTTTGTAGGTGTACGAGATTTTTTGATTCGCATCAGTTGCGTACTAACTATAAATTTTAATAAGCTAAAATAATATTGCATGTACCTAATAATTTTTCAAAAAATATACGTATGTACAACATTTTAAAAATAGGTATAGGAAAATAATTTTTTTTGATTGAATTTTTGATTTCATATCAAGAATACCTAAATTCTAAGAATTATTTTGTACCGTACAAAAATTTGTTCTTAAAAATGTTGTGTTCTCACAAAATATTACCTTAAACTAAAATATGTTTTTTTAGGTGGATATGTATGTGAACATCCAGACTTTAAAACCATAATGCGATCGGACATAAGAGCAAGTACATGCTACCATTCTGTTCCTGGTGGCCTATAACCGGAAGAAAAGACCCCTCCCACACTATGTTTTTCTAGTCTTGAACCACCTACAGTGTGTATCGCAAGTCAAATATTCATCAAGGTAGATTATTGTTCATTAGATTGATTTTCGGAAACAATTTTCTAACCAACTCTGACTCCGAATTTTTGAATCTATAAAATTCTATTGTGTTTAGAACAATGAATGGAATTCATGTAATTTATTTTTGTTAAAATCATTTTTTTGTTAAAAATACAGTTTTCTTTGGTTTTCAAATCTACTCCGAAAATTTTTGATTTACTCCTCATTATTTACAAATCTATTCCAAAATTCTACTACTGAGGTTCCCTGATTGAACTTTTTATTTCAGCAGCAAAGCAGCCTCTTAATTTGTCTTAAACATTATAGTTATTTCCATAGAACAAACAACAGCTATTTACAAAATCAGTTCCCCGTGGAGGCTTTTGATTTGACATTGTCGTGTTGTGCGAATACCAGCTGCCAAATAGTTTCCAATTCCAACTTTAACTTCAATGCTTTCCATTATTTAATATGCTTCCAATGTACATATATATATATGTATAAAGCTTATAGGTACTTAAAGTTATGTAGGTAGGTAGAGCAGTATTCCTTCAAGCGGAAGTAAAATTTGTGTCCTATTTTCCGAAAAAAAAAACCCTTGACATGCCTCGTAAAAAGCCTGTTGTTAGGGATTTTGGTTTCTATATGAGAAATGGATCCTTGGGGAAAAATAGGTAGACTATGGCAGTTTACCATTCAACCGAGTGTCGTATCTCATATATGTACCTATATATTATTGTGAATGGATGTGGAACGAGCCATAGCGAAAGGATTTAGTTTTTGTGTGCTGACACTTTTTTTTTTTTATTTTTGTTGGTTGTCCCTTGATGGATGATGAATCATTTGTCATTACATTGGCTTAGACAGAAAAGAGTGATTGTGGTAGAATGAGTTGGCCCTCTTTCTCTGAATGAATGTGCAGAAAAGAACAGAGTTCAGTTCTTGTCACTTGCCAAAACAATCCCTCAAGGAAAATGCGAATGAAATAGCAATTTTCTTAGATTTCTATGCTATAATTTTTTTTTCTTTGGCTCCATGCTTGAGCGTGAAAAGTGTTTTTTTTTTCTGTAAGTGAAATAGTTAATAAAGTTCACATTTTACGCAAGAGACACTTTTATCTTAAGTCTTGGAGCTTGTTGAATAATGTTGTTTTACTTTTTAGGGCGTTCAAGACATACATGGTACCTAAGCTGTTTAAAATTTATTGAAAATACAACACATTTGGAATTGTCAGTATGACGGGTGTTTTCACAGATTTATAAATCATTTTTTTTATTGGGGGTGATTATATATTTTTATATAATTAGGGAATATTTTTTATATAAGCGAAGTAGGGGGGCTTTATATGATAAGACTAAGAGCTAGTCAAAAAGAGATAACAATTTCGGTGGTTCTTGTGAGGGTCACAACTCATAAATTGTGGCGGTGCTACCAGAATGAGAAAACCAAACAAAAACAATTTTATTTTACCTTGTGAGATTGTTGTGACTTGTGAGGTTTCAGTGAGGTTTGCCAGAATAGGGCTGTAAATCCAAAGAAACATAATCTTCAGTCTCTCGAAGTTAAAAGCAATTATCAGAGTATCATCAATTCAAAATAGGTACATGTGCATGCATATAGAAAAGACAATCTATACAACCACGCAAATTTTCAAGCAGTAATCCTTTCCCTGTGGAATTAAGTGGAGGAAAGATCTACAAATAAAGAGATGTCTCTGAAATTAAAGTGGTGTATCTTGAATTTTTGCAATATAGGAAGGTCGACAAATATAAATTTTATATACGTAATTATTTTTTAAAGTATTGAAGTAATTCATTTAAAAAAAAAATACGAAGAAAAGGAAATAAAATTTCAGAAAACTTAACGGCTATCAATTCCTTAAAGACTGTTTTTTTTTATTTTTCAAATGACAGAAATTTAAGAATTAAAAAAAAAATAGTAGGTATTCTATAAAATTTTTTATTTCCCCAAACCCGAATTCTAAATCTCAACCAAAAAAAATCTTTTATTAATTTTTTATGTTAGTGCACACTGCACAGTGCACAGTCGATTTAATCGGAACGTTAATCCAGTTTTCAGTTTGTTCAGTGAGTTTTTTTGTTAGTTAGTTCACCGCAATCACGCCTTATATATAAAAATGGCAACAAAAACACGTACCAAGTTAGGTCGCAGAACTCGGTTAAATGCCTCCGATTTGCATGTTGATTATTTTTAGGGATTCATATTAAAACAGGTAAATACACAACCATAAATTGGAAATTTTGACCGAAAAAGTCTAAAAGTCATAAAAACTGAATACTTGAAGGGGAGGAAGGTGTCCATAGGAGTTTTTCTTTTTTTGTTCAGAGCAGAGCCAGTATTTCAAAGAAATAATTGTGTTTTATTTTTATGCTCTGATCGCTCAGAGCTTCAAATTTGTGTTTCTGTTTTAGTTCTGAGCATGTTCAAAGCGCGCTCTGTGAGCTTAGAATAAAATAGCAGAGTAAACGGAGTAAATTGCTAAACACAACCGAGTTGACATTTGAAAGGCGGGAAATTAAAAAAAATCGTCATAAAAATGGAGGTAGAGGATGGTTGCTCTAGTTCGACAAGGTAAAATAGTTTAGGAAAAAACTTATAGTATATTATGTCATGATAGTTCTGTGCTCACCAGAGAGCTCTGAACATACTCTGCTCAGAACTTCACTCTGTTCCCTCAGACTCTGCCCAGTCCTCAACTCTGAACTAAATAATAAAAACCCCTTATATATAACGGGTGATTTTTAAGCTGGTTTGGTTTTGGCAACACTGGTTTTGACAGCTGACGTGTGTTTAGTACCTTGTGTCACTGTCAAACAGCTTCAGTTTGGTTTGCAATTTAACCATGGATCGTCTTACAAATGAACAACGCTTGCAAATTATTGAATTTTACTATCAAAATTCGTGCTCGGTTCGAAATGTTCATCGCGCGCTGCTTCCATTTTATGGTCGGCATTCTCGACCTTCTGAGCAGTCTTTTCGGAAGATTGTGACCAAATTTCGCACCAAATTTACTTTGTTGGACATTAAACCACCAACACGTTTACGTACTGTGCGTAGTGAAGAAAATATTGCGGCCGTATCAGCTAGTGTGACAGAAGACCGCGAAATGTCGATTCGGCGCCGTTCCCAGCAGTTAGGCCTTTGTTACAGCACTACGTGGAAAATTTTGCGGAAGGATTTGGGCGTAAAGTCTTAAGATACAGCTGGTGCAAGAACTAAAGCCAGCCGACCTACCACAACGCCGAATTTTTGGTGAATGGGCTCTTGGAAAGCTGGCCGAGGATCCGCTTTTTTATCGAAAAATTGTGTTCAGCGATGAGGCTCATCGCTTGACTTGCATGATATGTGGTTTCAACAAGACGGTGCCACATGCCACACAGCACGCGAAACAATGGCGCAATTGCGAGGCGAGTTTGGTGAACAGTTAATTTCACGTTTCGGGCCGGTCAATTGGCCGCCTAGATCGTGCGATTTGACACCATTAGATTATTTTTTGTGGGGGTATGTCAAGGCTAATGTCTATAGGGACAAGCCCGCTTCGATTGACGCACTGGAAGCCAACATCCATGCATTCATTCGTGAGATACCGGCCGATATGTGTGAAAGAGTATGCCAAAATTGGACTCAGCGGATGGGCTACCTGAGACGCAGCCGCGGTCAACATTTGCATGAAATTATCTTTAAACATTAAATTGCAAGGTTCAAACTATCGATTCAAATAAATATTTCATTCATTTTTTTTTCGAATTTTTTGTGTTTTTTTTTTTAAAAAAGTTCTAAACCTCTTAAAAAATCACCCATTATATAAACATTCCATTTGGTTCTAAGGAATGACAAACACTACAGAATTGACAATCAGATAATTTTTTCGGTTATAAAAATTGGACCCCAAACAGATGGCGTTACGCTGGACCACCGTCTTCGCACGGAATTTTATCAATTTTATAGTTTTAAAAATAAGTTGTTAAGGCCCTTTAAATTTTATTTTCACTTATTTTTGCAATTATAAAATTGATGAAATTCCGTGGGAAGCCGGGTGGTCCAGCTAGTAAAACATAAATTAAGTATAATGTGCAAAATATTCATAATTTATTAATTTTTTAACGTTCCTTCAGTAATGAGTATTGTCTCTCCGAACATCTAAAAAAGCAGATATTCGCTGAAGAATATATTTACATAAACATATGTACATTTAATAAGGTAACAATAATTTCGTCTAAATTATTCAATCCTCGATCACTCAGACCACTGAATGCCTCTGGAACAACAGGTCTCAAACGTGTTCAATGCATTTCATGTCCAGGCTAATTGCAGACCAATTTAATCACGTCGTCGTCGTAGGAGTTGGTTTCCTTTTATATACCTTTAATAGGTTCTTCTTTGAATGTGCCATCTATAGCTTTCCAATCATAATAGCCGAACGCACCCTACACTTCATCCATCCACCAATGTTATGATGATCTTTAAAAAAAAAAATAAAAAGACTGTCTTGACTCTGAAATTAAGATGTGGATCAATTTTTTTAATTCATCTTCAGGTTTATATTCAAAAGTGTTTTTATTTGGTTACCAATATTTCTTAGAAATAAGTAGGTACCTATCTATCTACATATTTGAGCAAAACTTATCTTAATAGTTTATAATAAATATAAAGATTTTTCTAGCTTAAAATTATATGTTGTGAAAATTTAAGAATAAAGGCTCAAAATGATGTTAAGGTATAAGCATGATACTCCTTAACAAATTTCCGAACTTTAAAGCTCTTTACTAAAATGTTCTTATTCAAAACATTTTTACTTAGTAGGGTTCATACTAAATCTATTTTCTTATTAAACTTCAGCTGAAAACAACTAGACTAAAAACTTGTATGTTCGTCCTATAACAAGTAAACAAACATACCATTTTCGCATTTTTAATTGTCAAACTGATATTTCAAGTTAGTAGGATACTAAAAAGTTAAAATATGCATTTAGTGATTTTAACTATAATAAAATGTTAAAAATATAGCACGATGATAACAGTACCTCCTATACAATGGTTTATAAAAAAGACATAAGGCGTTAGTTATCTATTGTAATTAGACTTGAAATTAGTTTTCAATTAAACGAACTTATTTCAAAATAAAATAATTCAATAACAAATTCTAAAAAGCAAGTTATAGATTCAGTCAAAAACAACCGTTTATACCTATACATATTCTTTGAGTAATTATTACCTATTCCCTCAGATTAAGTTCATTTAAACTAACATAAGGGGAAATCTTCTTGGTGAGATATAGAACTCATCATACTATCACACTATCTTGTAACGATTTTTAAATAAAATTTAATGGAAATATACTTGTTATGCCTATTATTATTTGAATTAAAAACAAAAACAAAATAAGACATACCTACCTGCAAAAGAATAAAGATTAATATTATGTAAGTTTGTCTCCCTCAGGAGTGGTTCTATGCTCGGTATATCGAGTCCTTACTTTTCTCATTGTACGAACTTCTTACCCAAAGGTTAATTGGCAATAATAATATACAGTTCAAGATAAACAATTGCTCTTTACAAAATTATTCAGCAGAAGGTTGATGAAAAATCCTTTCAAATCCCTGCAGGAAAAGGAAATAAGTACTGTATTACTCTTGTGAAAATTCAATAAATATACTTAAATTAACAAGGAGAGCTCTATTCCAAGTATATATGTACAAAAGCCCAAAGACATACTTTCTGCATAAAATGACCAAGGGAAATCAGTGTTAGGGAAAGTTTTTATTCTCGTTTGGATTGACTTTCTTTCAAGTGGTGCCCGCGACGCGGAAATATTTTCAATTTGTTTAGGCACATCTACACCCCGTATCCCCGCTCATACTTTGTTTTAACTTTTGGAATTTAGCGGTTAGAATATGTTTTGAAATGACAAATTTATTTGAATAAAACACAGAACGATAGTACTAAGTAAAAAAGGAACGATAAAATATACATAGTTGCCAGTCTACCTACTTAGTAAGGATCAAAAAGTCACTCAAGAAGATGGCAAAAAGATATAAAAATGGCTACAGTATAATTGAAATTCTTTTTATTCTATACGCATTAACGTTGAGATAAAATAATTTTAAGCTAAATGTAAGTTTATATATATATGTATGTACCTATATATTCATATAGCAGACACCACATAGGGTAAGAATACCTATTTCCATTTTTGTGCGCTACATTAATTTTTTGATTTCAGTAAAGGTCCATAAAAAGGAGATCCATTTAATCCATTGTGAATATCAAAAGTATAGGTTGTATTTAAAATGGAAATAAATTCCAACGAAGGATAACATTTATTGACTTTAATTGTATCCATTGGGATTCTCTAAGCCCAGCATGATATGTAATTGAGGAGAGGAGTTATGTAATTTAATTTATTGCAACAGAAAAGGACGTAACGAAGCGAATCTAATTCGTTGAGGGTTAAGGAATTTTGAATTTTTGTGAAATGTAGTGATCGAGTTTAGGTAGCTAATTTTTAAAGAGGAGCACGTCTTTTGCCTTATGTTTTTCACTTTTTTTTAAATCTCTGGGGCTTTTTCATATATTAGACGTCATACATTAGGTATTAACATAGAATTGATTTGACACATAATATTTAACGGAATATATGACTACAAGTATCACAAATTATCGTACATTTGATACTTTACAAAAAACAAAATGATGATTTTCGACGTACGTGAAGCTAATAAAGATTACACTATCGCTCAAACAATATCGTCTGACGATAATCGAGTTACGGAATGACCCCCCAGATTATACAGTGCTACAATATTTAGTTTTGATAAAACAATAAAATACGTGGTTTTGCATTTAAATATATGTAGGTAAGTATGAAAAACCCAACCTTTTTATATTTATAGTTATATAAAAATACGAATAAATCAATATTTCTGTAATTAGTTTTACTATAAATCAAAATTTTATTATTAAAAAAAAATCAAATTGACAAAAAGTTTAATATAAACTATAGGTACAATTAAAATTATTTTCTCACCCAGATACATTTTGGCACCCAAAAAAGTAGGTACGTACCGACAGTATTATCATTATATTTAACAAATACAGTAAAACCCGCTTAAGAGAAACGGCAAAATGTCACAGTATTGCTTTTGCTTATTTTCACTAAAGCGGATTTAAAAATTCGTTTAAGCAAAAATTTAAAGGGAGTTGCCTAGAAAAAATTTAATAAAATAGTAGAAAGATTAAATAAAATGGTTGTGACATGTCAGAAATTCAAATGTCATTTTTGTGGTGAAAATGGTGGAGGTGAAAAATAAAAAAAGAAGTGAAAGCGTTTAGCAAATTTTTTGTTCTGTTCGATTAAATTTTTTTCAATGAAAAATATAAAATTTAACTGGAAATATGTTTCAGGGTTTTTCTCTTAAGCGGGTTTTACTGCATAAGTTAAATAATGCAAAATGTATATTATGTTAAATAAATTTAAAAACACCTTAAGTTGATTTCACTTAATTATGTTTAACGTTACTATAACTACTGAAATAAAAAAAAAAAAAAACAAATAATTAAACAACGTAAACAAACCTTGAATGCATTTCGAAACCCATTCGTTTCATCATCAGCATTGCACTACTGAAGCTGTGGCTATCTGTTAAAAGCAGTAGTTGTTTTAGTCAGCATCAACGGCGAAGAAAATATTATAACACAAAAACAAAATAAAAAGAAAAGAAGCGGTTAAATTCACCGATCACAAATAAAGCAAAGTGCATTGTTTATATTTGTTGGAATAAGCACGACTTAATGTTCCCGTTGTCTTGATTCAAAAGGTTGTTGCCTCTTTGAATATAGAAGCTTTCATATGCATCTAGTTGTTGTTCATTACGCACTTGTTTGACTAAACGTACACTGTCTGTGTTAACATTATGTTCTTCTTCTAATATGTGCACTGCAAGCGATTTGGTTGATTTAAACGAATGCAAGATAGATGGTCGTTGAATCTCTTTTTAATGCTTCTTTTGGATTGTCTAAAGTATTCCTTATCGCAGTCATTGCATTTCACCGCGTAAATACCTGATTTATCTAATTCATCTGTCTTGTCTTTTGTCAAACCAAGATAATAACTAAGTTTGTTATTGTTCACAATAACTATGATCTTTGAACTTTTTCTTCAATTTGTTCGTTACTTGTGGCACAAAACACATTGACACTCGTTGATTTTCAACTTTTCCTTTTTGTGAGAACAAAGTGGTTAGATTTGAGTTTTTGGTTTTACGTGAATGATGCATTATCAACTCATCTACCAATGTTTGATTATAACCGTTTACACGAGCAACTTCTTTGATATATAATGAATGGTATGCAGATTTTTTGTGTTGGATAGGGGAATGAGAATCGATGGTTATAGTTCTCATTGTACTCGTTGGTTTATGATAAATCCCAATTTCTATTCTTTTATCCAGGTTAATTTCAAAAGATGACATAAATAGCTCGGCGATTAATGGACTTAAAGGGTTTCTCATTTTTGTACCTTTAGTTACTTCGAAAATTTCCCCATTAAATTCGAAATAACGTTAGTCCATACATAGTTTAGCTACATCTCCATAAATCAACTTCTTGTTTCCGGGTACATCAATTCCGTTCAGATGTTTTTTCAACTCCAATAACGCTAGGTCAACTGGGATACTCGGAAACAATGAGCACACATCAAGAGATCATGATCTCATCTGAGTTTATTTTTACATTTTTTATTTTTCGGACGAATTCAAACGAATTTTTAACAGAAAAACTTTTATACGTAGGTAATTTCTTTATTTCTTCCACTAATCATTTATCTACTTTATAGCAAGGAGTGCTGATGTTATCAACAATCGTTCTTATTTGTTTTCCGATTTTATGAATCTTAGGTAGGGCATATAAATTTGCCAATTTTGGATTAGAAACAATTAATACTCTACTTAACCGAGAACTGAAGTTTTCACCATAACGTTTTCTTTGGTTATCATAGTCGCGAATCATTTTCGTTAGCGGATTTCTTGTAACTTTTTTATATTCACACTTTAAAATTAATTCATTTACCCTGTCCTTACATGTCTTGCTTATTTAAAATTAATATTTAATTTCCTTTATCAGCTTTAACGTACACCAGATCTTTTTCTTTTAATTTTTTAATAATTTCAATTTGTTTTTTCGACGTGTATGATGTATGAAAAACATTTTTTTTTTAATCAATGATCGCGGTGGTGGTTGTTCTGATATCTTGTTGAATGAATGGTATTTTAAATTTCAAACATGTTTCAATATCTACAACCATATCTAATAAAGGTAAATGTAATGGTTTAGGTGTAAATTTTAAACCTTTGTTCAATAAATTTAGGTCATCTTCACTAAAAGACACACTCGACTCATTCATTACAAATACCATATTAACAAAATAAGTTAGTTTATTAAAAAACATAAAATTTAAATACATTAAGCACGCAGGAACCGTGCGTCATCAAATTTTTAAAATTTGCAAAAATATGATTAAGAAAAACCTTGAGCCCACTCAGAATTAAATTATTTTTTATTGTATAGTCCATTTTGAAATGTTATATTGACCTCGCATTTAATATAGGAAAATGTTTGTCTTTTTTTAATGTGTAGGGTGCGTCACTGTGAGTATACAAAATGATTTTCGGGGTTTTAACCCCCACCCCCATTTGGTGGATGAAGGGTGTTAAAGGGAATCTTTAAAATCTAGGGAACCATAAGTTCCACAAACAAAATTTCACCTTCGTTCTGTCGAAAATTAATAAAAACATAATGTCGCTCTAGTATGCTCTTTTCAAATCTGTTATCGGTTTTTCCTATCTCTTTCCATTTCTGGGATATTCAGAACGATTTTGACGTAGGTATATATCCATAAAGTTCATCCAGTTCACGTATCATTTTTCCGTAAACGCCAAATTTTGAAATTTACGTCACATTTTCAATAAATTAACGAAAAATTTAACTTATGATTTTAATGAAAATAGATGTTCTGGAAAATACAGTAGACGCTCGATATAGTGAATATTGGAAGAGTGAACTATCGATTATATTGAACGGCTTTTCCAAATAGTGAATACAAAAAATATCGATATAGTAAATGAATGTTCGGTTCCATCTAAAGATGCTGTTAATTTTGATAAGAGGTGTGGGTTCAAATTCAGGTAGGTAGTATTGCTTAGTAATAAAAAATATGTATTAAAAAAATTTAATAAGTTACAATTTCATTAATTCTTTTCTTTATTTTTTATAGATTATTTATTACCCACTGCTCTAAGTTTAAATCATTGCCTCTTAAAACATTTAAAGCCTAAAGCATTGAATGGCACGTTTTAAGATTACTGAAAAGTGTCCAAAATCGATAATTTTTTTTAATTTTGAAACTAAGTCGTCCCAAATTTAACCTTTACCCACTCTACAGTGGTAGAAAATATTTCAGTTTAAACTAAACAACCATTCAAGATTAATGGCATTTCTTATATTACATGAACTTGAACAAGACAAATGTGTTTTAAAAGTTACAGAAATTATAAAACTGAGAATAAAGTATGTAGACATCCAAACAACATGCAATAATGATGCAATTTCGGTGGCCAACGAAAATTGTGTAAAGCTTTTGTGGGTCAACAACTAATAGAGAACAAATTAAATAACTTCTAATTATTAATACCAGGTACAAAACCCGCACAAACACAAAAACCACCACTGCCGCCGCGCCGCATAAACAACATAAATGTTATGTTAAATTTGTTACTACAAACCTACATCGTTATACTGAAAGGTGGGCAATGTATACAGGGGAATGAAAGGAAGTTTATTTGTTGAAGATAACAGCCACTAATTGGTTGCTTTGTTATGCTAAAAGGAAATTTGTATGTAGATATGAACTATTCCACATATAATGTACAATATTATCAGCTTACTGACAGGTGATACGGGAAATTCGATTCAATCGGGAATTTATAATTTAGTAATTTTACTGGGTATGTGCTGTAATGCATTTTATTACAACCATAAAGAACTAGAGAATAGAGTCTATACCACGACATCTAGAAAATAATAATCGAATAGAAAGCAAAAATATCAAAAATTTAATCAATAGAATTGAAAAATCCTCAAAAAAATCCAGAAATCATAATCAAACATTTTAAAAATCTAGCAAACAAAATCTGGAATTCGAAATTACTAGGTCTACATTATATGTATATACATACGTACAATGTATTAAGATTTAGATTTTCTCACTGTCAGCGTTACCTCTGAATATTTTCAAAAGGAGTGAAAAAAGGAGTCCTGGCTAAAAAAAAGAAACACCAATATTTCTAAACGCTTTAATTCAAAGAAGTTTTTTCCAATTATAAATTAACGGCTTCTATAAAAAAAAAATAAAAAAAAAAACAGTATAAGAGTGAGTTTAGGTACTTATGCTGGATTTTCACAACTGACAAATTGTCAGTATTTCTGTTACAAAACTAGCAAAAGAATAGATACATTTACTATTTTGCAAGCTTTATTGGGCATAAGGTTTTTTCGCCCAAAACCATAACGCCCAAATTAAAAAGTCATAGCGCTCAAAACGACTTTATTAACATTTTGTTGTTATACGATTTGGGTAATATAACCGAGGGCTTGGGCGCTATGGCATTTTTTGTTTGGTATTATAAAGTTCCAATTTAAAATCAGCATTTGGTTGTTTTGCCAAAGGTAATGACGACCAAAAATCGACACATCGCCCAAAAACTTATCAAAAAAATGCCACAAAGCAGTGTAGTTTAATTAAAGTAAACGTGAAAATAAATATTAATATAGTTATATTAAATAAAGTTTTTGATGATGAATATTTTATTAAATACTTGTTCAATTAATATTTTCTAAAAAAGAATACCTTGATACAACAAATTTGTTTCAGTTGTAACTATGTGAATTTACCATACATAAGAGTCAGTCCGTGAAACAGAATATTATTGGATATATTCCAAGGGATTCACATAACATAATATGTACATTGTACATTGTTGTATGACAGTGTTCATACAACAATTCGCCCTAAAATTTCCATTTTAGAATACCTTCCCGGAGATTTGTTGCGTGGATTCATACACTATTACCGGAGCATTTTTTTCTGATACTACTAAACTTCAAGAATTGGTATCACTCAACAGCACTCGAACAAACAAGAAATACTCCGGGCGTTATGACATTTAAAAATTTTGGCGTTATGACACTGCAAGTAGTAGATTTGTGAGATATGACAATGACATTGTATACCTATTTGGGCCTTGCGACGCTTTATTCGTGACATTCTGGAGGATGCGTCTTTTTTTTCGGCGTTATGACCAGAGTAGCCACAATTTTACAAGTGTAACAAAAGTGTTACACTTTTCTAATTTTTTTTATTTGTTACTTTTTTCCCCCTTTTGCTACACTTTTTTCTCAAAACGATTTTTCTTGAAATTTTTCTGTTTATCAAATTTTTAAGTAGGTAGATAGAAATTTCACATGGCACGGGATATAAACATTGTTGAAGTGAGCTTGAACTACATTTCCACCTATATTCTGTACACTTACATCAAGTTGAAATCGCCTTGGTTCAACTTGATCGCACTCGTTCAGTCCAGTTTAGTCGAAATCTTGTTATTTTTCTCTTCAAATTCAAACTCGATCATTCGATCCTGCATATAAATATTGTTAGGTATGCATTCGCCAAAGTAGGTATTCCAGTTTCCACATTCAAAAAAAAAAATTATGTGTACCTACCTGTCAAAGTCCATTTTGTCTTCAAAGCTACATTATTTGACGTATTTGGGGTATTCGTTCATTATTTGCTGTTGTTGTTTTTATCTTTTTTCTCTCGATCAATACAAAATAAACGAGTTAAATACTAGAAAACTTATTCATGTTGTTGCAAAATTAATATCAATTTCAAGGTTTGTTATACTAAACTAAAATAACATCTGCAAGGACAAAAAATGGTCAAAAAAAAGAAAATCTCTTTAAAAAACAAAAAAAATTTGTTTATAAAATATTAAGTTTACCATCAACTGTGGCAGCAGAACGCGTTTTCTCAGAATACCATTGAAGCAATAATGTTTGAAAAAACCAGTAAAAGATCAATGATCTGTCTTTAAATATGTTTAATGTAAAAACGTGCTAATAATCAGGTACCTTTGCTTTAGAGTAAACAACTTTAAATGTAACTTATTTTTTTTATACTTCTTAAAAGCTATGATGAATAAAAATAAAAATTTGAGTTAAAAAGCAAAAGACCTAACGCCGCTTTTTTGCAGGTATACTGAAAATTTGTTATACTCTGTTCAACAAAAATCGTCAGTACAGGCCTTATGGGAAAGCTCAATTACAAGCAAGGAGCTTATTCAGTGGATTTTATTAAGGAGCTTTTGAGATTTGAAGCTTTTGAGAACAAATTTTATGAAGTTGAGTATGTTGAGTGTTGTAGTATTGCTTTTCCACTTTTAATTTTTTTTTCTAGAGAATCCGTTAAAATGCAGTTTTTCTTGGCTTTTGGTCTTTTAGAAGAAAAAAGTTATTTGTGCGAGGTTTTCAAATATTCGCATTTCGTGATATTATTCATTAAAAAAGTGTTTTTAAGTGATATTGTTTTAAAATAATAGTGAAGTGATATTGTGTTTAAATACTTATTAGAATTAGTTTAGTGGATATTTATTGTGTTTTATGTTTAATCCAAAGAACAAATTGCTACAAAATCTTTAAGTGCTCAAAAAAGCAGCAAATTGTTGAGGCATTAAAAACACATTCTATGGCCTTCTTAAAAATAAATCGAAAGCCGTAGAAAAAGCAGTAGACGGTAACCCTACGCGTTTTTCTCTCTCAATTGCGGCTATTTAAAATGTAAATTACGAAAACCCTGTGCGAGTTTTAAAAAGGGACATGTTTATGCAAGCCAATGAAACTGGAGTGAGAGACAAAACGTCCTATCTTCCCTGTATGGACAATTTTTGTTGAACAGAGTATAGTCGTGTTAATTAAGCATAAATCTCCATACGGACAGAAAAACACAGTAAAATAATAAAAGAAATAGAAGCACTTCCCAGTGTGTAACGAATGTTAATATCTATTACGATTTTAGGTATCTTTGACCGATCAAAAAATTTTACTTGAAAAGCTAGTTCACTCAGTACGTAGGTAAGTACCTATAGCCTTATGAGAAGCGACTTTTTTGTGTTACTAAAAAACAAAAAAAAACCATTTGGACTTTTTCTTGGACAACAGTATACATAAAAGGTACATGTCCTATACATTGATATACCTACATTACAATAGAATTACAAAAATTTTATGCGTATCATAAAATAATTTATGTTTCAAAAATCTTAATTTTAAGTGAAAAAATTAAATTTTTAAAATAATTTGTTATAGTTGAAAATCGATCGCAAAATTTGAACCGAAAAACAGACATATAAAAAAGCGAGTTAATAATAAATTGTTAAAAAAAAACTGTAGTTGTACAAATTATTATAATAAATTATTTCAAGTCACCAAATTTTCTACAACATTAACTTTTAATGCTTAAAAATATCATGTTAGGGATTGAAAGTGGGATGTAATAGGAAAAAAAGAAATTGCAGCCTTTTTGGTAGCGTGCGTCGATGGAGATGGTATTGGTTGTACAAAAAATACTCAAGTTGTCATACAACTTTTTGTTTGTTTTTTTTTTTGCGAAAAATTTTTTTTTTTAATTTTTTTAGTAACTAGGTTTTAGTTTGAAAATTTGTTGATTTAAAAAAAATATTAGCCCGAAGTTAATATCATAGTTTATTCTCAAAATATTAGAACCGAAAAACGTATTTCAGCAAATTTTAGCATGTTTTTTTACTTTAAAAAACAAACTGTTTAATTCTTTTCAATTCTTCATTACGTGATTCTGTATATACAATAAAATTAACCTGAAGTCGATGACAGTTCTTGTTCTCGAAATATTGTAGACGAAAGATTTTTTACAACTTTTTTTTTTTTTTAATTGATGCAGGGAGTAAGATAACCGTTATTTGAATTTTTTTGAATATCCTTTCTGCACTTCATAATATTTTATCTGCGAAACCACGGATTCGAATTCCTGGGACCTCGAAATGTGGAGATATGTCAACATTTTTGATTCGAAAAATCGGACTAATTACAATGATCTCCAAAGGTAAGGTAATAAATCGGGAAGCGCAACAGCTCGTGTAGAACCAGGGCCTAGTGACAATTGTTTGCCGAATCCGAACGGCTAAGGTGAGAAGAATTTTTTAATGACAGGTGCTCTCTAGAAGGATCTCATTCCTCGCAGTAACCCGTGAAAAAATTTAATTTTTCTAGGTGGCATAGGTTGGGATTTGGGAATCGAAACTAAGACCTTCGGCTGGCGTATAACAGTCCTACGCACTAGCCCCTAACCATTACGCCACGGGCTACTACATACATAGGTACCTAAATTACATTTCTATCAATAATTAAAAGTTTCCGACGAAGAGGGTAACGCAGTATTTTTGGCTTTCATTTACTTTTTAATTTTAATATTAGGTATAATCATGATCATGACTATTTACGAAAAGTAATTTTATTATCTTCGTCACTGATATTAACAAGGAAATAAATACCCTCAGTTATATTCGGTTTTGGCATCTCATTAAACACTTTAAAGTGATTAGGTATAATATTTTCTCAGAAGTTTCAAAAAGCAATTTCTTATTAATCGCCCTCAACATCCCTTGTTTTATTTCCATTTGCATTTCACTGTGCAATAAACAATAGCGTTCTTGTGCTCTTCATTGTTGGCTTTTTAATCCATCCGTTTATATAAACTCACTATAAGCGAACGTGATACTTTCAAGTTACCCCTGTCCATCATTCCTTTGATTCAAAATGCAAGAAAGATCCATTGTATACTTCCCCATTTTTAGACAAAGGATTCCATATATCGCGCACATTGGCCGGTACATCTCATCAATTCGCTTAGCAGCAATGAACAAAAAAAAATAATAATAAGTCGACTTGACTCATTTTATTGACACAAACGTTTCCCGACTGTTATTGGAGAAGGCACGAACAAAAGTAGATACTAACAGCATTGAATGAATAAGAGACCGCATAACAATTCGACACCACTTCTGCAGCTGAATGGAGCAACGCTGCTGCACCCAGATTGCATTGTGCATAGAGTTTGTAAATTGAGCGCGGATGTGGAATCAGCAATCAGATATTTATAAAGAAATATCACTCAGAGATGGTAATGGACTTCATGTGCGTGTCTGGGTGGGTTATTGTCCAGCTCTCAAAAAACATTTTCAACAATTCGCTATATGTATCTATGTTACCGTAATGTCCCGCAATGGGCGTTTTTCTTTTTTTAGTTCAGAGCAGAGCCTCAACTGTCAAAAAAAAATCGTATTTATGTTTTAGCTCAGAGCTCCAATTTTGTGTTTCTTTTTTCGCTCGGAGCATGTTCAGAGCCGAGCTCAAAATAAATTGATAGAGCAGACGGAGTTGAATAGCTAAACACAAATATGACAAGTGGAAAAAAGATAAGATAAAAAATAAGATAAAAATAAGATAAAAGATAAGAAAAAATAGCGGACGCGAATAGTCGACCTGCAAAGGTAAAATAATTTAATACATTTACTATATAATAATAGAATTATTGTTATCAATTATTTATATTTATTACATATAGGCTTGAAATGGACCTCTGGAATGACGATAATGATGAATTGCTGATAAGCTTAATTAAAGAAAATTTTGAACGCCTGCAATGCAACGTTTAGAAGCTTGTTCAACAGCAAGTTAAAGAAAATGACAACTGTGAATGACAATAAATTTGAACTTTCAGAGCAGAGCACGCTCAGTTCAGGGATCGCCCAGACTCAGAGTATGTTCGGGGTGTGAAGACTCTGTTAAGAGCTCTACTCTAAACTAAAAAAGAAAAAACGCCCAATTTGAAAATTCTAAAATATACTTATTGGTAAAATTTATAATTTTTCAGCAACATTGGTAAAAGTATCGTATTTCGCCTAAGTTAATGCCTTAGGTGTAGTAGGTGTAGTACCTATAGCTGGGCACGACAATGTGATTTGATGTGGATTACTGAAAAAATTCTTATAAGCGGAACCCGAAACTTTTTGTATTTTTCAAGCTTCAAGACCAGACATTAAGAGCATTTTGGCTTCGTAGATGCTCAGGGTGATCTGAAGCATCTGATGATGTCATTAATTTAATCAAATTAAACGAAAACGAATTATAAGAATTTCCTTATAAAAAAATTACATCGGGTGTCCAATTTCCACGGGCACCAATGGGAAGTTACCAGTGTAGGTCGTACTCAGCCTCTTTTTTTCAATTCTTCATTACGTCATTATTTGTAGAATAAAGTTAAATTATTCGAGACGAAGGATTTTTTGAAACTTTTTTTTTAAATTGATATAGTGAAATAACCGCTAGTTGAATTTGTTTGTTTCCTGTAAATTATGACGTTATTATCTGTAACATAAAGTTTATTTGAAGTCAATATATTAATTCGTTCTCGAAATATGGTGATCGAAAGAATTTGTCACGTACATTTAAACGTACGCCCACACACATACATATAGGTATATCTCTCCCAGAAATGTGGAGAACTGGAGATATATCAACATTTTCGATTCGACAAATCGGACCAATTCAATAACTTCCAAATTCCAATGGGAGATTAATAACGAGGGAAAATAAAAACTGGTACTTTCTTATTTTTTTCCAATTGTTTTTTTACTTCTTTTCAATGATGAGTTCACGAAGAATGATGTCAGCTATTCGTACTCATTTGTATCCAAATCTTCAAGTTCAAAAATGGGTAAAAATTAACATTGTAGAAATTTTTCAGCGTCCATTCATTTCACACCAAAAGAAATAAACGAAAATCATTGCGGAAATGTTTTTTTTTTATTTTTCTGGAATGTTTTCTTTGGAAACACCTTACGAAAACATCAAAAGTCCAAAAAAGGTAGGTAGGTACATAGGTATTTGAGGATGAATGTGAAAGGTTTTTATAGTTTTATAGTTTTAAAAAGGAAATTGACATTGATACCATACCAAAATATTTTCAAGAAATAAAACTAAAAATTGATTTTTCAAATGTTATTTTAATATTTATAACTTAAAAAAGTACAAAGTGAAAACAATTACGTTTAACATGCAACAATATAATTACATTATTTAAAGCGATTTAAAGTGGCAGTTGTTTCACACGAATGGAATCATCTTTCATTACGTTCATAAATCACAATAAATTTTATTTTAATTTACATATACATACACATAAAATATACCTACAATGTTCTATGTAAATAATGTATGTATACATATAATGTATATGTAAACTGCATGTAAAAAACGCGATTTTTACATAATTTAGCGTGACAGTGATTGCATTTTGTAAACGGAACATTATAAGACACTTGTTTCTTTCATACTTATGTATTTATATAAATTATAACTTACTTTGAGTAAGTTTGAAATTTTGGGGTTCAATAAATGGTAAAGAGAGAAAGGGAATTGCCTATTTCTGGTCAAGACTGAACACGAACGAGTTTGATATCAAATTAAAGGTGACGTTGCTTGTTATATGGGTAAAATATTTTTAAAATCGTTCGTGGGAAAGTCGAGATATTCGAGCTCTTGAAGTTGCCGATTCCAAAATTAAGAATTCAGTTTTTTCACCAAATTCTTGTATATAACGTGCGAAATACACGATGTAGAAAGATGATATTTATGTATATCAAATGAAAATTATTTTCAATGTATTTTTCCATCATGATACGTTTTGGGTTATTAAATGTGATATTTTATTTGTTATTATATTTATTATTTTATTTGTTATTTTAATTTGTAAAAAAGCTACTTTTTTGGACGGTCTTTGGCGCATCGATATATCAAAAAATTCCATGATGACAAATATTTTTTGTATTACTAGAAAAAAAGCTTATTAAGTGTTCTTAATCAAATAAATAACTAATTATAAACAAAAGATTCTTCAGAATGCACCTTATTATACGCATAAAGACCAGGAAAGATAGATTCTGGGGTATTAAAGTAGTTCAGCTTCGTTCAATGTAAACATAATGACAAATGATTTTCAATTTTGCATCCAAAGAGAGACCAAAACAAAAACTGCACGACTGCAAAAAATTATTGTGTTCCTTATTACGAAAATTAATATATTTTCTTCACAAATAAAGGTTGTTTTGAATAATATGCGACAAAAAGACAAGAACAAAATCATATGTAAGAAGGGGTCTATAATACTTCGCTCTGTTTTGGTAGGAGGGGAAATTTTCTAAAAAAAATCGACATGAAATAGAAAAAAAAATATCAACGACAACACTTACAACGTAATGTTATACAGTTAGTCAGAAATTAAATAATTAATTAATTCTCTTTTCAAATTTATTTTTTATGAAGTTTTAAAAAAAATAAATTTGTAAACTCAAAATTATGAGAAAAAAAAATTAATCTAGTTTGTAAAAAAAATTAAATATGTACCTAGGTATATTATGAAAATTACTTTTTTCAAAAAAAATCGAGGTGGGGGGGGGGAAGGGTTTAATTAGGTACATCAAAATAGCATTTTTTTTAAAAGAAAATGTTTGATACACGGGATTTCCATTATTTTGTCACTTAATGTCTAAATCATGTAATAACCAACTGGCATACATCCTACCCTTATTTTGCCTCTTTTTGTTTTTAAATTAGCCAGAGGGAAAAGTTTGTGGTAGAGATGTATGCTAGGTTAGCAGAGGGTGAGAGGGTTACATGAGATGGCATACATTTTTGTTTTGTATTTATAACTTAACCATACATACATATGTATGAAGTTGAGTACATTGTATGCTTTAGACATTAAGAATTGAGAATTTAAGTTAATCGAAGGCAATGGCAGTTAAAAATGGTGGTGGCAAATTTGCCAGAAATGAAAAATAGCATTTTAACAGCGAACCGATTGAAGTTATGAGGGCATACAAATATTTTGGTGTAATAATTACGAGCAACCATACAGAAGGAAACTCATTTTATAGGAGCAACTAGTCTTAAAGCACGGCTATAAGTCCAACATGGAAAAATTGCTTTGGACACACCTTGTTTCTCACAGCCCTGGACCCATGTTCTGTAACTATCGCGTTGATAAAAATTGTCGAGAAACGATGGAAAATGAAACGAAATACACTTTATCGCATTATCGGGTTTCTATAACTTTGACAGTCGATAACTTTACCGACTGGAACACTCGGTATAGAAATCCTGGAAAAAATCGATAAAATGCGTTTCTGTATCTTTGAAAATCGTTAACTTTTTCATTTTAAATGTCAAATATTATCACGGACCCAGAAGCAAGCGATAATAGTTTCATTCAAATTTTGAAGGTGTTGAAGGGTAGTACAAAAAAGAAAACAACAAAAAAAACAAATTTATCTATGGCTGAAAACAAAAAGGTAAACAAAACTGATTATTCAGTGAATTTTTTTTAATTAAAGAGGAACAAGGGTAGAAGGTTTAGGACACAAAAAAATGAAATTTCAATTGGTCACATGGGTCACTGCTTTGAACAATATTTAGTAATTTGCGCAAATTAAATAAATAGAGTTCGTTGTGCATTGAAAAGATGTAAGTTATTGATAAGTAGGCTAGTTTTTATGAATTTTTGTCTAGCTTTAAGTTAGTTATGATTCCTGTCACCGGCAATTTTTTTTTTTTTATTTTTAATAATTTATTTTTTTTTCAACACATTCGCTGGAAAACAAATTTTAAAAAAGTTATTTTTTAACGCCCTGCGAAGCGGGGGGTTTTTCTAGTTTATTATATTTTTCACTTTCCAAACAAATACAGTAGAAGCTCGATATAGTGAAGTAATTAAAACCAGGCCTGTTCACTATTTCGAGATTGTTTACTATTTCGAGAGAGAAGCTGAATAGGCTTTCCAATGTAATTTCTATAGGAAATGAATATTTTTTGTATTTATTTAAGCGTAAAAAAATAAATTTAAATTAGGTGAAACAAACAATTATTTCATATCATTAAAAAAAATATACAATTAAAATCGAAACACTTCATAACTCCAGGTACGAATTAGTTTTTGTTTTAATTAAAAGTATTAAATATAAAAAAAATTCACTTTTGTTTCTCAACTTCAAACTGATTTGCACAGCTCTTTCTTGCAAACATTATTCAATTGACAATGACAATCTTTTTCGAAAAAAAATTGTTTTCTTAAAAGAAAGTCGACAAAGCTGTAAACGCATTTCAGCTGGAATATTCTTCTTAAATATTGAAAAAAAGTGGGTGTTGCACTACAACGAGATACATTTTGTTCACTATTTAGAGTAGTCTATATAAAATTTTGTGTGTTCACTATATTGGATAGTTCACTCTACTGAGATTCACTATATCGAGCGTCTACTGTAATTCAAATAAATAAATCGCGAATACAAATAAATTTGATTTCAAATTTAACTTTTTTGTTTTAAAACGTCAAACTGATAGATAGACTTATCGCCTTCCAATGGAAATTGCAGTCAAAATTGTGTGGAAGTTGAACTTATCGCATCGACTTACAGAAACACATTTTTTTCCAGAGGCGTTAAATGCGGAATGGATCGTTTCATTTTTTAACGATGCGAAAAGTTATCGCCTGAGTTACAGAACATGGGTCCTGGATGTAATACGAAGTAAGAGTATACTGTTTAAGTAACCTACTCGCAGAATACATATGGTCATTTAATGGAAGATATGTCGAAGATGTACTATTCGATTTCATCGCAAAAGTAGATGAAATTATAGTCTTGATTGTAACTCCCTGGCGGCTTCTTCTGTGCACAAACCCACTTACACCATTCTTGAACGTAATCTCTGTGCAGAAATTATTTTAGAATATTGATTTTAATTAAACATTTATCTCGGTTGTATTTAAGATGCGAGGGGAGTGTGTACAAGACGGAAATTCATGTCGCGCCGAGAGGATCTGCCAATAATTTGCACTTTTTGTAACATGTCGGTCAGTGAAAACATTTTACATTTCAAGAGTGTTTGAAGAATATGTAAATTTTCAAAAAAAAAAACTTTAACATTTAATTTTCCAATTTTAAATATTAAAAAGGACTAACATAATTCTAAAAAAATTATAATCAATTTTAAAATTATGTTCCAAATTTGATCGATTATACTAGATATAAAAATATTGTTATTATGAAATTAAAGATGTTTTTTCGGCTTTGAAGTCAGAATTGAAGATAAATCCTGGCAAGATATAAAAAATCAACTATATGAAAAAAACTGTCGAAACCCGCAATTTACAAATGCTACATTTAAACGAGAAAACAATACCTTCTTAAACGAATATAGAATCCTTAACTAATATCTACCAAAAATCGTAGTCATGCTATCATACTATAGATTGTCAATTTTCCTGACTTTAAAGATGTCCATTGTCCAAGCTCTTCATATAGAAAAGCAGGCTTCTTAAGTAGGTACTCAAGTGTATCAATTAATAAAAAAAAATAGTTCTCACATTTTCTCATGAGTGTTAATGGTAACATGTAAAAGTGAAACCAAGAAAATAATGCTTTCATTCATTAAACCTGTAATTAAACAACTTGCCGATCGACATAAATATAAGCATTGTTAACTGAATACATGTAGGTACCCTCAAAAACGACGACGTTGTAACTAGATCTGAGTCATAACGGGGTTTTTATTTTTTTAGTCAGTTGGAAATATTTTTTAATTAATAACATTAATATTGCCCATGTAATGTTGGCCATAAAAATCTCTCTCTCTCTCTATATATACGAACAATGTCAGTCGAATAAAATTAAAATAATAAATGCACAACATAATTCTTTTTAACGAGAGTGCCTCACACGCGATGAACTGCATAAAATATGGTAGATAATTGAGTGTTTGCTGGTGTGTTTCACTGAGAAGGTATATTGTTACATACCTACATATGTATGTTGTTGTTATGATAAAGAACAGAATCATGTTAAGAAATAAATTTGGTGGCGCGACAGCTCGTGGAGAATCATAATATCTTTATGTACATATGTATACATATTTTTAAAAGTTTTAATTTTCCAATGGTCATCAGACAATGACGATAGATTACAATGATGGTTGTATTTTAACATGTTGATACAAATATTTTGTTCGTTCAGTTTTTTAAGATCTCATTATACAAACATCTAAAAACAAGTTGAAGTAGTTCAAATAATTTTCTACTTGATTGATTTCTTGCGACCGAAAACAATAGTGCTGGCGAATGAAAAATAATAGTTTTTATTTTTTGTGCCCTAATCGGTTTCTTCAATTGCATCATACAAGGCTTTAAAAGTTAATTTTATTTTAGGAATTCAGCCAAGTAGATAGGTACCTACATTAAAATTTGATGTCGCTATTTATTTATATAAAATTAAACAAAAACTTAACATTATTTGGAATAAAGCAACAAATATTTCCATTATATACCTAATGCAATTGAATTTCAGATTTTTAAACACACAAAATTTAAAAAATCTATTCTATAAAAAAAAACGGATATGCATTCAATCGTGCGATGACTAAGTTCTAAAAAACAGCTCAATCAATTTTTTTTTTTTTTTCGAAAAATACAGTATTATCGATTCTTTGCTTTCGAAAACGCTCTTTCAATAATTATTAACGCAACCAGAATTATTGAGCAAACTTTAAACCTTTAGAATATAATACGTTTTTTTAATTCCAACGATTAATTCCTCCAAATTTCAATCATTTGTGTCCCATTGAACACGTTTTTAAATGAATAACAAAACAATTAGGTAGAATAATAGCTTTTTGTGTGTTCATTTGTTAGGTACTGGATATATTGAACAAAACCTACAATATGTACATATAGGTTAAATTATAGTGCTCACGAATTTTAGGTACAATCATAAGTTTTTTCAATATCTTGAAGAATGTATCCTAGATTCATTATTTTTTTTTTTTTATTTACGTATTTAAAAATATTAGATAAACATGTTTTATTAGATTAAGCTTAATTTTAAAATATAATTCTATTTATATATTTTTAACTAAATATTTAATTAAAAACGCAGCATCCTGGTTTGCAAAAGACTTTACACACACACACATACGTTAAGATAGGTGCGATAAAGAATTTCGAAAGCATTTGTTTCGTAACAAGTGGTGTTAATTTTTTTAAAGTTGGTAAATTTTGTCACTCCAATTCTTGAAAAAAAAAAACAGGAGCCTCAGCACGTAAATCGAAAACGATCGGACAATATCGTTTTTACCATTGCTTGCTATCTCTATCACATTTGTAGAGAAAAATAAAGACAGCTATCTTCAAAACAATTTCGTTCGATCGTTTTCGTTTTGCGTGATGAGGCACCAATCTTTTAGATTTCTTCTTATACTCTACATCAAGGATTCCGTTAAGCTCAACAGAAGGTAATGTCCTGGTTTCAAGGGTTTTTGGAAATGAAAAGACATTTGGTATTATAGTAGGATCAATAACAACACCATATTTATTGGACCATTCGGAGATTGCTTTTAGGTGTGCGTTAATACTATACTAGAATAATGTGTTATCAGGCTCACAGGTCATAAGTTTTAACAAGATGAACATCGACAGCATACATTCGAATCTCACAATATTTTACTACTCCCCCACATCGTTTACATTTCCAAGCAGACAAAAGAAGATGTCCAACAATAGATCCTTGAGGTACGCCATTGCTTGGCGAGAGTTATTTGGGAGTCCGATTTTTCAAGCTACTGCTTGACTTCTTCCAGAAAGAAAGAAGTAAAATGAAAGAGAAATTGAAATATATGAAAAAGATCCTTTAATAAAAGAAAAAAATTAAATTGGACAAAAAACTTTGTTTCAAGTCTTCATTAAAAAAAAAAAAAAAATTGGAAATTATTGCTAAACATTGACAGAGTCGTATTTATTAGATTTTTGTCTACTTAGTCGCTGTCTAACTATTTTCAAATTGATGGAAATATGATTTATAAATATGATTTATGTAATAAAAATAAATATCACATTGTTCACGGTTACAATCTACTCTTGTGTATATAAGTTAGGAAGCTATAAGACAACAATAAACATGGTTTTTGAACACATTTTCCAAAGTTGAACAGTTGTCTAAAGTTAGATAACGTTTATAAATAAGACCATGAATATTTACTGGATAATAACGAAATGCCAAATTTAACGAAACCAATTTTGAAAACATTATAAGCATTAGGTATTTTTAATTAAAAATGGTCTCAAAAATATAATATGGGATAAAGATCTTAAATGTTTGTTTAACTCCATGCATTCGATATACGAAAGCGTCTCCATTGGCAATATTCAAAGCAATGCCAATGAGCCAATCAATTTATTTCCTCAAATTTTGCCAATGGAGCCCCTGTGGGCAAGAGTTTAAAGCTGCAAATTTGTTTTTTTTTTTTTAGCTGAAATAAATTTGCTTAATGCATCTGTCGCTATTTGTCAAATTCCGACTAAAGCGCGGACTTATTTGTGTATAAATATAAGAATTAAATATCAAACTTCATTAAATTTACTCAAAAATTAGTTTAAATGAGACTTTAAAATTCTAAAAATGCCGATAACTTAATTCCATCTCACTGGATTTTAGAAGACTATAAACCAAAAAAGGGTTCACAGGTTTCCCCTCTCTTCTATAATGCTTTATCGTCTGAGTTTGTTCTAGGTCGTTCTGCATCATACCCACATCCTCCTCCGTAAAACTGATTCTTGAGTTATTTGTAGAATAGAATTTAAATCCACCACCACTGAGAAACCAGACCTTGTCGTAATAAGTTTTTCTGCACTATTATGGTAGTTAAATCCAACGTATTTACAGAATTGGTTCCTATATTAGTTTTTGTAAAACTGATAACGTACTTATAGTTTCATTTTAATTTAGCAATATCCGTTTTTTGAAAAAATTGATAACCAGCTCAGCAAAATTTTTACACGCAAAAAAATAACAAAAAAAAAGTGATTATAAATATTTTGTTATTGTTTGTTCACAAAACAAAAAATTATTTATTATTATTAGCTTGTTAAAATTTTGCTGAGTTGCTGTATACACTTTCACCAAAACACGGCTAATAACATAACATGAATAACAATGAATAAAATTTCAAACAAATTTATTTGTTAACCAATTTTGTCAGCATTGATGTTTACAACAAATAAATTCGAATAGGTACCTATACCAGTTAGAATAATTTGCAGTTGAATGAACTCTAATCAACCTCTAAATCAACAAGTTAGTTCCTTTTTCCTGTGGCAGACTTAAAATTTACTTAAAATCGCTGAACCCAAACACCCTTTTTCCAAAAAACAAAAATATCTCTCCTTCACACACACACACGTTACAAAGTAATGAACATTATAGAACAAAAAATAATAATGCAAAAAGAGAAAAGAAATAAATATACCATATAGTTTAGTTTACCAACCTGTTTATTTCCACTAGACCATGAAGCTCATTATGAAAGATCCAAAACAACTCTGTTTTGTTGTATATCAGTTCAGCATAATATGGTTATAGTTATGTAGGTATATTGTGTGGATTAGATAGGAATTCCTTTAGTTTGTCTTTAGGTTTATTAAATACCGCACTACTTTAAATTAGCTATTCGCACTCAAACAACTTAATTTTTTTTATAATTGCAAATGTAACACGATGTACTTTCGGCGTTAAATATTAATTCTTTATTTTTTAAAACTTTTTTTCTTTCAATTGAGTACACGCAATTCTCGCTCTAATGAGAGAGTAACATACATAGGTACATATATAAATTAAAATCACTCAAGTGTGGTGCACTTAATTTCATCCGTTTCTTTTTTATTTGGTGCCTGTAGCGCCCTCTAATTAAAAAAAAAAAAAAAACTTTATTATTTTTCTCGTTATCTTTTATTTTTTAAGGTGAATTGAATTTGTTTTCTTTTTCGTTTGAATTCAATTTTTTCCATAGAAACTCACTTTTCAATTAAATTTGAATAAAAACCGTGTAATTCACAACAATTATTATGATTTTATTTTCACTGTTATCCTGGGGGTATGAATAAAAAAATGTAATCGCAATTCTCGACAGACGCACATTTAAGGACACACCTGAATAGGTTGTTTTTTATTACAACTTTTTTATAACAATTTATTCATTTTTTATTGTTTCAAACAATTTCCATGAATTTTTTTTTTAATTAAATTGAAAATGTTCAATTAATTTTACATAATCCACAAATATCCACCAACGTTTTTTAAAATACTTTGTGCGATTTCTGTTCTAAGGTATATGAAACAAAAACGCACCTCTATCCGAGTAAATGTTGCACGAAACGTTTAAAGTTTGATTTAACCGCACTAGTTTCTTTTTAAAAAAATGACAGTCAATTGATTTATTTATTTTTAATAAAATGTAAAAAAATAAAATAAAGTTATTTGATCAAAATTTAAATTAAAAGTGGCAGTAGAGTTTATGTCAGTAGGTACAATTGTAGATATAGTTATTTTCTAGATATTGTTAATCAGCTTTTTTGAATCGATATTGCTAATAGGAATTCAAACCGAATTTTCTAGGATAAATTTCTCAGATGCAAAATGTTATTTTAATCTATAATATCTTATAATAATATGTGAAAAACTATATTTCTCCTCAAATAAAAAAACAGTGGATATACCTACGTGATTGTAAAAATGGTTATAGTCATTCAAATTCAAAGCAATATTAATAAGTGGGGCCAAATAATTGTATAGTGATAGCTATTAATACTCTCGTGACTGCATAAAAGGTATCTACCTATCTCATATTGCTAAAGTAATCAGATACAATTCGACTTTCTATGTAATTGCCAAAAAAATAAAAAAAAAAGTAACAAATGGAAAAAAAGAAAACAGCTTGACAATTGGAAACAGAGCAGTAACAGCCAATTAAGAAAAAAACGTGCATTCAAAATTTGTATAATCTTTTAAGCCTTTTCAATTTTAAATTGTGTAACAATAGCAACAAATCTTTTATTTTATTATTTTAACTAGGTATGTATGTAGGTACTATAAGGGTAATATTTCAGGTAAATGATTTAGCTAGCATAAGCCAAACAATGAACAATTAATTAAATCAAGAGAGCTAGGTACATGAATAGGGAATTTCTTTGAATGTTTCTTTATAGATTTGGGGTCAAAAAAAATACTAATTTACACCCAATTTTTTTTTTTCATACCAAATACCTAAATATCCAAAAATTTATTGTTACGCTATTATTTTTATTAAACAGTAGTTGTCAAATTTTCAAATGTTCGATACAAAAAATTAAGTATATAAGGTAATTTTATGCCTAAATAAAAAAGCATAACAAAATAAGTTTTCTAAGCCAGCACATTCAACTTGACTGAAGATTCCAAACTGATTTTACTCAAGAATCATAACATTTATGTGTAGATATCGGAAGACGGCAAAGTGGTGCTCAATTTTTTTTTAATATGTAATACAATAATCTAAAATCTAGACAATAAATTAAATATTGACAAACTCTTTATTATTAGGTACATTATTATGTATCGCACGTTCAGAATAATAATGCCACAACTCAAAAATTCAATATTTCAGGAGAAGCGAAATAAGAAATTAAAACATTTTCTATTTACGACTTTTTTATTTATTCTTTTTTATAAAAGAAGGCCACGGAAAGTCTGACTGTTTATATAACATGTAAGTCGTTAATAACTATCTTTTTTCACTTCGAACTCTTATACGACAATTTTTATGAGAAATTTAACAAGTTTTGTGTGAAAATGAAGCTATTGCTCGCTAATGGTGGGTTTCGCAGATGGATCCACGCGACGTTTTGCTTTAATATTATATAGGTATATGAACTTTATGAACACGAATACCTATAAATTCAACTCAATGTTTCTTTTTTCGAATCTTTAATTCTAAACGTATGCCTGTAAATACTCCTCTAGTTGAACTGATGTCACCTAAATACTATAACTGTATGTTGCCAAAATATCAGGCCGAAAGTTTTTGCAGTTTTAATGATATTGCTATTTGCAAAAAAATTATATTATCGGCAGTTCCAAAAGTAGTCAAAAGTTTTTGGAAATATTTATATACCTACATAATGTTCATAGTTAATAGTATTTGTTAATATATCATCGAAAGCTTATGTTAAAAGGCTCATTAACTTTAAAATTGACTTTTAAATGAAATATACGTTAAATTCTGCAGATACTGAGACGTACATAGTAAACCTTACCTACCTTATCATTTATGAAAATCTTTCAATATGTAATCCTGTGAAATGCGAATTTTTGAATTCTTAAAATAGGTTCGATGTAACGTTTAATTAATTTTCTTCGACATTTTATTTTTATTTCTTAGTAACTTTGGACCAACACGCAACTAGTTATATAATTCAAAAATATAATTCTCCAATATTATTATTTCAATATATTTTTTCCGATTGACAATCTAGTTTTTAATTTATACAGAAATAGCATCCCTTGAAGAGAATCTTTACCCACTTCGAGTGTTGAAAGAACAAATTCCAGCGATATAAATTTATCCATACACGTTCAAGAAGCACTGTAGAGTGTAGTAAGTACCTATATCAATAATTTTGTTTCCTCAAAAAAATACTCCTTTGGCATTATTGATAAATAATAAAATTCGATGACACTTAAGCTCCTTAATTTAAACTGATTATTTACACTGTTGCATGACATAAACCACTTCTGACACTTTTTAATTCAAAACATTGATGGGTTACTTTATTTGATTAATAAAATTACAAATATTTAAACTCCTCTGCTAACAGTACGCGAATTGTTTAACAAATACTCGGCACTTATTTTTTCCATATTTTTTAAAAATATTTTTTTTTTTTTTAATTTATTTATTTGGCAAAACTTTTTAATCCGTTAAGGTTATAATTAATATCCTTTGAGTTGGTACAATTGTTCAACCAACACGTCTCTTCTCGCGTACTACCAACCAGTACGATAACCGAATGTGAACTGAAAATCCATCCAAGAGCCACAATCAGAAATGAGATTCTAGGTCGCGTTTCGTTAAAATTGGGTAGACAACTAGGAAATCATATTCTTTTGCCCTATGCATTGAGCTGAGCAGTGTCAGAGCCACAGGCAGACCCAGAGCCACCAATGCAATTTACCACTGAGACAGAATGAGAATGAGAGAAAATGGTTGGTGAAGTTTCGACGAGTTCAAATAAATAACTATAATGTATCTGTTACCAGTGCTTATGAATATACCGTACTGTGTAATGTATATTCAGTATATCTAGTATGTACCTTTATAAAATGTCTCATTTTATGCTCCTGTAGCAGAAGCAGTATCTATCAGTTCAGTATGTAAAGAAACAGAGCTCTTATTCCTTCTCTATTTTGATTTTGTTTCTCTTCTTAGGTCTCTGGCACTGGCATTGGCATGGCAGTATGGCACCCATTCTTTGCCCCTGCCCTATCATGCGTTTGCTCTGTGTATTCATCGTGGTCCTACCGCAATTTTCTTCGATTGTACTGCCGCAATATTTGTAATCAAGTGCAAGCTGCAAGCTGTTGATGGTTGGTTATTTTTATATGTTGTGTTAGTGTGTGAACGAGTGGTGTATTATTTCATTGTACTCTACTCAGCCTCACGCAGAATAAGCGCACGCAATATTATTATGCGGGGGTAGATTGAGAGCGGCTTGTTCTCTTTTAGGCTTTTTCATGTAAATCTCTTTATTTAACGAAAAAAGAAAGCTTAACAAAAATGAATGGTGGTTTCTGTTTTTTTGGTAGCAAAGTATCTTATGTTTACGTTTTGAGTTTTTACTCAATTTCATTCATAAATATTATTATGCTCCAAAGAGTGAGTGAAAATTTATTGGAAATGTTGTTAGTTTCAGATGAATTGAGTTTTTACGATATTAAAATGATTCATCAGACTTCATTATTGAATCAAGTAAATCTTTGTATTACCTATATTGAGCAAGATTTTTACTAACCAAATCGATACCTATAACACTGGTAGGGTAGGTGCACGTCGTATAATAAGTACATACATCAACCAGCTAGAGTAAGTGCTAGAAATGTGGGCCATGTGCGACGTGGCCTACCCCACGCAACGCACCATAATATATTTTTTCAATGGAAAAATCGAGTAGGTATATTTAAAAAAAAATATCTTATTTTTTAAAACATACCTACCTAAATTTTTCCACAAACATTTTATTTTTTTTCCCGAATATGTACATATTAAGTATGTGTGTATATGTTGTGTTTATTTTTTTTTTAATTTAGAATTTCTTATGCATTTTTCATAGTGCGTTGTTTCAATTTTTGAAATACATAATTTCCAAAAATTTAATGACATGATTGGGCCTTTTTTTAATTGATTTAGAATAAAAGCAGCACAATAATTTTCAATCCTTGACTACTTGTCTTTGGAATTTTTTATAAAATTAAGTTTAACTCGAAAAGCTGTTTCGGATTTCTAGGAAAAATAATTTTTCGACAAGTAATACAACAACAACTTCGGATCCAGATACACAAGTTGTTATTGTATTACATGTTGAAAAATTATCCTGAGCCAGATGGATAAGTTCCACATGGATCTTCATGGATAATAAAACGCGACTTAAGTTAAAATGTTGGAGAATTCTTCCAGCTCCGACTGCTGCTCCGATTGCAGTTAGGTACATTACATTGAGTTGTGTTCGCAACATTGAATTTGTGTGTAAGTATTCAATATCTTCACAGTATCTTCAGGTTGTAGGTAAAACTATAATTTTCGTCCGCTTGTACGTCCTGTTAGGTCATCGGCCGAACGAACGGAACGTACAAAATTTTAAAGAAAATGCAGGAGTGTATGCAGGCGAACTTTCGAGACAATCGGCCAAACAACTCCGACCCGAATTCTTCCATGATTCGGTTCTAGTGAACCCGAACCGTAAGGGCCTAATAACAAGGTACAGGTCGTTTCACTGAACGCACCGTGTCGTTTCAGTGCAATCTTCCTTTCCTTATCATACGCCATTAACAAATTCTTTCATACTAAATCCGAGAATATTTCTTCCTCTTCTCGCTTTAACAAACATAAAATCTACATGTCTGGATGCGCCTTTCAGTAAAACGACATAGATTAATAACAAATAGTTAATAGATATTTAGAATATCAATAGATTAATTAATAAAAAAAAAATAAGAACATGAAATCAAATCTCAATTTCCATCCTTATTCTGAAATCCGAATGAAGCGTTCCTCTCATCATTATAAAAGGTTTTCCAATAGGAACGGGTTGATTTTGACAGCTCGTGGCGGCCATATTGTTTCTTTTACTTTCTGTCTTTTAATCAGTTACTAAAGAAAAATCATCATGGCAAGTTACAGCTTCGAGCAACACGTGGAAGTGATAAAACTTTATTATCAAAATGTGTGTTCTCTTAGTAGCAACGATGCGCGCGTTGCACCCTTTAGCGCAAAAATTGCCGGATTTGGGACGACACCAATCCACGCGAAATTCACGAGGTGCCAATGCATCCAAATAAAGTTACTTTTTGGTGTGGATGGGCTGGAGGCGTCATCGGTCTCTACTTCTTCGAAAATGATGATGGCCAGGCCATCACGGTCAACGGCGATCGCTGTAGGTCGATAATTGCCAATTTCTTGTGACCTGAATTGGATGATATGGCCACACAGCTCAAGACACAATCGATATTCTGCAAGAGCGGTTTCATGGCGGGTTATCTCGCGCCGAGGCGACGTGAATTGGCCACAAAGATCGTGTGATTTGACCCCTTTGGACTTTTTCTTGTGGGGCTTTCTTAAGTCTCAGGTCTATGCGAATAAGCCGCAAACCACCGCGGCAACATAATCGATGCCATCGGTTAAATTCAGCCTGATTTATGCGCCAAAGTCATCGAAAACTGCATCTTTCGGATCCGCGCCACCCAGCGAAGCCGCGGCGGCCATTTGAATATTTCACACATAAGGTCATTGATAGGGCTCTCAAATAAAAATAAAACAACTTGTTTTATTCAATTTTAAAATCGACCCGCCCTTAATTTTAAAACCTTTATATGTGTCTGTTTAAATATTGTTTGACTTACGTACCTATTTGAGTATAGGTACGTACTTCGGAAAACCTTTATCTATATAAAACATGAACCGCATAAAATCTCACAGAAAAGAGCTTTCATTAGGTATACAAATTTTGAGCTTTTTTTATTTTTGTTTTAACTAAGCTTTAAGCACTTTGCAGAAAATATATTTCTTGAACATGCATTTTTAATACACTGTTAATATACAAAAATAAATAATTATTGTCCTTAAAGCAGAACATTTTAATTCCTTTTCATGTCATTAATTTGTCTTAACTTTTAAATAAAACTTTTACTTAAAAAAATTGCTGGATATAAATTTTACTCATAAAACAGAATCGTATTGACACACTTAAAACAAATGTTGAAATAAAGTTTTCGTTTTATTTTTATTTTCAGTCAAAACTTTATTTCATAGCAAAAAGACTATAAAAGAAAAAAAACACTATCTGCATAAAAGGACAATTACATAAATTGTTTTGCTGAAATTGGTGACGCTTGGAGCAACTATTAAGGCACGAGTATATAGTTTATACAGCATTCTATTCATATTTTATATAATAATAAAACTGACTTTAGTTTTATATGAAAAAATTGTGTAACAAGAATCTTAAGCTCATTAACAACCTACAGGCTAATGACTTTTACGAGAGTGACTCCATTAGGATAATTTGTTGTCTTATTATTCTTGATTCTCTTTGTGAGTATTACTTTGAATGAGTACTTGAAAATTATGTTTTAGGTAAAATAGTCAGGTTTTATATGATAGTCTTTTTGTAAATTAAGTAACTGCTTTAACTTTTTCCAAGGAATTATTCTTGTTAGATGTACACAACTGGGTTAGTTTTGCTGTAAAATCGGAAAGTCAATAAATCCATTAATCCATAAACACAGCATATACCTACTTATGTAATATATGTTTATCCTTATTATGTTTAAGCAGAGAATGTACATAATTTTATTTATATAAAACAGATATGCGTCATAACTCGTCCGTCATGTGGTTTTAAATTATTCAATAATATCTATACATACAATCTATACCAGTGACGTAGATAGCTTTTTACGATAGAGGAAGAGGGGGGGGGGGGAGATTTGACTTAGTGTTAAATTCCATAAATTTTATAAATTTTTTTTTTAAATACGTACCTAGTTATATTTTTATTTAGTTTGACAAAAACAAGTAAAAACGTATTCAGGTAAATTATTTTTTAGTATATATACATAAGTATAGTAGAAAATCTTGTAAAAATTATTGCGCAAAATCGAATTTTATTTTTTTTATTGAATAATTCATCTGTCCGCTGTCATTCTAATTTTCTCGATCCGACTTCCCAGAGTAGTTAAACCATTCTTAATCTATCATAAAATATCGTTGATACCATCATTGTAGTAAAAATCCTTAGCAACATATTCATGATCAGCAAATTGTCCACCAAGTGCTTCAATTGAATTTTTTGGTTTGATATTGCATCAACGGATCAAAAATTTCTTCCACATTTCAACTCTACGCGACCAGCAGATGGACAGCAGCAAGAAACTTTTGATAAAACTTGACAGTTTTAATAAATTTATCTGCTACTTTTTCAATTTCGAATAAAGCATGCTTGATTAGCACCGAAAATTTCTATTATATTTTCATGATTTGTAAAACTCTCTCCAAGTTCCCAGCTATAGAAGTTCCATTAGGTATACAAAACTAATCTTCTGTACTTTTAGTTTTAGAAATTTATAAGCTTCATAAATTCCAGAAAACGCATTTTCTTCAACTTGAATCTTTTAATGTTCATGGCGTAATTCTTTGGCGAGATCCATTAGCTTGTACCAAACCTGTAAACTAATTACAAATTCGAAGTCCATAGCATTTTCAGAATATTTTGACTCACCTTGTGAGATTCTTATTTCATTCTGATTTTTGTAAAAAACGGGAATATGTCACGACACCCAATGGCTCAAATTTAATCTTTTCAAAGTTATTTTTGGGAGCGGGTCATAATACCTACTGTTTTTCAAAATGCTGTACCTATGACAAAATTCTGTACGGTCAGAATACTGTAAGACCATATTTCTGTGTGTCATTATAATGTAAATACAAAATTCTGTTCTGTACGTCAAAATACTTTATGAACATACTGACTTGCAAAATTCTGTTTCCAATAGAGTTTTTTTTTTAATTTCCTTAAAAACCACATAATATTAGTTTTGAATATATGTAACTGTGTTGTGTTTATTGACAATCAAGTCATAACTTTATACAAATACTAGCAAAACCCGGCTCGCGTTGCTTCGCAAAATAACCTTAATTTATGTAGGTATATTATACTATTAAAAAAAAAGTTTATATGTCTATGTTTTGAGAAAAATCAATCCCCTTTTTTTATAATAATTTGTGTGTGGGTACCTATGTATAAATTTTATTTTTTTGTTAGGTAGGTTCATGTTCTACTACATAATTCTTTAGTAGGTATGCAGAAAAAAAAAACAAATATACGTTACGTATCAACTTACTGCGCTACGCCGCCACCGCCACCGCTGTTAAAGTTAACAACTGAGTGGAATCAGGAAGTTTTCTACTGAAATTTTTCTTTGTATCTCAAGTCGATTGATGGACACACACACAAGAGCACCCACATTTTCATGTTCCCGAACTCACATTTTTTGACGAATCCATTAATTGCCCTGCCCCTATATTAGGTATAGTTCTTACATGTATGTGCAATATCGCACGCCAGGTAAAACAGTGAACAGTTCAATGCAACAGAGAGGAATTGAGTGGACAGAAAAAAAAGCAACTAGAAAAAGGAGGAAGAGAAAATGCAAAAACACCGGAATGACAATGAAGTGGAACAAAGCAGCGACCGCTTAATTAAGCATAAAACCAATTTTTAAATTAAAAAATACAAAAAGTTGTAATTTTAAAATTTGTTTAACCACATATTTCTCAGCTTGTAGGTGTAATTAAGAAAAGATTTAGGTCTTAAAATTTGCATTTAAATATTGACTTTTTGAAGCAATTTCTATTATTGTAAAGTATTCAAAAGGTTTAGACGTTAATGATAATTATGTTAGCTAGAAAGTAAATAAATCCTAAGAAAATAACAAATCATACTTTTCTTAAAAATAAAACAAAATACATTTTTTTGAAATTCGTTTAAGGTATGCAACGTGGTAATAAAAATATTATAAAAAATTGATATAAAAATTGACATTTAACAAAAAAAGACGAGGGAACTCTCTCTCCCTTTCCCTTAGCTCTTAATTAGGTACCTATATTAATCAACAATTGAAGCTTGCTTCTTCATTAAGTTCGATCATTTAATACCTCAGGTGGTGATAAGAAAGTTATGACTTTCGTTAATAATTTCTTATATAGGTACATGTTTCAGAAAAAATAAATAACATAAATTACCCAATTAGATACAAACGACGTCTTTTACACCAATGACAATGGTTAATGACTTGTGTCACTATACTTTCAACAAAAAGACACTTTTTTACGATAACTACACGATGAAGGCAAATGAGTTTTATTCGCGTTGTAAAATCACCTCTTCGGTAGGAGTGTGGTAGCTATCCCGGAGGCTGGCGAGACGATTATGACGAAAGCAACGATTTTGAGTAGAAAAATATTCTACCGTTCCGTCATTACATGAATTTTTGTTGAAGCATCCACTCTGCAGTGGCCCTCTTTTGCGTGCCCATCTTCACCCGAAAGGAAGTTATTAGAATGCAAATGAGTAACAGCAATTAAATTGCGATTACGAGTGTAATTAAATGAATGAAGGGAAGCCCGGGTGCGATCGATGTCAGGATGCCCTGATTGTTTGAGCCCTTGCCATTTTATTCATCTTCTGTATGCCCATTATTTTGTTGTTGTTTGTTCTTTAAAATTAAACTGTATAGATATTTTAAAAGGACTTTCCTTATCCAATAAATGTCTGTCATCTAACTTGAATGTTAAAGTTCTATTGCATAACGTGATATCCTTACAAAAAAAAAAAAACAAAGCAGTCGTTACTCTTCATTAATGAGGGACATATTATTTTTTGAGCCTTTTCGTTTGGTCACTTATTTAGGGTTCATTGTTTTGTCAATTTTTAAATAAAGCCGTTGACATTTAGAAAAGCCTTTTTTTAAGTAAATGCAGACAACGAACCCTTACAAAATGGCATACCATTGAATAATTTATTCAATAGACTATAGTAAAAATTAAGCACGTCGAGAAATGATTAGATCGCTAGGTCATCAAATCAAATAGGAATCATAGCAGCAGTCTTTGTGTTGCTTCAAATTGAGAAAAAATCCCTTCTTAAGACTTGGGTGTGCGAATAAAAGGTTAGAAAATTAAACATAAACTGGAATTCGTTAAAATTTTGTCCATTACAGGATTTGATTTCTTAACTTTTAATTCAAAATTGGACTATCAGAAATAAAGTCTGTAAAGGAGCAAAGAGGATATTCATTAGGTTTTTAGATTTCATTTTGTGAAAACTTTTATTTTTATTTAGTATAGATATTATTTCTATACAGATTTTCTTATAATTAGTCCAGATATGACCCAGCATTCAAATTTATTTGAATTTTATATTTATTACCCCATAATTATTGCAATATAAATTAATATTCTTCGGAGCACAAAATACTTTTAAATGGAATCGATTATGTACCTTTTAATTAATAGTGGTAAACTTATAAGTTCACCAAAAACAGGTATTGACAGCTATGAAAATAATTAAATAACTTTGAGTTTATTATGGAAGCAATAGCTTTTGTTTAATATCTATTAATCCGTCAAATAGAGTAAACGTTAAACTTTTTTAAACTTAACAATTAAAAATAACAGTACCAAAAAAGTGTATATCTACAAACCGTTTGGGAAAACATTATTTTTTGGAAATGGACTTCTACGATTTTGATTAGATTATAAGTAAAGGGTGGCGCATAAGTGACGTTATGATTTAATTAGTAATTTTTTTTCTCTAAGTATTTTTTTTTCAGAATTAACTTTGAAATACTTGGGAAATTTATGATAGAAAGACTCAGCACAAAACAAAGAACCAAAGTTTTTCAATTTTATTTTGAAAGTCGACATTAATTTATTCAGACATCATATCGAAATTTTTTTCATGTTTGAAATGCTCCCAGTGCTCCAACAATTTACGGATTGGTCCAGCATTTTCAGCTGGAAGACTTCGTGCAGTTCGTTATGATTTGAACATTGTTCGGGTGCAAGCGAGTACCTATTTTAGGAAAACCCCGAGACTTACACCAGGCTACGTTCACAGCAGTTGGTGATATATGTCTAAGCGATATTTACATACAAACAATTTTACGGCATTTATACAGCTTTTCCAGATTCAATTGGTTCACGAGTTGAAAGAAATGGCGTTTTCAAGAATCGGATAATAAGGCGTTTTTCTGATTTTAATTGGCAACCGCGTTCAACCAATTCAACAGCTCCAGATTTTTTTTTTTCCTTGGAGCTACCTAAAAAGTAGGGTGTAAGCCAATAAAATAAGCCAAGAACTAATAATAATATCCAAGAAGAAGTGAGGGCGCTTTAAAACATAATGTATAAAAATATTTCCAAACCATATAATCAATTTTAATAAATGACAAGGTTAAATAAAATCAGAAAGAAAAATGAAATAAATCAACGTTATCTTATGCGCCATACATATACTGTACGATCTAGTTTATATGTAACAGATACAAAATTTACATTAAATAAATAATATTACATTTCAAAATTAAAAAAAAATACATGTTTTGTATTTAAAAAAAAATCTCAATATTTTTTTTTTTTGAAAATATTAAACGGGTAGTGAATTTTTCCTAAAAAAACCGCCCAACCATTTCTCCGGAAATTAAAATTAATTTTTTACCCTTAACTGAAATCATATTTTATTCAGCAAAAAAGCCAAAAAAATAACATAAAATATTACACGAAAAAAGTGAAATTGGCACAACTAATTAAATCTAGTTATCGGCAAATTATTAAGTAATAAACTATTCAACATAACAAGTTTTTACCCCTATTAGAGGGGGTGCTCTGCTAGCTTAAAAAAATAAAAAAAAATATAAAATATATCGCACGACAAAAATTAAAATTGTAGCAACTAATTAAAGACAAACTTATACAATAGCAAGATTATACTGTGATCGTATGTCGGATCCTGTCGGTAGGAAGTACTCACACTAAAACTAGTAGGTACATATTAATTTAAAAAATCTTAAATTATATTTTAAAACCAAATGTTTTTGAATGGCTCTTTCGAATCGTCTATCACGGTTTTAGTAAAGTACTAAAAGGCTTCTCAACAGATTTTGAGCGGCTTATATTAATGATATTACAGTAAAATCTCGAAAAAATGAACATAAATAAATAGGACCCGTTCATCTTTTCAAATTGTTCATCTTTTCGAGCATCAACATTTTGGTTGAGAAAGAAGATAATAAGGAGTTATAAATTTAATTTACATATAATAATTTTAAAACAAGCCCAAAAGTATATGTACCGTTCAAAAAACTGAATAACGTTACATGAACCAAAAGCAAAGAAAAAGTTAAAAATTGAATTTGAACACTGTAGGGTGAAAATACTTCGCTCATCTTTCCGAACTGTTAATTTTTCCGAAATTCTACTGTATTGCATTGCGCAATTGGTTGAAATTTTACATAAAAATGCCTTTACGTTTTCGTCACCCGTCACTCCCCTATCCTTGCTCAATGAAATTGGAATCAACATGAATAGATGATAATATGTATATAGGTACTTCCAATTTCATTGAGCAAGGATAGGGGAGTAACGGGTGATGAAAACCTAAAGGGATTTTTATGGAAAATTTCAACAGATTAAGCAATGCAATACATTTTCACCCTACAGTGCTCAAAAGGATCAATGAGTTGAAATTTTGAACTCAAAAAGATGAACGCTTTATTCCAAATTCAATTTTTTAATTTTTCTTTGCTTTTAGTTCATGTAACGTTATTCAGTTTTTTGAATAATTTTTATATAAATACTAACGCTTGTATTAATTTTAAGTCGGCTAGTTTCACCACTACATATTTATGTTCGAGAAATCACCGTGTCAATGTGCTTCCATGCATCGTTTCCTTCTTGTGTTCCTCTGCGTGGTTCATGTTACTTAATAAGGTAGTTTGGGTTTAGTCTGAATTCACCCCATTACCATTGTTGTTGAGATATGGTTTAATGTGTATGCATTGCATTTGCCATTGATCGTAATCTCACCACTGCTTACTGCTACCATTCAAGGGCCCGACCCATAGAATCCATTGCGTCCGCCGCAACGGGCAAAGTAACCGAACTTTTAACTTTTCCCCCCCGGCCGATCCGTTGCCGCAACGGACGCAATGGTCATGCTAGTGTTCTGGCCATCTGGGAAACGTTGCGGAAGTGGTATACAGTTGTAATTTTGTGGCACTATAATTTCCACGTGGCATGATGCTGATTTCCATTATTTTACTTAAAATAAGGCAATTTTTGATGAAGTTTGATGAAAATTGCTAGCGTAAAAATTATTTATTTTTATGTTTTGTTGTATAGATTTATGACAGAAAAGAAGAATTTATACTTATTTCATATATATAAATAAATAAATAAATAAATAAATAAACATTGGATCTAGATTTCTTTCGGGGTTTCCTTTATGAATCCAGAAATTAGTTTTTACTCTGGCCGGTAGATGGATTTTAAAGCTTTTACATAAAAAAATAAATAAACAGGGAAGAAAGAGATAAGCATACAACATTGTTTTCATTTGGATCCGTATCGTTTTATTATATCGGGGTTATTGGCGATAATAAAACCCAACTAATGTTGTTTTTTTGAATGGTAACGCTGCTGGCTCTAGGTTCGGGTGGGCCAGTCTCAGTAGTTACTGGGTATGACATTCTTGGTTTCAACACATTTACGCTAGGCAGTCAGAAGTTTGGTTCTATGATAAATTACAATTAAGATTTTAGTTCTTTATGGAAAAATTGAGTAAATTTAATGCTTCATTACAATATCGCTTTTTGAGGGGGTATTTTAACTAATTCTTTTCTAATTTGCTAAATAGATATTAATCTAAATAGCAAATTGAAAAAAAAATGCATAAATACATTGCAGTGCTTCGCTAACTTAATATCAATTTAGCAAAGTGTTAAAAAAAAAGTTAGGAAGCATTGAACGACTGATTGAAAATTACGGTTGTATTTTGTATATGCGTTAAATAGATAATTGTTCGTTTGTGTACACACATAATACAACTTTCAAATATGTTTTTCACAGGTTGCATGTAGACAGCAAATGTAGACAGCACTGGTTTGAATAATTCAGTTCTGTCATCCGGTTTTTGCTATTGTGAATGATGCCCCTACGGAAAGAGTGTTTTCAATTTCTAATAACATTTAGACATCTGAGAAATCTCAATTTAAAGTTAATACACTGGAGGCACTGATAACAAAGTGCAGGAGATTTTAAGACTTTTTAAAGAAGCCGGGATGACGTCTTAAAAAAAATACACTGCAAACAAAAATACAAAAACTTTTTTTTTTTTGTTATATAAGAACCTATTTTTAATTTTTGTTTTAAAAAAACTGAACTCATTGATGTATGAAGTACAAATTTTTTGAATAAATATCGTTTGTTTCTAAACTTGTAAGTAAATTAAAAATTGTCCTCTTTTTTGCATCTGAAAAAATGGTGACCGTAGCTATCAATGACATTACATTCCGTTCTAAATTAATGTTCACAATAAGGGGAATTATTCAAAGATGAAATTTCGGGTGAATTTCACAATATAGGCGAAAAGTGAAATTTCAAATTTTCCAGGTCGAATTTTGTTCGGATGATCACAATAAGGCAAAATATTATTTCTAAAATTCTTATTATTATTATGTATTTCTAAAATTCTTATTCTTATAAAATTAAATAGATAATATTGTTTTTAACAATTTGCTCATAAAAAGTTTTTGTCACATCCGCCGTCTTTCTTTTATTTTTGCTTAATGCTTATAATGTAGATACCTACGTATATATTTTTGAGTTGTAATCTACGCTTCTATTTATAACATCTAAACGATTCAAGTGATGAAATTTTCAGACATGATAAAAGAAGGTATAATAAAGCTTTGCAAATAATTTTCGCTAACTGACCGACTCTATTTTAAGAAAGTTTATATAAATGTCAATGATGATAATAACAAGGGTAGAGTATTCTAAAAATAATTATTTTCGTCAAAAAACACAAGAGTCAGGAGGCCATATTTTTTGAATTGAATTGAATTGAAAACTTCTGCCATTATTAATATTATTATTATTTATTTTTCTAGGGATAACCCCAGTCATCTTTAACTTTTTTCAAGTCAAACTTTAAATTTTATTTAAAAAAAAGGTAGTGTTCCAATTATTTCATCCGTTCCAAAATACATAGGTACCTATAGTAGATACATAGGTGCGGAAGAAATATGTAAAATCTTCTTTTATACCAAAATAAAATCATACTTCATGACATACAATACATGTACATAGATACCTATATTGCGTGTATAGTATATAGGTATGCACGGATGTAGAATTTTTCAAAGAGAGCATATAGGAACCTTATTAGTTATTACACAAAATGTGAAATTATGCTAATAATAAACCTATTCAATCATAAAATCTATACTCATACCCAAAAAAATGTTTATTTCTTTCAAAACATTTTCATATTGCTTATGGCTTCTACATTTTATCAAATGAACAATTATTATTAATTTAAGATCTCTCTTTTTTTTCAAATATCACGTTTCAAATACATAATTCCAAGAAAATGATTATTCTCAGCTGTAATCCCGACAATAAGGCAGAAGATCTCCTCGAATCATTCCGCAGGAATACTCATACATATACCACTACTTTCCTATAACACATTGTCCAGTGAGAGTTAAGACCAACTGTGATATTGGTTTTCAAAGACAGAATATAAAATTGAAAACACTCACCCAAAGGCAATGTGCGAAGAGAAGCACGTCCCGGCATATATCTGACTATATTCTGTCCGATTGGGCCATCAATATGAAAAAGCTACCATTTCTCTAGAGGAGAGTTTGACATATTGAAGTCGTTGTGCATTCTGGTGGCCCCAATAAGCTTGACCGCAAAATAAAGTAATATCTCGAAATAGAAAAGCGAGCTTCCTGCGTATGTGGTTCAGATGTTCATCCATTCGAATTCCATCGTCCTCCTTATCCTTCACAAATCAATAATTTCTGTTGTGTGTTTTAACATAGCAGAAAAAAGTCTATACATATATACATACAAACGAAACTGAGGACACGACAGTTTTTCAATTTCAACTTCATCTTTTAACTCAATGCTACAAACCTATATATGTGTTTTGCGTATGTGTTTATATTTTATCCTGTGGGTACATTGCATGCAACTTTGCAACAGCCGGTGATACGCCACCGTCTCATCGCCCGCCGCCAATATACCGCCTTAACCTCACTTAATCAAAAGTTTTCCTTTTGAAATTCATTCATTTTAATTCATCCATTGCTAAAACTAACGTATGCATGGTATATACGAGTACCTATCTACATACATATGTATATGCGAAACAGCAACACAAACACAAAATCGTAAAAATGATACTCCGTAGGATCTGTTAGGTCTGAAAATAGAAGAGCGAAAGAAAGTTTTACTGAGATTGCATCAGCAGAAAAGACCTTTTTAATAACTTTGCCAAAAATCAAGTGGAATCAGAGTACCGCAGCAACATCCACATCCATTCATCTATATGTACCCACCCACCTGCCTTATTCATGCTTATACCGCCTCCGCATAGACAACCGCATCATCTACCTGTGCCGTGAGCATGTAAACAGAGAAGTCATCATACGAGATAGGACTTCACCCGCAGAAGCTCACAACGACGAAGAATTGGAACATGAGTTTCATCCTGATGGCAGATGCTGATTGCCTTCCCGCTGCCATCATCCATCCCGTGTGACGCAGTTGTTACCAAGGAGTCAAAAAATGTCTGAAATTCTGAAATTTTAATTTCCATGGAAGCGTCATAAGTTCCATCTTCCATCACCGACGATGTCGACGACGATGCACGGAGGCAACATGAAGGAATATGTATTATATATTCTGCTGATAAGGATTGAAACAGGATGTTTCAATACAAGAAAGACGCTGTGCTGCGGCCGACACTACGCGAGGTATGAACAATCTACGACTTTTATACAAGTTTTTTTTTTTTTTTTTTGGACCGAAAATGTGACATTACAAAGATGTCTATAAATTGTAGGTATACAAATATAGTGTGGGTACACGAAGAGTACAATGATTTTTTTTTAAAGTTAATTCAGACGGTATAATAACGTATATGTAGTATGTACTATATATTGCGATGAATTGATAATGAGTTTCCTGCTTTAATGTCTAATGTGACATTGGGTCTGGATAAGGGTATGAACACTTTGCTAATAAAGAGTAATGCATAGCTAAGATTAAAGAAATAAGATCGCAATTTTGAAATTTTTATCAACATAGCCATCGATATAAAAATGTGTTTTGTCAGCCCAACTAGCTAGTGAAAATAAATCTATCTACTACTTAAAACACTCGATAGCTTGCACATGGAAAGAGAAATCTGTTGATTTGTTAATTATTCCTAATTGCGTTATATTTTTTTTAATAAATAATTAAATAAATAATAAATATAAAAATAATAAACAAATAAATAAATAAATAAAGAATAAATTATTAAATTAACAAATTAATATACAAATTAATAAATTATAAAATTCATAAATTCACAAGTTATTGAATTAATAATTTGATAAATTAATAAATTAATTAAATTAAATAATTGTATTAATAATTTGATAAATTAATAAATTAATTAAATTCGTAACAATCACCCATAATTTACATTTCGACAAATATGGTCTACACTATTAAAAGCTATATTAAAATCTGCAGTATAATGTATTGCTAAAAATAGACCTGATAAAATTTGAATAATTAAAAAATAATCCTAATAATGATACAATTTCACAAATTAATAAATTCATAAATTACTAAATTAACTCATAAATTCACAAAAGTAATAAATTAATAAATTTATAAATTAATAAATTGATAAATTAATAAACTAAAAAAATAATAAATTCATAAATTTATAAATTAATAAAGTCACAAATTAATAAATTAATCAATAGATAAATAAATAAATTAAAAAAAATAATAAAATAATAAATGAAAAAAATAATAAATTAATAACTTAAAAAATTAATAAATTAAAAAATTTATAAATTCATAAATTAATAAAATCACAAATTAATAAATTAAAAACTTAATAAATTAATAAATGAAAAAATTGATAAATTGATAAAATAAATTAATAAATTGAATGAATTTTCGTTTCAATAAGTCGTTTCAAAATTATCAATTTTAAAATTTTCAATAATCGTTTTCAACGAAAGCTATAACTGGAACCTAATTGTTCACAACTTATGTTTATGCCATTGACTTTAAGCTGAATTCTTGGTAGATAGCAAGCTTTTCTTTTTCTAATTGATGATGTGTAAATATCTTTAGACAACTATGTATATTAGAGAATTTTCAATTGTAACATTTTATTTTCATTTTAAATCAATAAATAGCAATAAATTCACATAAAACGAAAAAGAGATCTAAATGAACTGTGTTATAACATATTTAAGACTTTACAAGTGTATTTTTCAGTTAAAGAAAAATCTTTGAGAAAATATTATGTGCTTATATTATGTAACTCTAGAAAAGCTACAAAAAGTCGTTTGTTCGAATATGGTCTTATATCACAGCAAAAAAATTAAAATAGAATATCTAGGTGCCACCATTTTGACAAAATTTTTTAGAAAATTGCAAAATACGTATTCATCTGTTGTTCAGACTCTCTTTTTCCTGAAAATACTGATAAAACTAAAAAAATAGATAGCAGCAGGTCCAGAAAACTTGTTATCTGCTATCTGCAGAAAACCCAAAATCTCAAAAATGAAAAAAATCTAGTTAGCTGGTTCTTGCACTCAGGTGACGATATTTTCCAAGAAAATCCTGAAATACTTAAAAAAAACTATAATGTTGCACACTTCATTGTTAACTTAGCTAACTTAGCTTAGTAAGTGTGTGTAAGTTGCAAACGCAGACATTTCCTTCGTTGAGTGGACTAATACGAGAGTTTTTACTCATTAAATTATATTTCTTAAACTTCTATTTTAGGAACTAAATGCATCCATAATCCATCCATCTGAAGTTTCACATATCATACATAATGCTAAAGTCTTACTAACATCTCTGGTTATCATTCTAATAAAATAATTTCGAAGTGCAAAACTGCAATTCTTAGAGATTAAATTTGCGTTTAGATTTTAGACACCCAAACTTTAAAATTATTAATATCCTGTTTCACACGAAGATATTATTTAGTTATATATGTGTTATCTACGTATAACAAAACACAAGAGCAATCATAAGCAGGGGCGTAGGTTTTTTTAGTGTGACAATTTTTCAAATTTTAAACGATTTAGCATCATGCAATATTTTTAAAATTTTAATGAAGTTAAAATCACCAAATGCCTTTTTTAACTTTTTAGTATTTTATACTAACTCCAAATGTCACTTTGACAGTTAAAAATGTGAAAATGGTATGTTTGTCTACTTGTTTGTACGAATTGTCACTTTTTTAGGAGTGTTCAATTGAAGTCAGAAATGTTTGAAACTATGAGAACATTTCAGTAAAGAGCTTTAAAATAAGTAAATTTTAAGTATTATCTTGCTATGATACCTTAACTTCGGAATTCATAGCCTTTATGATCTGGGTAATATGTATGTTCAATTCAAAGTCTTACAACCGGATGAACTCTTATCCTTTTCAAATGACATCATTAAAAAAGGAAGCAAGAAATCTGGTAATCAACCCATTTCCAGCTAGCGAGCGTTGCGAAAACGCAACGTCATATCTGAAGAGGTCTGCAACTTAACTGTTGATCAATTTAAATAAACTAAATTGTGAATTTGAGAGTTATTTGAACTATCCTAATCGACCCGTTTTTTGATTTTTTTCTAAACATTTTTTTTTTCGTGTTTTTTTAGAACCTTCAAAATACGAAATTTTAAGAATTTCTAGGTAGAATTTTCGAAACATTGAAAAATGTCATCAAAATTATAATTTTTAAAAATACATATTGTCAAATACTGGTAGGTAAATAAAATCTGGAAAAACTAAAATCGTTTTCATTGCTTATCTATTTTGAAAAAAAAACTGCACTCTTATTTAAGGCCTTTCCTCAGTTAGGAAAAAGAGGACCTCAACAAATTTTTCATACGGGGCCCATTGATGGTTAGCTACGACACTGTTTATAAGAACAATTGCAGTAGACCAGTCGTCATCAGCAGAAAATGCATGGTACGAATATTGAGTTCTTAGTACTGCAAGGTTTTCTGCAAAATTTGATAAAATACAGATAGAATTTTTTTAAGATGTCAGCAGAAATGCCTGGGTATGGATCTGTGTAACTATAATATTCCTTCTTCCTCGATCTAGGATGTCTGTCTGGATTCGCACTTTGGTTGCCCGGACATGGATCCACACCAATCGCCAGGGATTGTTAGGTTAGGTTGTATAGAGGGGATGAGTCATATGGAGCTGGGTGCATGCTGTAGGTGTATGTACCTATATGCAACCCCTAAGCACATTATATATGTTCTTTCAAAAAAACAAGAGAGTTGAGAAGAAATGCTGTGGAATCCTTATGAAAGCTTTATGTATGTTTGTGTACAGTGAGTAATGGGATTCAAATATAATTTACGATTTGTAGTCTGGCCCCTAAAATGGCTTCTGGCGTGTTCCGGAAGCCATCGCAAACACCATTCACACATGCAATCGCAATATATCACTTGCGGGCTGTTGGCGCTGCGATTGTTAGATACGGAGAGAGAACACAAGCAAGGATATCACAAATTGCACGATGGTTTGGTTGCAAGCTTGCATCTTGCATGTCTGGCAGCGGAGGCGCTAAAGCGTAGTAGTATTAGGTATATACCTACATACTGATGGATAAGAGAGCCGGGGAGGTCAGAGTCCAGAGAGTGTACAGTTGGAAATGAGCAGTTGACGTACGAATTACCGCTCGCGAGTGCTTCTGGTAATTTGTATTAGTTTAGCTTGAAAGGATATTTGTTTGGTGTTTTGTTTCATTTGAACTTTAGATATGGTTTTTAATTGGGCCTTTCGATGAAACAATTTTGAGGCCACAACTTTTGTAGTGTAGGGAAGAGACATAGTTTCATTGCTTGGAATAGTAAATATTTTAAAAGAGGACACAGATTTGTGTTTTTATTTTTGCCTTCCTATGTAAATATAATAAATAAATTATTTCAGTTTATTTAAAAACAAAACAAAACTCCAAGAAAATCATATTAAGCTACACAAGCAACTTATCTTATACTTCAGTGTTCATACTAAGATTGAATTTTCTTAATTACCGCCATATTATTCACTCGATAAATCCAGATTAAAACTTAAATCCGGATGTATTTTCATTGAATTTGTATAATTTACATCTGGATTTAAATTTTAATCTGAATGAATCGAAGGAATAATATGGACGTTAAACTTGTAAAAAACACATTCTCTATAAAAAATTGATCAAAATCGTTAAAAAGATTTTGAACAATTTTTAATAGAGTTTTTGAGTAAATCGAAAATTAAAAAAAATCGTCCTATAGGAAGTACTACAGTGAAATCTCCTATTGCGGACAACTCCCTTAAGCGGACAATCCCCTTGGGGGGACCAATTCTCACGACCGCGGATCTTGGATTTAAATTCTATATATGTTATGATCCTTTGGGCAGACAGTCTCTTACCCGGACGCGGACTAGAATATCAGACGGAATTTGTTAAATTTAATTCTGTTAGGCGGACAAAAATGTTTGTAATTTGTAAATTTTAACACTCATTTTCAGAAATACTTTTCATATATCTTCTTTTGCATTAACAACGTTCCCAATTGTTCACAGCGGCAATAGGTGCAAACGATAAAATCAAATGAACTAACTAAAATAAAGAAAACAACAAAATTGCAACAATGTAGCTCATAGTTTGTGTGTGAGGGTCACTGTTTGTGAACAAATGCATATCAGATTTTATTTCTGCAGCCATGGTCTGTTTTTGTATCTTGTTTCTTGAATAACAATTTTTTTTTATTTTTTCCCTTGTACGGACAACTCCCTTAGAGGGACAAGAGTGTTGCGACGGTCACTGTTCACCTAGGGGAGGTTTCACTGTATTTATTACCATTTCTCGGACAGACGCACAGAATTGCGAGACCCACTTTTTTCGACTTCACTATTATCGCAATGTCAAGTTTGATCAAAATCTCGAGTTCGTTTTTTTTAACGAATCTACGAGTATAACCGGCCATATAGTACAGTGAAACCTCCCTTGGGCGTACACCGACGACGGTCGCTACACTTTTGTCCGTCTAAGAGAGTTGCCCGTCCGAAGACAAGAAATTAAAAAAAAGGCATACAACACCATGATACAAAAACAGACCACAGCTGCAGGATTAAAATCCGTTATGCATTTGATCACAAACAGTAACCTTTAGTGACATGCACCATATGCTCTAAGCTACATTGTTTTCTTTATTTTATAGTTATACGTTCATTTGTTTTTATATCCTTCGCTTCTATTTCCACTGTGAACTAGTGGGAACATGTTTAATGCAAAAGAAAATATCAAAAAGTATTTCTTAAAATATGGGTTGAAATTTACAAATTACAAACATTTATGTCCGCCTAAGAGAATTTCAACAAATTGCGTCTGATATTCTTATCCGCATAAGGGTCAGGGAGTGTCCGCTTAAGAGATCATAAAATGTATGGAATCTAAATCCAAGATCCAAGGTCGTGGGAATTTTTGTCCACTTAAGAGAGTTGTCTGCAATAGGAGGTTTCACTGTACCTAAGTAATGGGTGATTTTTTAAGAGGTTTAGAACTTTTTTAAAAAAAAAAACACAAAAAATTCGAAAAAATGAATGAAATATTTATTTGAATCGATAGTTTGAACCTTGCAATTTAATGTTTAAAGATAATTTCATGCAAATGTTGACCGCGGCTGCGTCTCAGGTAGCCCATCCGCTGAGTCCAATTTTGGCATACTCTTTCACACATATCGGCCGGTATCTCACGAATGAATGCATGGATGTTGGCTTCCAGTGCGTCAATCGAAGCGGGCTTGTCCCTATAGACATTAGCCTTGACATACCCCCACAAAAAATAATCTAATGGTGTCAAATCGCACGATCTAGGCGGCCAATTGACCGGCCCGAAACGTGAAATTAACTGTTCACCAAACTCGCCTCGCAATTGCGCCATTGTTTCGCGTGCTGTGTGGCATGTGGCACCGTCTTGTTGAAACCACATATCATGCAAGTCAAGAACTTCCATTTCGGGCAAAATTTTTTTTCCACGTAGTGCTGTAACAAAGGCCTAACTGCTGGGAACGGCGCCGAATCGACATTTCGCGGTCTTCTGTCACACTAGCTGATACGGCCGCAATATTTTCTTCACTACGCACAGTACGTAAACGTGTTGGTGGTTTAATGTCCAACAAAGTAAATTTGGTGCGAAATTTGGTCACAATCTTCCGAATAGACTGCTCAGAAGGTCGAGAATGCCGACCATAAAATGGAAGCAGCGCGCGATGAACATTTCGAACCGAGCACGAATTTTGATAGTAAAATTCAATAATTTGCAAGCGTTGTTCATTTGTAAGACGATCCATGGTTAAATTGCAAACCAAACTGAAGCTGTTTGACAGTGACACAAGGTACTAAACACACGTCAGCTGTCAAAACCAGTGTTGCCAAAACCAAACCAGCTAAAAAATCACCCGTTATATATCGAATTTTCTCACAGCAGATAATTCCCAACACCATCGTTGCATACCTACATTTTGAATAAACTACCTATATAAGATAACGAATTACTCAATTGCGAAATTATTTCAAATTTAAGAGTGCGTTCAAGCGTTGAATGTAGAATAGGCTGTTCAACCAACCATTAAGAAAGCCCCTCTTAAAATTAGGATTTAGAGAATATTTTAGCGCTGAAGCAGTATAATTTCAGTAAGATCAAGTGCGTATCGTCGTTCCGTTGACAGGATAACAGCCGAACGGAAGTTCGAACAAATATAATTTGAACTTGTGAAAAATAACTATGTTAGAAGTTCACTTCGTGTTCATGGTTCGTGTAACAATTGCCAGGGATAAGAATGATTATTTCATTATGCCAAAGTTACCCTAACCTTACCCAGACCGATTCAATATAAAATATAAATTCTAAAGGGTCAACCAACATAATAACCAACATAAACTTAGTCACGCAAATATAATTCCATTTATTCGAAACTAACTATAAGGATGTAGATTGTAGATAGATAATTTTATGAGGGAGGTGAAATTTGTTGTATGGTGTCCGGGTAGTTTATTTTGTGTGTTGGATGCCTTACTGGACTTACTGGGATGTTTTGGTAAATTATAAACACTTAAAAACATTATATTAATAAACGACGAACAACGGCGATATAAGATTTAACACATCTGTTTATTATTATGGTATATTATTCTTATTTTAATAAGTGTATAATGGACTATGACATGTGATAACAAGCGGACGACTTTAACTCGGCAAAGTTCGCGATCAAGTTATTCAAATTACTTCTTAACACACACATGCATAAATCTATTAGGACCTCTTACTTTACTTCAATAATAATTTTCACAAATCAGTAATTGTGGGTGACACATACATATGTATATAATCTATAAGTGTGTGCTGTTCTTCCACCCAGTGGAAAAATTAAAAAATTCATTGAGGAAAAACCAGCTTTTTCCTTGAGGACTGGAAGCTGCACCTGCCACTTTTCAGCTTATTCCTTTGATGAATTTAACATGGGCGTGTCATTGGCGGGAAGCACATGTCACTTTCTCAATGAAAATTCACTAACGAAATCACTACTTCGTTGGAATTTGTTTATTCACCACACCCAGGTGATGAAAAACACGGTGATTGTATAATCTGTGAATTCACTACATATTTGGCTTATTCATCAGTTCAATATTTTCGATGAAAAATGTAACGAACATTCAATAGTGAAATCACAAGATTTGTGGTAGTTGCTTAAGCTAAGTACAGACGATTGTCAGATCTTACAATATTGTCAGAACTGTCAATGGTCTGACAATAGCTGACAATTGACATATTTCTTACAATGAAAAATTGTCCGTTCACACGGTTGGTAGATTTCATCCAAAAGTCTGACAATTTGATTGTCAGCTCTTGTCTGACAATTTTCGGACAATAATATATCTGAAAAAATTGTCAGCTTGAGAATTTTCTGTTCAAACGGTTGGCAGATCTATACAAAATTTGTTTGATTGTTTACATCTTTTGGGGGAGGCATCATTACTTGGCGGATGTTCTGCAGCATTCTTATCGATTCCTCTGCATTAAATAAAGAATCTTTTTCTTCTCTCCTTTAAATATAATAATATGTAATATTTTCGACCATTGATGCCTCCTCCATTGTTAGATTTTTTATCTATTTTTATTCAGAAATACGACAAAAAATCAACAACATGCAAAAAAGAATTAATAAAAGACAAATGGCGGCCGAGCATGAGCACTTAATTTATTCCCAATAAAACTACACAACACAAGGAATTGACATAAAATGTAATTGAAGTGAACTGAATAAATAAACTAAAAAAGAAAATATTTATAAAGCAATATATGTAGATATTTTCTTTTTGAGTTTATTTATTCAGTTGTGCAAAAACTAAAAATTTCCAACACAAATGTTTTTTTTATCTCTTATAGATATCTCATTGACATTTCGAACAATGAAGAAATTGTCAGCAATTGTAAAATGTTTTCAATGAAAACATGTGACAATGACCAATGAGTCTGACAATGTCCCAATCGTCTGACAATGATAAAATTGTGTGTTCAGACGATTGTAAGATACCTGACAATTTTTTGTCAGATTGTCGTCTGACAATGACCTGACAATGACGTTTCTGACAATATTGTCAGACAAAATTGTGTGTTCAGACGATTGTAAGACATTTGGGACGGTTTTTTCACTGACAGATCTGATAATATTGTAAGACCTGACAATCGTCTGTACTTAGCTTTATTCAGCACTTAGTTATTCAAGATAAAAAATATGAAGAAAATTTAGTACTGAAATCACTAGAGAATTGGGGGTGCTTATTCACCCTTCATTATTCCTTCCAAATCTATTGTCTTCAAGTTGTCTATCATTTGTAAATTAGAAAATTACTTCTGTTTAGGTTGATATACTTCAAGGAAAAGTTCAAGTGAAGTCAACTCCAAAATGTGTTAGGTGCTCACGTACCCTTCCTTCTAAGACGCAAATTCTTATATACAAACTAAAGCATGAAAAAAACTGTGAACTTTAAATCTATTAATGAATTTATGCAAACTGATGAAAGGATACTTTACTTTTCTTCACTAAAATCCTCATATTTGTTGTGTCAGGTAAAGGAAAGGGTAGTCTTATAGGTTTTTATATCTTTGTGTTGCGAAATAAAAAAAAAGAGAGCGCCGCACACTGGGGCAAAAGACCCTTGAAGCTGGCAGAAAATCAATTTCTGAAGTTGAAGGTTCTCTATAAATCCCGTTGAAATTTAAAAGAAAATATGATAGAGAATACAAAATAAGAGATAAAAGAGTCATTCGCATTACGTGATCGCTGTCAGATCATCACTAATCGAGCATAAGTTGACTTGTTGCCCTGAAATTCATACGTGTTTTGTTGTTCTGAGAGAGATTTATTTTTTTCTCTAACTCCCAAAGTGTACTTTACAAAGCAGATGAGTTGATTCAGACGATGAACTGATGAACTTGTACATTACTTTTCAGCAGTTTTTTCATCGCATAATTTTCCTCTATTAAAATAGCAATTTGTAATTCACCAAAAGAAAGGGTTGTTTCCTAAACTTTGTGTTGTGGGGTGGATGCTATGAACTACTGAGAAAACTTTGCATTACTCTTCACTTACTAAATCATTCCATGTCTATTCTCCTATATGATTTGGCAAGTGAATGCATTGATGAATTCAGCTATAAAATTCATTGAGGACGATATTTCCCGCTGAGCAGTGATGTCTAACAACATTTTTACAGCAAGTCACTGTATATTATAGCTGCACATCTCCATACTAATTAACCAATTGCAACTAGGGATTCCAGCAAAACGGCTTTTGTCCCGAAAGAGTCCCGCCAGAAGAATGTATTCCTCAATTTGATTTAATGTCACGCTGGTCCCTCTTGCTACAATTACACAGGCCTACTAAATAATTTTTTTTTGGTGCCACCATAAATGATGTTGTATTTATTGGTGAATTGACTGTGAAAAAACATTGGAAATAAGTATAATGCTGTTCCACTAGTTCAATCCACGAAAATAAAGAAGAATTATCAAACTATCTGTCTTGTTTTAAAAAATATGAAATACATACCAGTGGGTTATTTATAATAACAAAAAGCGTTTATTTGAAAATGGTTTACTTTTTACTGGGGCAAAAAAGTTGCTTCATATAAATTCCATAACAAATTGTTAATGAGACAGGAGAGAAAAGGCGACCACTGAACCAAGAAATACTGGCATGTTTTACGATATTATGTAAAAGTATTAAATGAAACTGGGTCTCGTTTTATTTATATATCTAGGAAAGCAAAATTGTAGAGAATTCAATTTTGTACAAAACTATGAGGTAAAATTTTGTTTGTGGAACTTATGTTTCTCTAGATATGGTGAATAAACTTTTACCCCTCCCCTCTTCCAGCCGCCCAATTAAATTTTTCGGTTACAGCCCCGAAAATCATCTGGTACACGCACACTGACGCACTCTACACAATTGAAGAAAAAATAACCTTTTCCTAAACGAAATTCGAGGTTCGGGCAAAATGTTGTTACAAATATCAGTGGACTATGTACCTATATGAAAATTGGATATAAAGGGTTTCCCAATTAAGAGGATTCATTTTGAATAGCCCGCTATTTGGGCAGCTGTCAATTTTGAAGCTGACATCTTTAGACATTTGTTAAGTAAAAACTATGCCATTACAAAAAATCCAACAACGCATTGAAATTGTTAAAATTCACTGCAAAAATGGCGCTGCGTGCCACATAAGCAAGGAAAAAATCGCAATTTTGCAAGAAAAGTTTCCTGACGGTGATATTTCTCGAAGAGGTGATCACAATCGGTCACCGAGGTCTTATGATTTAACACCTTTAGACTTATTTCTCTGAGGCCACGTGAAAGATACGGTCTATGCCAATGCTCCACAATCGATTCAAGACCTTAAAGATGGAATTCGTGAATTTATCGAGTACATACAGCCGCAAATGTGCGAATTTGTCATGGAATATTTCATGAAAATGATATGGTGCTACTATCGTAACCGTGGCGGCCATTTGGTTGATATCGTTTTCCATTGTTGACGGCATACCTTCCTCTTTATACGAAACAAACATCCATTGATTTTTCTTAAAAAAAATACCTCTTATTTGAAAACCCTTTAGTATATGGAATTGTTTAGCTAATTGACGTTTCACGGAGTAAATTTCGCGGTTTGTTGCATTCTACGTTTGGCAAAATAATCTTGTGATCGTATAATTGTTTAAACAAATACATAAATAGTAACCGTTACTTTAAGTGAGTTTTCTATGTTCATAAATTTTTCGTTAATACATATTTAGAAAGCTTATTTAAAGGTGTTTTTTTATCCAATTCATTTAAACAATTCGAACAAAAGCATCTCTAATGACTAACGAGAGCTAAGCAATTCATGTTTGAACTACATAATGTAGGTTACTGGAGTATTCTCCAAGATAAATGTTACTGTATTACGTTTTAAAGCAAATTTGCTTCAATTTTCTTACTCTGGACTACATAGCAATGACATTACAATGAAATATTCTTATAATTATATAATCACTCTCAAAACGATAAAAATGCTTAAAATTATCCAAGCAATTTTTTTTTTTAATTTATTATTAAAATATTTTTCGAATTTGAAACGTCCTCATAAAGATATTCAAACACCATTGCGTTAGGTATAACCTAACTATTTTATTATGAAAAAAAAAACCAAATGCTAAAAGAATTTTGAAAATAGTTATAGAACATTCAGTATTTCTCAACAAATAAATACTTCCTCTTTCAACTTATCTTAAAACCCAATTTGATTCAATGATCCGATTAAACTAATTGGATAACAGTTACAGGAATTAATGTACACTTCATTTGCAATTAAATACCAAAACTTTCGTTGTCCCCTTTCCTGTCACTGGCATCACCCACACAACGAATAAAGAAAGGCAACCAGTATAAAAACGTAGGGAAACAAAGAAAAAATGATAAATTAAAGAAAAGTGACATGACAAATCACCACTCATTTATTACTTTCGTTCTTGGGCTTCTCATTCTCAAAACAGCCAGACGACTTAACAGAATGTTATATTCTGTGTTGGACCTTTTAGACCTCCTAATCACCCCTTTTCCCAACACTGAGGGCCAAAACCAACTTCATATCCGGCAATTTGCGGTGATAACCTTTATACTTTGCTATTTTTAGGAGGTGCTTTTGCTTCCTTACATTTTGGGTTTGTGTTTGAGCGAGAATGCCATGCTTAATTTAGCTCATGGAGCTCAGCAATAAAGCAATATTGTAGGTAGGTTTTATAAAATGGGAAAGTTACTTACACTCCCGAGCATGGCGCCACAAGTTTTAAGGAAAAATTAATTCCTTCAACTCTCGGCTCCACACCATACACTCATACTCAAAATCCCACTCAAACTATAGAAATTATTTACAAAAAATAGTATAATTAATAAAATACAGGATTTTCAGGGTTGTATAGCGTGGGTGTGGGCGCTTAGAAATGGTTTTTCACGCTTATATAAGCCACATATTCTTTACAGGAACGGGGAGTGTGGACGTGACACGTGAGCATTTTGTTGCAGTTCTCTGTTTTCGACAGAGGGATATTTCAAAATGGATTACCGATGAAAATCAGGGTTTGTTTTGCCCTCAACCCCGTATATAAGCTAAATGGTAGATGTGGTTTATAATGAATTATTATGACCGATGGAAACATAAACAATGACCACAGGCAAATAAAGAGGATGAAAGGAAAATTAACGCACAGCTTTTATTTAGAAAAAGCTGTAATTTGAGTTAAATCAAAAGTAATAGATTAAATGCATTAAATTAAATATATGTATCTATACATATTAAAGTTTGGGGTTTATTTTAAAATATAAATATTCTTGTGAATATGGGTGGTATTTTGAGTTATTATTATGAAATGGTAGATTATAAAATTAAATAACGCCTAGTAACTTTTGCAATTTTGCCACTAGGTATAGTAAAAAATTACCCCCTTCTATTAAAAAATAAAAAAAAAAATCTGAGATAACTTTTGCAATATTATCGGTTTCCGGGTTAGTTTAAAGACCAAAAGATAATATTCGCGCAACAACTAATGCGAGTCTATTAAGTCGGGGTAAAAGCCTAATAATTTTCGTACAAAATACCGACACCCGAGATTATACATATTTCAAATTTTGTGAATTATTTCATCAAACGCTGAATGATTTTTCTTATACCAAAATCTATTTAAAAAACAATCAAAAAATCGATTTAAAGTTCTAACACTTTCTTCACAAACAAAAATTCTTAATGAAAATAAGAGTTTTCCATGTTTTGTTTTCTATACAAATAATAAATAAACATGTAAATGTTCGTTTTTTGCTAATCACAAATCTCCAAGAGTTCTTTAGCGATTGCTTTGACATTTTGACACAACATTTCTTTCGAATAAAACAACATAAAGGGTAAAATGGGGTACAACCAAGTAATATCATTCAATTTTAAGAATTCTTTTTGTATTTCAAATAGGTACAATTAAAAATATTAAAAATTTTAGATAAATAGCAAAAAATATGTATATTGAGCAAACGAATGGTTCACCATCATTAAAAATGTCAAACGCTATTTTTGTGATGGCAAAGAAAAACTGTTCAAATCAAAAGCTTGTGCAAACAAATCCTGATCCTTCTATTATTTCTAATTAATAATAAAATTGTGAAAGTATGTACCTACTTATGTTCGTTTTGAAGTTTAACCTTAAATCAAGTTCGAACGGCTGCTGGACGGATTATAGCATAGTTTTAAAAATCACAGTGGGTTGCGGTGCGGCTGTGGGGTGTGTAACAACAATATACAAAATATGATAAAATTCAACACAAAACGCTGTTATATTTGTTAATATATTATTTGATTAATTTTTAACAAACTTAGATCTGTCATACTCGAAGCCGGGGTGTGTCAGCTAAAAATCTTGTACAAGAAATATAACAGCCAAACTGTACTTTGAAAGCACTATAATGTAAAATATAAACTGACCATCGACATATTTACATATTTTAATGTGAACTTACCTCTTTGGGTACTATAGAAGTATAACCACGCGCGGTTGACCCAGGAATTGCGGGGCCGCATAAGCATTTCTGTATTCACTTTCATAAATCTTCTTCAGCTTAGCGATTACACAAAATGTGTAAATATCCTAGTATGTATGTATTTCGTCTCATTTGTACTAGATTCGTAGATTATGTTACGTGACGCACACTGGCGGTCTAAGGTAGGGGCGGGGGGTGCGGTCCGCCCCGGGCTGCCAGTGTCCGGGGTCCACAAAATCCAATTCAAACACAATATGTTTAGATTGGATGTATGTATATTATAAGAAATATATGAGGCTGTGAGTGCAAAAGTGGTGTAATCGACTTTTTTATCATATTTTTCATCTTTTATCGATCTTAAATACTATTTAATTTGGGATTCTAAACAGAAAAGGTCACATTTTTTTTTAAGATTAGATATTTCAGAATTAAGAATTTTTAATGTATTTTGCTAAATAAATGTAAAAATACCAAACAAAGGTATCAATTTTGAATAAAAAATGGCTACTCATAATAATTTTTGTCATAATGTTTCTACAATACACAAGAAACAAAATTGTATGGGGCCCCCAAAAACGATATTTTCTAAAAATGTATTCAAGGAAAATATAAATGTAGGTACATAAGTATGTATATATTTCAAAAACAACGACAGCGTCTGTGATGATGTTAGTCATTAGGTTTTTAAAGAATTTAGATAAAAAGAAAAATATTCTGTTCGGAATTTTGTTAATTAATTAAATTTAAACAGTTTTTTAAAAATTTATCCTCGAACTCAAAATTTTGAAAAATGAATTAATTTGTTCAAACTACCTTTTCTCAAAAATTTACGTTAATAAGTACCTACCTACTAATTTTGTTTTCAATATTCAATGCTCAATTCAATTTTAAATAAAGTTCTAAAACCGAGAGGCTTACAAGGCTGCTAGTTTGCATAATATTTAAAATTAATTAATTAATTGATTTCAACGATGTCATGGAGGAGTTCAGCGGAATGAAGGCGCGAAAATCTTTATCAGCCAGGTTCTACATTTCACTTTCACTCGAAATGAAATTGAAGTCAATCTAATTTCAATTGATTTCAATTCTATTTCGAGTGAAAGTGAAATGTAGAACCTGGCTGTATAAAATAATTGAAAAAAAACTAATAACTGTATCTATAGGTAAGTTTGTTTTTTTAGACATCTATCTTAAATCGATGTTTGTATAAGGGGCCCCATTTAGCATTGCTGCCCCAGGCCTCTACAAGCTTAGTCCACTACTGGTGACACAATAAAACCGTCAACTTAACAACTTAACTAAGTTTCAATTAAGCAAACTTAAAGTAATTGACCACTAAGAGACGTTTTAAGAAAATCTATTAGATACGGTTGTTAATATTTATGAAAATTTCATGACGTTGTATCAAAAAAAATTCAGAGCAATTACTCAACTGGAAGACATTTTGTCTTTACCTGCACAAACCCTCACTTATGCTCGACTTTGTTCGTCAAAACGAAGGAAGAATCGAAATGAACAAAACGTTCTCTCAAAATCTACTATATCTTGTTGTATGTACTCCTTTGTCCCTAAGGCTTGCTAAAGGCACTCTAAGGAATCATATGCAAACTAGCAAAAAAGCGCAACAAATGTGCAACAATGCATTGGAATAGCCGAACACAACTGTTTATAGTTAGTGGAACACAAAAACCCGGATAACACTCTTAGCTGTTGACAATGAGAACGACTACCATGACTAGAACTGGGATCTGGGACTTCGACTGCCGTGCCGGGCTATACGATAGCTATGAGACTAGAAATAGGATGACGACGGCTTTGGGAAATGGAACTTGGTAGTAGCAAACAAGAATCCAGTTGAAGTGGAGTCTTTGTGTGGCTGCTAAAGGACTTTGTATATTTTTGTTTGTTCACAAGAGCCCCTTCTTTTGTTTTGCATTTTTTCTCCTCGGTACTTTTTTTTTGCCGTTAGAAGCACCCACACGTTTTTTTTTTTAATGTTAAAGTGCTCTCAATACGCATCACCGCTTAACCGTAATGAATAGAAGTGAATAGGTTGCGCGGGTGGTTTTCCTAAGTGTTGAACAAAAAAGAAAATCTCTCAAACTGAAATAAAAAAAAAAAAAGCGCTCAGCTTTCAACGCGAGGGTGAAATTGTAGACGCCAAAAGTGCATAGAAATCACACGTTGTTCTTTTTTTGGTTAACACCTCTTTGATGATTTTAAAAGAGCATCAATTTACCAGGTAGGGTTTCCGTTAGGCTACAACGAAGAAATAAAATAAACAAAAAATACCATTATTGCGAAGGAATGATGGCCCAAGTTTCTTCAGGCCGTGAGATTATAGGTTTCGTCTTGGTTTTATATACACGATAAGAAAAAACATTTAAAACTTGTGAACAAACCACTTTAAAATTAAAGATGACATGTATGAAAGACAACCGTATATTGAATCGTATTCAATTTGAAAGCTTCTCACTTTTAAACTGATGCAAAGAAAAGTTTAACTTTTAAATTCAAAGTAACAATTTAAATTTAAATATTCAGGCTTTAAAAAAAAACAAGTTTTTGTACGGAATACTTTTAATTTAAAAATTAAATTTGAAAATGTCAATTAAATGTAAAATTAAAATTGATTTTAAAGGAAAATCTTTAAAATACGATTGAAATTACTAACTTCAAAATAAACGATAGGGGAGAAGAGGGAGACTTGATCAATTTAGCAGTTTTTGTATCATAATATCGAAGAACCGTTTCTATATGTTAAGATAAAAACAAATTTATAAGCTTTCTTTTTTTTGCATAGAAAACAGCATTTAGTCGTTAATAGTTGAAATAAGTGAAAAGGGTGAGTCAAAGGACCAAGCTATGGGAGATGATATATGATCTATATGAAATTCGCCATATATTCCAATGGTGGTCAAATCTCCCAGGGGATCAAGTCTCCCTCTTATCCCCTACACTTATTTAAAAATCCATTTTAAAACGTTCACTTTAAAACTTAAAGTGTTTTTAAAGTTCTCACTTTTGAATTCATTTTAAAATGGCTTGCTTTCAAAATAAAAATGTACACTTTTAAAACCCATTCGAAAATGTGCCCTATAAAGTGTAAACTAAACTTAAAGCTCATATTTTCAAATTTCTAATTTGTCATTTTTTAAATATTTGCTGAGACATATAACGTTCCTATTAACGAAAAAGTCATATCGACTATTAAGTAATTAAATTGTTGAAATGAAATGTTTCTTGAGATATGAAAAAACTAAAGGCAACCCTATAACAGAAGGCAAAAGACTATAACAGATTTGACGACAATCAAATAAAACTTCTCAGTTTGCATAATATGAACTCGCGCCACAAAATATATATAAAAATCTCAAGTTCTTTTGAATGGTGTGGAAAACACAAGAGGAAGCAACATAACAAAAGTGCAAGGCTGTGGTTGACACATTGCCGGATGATTATGGTAACAATTAATGAGAAAGCACTCATACTCATTTGAGCTCCGACGGGCATTTCAGGAATTAAGATGATGATTATTATGACGGCGACAGGAAAACCTACAACTTAATAATACTGAATGACGATTTAGACGATAATGAGAAACGCGGTGATTAAGCCAAACCAACCAACCCTATCTTTATGCAGGATTTTACCCGAAAGAACATCTGTATAGGTTAGGTACCCAGTACCCACTCTATGATGAATTACTTGACGGAAGGAATTAAAAGTAGGCATCAACTACGAGTAACACCTTCATGTGATGATGACAACCATGAGGAAGCAGCACGAATTTGTATTGCTGCCTTGCACTTAAAAATATTGTGTTTGTATTATACAGTAGGTAAGTGCAATTTGTTAAGTAAATTAATGAGTAGACTCAAGGAGACCATAAACCAAAAGAATGGTACATTGGTGAATGAGACACCTCCCTGTATGCAATATTAATGTGAGACTTAAGCGCAAAAGGGACGTGGGTTTTTAATTCTTTAAAAGTATAAATAAAGGAAAGGGCTACAGCAGGCATGGAGTAAAGATACATATTTCTGGATACAAGAAGAAAAATTATATCAATTATATGTAAGTATGTATATAATATTAATATATTCATACATAAAATGTCTACAAGAGATCATTTCAGAAACGCAAATTCAATTTATTTAATTAATTGTTACTGAATGAATGAAGTCAATACAGCATGTGCTAGCGATCAGACGTCTTTTCGAGTCCTCCTTCATTTTTAACCATATCCCCGCATTTTAACCCTTTTGGTGTTTACAAGAAAGTTGAAATAGGAAATAACTTTGCATTGAAGTTTTGATAAAAAGTTGACAATTTGTTTTCTTTCTAAGACTGACAATATATTTTTCATTTTTTCATACAATTCTTTGAAATTGCCTTTGTTAAAAATAAATCAGTTTAAAGTTTTTAACACCAACACATTCATCATGTCCCGTCATCAAAAAAATAGCATTTTGAAAGTTCCAAGTAACTCTCCACTACAATCACTACAATCACCATCACACTCACCAGCATCCACATTTGCATATTCCACACGATCACTAACGAATAATAAAAAAAGTGCAAAAGCTTCAAATAATGACGTCATTGAAGACCCAACAATATTTCCACCAACACCATCTAGAAATGACGTCACGGAAGATCTCGCAAAAATAAAATCTCAGGGTGAGTCCATTTCCCTACAATTAAAATCTATGGAGGAAAACTTAACAACTAGAATTTCCGCCATTGAACAAAATATGAAAAAGTTCGACGAAATGTATCTTGATATTAAACAACTTAATGATCGCGTCACTGAGCTTGAAACACTTTTTGCAAGAGTTGATTGCTTAGAGGAAAGGAGTAAACAAAATCAAAACTACGACACCAAATACTGAAAAAAGCGATGCCCACGAAAATAATACTGTTTGCGCTGAAATCGAATGCTTAAGGTCGAAGCAATTAATATTAAAAATTTAGCAGCCGATGCCATTCTAATCGGAATCCCATCGCAACCCGGTGAGATTCTTAAAAACACTTTTAATGCCATATGTCATACATTACAATTTCAACCTCTGCAACTATTCAAAATTTTTCGAGCAAGCCAAAGGCAAGATTCTGTAATAATTGTGAAATTCAACTACGCGCACGACAAATTCACAACAATTAAAGCGTTTGCTAATTTCCGTAAGGTAAACTCGCGACAATAAATGCTAAAAGATTCAAATTCTAAGTTGTATAGAGCTTAGAGCAAGCTGCAACCTTTAGTCAGAGGATCGTTCTAGGTGCATGAGCTAGTGATTAGTAAAATAATGAAACCTAGAGGACTTTGTAAACAATCGAACGTGGTGCTGGTAAATTTGGTTCTGGTTCTATGTTTAAGTTGATTTTAATTATTGGCAGAACTACCAACTTTATCGTTTCACCAAAACAAAATTTGGTTTCACCAAAATCAAAAAAAATTATTTTAACCAATGTTCGAGGGCGGGCTACATGTTTTCCGTACCAAGTTTGACTGTCTGCGGATTGGTAAACTAAAGTTTACTTGAACATTTTAGTTTAGCTTTACGTATACATACATATGTATGTATATAAATTTTAAATTTCAAAAACAAAAAAGGAATAATGCTGCCATAAATATGGAATAAATAAAAAAAAATGGTTTCAGTGTCTGCAAAGTTTACTCGAAGTAAGTTTACTCACTTGCAGTAAGAAATGGGAAATATAAGAAGAACTAATTCCGAACTTATTTATGCTCATTCAATTATGATTTTTTAAAGTTTTGAAAGAACTTAAAATATAAACAATTGAATAAGAACTTAATTTATGTGAATGAACAAAGTATTTTTAAACAAGTAATTTCATGTTTTCTTTAACATCCCTTCCATAAACAATATATTGTATTCCAGATTATGTCCTCTTCATGTCACCAGAAACGTTAAACATCAAAAGCCAATGAAAAGTCAAGCAGCGTAGGAAAACTTTTAATTTCCTGACTGGGAAAAAATCTGTGGTGCTGTGCTGTAGTGTAGTATACCGCTCAAACAATTTCAATAGGCTCTGGCTAATTGAATCAGCTAAATCGAGTGGCAGTGACCTTTGGAATCAATTTGGAGATAAGATAACTATTAATATCAATATTAAATATTTAATATTGAATTTTCTTGTTGGCATTTTAGGAATTCGTGACGGTTTTGTGTCACTCTCTAACGTATAACCGGTCTGCTCTGTTATAAACCAACTGGTATCTAGCAAAACGCGAGCATCAAGTTGAACAATGAACACCTTGTTTTTCTCGAACGTTGACACTGACCACAGCCACAGCTGTAAGAAGAGAAGTAGAAAAACAACAAGATAGATCCAGCGAATGACAATTAACCATTGAAGGATTTAAAGCAGAACTACACGACGACTATGTGGTGTTTGAATGTTTAAGCTGAATTTCACCCCCGGAAATTTTTGGTGCCACAATGTCAGGAAGGTGGTCTAATGTATGATACCGCTAATTGCATGTCTTAGCTTAATAGACGACGCTTATTTAGTTTCGTAATCAAATGTATGCATCAAAATATAAATCAGCCAAGGATCCCTTCGACGTAGATTCCAATGAGTAAAGACCCTTTAACACTTCATTCACGTCGTCAGTGATTGAAGGTTCTCTCGGAACCTATGCACGATCAATATGCTCGAATGTGCTTGACTTGTAAGATGTGTAAGTGTATCTATTCGAAGTTGGCGGTACGGTATTGGGTAAGCTGTGTTTAGATTTGATGGTTGTTTTTTATTTGTTTATTATGTCTTTACCCACTTAAACAGCAGTAAGATATCGTTTCTGGATTATGATCATATATTCATTCATTCTTATATTTTTTTTTTTAATTAATAAATAACTTTCAAACTCCTGGATAATGGCGTTTGAAAATTAGGCGTGCGCACAAAAAAACTTTACTTTATTTTGGCGTCTGTAACCAAGTGCTAACAAAATACCCCCCCCCCCCCAACTCCTCTTTGGAAGCACTCCACTTTCAACCCACTATGATCGTTAGAAAGGGAGTAATGACCCATAGATGCGTCTGCCACGTGCGACCCTGTAGATTTAAAAATGGAACAAAAATAGAGAATATTATTTTCTTCATTAAGAGTTGATATGTTAGATATATGGAATAATGTTTTTGGTAATTTTTATTTTTTCCAAAAAACTAGAAGACAATATTGGTAAAAGCATCAAAAACTAAAATTAAAACTAGTATACCTACTCAATTGCATTAAATAATAAAACAAAAATGTTACAATTTTTTGAATTTTTTTGTTGAACATTTTGAGTTTGAAAATAATTTTTCCAAAAACTATTCATCATAATAACTTAATTAAAAAAAAAAAAACAATAATAAAAGAATGGGTTTTTTACTTTTAGAAAAAGCTACAACATAATACATATTTTGTAAGTTTTTTTGTTGCTTTTTAATAAATATAGAAAACTGCTCTTCCCGTCTAAACCAGGGTAAATATTACTTCCTCTGATCCGTTTTTTTTTCTTGTCTGGTTTCAACCTGCCTTGCCCAACATTTTTGTGACATTATATACGCGAATCATCCTTTATTCAATTTAATTATAGGTCCATTAATTAACCGCTTACAGTGCCAGTAGGGGATGAAAATAAATATATGAAAATATATAGAATAATATTTTTTTCTTCAGTTGGAGCCGATTTATACACATCCAAGATGAACTTTTTTGAACACCTATACCTAATAATGACCACCCTAATATAAATACCTGTTAAAAATTTTCTCATGAAGTTCCTTTATTAACTTTCATTTAGAACCGAAAAAACAAGAATTTAATATCATATAAAATATCAATAGGTAAATATTAAAGAAAAGAAGCTTTATGTATAAGAATAAAATTTATATAGGTACTATTATACTTTCATAGCTATGTACCTACTACCTATATATATACCTACAATGATAATAAAAAAAAATATTTTATAGGAACAGTGAACGACAAAACTTTCGCGTTTATCTTTATTTCCTTTTATAACGTTCAAAAATAGACATTTTTGGGAATTGGGAATGAAAAGCACTTCTATTATAACCATAACTTCTCTACGAAATCAAGTTTACAATCTCACAAAATATATATTTCCAAAGCAAAAAAAAAAAAAAAACTGAACAATGCCAAACACCATTAACATTTCAATGAGAGTTTCCTATTTCGAATTTGACAACTTTCCCACTTCTATTCTCGTAGGCGAAATTGTTTACCACACCCCCAGCAGTGAGACGAGAAAAGACAAATAAAAGTGAAAATTGTCTAACTCTCCAGTGAACTGGAAATGAATCATTAACATTACCCCAAACTCATAACAAGCATTTAGAAAGGACACGCAACCACAAGTTGATAAAATTATGAACTTGACTTTGACAGAACCACCATTAGCGCCTCGCCTCGCCAAGCAAAAGCACCAGCCACTGGTAGAAGTTACAAATTTGTAGATATACAAAATATACATTTAATACATACAGTCTCAAAGACTCTATCTATATCTTCTCCGGAATTGTTTGTTTTGAAAAGGGAGTAGGGGGATTTTTGTCTATTTTATTGTGCAAGAAAATGCCATGCCTAAGGATTTTTCTCCTAAAAATTTATGCAATATTATACAATACAGCTTATGACCGATAGTAGGGTGCCGAGCATGAGCAATCAAACTTCTGACAGTTAAATAAAATTATCAAAATACGGTGATGACAGACAAAAAATTCAAATGTCAACAGAATGAGAATCTGATACTCCAAAAGAAGCATGATTTACGTTATCATTTGACATTCCTTGCGGGTTGTTGAACACATACATATGTATATGTAAATATATGTATATGCTCACTCCCAATGTTGTTTTCTCCATTCGACCTTGTGTCAAGCGTGATTGATGACCTATGCATATACATGTACATATGTATGTATGTATTCACAACACATAAATATGTACATACGTACAACGAGACTTGAATCATCTTCGAAGGGGGAGGTAATATGGGTTGATGGATGGGGAATGGGAGACTTCGACTGTATAACGAGAGTGACCAAACGATGGACTTTATGAATTTATTTTGCGGTTCTGGGATTACTATGTATTAGGTTTACCTTTACCTATAAATATGTACTACGTTATGTATGCATTTATGTATGTATGTACATTATATACACATTATGTGTATACATTTGTACATACATATATGTACATATATTATGTATGAATGTGTAGTGTATGCATGTATTATATACGAATACCTAAATAATGTATATAATATATGTCTATGTATTTGACATACAAACAATATGTACGTAAAATGCATTTGAAAGACAAAATTGGATGAAGTATGAGATGAGAGGAACGTTATTAAGAAATCACCTCTGGGCCTATTTTGTGATTGGTATGATGGACGATGATTGTTTATATCGGTGGTATATTTTTGTTGTTGTTTGGGATTTTGAGCAATTAATTGACGTTAATCTTGATTATTTTGTATGCCTTTTACATTTTTGACAGGCAAGAAATAGGAGGATATTTTTATTCCGTTAGCATTAATTGGCTGAAACTATGTATACATTAAAGTTATGGGGTTACAGATCGAAGATTAAAGGTTCCAACAAATAGTAGAAGATCCCGCCATAGGACGACCTAACCCACATCGAGTTACCGGATAAATGGTAAGCAGTTTTTCGATAGTGTTTTAACTAACATTTTGCGCAAGGGTTGCCTATGGCGAAATATGGTCAAGGCATAGGGGTGCCACGCTTTATAGTTTCTGTCCCAGAATTTGTTGACACCTCTCTGAGACTTTTAAAATTGTTTTCTTTAACGCTAAGGGAAATTTAAAAACGTCGATTATTCAAATTTCGGCAACTCTAAAAGTATAGACAACAGTTTTAAAAACAACACAGTTACATCGTAATGATCATAAAATTCTCTTTATGTTAACTGTTGTTTTAAATGAAAATACCAATTAGGGTAAAAAGGAAAAAAATCAAAAACTAAGAAAAATTAATTAAAAAAATATGAATTTTTCAAAAATTCACCTAACCAAGAAAAAAGCTGAAATCAAAAATTTTGCAAATACGGATCTTTTCATTTTTTATCGACTTCTCAGAAATATAAAATTTATTTATAAAAAACATTTCCCGGATTTTATGTGATTTTTTTTCTCCAACATCCATTTTTCATTTTTTGACTTTCAAATTTTTTTATCTTGAGTTTTAGATTTTCTAGAATTTTTTTTTACATACCTGAGTTTCTTGTATTTACAAGATCTGTCGATAAAAGAAGCAAAAAAACTCTCTATCACTTTTCCAAACTACAATCTAGACCTTTCTCTGCACAGAGAGGAAAGGCATACCACTTATCCGGTAACTCGATGGGGGTAGGTCGTCCTATGGCGGGATTTTAGACTAACACGATGATAGTAGTAATTTTTTTTTTTTTTTTTGAAAAAGTGAATTTTTTACACGTAAGGCGTCAGTTATAGCGATCAGGAAAAACCATCAGGAAAAGTTGAAACAGATGGATACGATTTTGTTTTCCTTTTACAAATCTGTCAGTGGAACAAGTAAAAGCTAGAACGCAAATAATTGGAACGATTTGTTCCATTTTGTGTGAAGTGACAATCAGCTGGCACGAAAAATGAATTTACATCAGAAAAACACATTAATGCATTTTTAACAATAAAATAATTGTTGAGTTGAAAATTTTATATGCATAAAAAATTCATTGAGTTATTTGTCATCGATTAGTACAATATTTGCGTTTCAAATCGAATGAAAACCTAGTAAATAATCTATTTGAAAGTTTTTCCTGTTCCGTTTTCCTGATCGCTATAACTGACGCCTAAGTATTTTTTGTAAACACAATTTCCGTAAAAAGAAGAAGTATAGTATATTGTATACCATCGACCTTTAAAAATAACGTTGATTGGATGTAGTAGATATGTAGATTTTGAATGTTTGGTCTATGTAGAATAATTAAGTTTGCCCGCGCCATTCTAGAGGCGGGAAAAAGCATTTGACCAAAAATTTTTTCTTTGTAGGTCAATACACTCAGCACTCTTAAAAATACTTTTAGGTATTCCCATAATTGCGAAACGTAGGACCTAATACCTGTTGATGGTGAAAACGCCAATTTGATGAAGCCAAATTCAAGTAAAGCTTCGTCGAATGCTGTTGTTCGTTAGTCAACCAAAATCCCATACAACGTTGACTACATTCTTTATTTCGATAATTTTTATACTTCCTTAGAATATTAATTTCAATTTAAATTAAATTCAATTCCAATAAATAAATTCAATTAAATAAATAATTCCAAAATGCGTTTAGCCCAAGTTGGTACGACAGTTGGGCTCATCAGTAAGATGCATGTCGTTCGTTAGTCGTAGGTACCCTTATAAAACGCAAATTATGCTCGATCCTTACCGAAACTTATAAAATTCACAGCATAAACATACTGTGAATTTTATAAAAGTCGACTTTAATTTGCTTTTTTTCATTTTATTTACCCTTATAAAGACTTTATTTATTTATTTATTTATTTATTTATTTATTATGACAGTAAAAAATGTTAAAATCAATTAAATATTTATTGACATTTAATAACTTGTTTATTGCACCAATAAACGCATTTATGAAAGAAAAAAAGGAGTTTTGTAAAAAAAGCCTGTTGCCGCAATGTATGAGTTTCTGTGTCAAAAAAATTATTTATTAATATAAGCAACCGTTTATTTATTTTTAAATATTAATTCATATTCGATAAACGCAGTTTAAATGAGGCAACAAATCGTTTTTTGAGTTAACATTTTTAAACAAAAAATGTTCGTAATATCAACAAACAATGAAAAAACAGTCAATAAACAGTGTTTATTGATATAACAAACGATTTTTTTTACAGTGTAGGTACCCATTTCTTATCTTTTTTCTCTTACAATAATGCGAATATAAAAATGAGTTTTTGTGTGAAAACACATTTTCAGTTCGGCTGCTAAGCTTTCGCACCATCATTTATTAATATTGAAGGTTTAAATAAAACAATAAACACTTGGGTGAGGTACCACCAAGTTCTTATATGGTTAAAGTTATAGTTTTTGCAAGAGTTCTATGCTACCGCCGACGATCATCAGACTCCTTTTAACAGCTCTAAAATGTAATTTAATTTGAAAAACTATTTACGTTACTGAGAATCGAACCATACCAAGCTACCTTCAGAGCCATATGCACTAAGCATTGCGCTGCCGCTATTATGTTCAACGAATATTTATTCGTTATTATTTATTATTTATGTCACCCAAAATGGGTGACACCCGGGGCGGTCCCCCCTTTCCTCCCCCCTTCCCCGCCCCCTTTGCTTCACCACTGGTTACTATACCTGCTGTCACAGTTAGTTTAATGCCTTTCTTCTTTCAACTAAGTGCTGCACCAAAGTTGTAGGTTACATAAACCGTCTTGTCGCTGCCAGAGTGTCAAGGTATGTATGTATATACGCTTCGCTCGGTTATATTCCGGAAGCGTTTTCTGGCACCAAATGATTATATTCCGTCTGCAAGAAGTGTTTATGGATAATTGTTGTGGTTCTGTACAGCTGACGGAGACATCACATTTTGACATTCACTTCCTCAAAAAGGCTTAAAGAAAAGGACACTTGAAACACGTAAAACAATGTCCTTACGAGCAATATTGTTATGGGAACTTCATTATCCTTTCAGTGTTTTGAAAACGATGTAGTACAGATATGATAGGAAATCTAAATAGAATACTGTGTCAAATTGCTTTGTGTTCGTCCTCAGCTCGCCAAAAAGGATCATCATTTTAGATAGTACAGAACGGCACCACATCACTGAGCTCTATATAAATATGAAGTTTCAAAGTGAATCCTTATTCTCCTGCCGAGTGACAAATGTTTTCTATCCATCTCTAAAATAAAGTTTGAATGCCTTAGTCTATTTTTGAGGATTAACCTCAATCAAGATACAGCTGCAAAAAGGATGCCTTCCAGGATGTTCCCCCTGTATGCCGTTGAAAAGTATAGTGTGATTGTTTTATTCAGGAGCTCCTCTAGCTCTCTCTCTTCAAGTCCTATACACTTGCCTTGGTTTTATGTTTCATTTATGTTCTATTTTTGTTTCTTTATTATTTGCATCGTAGTTGTGGGTGGAGGAAGAGATTGAGTGAGATTGCCAGTGATATCCTTTAAAGTGGACTTTTATTGGTTTCATCCTGTATGTTCAGATGCAACATCCAACAGAAACAGAAGGGATTCCATCCTTCCGGAATGCGGCAGATGAAAGCAATTCCGGATTAGACAATTGCGTTTCGAGAAGAGGGAGATTGGGTTGGATTCGTATATTTTGGGAGACGATGGGAGTGTTCATTGGTTAAATTGGCGTGAGTGCGCGAAGCTATGGAAATGATCGGATTAGGATGGAATTAAAATCATTTAAATGCATTCAAGTTGTGAAATGAATTTAACGTTCCAAATTCTCCATTTTCTGTACTGACAGATATATTTATGTACATTTATATAAGGAAAATCTCAATTTCAACTTAAATTCATTAAAAATGCAATTAACCAGATTGATATTCTTTTTGTACTGATTTAAGTCGCTGTTCTCCGTCCTCTTTCCACTTAAAATGATGGCGTTAAAGTATATTCCCTACAGTAATCTATTTACACAGAGTCATGTCTAGAGAAACAGCCATCAGGGCAAAATAGCTAGAAGCCAATGAAATCAATAAACAATTAAAATCGAAGTGGAAAAAAATTTAATATCGGCGATATGCAGGGCACATTATAATATTGGATGACAATTCATGTGGAAAAGAAAAAAAAGATAATGTTTTAAGAGAGGATAATGTTTTAAAACGTATTTAAACTTAGGTACATTAAAAACAAAAACAACGCCCAGCAAAAAAAAAAAAAACAAAATAGAAAATATTACTCACAAATCAGATGAACAAAGAAAACAAAGCTAGCAGTCAATGTGTTGAGTAAAAACATAATTTCCAAGTGTTTGATTTATTATTTGAGTATTTCAAGTTGGAATTTTGGCAACTGCAAAAATCGAACAGTTTTATATTTAAGACAAAATTATCATTCGAGAGAATTATTTCAGTAAGTAACAAAAATTGAAAAATATCAATAGTTTAGGTATAGTTTAACAAATAGTTTTAGACGCGTCGTCGGCTTGGTTTAGAGGCTTACTGCCTAAACTCAATAGAATGCTGCAACTGGAACTGGAGCTGGAGATGCAACAGCTGTGAAAAAGTGTCGTATGTGGTATTTTGTATGTGTCCACAGCTGTGCATCTGTACAGCACTTTGTATATTAAAAAAAAAACAATCACGTGCTTATTACTCACTTTTTTTTATTTCCGATAATTATTATTAATTAATATTTTTCGCGAAAAAAATAACCACAAAAAGGTTCAATATTTTTCCCGACTCTTATTTCTTCATACAATTGGAACGTCAAAAGTGCTGCACGTGAAAAGTTAGTGAACTCTTGCAGCACCGACTGCAGTTGCGTTGTGTTGTGTTCGTAACATTGAATTTGTGTGTATTGAATATTTTGACAGCTATTCCAGATGCAGCTCCAGTTGCAGCTCCGTATCCATTGTGTTCAGCCAGTTAGAGGCTTAGACGTAAAACCTTACCACACAATCATTTTTGGTTCAGTGCTGTTCTACCCAAAAAGCGTCATGGCTAAGTCAAAGTAGATTAAAAAAAATCGAAGTACATATATTTAAAAAATGTACTTTTTTTTTATAAATCTATTTTTTTTTTAATTTAATTTAATTCAATATTAATTATTTAATAACACTTTTATTTTAATTATTACTTATTTATTACTACTTAATTTACAAAAAAGAAAATATACTATGCATGATTTTATTTAACAAAGAAAAAACTCAGAACAAAAAATTATCTCAGACTTTAGCTACTTTGGCTATTCTTTTTTGTATTAAAAAAAGAACATTAACAAGAAATTTATATATTTAACATATTTATTATTTCAAATTCTTAAATAACTTTTAACTAAAAAAATAAAAAAAAATAAATTATTTCTACATGTATATTTTTTAAAATAAATATCAATAGATAATTTCGGTTTACAAAAACAAATATCTCAGACTTCATGTTTAGATACCTACTTAAGTAATTATTTTCTGTTAAACATTCAATTTATTTTTATTTTAATATTTTCTTTAGGAACAAAAAACATCTTTAAAATGGTATTGGAATTAGTTATTTTCTTGCTATATGGAAATTCTGGGGTTACATACTGAAGTGAAATAGAGAAAGGAAGTAGATTTGGCCTTTTTTGTTAATGTAGCGGAAGTGGTCGTAAATATGGGTCTCTCGACTAATTTCTTACGAAACGGCTGTGTTTTTTTCTTTCTCTCTCTGAAATGAATAATTCAAAATGCTATAAATGTTTAAAAGTAATTACTGAATTGACTTTTCTATCGTGTGAAATATGTGCAGTAGATTCACATTTAGAATGTTCTAAAATCAGCAAAAAAGACTTTAAATTTATAAACTCTTATAAGAATTTATTTTTTAAGTGTGAAATGTGCACGCATATTCAATTGCAAAATTGTATTACAAAAGTTAGAGAACTTTCAATGTTATTAAATGACTCTCCCAATAATTCTCAGAGTGCACTTGCAATAACATCCAACACTAATACATCTAATTTAAATGCAAGTCGCAATATTCGTGGTACTACTCACGCACAGAGAATACCGATAGTTACTGATGATAAAAAACGGCTTTCCACCTCCGTTGATAGAAGAGTTGCATTGAAGAAAGAGTTCATTAACTCCTCTTGATCGTGTCTCTTTGAAGCATAGGAGAGTTTCTGAGTTATAACTGATTGTCTTTCTTCCGAAAATTCGAATGACATTGCAAAACAAACAAAAGCATCATCGTCTTCTTCTATCAAGGTTGATGGTAATCCTCCCAAAAGTATTAGCATTGTGTCTCTTTTACTCTCGTTGGATGGATGCGGCGATGACTCTGAAGGTCTGAAGCTAATTCTAGTAAAAGCGCTGCTGTTGTGTTGTGATCATTTCGAATGTTGACAACATCAAAGCTGTTGCTGCTGGTTCTAATGATGTTTCTGTTGATGCTCATAATGTTGAGGTGGCTGAAGGTGGCTGCCCTTGCTGTCTCTGAAAAAGTACTGGATTTACGAATACACGATCCCCAACATCTTTCGTTCGAGAGAAATATTTGAAAATATTTCAGTTGAAATTTTAATTTAATTTTGTTTGTGCATTTTTAGTCTGTAAGCATCTTTGCTCTCGATATAGGGATAGAAAATGGAAGGTTGTCACTGTGGATCGATACTTTTTAACTACTAAGTAAATTGAGCGACATTTGAGCATTTTGTATTTTCGGAGTTTATGGTTTTAGGTGTTATTCGATGGGGATTCGTAATTTTTGATATCCCGATTTTGACCTGTTTGCTGTAACAATATAAACTGGATGTTTACACATCTTCACCACGAGTCCCGGTGCTCACACATTTTTTTCAAATATTTTTGTGGTAGTTCGGATAAAACTCCTGCGGGCTATTGCGACCACATTTTGCTGGTCCCTTCCCCAAGGGCGGACCAAACATAAGTGCAAGATGTGCAAATGCATTCGTTTTAAGTGAAGTGTATAAGTATAGAAACTTTCAAAAAAACTAAAACCTATTAGAAGGGCCCAAAATAAAAAGACTTGACACAGGGCCTACTATCACGTTGAAGCGGTACTGTTATAATCTTAAAATAAAACAAAATAGCCATGAAACTTTCTTATATGATCATTCTCCTTTCGACAGAATGCAAAATGAAGCAGCAGAACTCTTCGCTGCATGGCATTCATTAAAAAGGCATCAAACTGCAAATTATGTGTGTTCACTGCCATATACCACATACATAACGTGCGCTACAGCTTAAACCTGCAAACAAGTTTCAATTATCTTTCTCATCCTCTCTCACCTACCACATATCCTTTACCCAGCATTTGACTTGAAAATTATACAAAACTTAGCACTTCCATCCAATTTGCATTCGAGAAAAACACCGCAACAGCAGTACACACTAAACATCCACATCCTCGTCGTCTTCGCCTGACTAGTTCCGCCCTTTCGTGCAGAAAAAAAAACTTCCACGTAACAAGCTCCATGACAACAAACATCGGTGCATTGGCGTACTCCTTGTTCTTGCTCATCCCAGATTGCAAAAAGGAAACAAAGTAGGTACCTATAGACGCGGATTAACGTCATGCAATATAAAATAGAATCCTCCTAGGATCTTCAAGTCATTTGGCTCCGTTGTATAACTGATTCGAAGTGAAGGTTATGCAATGATGTAGGTACCCGTAGGACTCAAACATAGGTTAGGTATACTTTAGTTATTCAACAATAGATGTAGGTTGATGAAAACAATGTTTTTCCTTGAAAAGTTTTAGCTAGAAATTCAAAGAAGCCGCATTTCTAAGGATGTCATAACACGGAAGCTATATATGTATGTCTAATGTACATTATGTACACATAAGAAAACAAATGGCTCCATTAATATTAAAATAATTGTGGCGAGTTTTGAAGAGTGTAGATGACAAGAAATACTATAGTCTATTCACGTTAATACAAAATATTGGTATGCGAAAGATTTGCGAATACCTATATATTAGTTAAACTTTGGACAACTAATTTTGTTACAGGTAGGGCCATGGCGTGAACCCTTTGTTGACCAAACTTTGAAAAACTTAACAAAAAAGTTAGTTTTTTAATTTTAATTTTAATTTTTTATATAATTAATTTTTGGGTGTTTTAAGAAGGATAACTTAGTTTTGGATTTTTCAGAGACTTCTATGGTCTGAAAGTGAAAGTGAAAGTGGTAGTTCATTGCAATAAGACCAACGGAAATAAGGCCTTATTTCCCAAAATAAAAGGAAATAACACCCACAGGCTTTTTTTCCTTTCTGAATTGGAAACAAAACCTGCGGGATTAAATTTCTTTTTCTTAAAGATTTGAATTCTAAGAATTTTAAGGAAATAAAACGCATTAAGTAAAAAAAAAAAAAAAATGATTTTGGACTTTTTTTCAACAGTTTTTTTTTTTTTTGATAACAGTAGGTACCCTGATGGATGGACCGCTTCGCGTGTTCCAAAGATTTTAGCTCCCTCTTTGGGTCCTCTGTTCTGCTCACGCAACTCCTTACGGAATGTTCAGTTGTCAGGCAGGTGCCAATGTCATTACTTTTCTTGGACAATAGTTGCCAAAACAGAAAGGTATAATAACTTCCGCGGGTCTTACTGCTTTTTTTTGGTGGGTCTTATTGCCACTTCTAAAAGGAAAAAGCCTACGTGTGTAATTTTGGGAAATATGAACCGCACTGCACGGAAACTGAACTAGAATTCGCACTGCACGGAAACTGATGCTCAATGCCTAGTAACGTTGCGCTATACCGACAAAAAAACATACAAAATTAATTTTTTTTACAGATACTTATGAAAACAAAAATTCATTTAATCAAATTCGTTTTGTTCTTCGAAGTTCTCTCCGGCTTCGCCTGTTAATAGGTAAACACTTTTGTACTACAAGGTCCTATAGCGTAATACATCTTTTATACCCCAGAAGGGATACTTTACGAGTTTACGAAAAAAATTTCGGACATACCCTGATCCATATGCGGCCAAAAGTTGATCAGCATGGTCCACTCCTCCCATGAATGTATTATATTTTCATTTACCAATTTAAGGTAGAATCATTCGTCTTAGACTCGTAATTTATACCTTCTGGCAATAGGTGAAAACTCGTTGCTACAGTAGTTTGAAGCTAACAGTATCGTCGCTAACAGTATTCGTCTTTTCAATTATAAAAACTCTTTCGAAGATCGATAGTCGAAATCTCCTCTAGTCATTTTTGTATCTTCTTTCAAATTGTTTTTGTTGCCTTTTCTTTTTGCTTGAATCGTACCACAAGGTAGAGTTTTTTTTTTGGTTTTTAATGTCTGTAACAATTTCATCGATGAAAAATAGTTATCAAAGAAAATGATTTTTTGCTTTCCCTATACTTCTTTTCAGTCATTGACAAGACTACTCTTCCGCCGAGACTGTAAATTTCGTAGGTACTTGCTTTCTAGCTGCTCGTCCTTTTCTTGATAAATCGAAAATTTCTTGATGCAGCCAGGTTGATCTGCTAAGCACCACAGTTTGTACCCTCTATACGTTTCATGGAATTGTATTGCTTCATGGAGTTTTTCCCTTGAAAAGAATGATTGACTCGCCCACAGAAAGCTTTCTTATTTCTTGGAATAAGGCTGTTCTGATTTATGAGCAAGCTGCTCAAAATCTATTCCGGCTCATCGCTTTACTCACAAATGAAACAAAACAAACAAACCTTCTACAGACCTCTCTAGCAATAAAAACTCAGGAATTTCTGATGTACAATTGTTAGCTTTCCATTTTTGCTATTTGGTTCTTCCTTCCTCTTCGGGTAGGTATATTTTTTTTCTTTGAATCAATGCACTCCGTATTATTATTCGAAATCACCTAAATCTTGAAGTACAGCTTCATCTGGTTCCTCATTCATTCTGGCAGCAGCTCTTATTCTTGAACAAATTGTTAGTAGATCCAATTCATCTTCGGATTCTAGTTTGATATCTTCATTATTGTCTATATGTGTTAGAGTCCTATATATAAACTGTATAAGAAATATCAGTTTGACAATAAAAATACCTGCACAGTAAAAAATCAATTTTTCTTTTGTAATTATAGAAATTTGGTATTCGTGTTTGCGTAGCTTTTAAAGTGAAAAACACCTTAGTCGTGAGCCGGAAAAAATTAATTAAATTGTTTTATAAAAAATGATTCAAATACAGGGTGTCGCCGGGAATGGACCACAACGTACTGCATCCATCAAAAGTTACAGTATGGTGTGCAATTTGGTCAGGAGGAATCATTGGACCTTACTTCTTTGAAAATAAAAACGGCGTAACGGTAACTGTGAATGGGGAGCGATATCGTGATATGATTGAAAACTTTTTAACGCCACAACTGCATGCGTTGGGCTTGATTAATATGTGGTATCAACAAGACGGTGCCACATCGCATACAGCCAGGATTACAATGGAATTATTGCGAGACTTCTTTCCACAAAAGTTATTTCAAGAAATGGTGATGTTGATTGGCCTCCACGGTCGCCTGATTTGACTGCTCCGGACTTCTTTTTGTGGGGATATCTGAAAAGCAAGGTTTATGCAAACAAACCAGAAACGCTTGAGCAACTCAAACAAAATATTAGTAATGAAATTAATGAAATACCGCGTGAAATGTGTGAGAATGTAATGAAAAATGTGCTCAAAAGGGCTCGCATTTGTGAGACTAAAAGAGGCGGACATTTACCTGATATTGTATTCCATACATAATTGCCGACATTAAATAAAACATTTTTTATCAATATAAGATCCATTCTCTTTCATTTAATCAAAAATTATAAACAAACAAAGTAGTATACCTTCCCGGCGGACACCCTGTATAAACAATGCCCATGGCAAAAACCAAAAACAAAATTTTCCAATTTAATGATTGGAAATTCTAATCTTGTTGGATATAGTTCACACTAGATATTCGTCATGAAATCTATGTATGTATGATGAACTGAACGTAAACGAAATTGCGTATTGGCAAGGCCTTCAACTTATGAGTCCAAGTGAGTTCACTCGTAGGAAACGCCAATTTTTATTAATTTATTAAAAACTATTTTAAGTCAATAATTCAACATGTTCAACATTTTACAAAGTGTCTTCTTCTTGTCTGATTTATTTCCCTTGAAGCCTTGAATGAGTAAATAAAATTTGTGTTGTAAAAACCTTATTAAAAAATCAATCCCAGGGCAAAAATATCCAATCTACCTTAAACGATTGAAAATTTTAATATTGTTCAATATACCTAGTTCGAAATCGATATAAGTTGAACTGCATTTATTAGATATGGTCGGTCACTAAGAGTAGTCCAAGTGAGAGAACTAGGACGAAAGGCCATTTTATGTGGATTCAAATACTTTAAAAGTCAATATAATTTGTAAGGATCAAAATCAATGATTTTGTAATACACAATTTCTTTATGTCTTTTTTATTTTTATTTAAACAATACACCGCATCATTGGAAAACTTTATAGGCATTCAAACACTTTAATTAAACCAAATCATTTGGTGGTTTTGCACCTGCTCTAGCAAATTGCAAACTTCAATTTCAATACTTTTGTTTGGCACCCTTATTTTCCCCCTCAACCTTTAATTTGTTTATCTCCTCGCTCTACCGAAATCTTCCCGCGTTCTATAAAACAATAGCTTTTTCTTGTTAAAAGAAAGAACGTCTGATGCGCATTCCTTTTATTCTCGATCCCGACCCCATTCGCTTTACAAGGTCTTCAAAAACCATTGTGACCACTTTGCTCTTACCCCCCCTCCACATCCCCCCTTAAAATTCATCTACGTAAGTATTTTGCATGGCTATTGTGCTTAAATGAGCTAAATAAAGTGTTGTTGATGTGCTCGTTTGATAGTTTTTGTTGAAACGGGTTGCAGGGCCACATGGGTACTATGCACATACATATTATATCCCTTTATGTGTACGCCAAATCGGTGATGGTTGTCCGCAGGTTTTCATTATTGCACACCCAGTTTTTGCAGCTCACTTCTCAACGAGCAAGCCACATTTTTCTCCTTGAACAGTCAAGGATAATGAATGTTTAAGATTCAAAAGGATGTTTTTATGTTCCAAAATGTATCCTACTTTTCATCTACTGACTAGATGCCGGCTAAGATCCTGGCTCTGCTTTTGTTGCTTGAAACGGAGAAAGTTTTTGTCTTCAAAGTACAATATTATGTATGTCTTGTTTTCATGGTGCCTTTTGCCTGTACTTTACAGGAATTGCGTTTCTAGGCTTCTCTGATGATTTTAAGATGACGCTCAAAGTTGAATTTGAAGTGTTGCCGCAATCTGAATATTTACTGAAGTAGTACTCGAGCAAAAATCAAATCAAGTAATTAGTTTCTATACACAAATGACACATACACGCATTTTTCTTAAACTATATTTTTTTTAGCTAGTTAAAAGTGCAAAAATTAAGAATTTTGTATGGCAATAAAGAGACAAAATGCCCAAACCTCAAGAAATTGGTGCAAAGCCGAATTTTAGTTTTTGTTTTAACGTCTTGTCTTAAGCTTTTTCTCTAAAAAAAACCTAGTTTCGAGTTTTGATTTCGAAGTTGCTACTGAGGTTGATATCATCAATATTATTCATTCCTTAAAATCGAATTCTGTCGGTGAAGATGGTGTTCCTCTTCGGTTCATCAAGATGATCTTACCCCATGTTATAAGCTGTGTCACACACATTGTTAATTTTTGTATAACATCATCAAATTTTCCCGATAGTTGGAAGCTTGCTAAAATTATTCCTGTACCTAAAAAACCTCAGCCATCTCAGGCATCAGATTTTCGCCCCATCAGTATATTACCGTGTCTGTCAAAAGTTTTGGAAAAATTACTTGCTAATCAAATGTCAAGTTATTTAGATGAACATAAATTGTTATCTCCAGTGCAGTCTGGATTTCGACCACGTCACAGTTGCTCTACAGCTATGATTAAAATTCTCGATGACATAAGAATTAAATATGATATGGATAATTTAACGATACTTTGCCTGCTTGATTTTTCCAAGGCTTTTGACAGAGTGAATCATGAAGTTCTGTGTCAGAAGCTCAGGTTATATTTTGGTTTTAGTGAGAGATCTGTGTGCTTGCTACGCAACTACCTATGTAATCGTTTCCAAAGAGTTGTATATGATGGTAAATCCTCCGATTTTAAACCTTTGCTTACGGGAGTGCCGCAAGGATCTATATTAGGTCCAATTTTATTTTGCTTGTTTATAAATGATCTTCCTACTGTTTGCTCAAATGTTGCCTTTCACCTTTACGCTGATGATGCCCAGATATATTTGTCACGACCAATTGGATTAATTGAGGATCTCATTGTCAGGATAAATGACGGACAAAATAGTGAGACCCACTTTTTTTCAACTTCACTATCATCGTAATGTCAAGTTTGATCAAAATCTCGAGTTCCTTTTTTTAACGAATCCATAACTTGCCTTATTTGTAGTACCTTGCGACATGTAAGTTTTGGATTTAATAAATCTGGGTTTAATAGTTGTATCCGAAATTCACTTGGCCGTAAGTGATAAGAATAAAGTTAGTATTGAGATTTTTTAAAATTCTTATTATAAGTAGAGTCAAAAATACGAAAATACATTATTGATAAATTATTCAACATTTAACTTATTGACATAAATTAAAAAAAAAAAAAAAAACTTGCCAATAACAACTTTAAAAAAAACAGTATTTTTACAAAAACAATTATGCCAACGGCTCAACTTAATTTGACCAATTTTTTTATAGAAAATCTTTCAAACATCTCATTTTTCCCAATTAAGTAGCTTTTACGATTTTGCAAAAAAAATGTAGGTTTGCTAATATCAGTATGATCTACAATATTATTGAAAAAAAATATTTATCGATTAAAAGTGGTATCTCTCATATAATTAACCATTTTTTTTGGTTTTTAACTAACTTATTATCTGTTAAACCGTTTTTATTGACATTTTTTACACAAGATTTTCTAATAAGTTTGATTAATATTGCTTATTTATATTTTCAAACAGAATTTTGGATTAAAAAAAATAAATAAATTATTTTTTTAAGATTCGATATTTCCAAAATGGTTAAATGATTTTTTTTTGATTAATTTTTAAACTCCGCATTAATAAAACTAAAAAAATGAGGTACCAATTTTTTTTTCTTAAAAAGGTTTCAAAATTGTATATATTTTTTTTTTTAATTATTTTTAAAAAACCGCTCCAACGATTTTTAATTTCTTTTCTCATAAATTTGATTTGTTTAAGAAATCAGATGGTGTACACCCATTAACTTCCCATTGGAAGTTATTGTAATTGGTCCGATTTGTTGAAGCGAAAATTTTAACATATCACGTAGGTACTTTGGGCTAATTTTATTTCATACTTTACTTTACTTTATTTTCATGCTTTAGTTGATTACTGATATGATTAAAAAAAAATCAATTGATAATTTATTTTTTAAAGCAAAAAAACTACAAGAAAATACTAGAAATTGTTGAAAATATTTTTTGGACTCGTATAACTAGAAAACAAACAATTCTTTCGACACCCGAATAATTTCATTTTACTCACAAGCTTTATCTAAGAATTTAAGAGGTTTCTATAAGAAATTCAATTGCCACATTTTTTTTAAAGCAAGAAAATCTGCCAAAAATACTACTAAAATAGTTGGAAAATATTTATGGGGTTTCTACTTTAGGTTTTCGGGCGTCCAGTTTTCAAGGGCACGAATGGGATGTTGCCAGTGTGGGTCGAACCCATCCTCTTTTTTTAATCAATTTTTCAGTCTAAACTGTAAGTTTCATGCTTGCATATATGTACAACACGGTGCAGAGTGCTATTTTGTCCACATAAACAGGGTGTCCAATAGTTAATGGTCCAAACTGTAACTGGTGATAGGACAGGTTATGACCTCTCAGAATTTAATAACTTGACCGTACCGAATCATCACAGTTTTCGATTAAGGGTTGTTTTTTTTTTTAATTTAGAAAAATCTCTACTTGGAACCAGGTTTTAGGTCACCTTATCCACTATTATTTTTTTTTTTTAATAGAATATTTGTTAATAGTAATTCATTAAAATATTTTTAATTTCTTGCACTATTAAACTCAAAATTAATATGTAGATAATATGACACTTTTATCAAATCCATTTATTTACTTCAATCTTTAAATTGACATCCTGAAAAAAATCCTATCACTCAACATTGGTTTTTATTTCTTAAAATTTGCCATGTTATTGAAATTTCTTAAAAGGTATATAACTTACCAAAGCTAGCCTTACATCGAAAATTATAACAATTTTAATTTAATCATTAAACATTAAAAATTTGTGAAACAATATTTTCTTGGACAATTCCTATGGCGTAAAGTGCCTAGGACTATCAAGATCAAATTCCAGCCTATTCCATTTAAAATTAAAGGTACTACCGGAGAAGTGATAATTTCCTCAATAGTAAGTACATATATTCATGAAAAAAGTCATCTTGAACTTGTGGATTCGACAGACAATTGTAGGTCCTTTTCATTCCTTGACCCGTTCGTCGTGTCATAAATCTTTTAAGTATATTAATTTTGCAATAAATTCAAATAAGTTTAAATCTTGCCGACGGATGAGTAATTCGATTTAAAGAAAACCCGTATCAAACAAATCCATTGCTAATAAAATTGACATATTAACTTTTAGCCGCGTTCTAGAATTGGATCATTTTTTAACACGTAATGGAATCCTGTTCTCTATCTGGATCTTTAGTTTAAAGATCAGAAAATAAGTTCTTTCTCTGGTCGGTAGATGAGTTTTCAGTTTTAAAAATCGGTAAGGTAGTGTAAGTAGTGTTAAGAAAAAAGAAAACCAATATAAGAAAAATAAACAAACAAAAGAAAAAAAGAGATGAGAATATTAACATTGTTGTAATTAGGATCCGTACCATTTTATTTTTATGGGATAGTCTATATGAATCTTCGTGGATAATTAAACTCGGCTATTATCACAGAAATGTTGACTACTGACACTAGAATACTAACTAGTGACTACTGACTACCCTACATCATTAGCTAAAACTCATAAACGGCAACGCTGATCCCATGTTCCCTTTCGGTATAGTTTTCTTTTCGTTTTCGCAAAAAGTTTTTTAAAAGAATTTTGTTTTTCTTTTGTTTATGGGACAGACAGAAGATGAAAAAACAAAGAAAATTTTCTTTGTAAAATGGAAAACAAAAGGCCAACAACCACAATAAAATTGGTAAAGAAACAACACAGACAAAAGCGACAGAAGTCAGAAAAATTAGAAATGAATGCAGGTTGGAGGTGCGTAAGATAAGGTTACAAACAACCATCCAAGTTGAACTGTAAAATTGTATCTATATATAGGTAAGCTTACATACTACTTACAGCTACTAAGGAAGAAGTTCGTGAAAATATGTCAAGAAGTAAGAGACAAGGTAATGTTCTACTTAAACAAAACGAGATTTCTAATCAGGAGGATGTCTCTACTTAAAATTCCACGAATGTTTAGAAAAAAAAAATATAATAAAGTTTTGTGATTATTTTTGTTAATCCTGGCAACTCAGTTGCTTGTAATTCATTTAATGTCCTCAAAATGTGCATTCTGGGAGGAGATTTTTTTTGTCGTTTGTCCTGCTTTATCTTCTGAATTGGAAAGTTGTTATATATGGCATGGGAGCGTAAAGTTGTTGTTTTTCCCTAGACGAGAAGTTGTAAGAGAAAGAAGAAGATTCACAAAGACGTGAATAATAAACTATTTGGAAGAATTAATTACTTTCGCATCAAGAGTTGTTAAAACAAAATTAAGTTATTTCAAGTTTGGCGTTTTTAATGAATATATATGTATACAAATACATCAAATATTACTAATGAAGAATAACTTTAAGAAATTCTATTTATAATTTACTGTGTGATAAATTTTCGATTGAAAAACAGTTTATAAACTTATACATAGTTTATATGAAAACTATTAACAAAAGTCCTAAACCGTTTCATTTTGAAATCAATCAATTAAAAACTATTTTAAAGGAAAGTATGAATCATTGAATCGTTCTTTAAGTATATGGGCCTTAATACCAATTTAGAAAGGTAATAAACCCCACGGGCGTTATTGCTTTTTTTGTGCGGTGGCTCTTATTGCCATCCAAAAAAGGGAAAAAAGCCCTTGGTTGTTATTTCCTTTTACTTCGGGAAACATGACCCACGGTTTTTATTTCCTCGGTTCTGATTGCACTGCACGGTTTCTGGAACTCTTCAAACATTTATCGTTTTCACTTCAAACACTCAACAGAATTTGGATTTTCCCCTCGAATGAATAAAAAAATATGTATACCTAATCTCCCTGTGTCAACCACAAACATATTCCTTCATGAAATTGGACAAGTAAATAAGTCACTGAATTTTCTTTTATTCGCATGCTGAAAAGTAAAAAAGAAACAGTCATCATCATTTATCATAAAATCTCCAAGTACAAAAAACAAACTAACATTGAGATTCATGGACAGAATATGCAAAACAAATTAAAACATTTTTTTTTTAGAACTGTTATAAAGACTTACATATATTTTTTATAAAGTACGGAGGTTTGATGACAGAAAGTACAAATTTATGTGAAAGGAAAAGACAACGCTGAGAAATTCTTTCCGTTGGCAGTCGAAAGAATCCCAAGAGAATTTGTGTTTAAATCCCAAAAAAGCAATCATGAATGTGGCTTGCATTGCAACCCCTCTTTATATATTATTATACACCCGTATGGGTTTAACATGTGAATAGCAAGGTTTTCAAAGTGGGATAGTTCCCTAAGGTACAAAGTTGCTGTAACGTTTCAAATAGTACATACAGCCGCACAGGAAATCCTGTACGCATTTCCTTGGAGACTCTTATGGAAAAATTAAATTTGCAAAAACTTCATTTATACATTTGTATGTATCTAGTATGTCTATGTATTCATGCGGAATCAGAACGCCACCGGCCAGCGACTCCCAGAGGATATAGCTGCAGCTGAAAAGGCTCATTCTCAGCTTCCATCGATCTCTCCCGCAAAAAGAACTTGGTTTTGTTCTTCATACACAAATAAAAAAGTAAACACGGACCCAAGTACATGCATGCATAGCTGTTGGACTTTTAAACTATTCCAACATTATTAACATTAAGTACACACTCGAAGAAATTGCTGATTTTTTTAAGCATTTTTCATTTTTGCTTCATAAGAAAACGACCCTCTTTTGAGACTTGAGTGTAATAAAAAAAAGCGAATGGAAGGAAAGATATGCACATAAGGTGGTTTTGATTGTGGGTTCGCAAAATTACATCTGTGAAGAGATCATTATGGAGTTGGGGCATTGTTGGGTGCTGCTGACGAGTGGGGTAAAATTTAGAGTTTAATCTATTTATAATGAACCTGTCAACGTGACTTTTTGAAATATTCGGTGTCAAAGTTCAATGAAAAATTCTGGAAATTTTTTTGAAGACAATACTAATTTAAATATACTTGCATACTAATTTAAGGAAAGCCTATCAGATATATGGCTAAGCCACAATCACACGTTAGGTCGATACTTTACTTTTATACGATATTATCAGCCCTTTTCTGCTATATCCGATCCGATAGAATTTTTCGATTCATGTGAATTCTTTACTTAATTTGTCAAAAATTATTCCTTAAACTCTTCAATCTTTTAAGTTCAAAGCTTTATCAATAAATATTTTTGAAGTTCTTGAGAGAACATAATTGTTAAAATTAAATTTGTATCGCAATTTCAATGCTTTTTGGAACATTCGTTTTCCTTCGGCGGATAGCAGAATACGAAAATTCACGTGAACGTTTAGCAGAATATGGCTGTATGTGTCATAAAGCGCGACCATAGAATTTGAAAAACGAAATCTAGCTTCAAACCTCAGGCGTTGAGAAGTTACAATACAGTTTTAATCTGCGTATTAGACGTGCAATAATTTGTCTGTAAAATACTGCTTGCAAAGAAATTTGCATGAATACGTTAATAGGACAAATTTTCAAACTTCTCTATTTCTCTATTTTGAATAATTAATTAATTAAAAATGTATGTGGGGCTTGGGCTAACTACATGCCATTTTTTTTTAAATTGCTTATAAAAAACGATATGTTTACAAGTTATCCTAAAAGTGGTACAAACGCTTACAGACGATATACAAATATAATTACAATTACCAGCTTTGCCCAACTCGAAAGTCGGGGGGGCCAACTACTTGCAAGCCTCCCACGCAGCGTTTTATTGTGCAGTTGGAACAATATTGATTACGACACAACACATGAGACAAGTGTAAATTCTAATTGAAGGTACGCAAAACGGTAAACTGATAGCGATAAATAGACTAGAGAGAACATAGTCAAAAGAAGGTTTTGAGAACTATTTTTAAGAATGGTTCTTGTATAAGTAGTGGTAAATCTAAACCGTGTCAACACAATTTTTTTCAGTGTACTAGAATTACCATAATGTGTTCCTAGTTTCCTACCATGATGTATTACGTTTATAATATTGAAATAACATTTCACCAACTGCTTCCCAATAACTACAAAATAAATTCTTTACTGAATGTTTAAAAAATTAGTTCTCTCAGCGTAAAATTAATATCTATTTTTGTTTCCTTTTAAAAATAAAATCAGAGCCGTTGCCGATGACCTCGGTATTGCATATTATGCAGCCACTCAAGTTTCCGAAATAAATCATGAGGTTTACCTACCTACTGAGATATTGGTTTTCGAAAAATGAGCTTATCGGAAGTAATAAAACAAAATTAATGTTTTTTAACCTTACCCACAATGTATCATCAGGCATGTTCCCATAGTTTTTCATGTATAGGTACGATTGTGCCAATCATAACTTACTTTTCGTTTTTTATACAGGAGATACCTATACCTACTCAAAGAGCTCAATCATTTTTTTTGAAAACATTGACTGCAGCACTGATTGGAAGAATTTAAATACCTAAGAGTTTGGGCAAAATTTAAATTGGAAAAAACACAGATTGTTGTTAAAAAACTAACTACTGTTTTCCTGATCTTTGTATGTTTAGGTATAAGTACAAAATATGTTAAATATAATACCATATGGAATAACCTGTTTGTATGCACTTTTACTTTATCAGTTGATTATAGAAGAAACTACAAACGCAATATGGAATTCATTGAATAAATCAGATATAAGTACATTTGATGATACCAAATGTAAGAAAGGTGGAAAGATATAGCTAAATAATTTTATGAATATTAATTACCAAATTGGTTGAGAGATATCGATGGCAAACATATTCGAATTAAAAAATTCCGGATCGGCTAATTTCAATTACAAAAACTATCATTCTGTTGTTTTGCTGGGTTGTTGCGATGTCGATGGTCTCTTTACAACAAAAGAATGTGGATATGCTGTGGACGAAATAGTGACAGAGGCATCTTTATAGTGTTTCAACATTTTGTCGTTGGTTGCAATTTGCAAAGTAACAATACTCAACACTCTAACTAACCCCTCCATGTGAACTTCAATGAAAGTGGCAATAAATTTCCTTACTATTTTGCAGCGGACAGTGCATTTCCTTTGTGGAGCAACATTATGAGACCATACCCCGAAAGAAAAATAAATAACAAAATGTGAATTTTCAATTATAGACTGAGCGGAGGCAGATAAAATAGAGTGCACATTTGGAATTTCAGGTTTTTATGACACCGATACGTTGTAAAAAATAAAAAACAATTTTATCAATATTTCAAAGTCGCATGCTATCTGTAGTAGGTAGAACCCGTTTAGTCGTTCCTCTACGTGTCGACTTTAATTGTCTACATTTAAAGGTAGACAATTGCGTCGACAATGTCAACAACGTAAACAATGTCGACAATAGCCCTGTTTTTTTGGGAATCTATACATAGTACAGTAAGAAATTCCCAAAAAAACGCATCGGCAGTAGCCTTGTTTTTATATTTCACGTTGGCACTACCGAATAACAGCTGTCAGAATAATTTTAAAAAAATACAAAATAAAGAAAGTTTGCTACAAATGAAAAGGAAAACAAAAAATAACTTGAGCCAAAAATTAATTATAGTTACATAAAATGGACAATTTTTCAGAAGATATGGTAAGAAAACATAGAAGAAGATATTCTTTCTTAAATAATTCATGAAATAATTGTAGATTTTGCGTGAACTGTTGGAGTCCAGTGAAAGTGGAAACGAAGCTGAAACTCTTCGGCCCTCGCCGCATAAAAATCCAATAACGCTTCAGTTCTTTTTTTTGTCCAGTTCGTTCTAACCTTCCTGATTAGAATTGTTTAATCATATAATTTATATTAATTTTCTTTTTACCTTTTTCCTTTGTCAGAGATTTCGGTTTCAGCAATAAAAATAAATTCTTCAGGAAAAGGCAGCGATAAACATATGTTTCAGGAAAGGGGTTTGTTCGTAGATTATGGTCGAAGTAAGTTGTCGTTTATGTATCATGTGATGACGTCATCGGCGATCATTTTTGTTAGATCATATAATAACTTTTTAACTGAATTCTATGTAGTTCTTCAATCAGAAGTGCATTTAAATGCATTTTTCTTTAAATCAAATTTTAAAAAAACCGATAACGAATAAAATCAATTGTTTTTTTTGGTTGAATCGAAAATGATAGATTGATTTTTTTGGTCAATGGAAAAACAGCCATGAAAAACACACAACTACTTTATAAACACAGCCATCGAGATGCAAATGATAGTCAATCGCACCAACATCTGAAAAGAAAACCACCAAAATTCCATTCGATACTCGAATAAACGTCACAAACCTATCCGCAGTAGGATTCTACTTCTGCTTTTATTGGCAGTAATTCTACTGTGGATGTTGTATTTGTAACTCGTGTAAAATCCTACTGTACTGTGAATAGCTTTTCCAAGAAAACACGACTAATGTCAACAATCATGTAAACAATGTAAACAATTGCTGTCACATTTGTGAAATTGCAAATCAATAAAATTAATTCCAGAACAACGCGTGGATTGGACGCAGAAAGAGCTTTTAAGTCAAAGTAATATTTAAAAACAAAAACTAAAATGTTGGGATGGCCGAAGAATAAAGCGTTCGATGACCTAGGCTTTATTTTGGTATAAAAGCCAACAACAAATATTCAGCTATTTGCACGGTGTGCAGCTGAAAACCGTCTTCGAATGTTTGGCAGCTATACTCTGTTCAACAAAAATGTGTGTTCAATAAAAAAAAATTAAGAATTGTCTACATTGTCGACGTTGTTATGTAGACAATATCCAATTGTCGACACGTAGACAATCGTGTAGACTACATTTATAGTCTACATGGCACAACACTGCTTATAATCGTATGATTATACATTCCAAGTCCAACTTAAGACTTATCTCTTAACATATTAGGGGGATTCATGCAACGTCGTAAAACACTAGATAAGTTTATCTTTTGGATAAATTTATCTTTTGGTAAATGAACTGTCAAATTTTGTATGGGAAATGGTTTACGCAAATTGGATAAAATTATCTAAGGATTTTGTTGCGGAAACTTATACAAATTTATTTGGATAAACTTATACAAACGACACTGTGACTTTTAACGTGACGTTTAACGAACAGCTGATTATTAAGCAGCATTTATCCAAATAAATAAAAAGGACGTTCACGCAAACCTTTGCGTAAACTTATCTTTTTACACAATTGGTAAACTTATCTCGTTGCATGAATACCCTTATTATTCATAAAAATAGTAATCGCATTTAATGTGAACTGCCAATAGACCATTCTTCTTGTGTGCGTGTTATTGGCAAGAATGAAGAAGACCTATAATTTTCTTTGCCGAATCCAAGAGGCTTATTTGAGAAGGACTTTTTCTTGAAAAAAAAAATTAAAAAAAACTATTTGAGAATTTGTCAATTCGTCGCAAAGGGCAGTAATCCGTGTCGTGGAAAGTCTTTATGTTTTGTTTTTAGGTGGCATAGGCTGGGAATCAAGTCCTATGAACTAACCATTATGCCACGGGCTACTACATCGATCTTATCAAAGCTTAATTTACCAATCCAACATATTTTGGTAATGCAAACTAAACACAGCATTGAAAATATCAACGCACCCATCTTTTTATACTCAAAGTCTGCCAACTTTCAACAAAAAAATATTTTTCTGCAATGCCATTGATTGTCGAACTATTCTCTCCATTCAAAAACTTTGTCTCAACTGTTATATTCACTCTTCTTTTAATGACTGAGTTATCCACATTATTCTTTTGTTATACACTTACCAATAGCAAATAGATACCTATTATGGATTTGTTTTTATTTTTTCCTTATTTTTTTATTATTTTATTTTTCCTTATTAGCACTGTTTTCTGTAACTCAACTAAATTGGATTTTAAAGCTTCAGCATTTACAAGGTTATTAAAGTCTTAATGTGTCAGCATTTATTTGAAATAAAACTAAAATTATATAATTATTTAAAAAAATAGTACCAAATTAACAAACCTAAAACATTGACAAAATTGGGTATTCCTAAAACTATGGTCTAAGTCTACGTTTAATTTCCCCTGCCCTAAAAGATCATTGAGGTGCCTTAAATAGATAGCAGAGATGTACTATCAATATGACCGGATATAACATCATGAGAAAACACAGCAAATAAAATACTATATAGTTATGTACATATATGTAACTATGTAGTTCAGAATCTCTTAATATTAGGTAGCATAAAGTATGATAATTCTACCTTTTAATTGAAATAACAACAAAATGAAATAGAATTCGTGTTTCATTTGTTCCTTAAGCTCCTTTAAAAAAAAAAACAAAGAACAAAGAACAACCTGTACTGAGATTTCGTATCGTATCCTTTTATTGCTTTCGAAAAGAGATGTTCGGCACATCTTGAAATCAAAATCAAACAGCTTATAGAGTCAATTGAAATGATTGCACAATTCCAATCAATTATCTAGGCTCTTCTGTAAATAATTGCCGATGCTCGTTTGACTTTTTGCGATTGAAAAGCTATTTCTACAGTCAAATACTCGAAAAGAGAAGCTAAAGCCATTTTCATTGCAAAAACAACACAAATCCTTAATTTGCACATTTGATGTTGTTATATTTTGAGGGCTAAATCCAGATACTCTGTGTCTATTTGTAAACTTAAATGCGTAGAACCCGATGTAATCTCTGATTTACATTGAACATCCTTTCTTTCTTTTAAAATTAAAAAACCAAAAAGGGCTCTGTTCCATGAAAATACCAGCAGTAAGTATTTTATACGAGTCGGAATATCAAACCTGTTTGTATATAAAGCAATTTATCTTCTGAGATAAGCTGTAGGATTTCAAAAACTACAAACACAAACGAAATCAAATATATATGTACAATGTACATGTGTATCCTATATACATTACATACCTACAGCATGTATGGGAGTTTTGAGCATTCTTTTATGCAATTCAAGAAAACACATACAAATTCTTTCGTAGAAAAACAAATCAAATGAATGCTCCGGCCTTATAATTAATTGAACTTGCCGTAAAAGGGTATCATCAGACAAAAGAGAGTTGAAATAAGTTTTTTTAAGGCAAAGATTAAATGTTTTGAGATTGGTTGGATATCTACAAATTTAATTACACCGACTACAAAATACATTAACGCCCAATTTCTTCACAGAAGTACTAACAGCCAATTTCTTCAGAGTTCTAAGCTAGAACCGGTACTATTCCTGAAGATAATACTCAAATCAGTATCAAATAATTTCTTCACACAAGTTCTAAGCCCTAAACCTGTCAATTTTGTACCGAGTATAAGTATTAGATAGGACTCGGTACTAGCTAGCTCCTCAAAATAAGCTAGTACCTACCTAGTTATTATACCAGTTTTTAGTACTCAAATCGGTACCAAGTGATTTCTTCCCACAAGTACTAAGCTCTTGTCCTGTCAAATTGGTACCGAGTACTAGTTAGGCCTCGGTATAAGCTAAGCTAGTACCTCGGAATCGGCAGTGTAGCACGCTAATAGATACTCAAATCAGACCAATTAATTTTATTCGTTTAATAATTTATTGGTTGTCATTTATTTAGAAATAGGTAATAAATACATTTTTTTGTTTTTAAATTTTGTACATTCGAAATTTTAAAATTAAATTTTTTGCTCCAGAAAATGCCTTTTTTATGGCTTTTGGCATTTGGATCGAAATAATGATTGTGTCAAAATTATAGTTTGTTACCTATCTGTCAAGCCATAAACTGCCAAATCCCATTGGAGGATGAATTAAAAAACCTCTAAAAAAAAATTATAAAATTTTATTTTGTACTCCCGAAAAAATCGATTTTGGGTCTTTCGGGAGAGATTTAAAATGAAAATTCCGATATGCAACAAAATATAACTTGTTATCTGTCAAGCTATAAAATGTCAAATTCCATTGAAGGATGGCTACGATGCCGATGGATTTAAAAACCTCTACAAAATCAGACATTTTTGAAATTGAGATGAAAGTCACATCATTTGACCCGGTACTAGCTCTGATACTCGGTCCCAACGAAAAGTTAGTACCTGAGCATTTCTTCACATCACTAGTACCGGACCTAAGTTTACAAAGCAGTACTAAGAACTTAATACGTCTAAAACTGGTCCAATTCAGATTTTGACTCTATTTTTACATTTTTAAATATTATTTTGATATTAATTGAAAATATTATAGTGATATTTTTAAATAAAATGTCGTCTTAAGAACACCGTTCGGCATAATTTGCTCTCTGTAATCTACATATTTACATAGCTCTTCCTTTATTGTGTTTCTTTGGAACTCATTCTCACTGAAGTATTAACGTCATATGAAATTACCATCGGCAAGTTGAGCGAAGAATTGTCAATTCAAAACCTTTTCCATGCCCAAGCAACACTATGACGAGGAGCGCAAGTTGATGGCAAAATTTGGAGACCTATACGTATGCAGTTACAAGACGAGTGTACTGGTCTTTTGGACGAAATAAAGCAACAAAAAGCGTTCAGTCTTTCTTTGCATCAAAAGCAATTAAAGTTTCGAAATATTCCTATTCCATGAATACGTCGGAAATTCTTCGGCACTTCTTCAGGTAATTCTTCGTCAAAATGACGTCAAATTATGTCCCATAGTTGTTAAGGCGTGTGATCTTAAACGCAGAACACCGTCAATGGGTTGACACTCACGTTGAAATGAATTTTAGGAAATTTTAGGGTCAAGAGGCCCCAAGTCACGACGCGAAATTCGCCAATTTGTAGTCTGCTAAAGGCCGAGTTCTTGTGATCTTGTGAGCGACGCGAAATCGACTGCCTCGAATTTTTCTGCACACTCTCACGGACAGTGGCGATTCTAAAAATTGTAAATAAAAGGAATCCCAGCAATGTTAACCCGATCATCTGAACGCCAAGTACAGAGCCATCATATTCCTTAATATCGCCTACAATATCTTTTCAAAAACCTGATAAGTCCATATCAAAATGGTTTTTAAGTCAGGAAAGTCCACCAAGGACCGAATACCACGGTATAAGTCTTTGCAAAAATATTTAGTTTTGGCATCCCTGGCAAACTCGTCCGTTTGTTTAGGTTGACCTCACCGATACTTTTGATGTCAAAAATTGATTTAGACAAGTTGAATTCTTTAACATCATACTTAAAGGAATAAAACTGGGGCTAGTTGATCTACATATATGTGGTATTTCTATTATTCCATTTCAAGTGTGAGTACGATGGGTTTTTCCAGGGGCCTAAAACGAAAAAAATCGAACGATATAGTTTTGGCAATAGCTGTCCCTATCTTTCTCTTAAGATGTGATAGAGATGTCAAAACAAAACGATATCGTTCGATCGTGTTCGTTTTACGAAATCATGCCCCAGGTCATATTTTTATCTGTTGTTAATGAGGATAGCGTCTCGTCTGTAATAATTATTTTTCCAAAATAGCTTTTAATGTCCTTTAGTCCACAAAAATGTTGGAGTTTCGTCCCGGCGATCTCACTCTAACTGATGAACTCATCAGTTAAAAGCTATTTTCAATGATTAGTTGAACAAGTCCAATTAAAAAAGTGCTAAGTCTTCTACCTGGTTGATGTATTTCAGTAGTATATAGAATTTGTATTATAAAAAAAAATCAATAATTATTTTTATTTATTTAATATTTTATTTATTATTGATTATTATTGATTGATGAGATATATCCTATTTTCTGTGGATGTATCCTTTGTGCGGCATCAGCTTTTTTACAGTCTTAATAAACTTTTAATGATTTTCTGAAAAAAAGGATTTTTGGAGTTATCGTTTTTCTCCCAACCACCAAATATTTTTATTGTGTACCATTTTTGGGCTTTTTCTATTTAGCATAACACGTTGTGGCCTTTTTTAGTTTACCACGTCCGTGTGTGTGTGGTTTTTGGTCTTTTACGAAATGCTACATCCCGTCTGTGAGTTCGATCCTACTAAACATTAAAATAAACGAAAAACATGACAAAACTCAAAACTTAAATCGTTTAATTTTTTGTTTAAAGTTAGGTAAATTGAAACATTTCTATTCATGGAAGGCATATTTCATCCTCAGGTATAACGTTTTGAAATTGCATTTTAAAATTCAAACGGAATTTTTACTGTGGTTCATTAATTCACAAAAAAAAAAACTAAGAAACCCTATACAAAAATGTAAATCAGCCAGCCCTTGAATATTCATTAAAAAATATTTTATATTACTTTACAAACAAAATTTCTATTGCACAATGCACACAGCATTCTGTTACCAAGGAGACAGCGTTGGTTGGTTGTTTGGTTGTCTATCTGTAATAAACCTAAATCGCAGACGTAAGAGCTTTGAGGTGATTTTATTATTGTTGCATTTTTGTATTTTATGTGACACCACATACGCAGGTACATTTATACCAAACAAAGAGTCCTGAAACCCGAATTGACAGCTTGCTTATCTAAAAATATGAACAACCTCATGGAGTTGCATAAATAAATTTAATTAAATTTAACTTGAGGTTAGCTTGTGTGGATCTGAATGCAGCCCCAAAAGGGTGTACAGAATATTATTTAACCTGGAGCATTCAAAAATTAAAATTTGCATGTGTACCATAAATTCGGGTAACTTCTGGCTCCTTTCAACGTTTTCGAATAAATGACAGATTGCTTCGAATAAAGAGCGACGCCTATATATATGTGGAAATTCCATCTATGTACATAATGTAGATGCATCAAAATAAATATTTAGACAAACTACTTTTAATTAAAATGCAAAACTAAGTTATTTCTAATTTTCCGTTGGGCTTCTTTTTTTTTTATAATTTTAAACCGTCATTATAGCAACACTTATATTATGCATCGGATTTCGGTTGTTTTTATTTACATAATTACAAACGGTCTGTATTTTTACAAACCATTTTTATATTAATTGAATTGGGAAACGAAACTTATTTATTATTAATAAAATAACCTGTAATTGAATTAAAAACCACTATAAGCATTAATTTTTTACTTTGTAACGGCATTATTTATACGAAGTAACTCTTCTTGCATATATTTGTATGTACTGAAAACAAACACGAAAACACAAAAATAAATTAGTTCACGTTTTCGAGAACATGATTTATTTATTGATTTTTTTTTTTTAACAAAAATGTATGCATTATTGTAAGAACTGTACCTTCTATAGACTTTCTCTAGATAGATGATATCGATAGAATTTTTTATAATATGTACAAGAGCTTCTGTAAGTCCAAATAATATTGCGTATAAAAATTGTGAAACAAATATTTTTTGGATTTAAAAAAATATTCCAAAATTTTTATTTGAAAAATTAATATTTTGTTAATTATTATTGAATGATTTTAAAGTCAGGGTTTTGGGTATATTATTAAATACCTAAAAAAGCATTTATTTTTTTGAAAATGTTAAAGAAATTTTAAATACAAAAATGTAATAGAAATTTTACATACAAAAAAAAAATATTTAAAAAAAACTGTTGTAACGATTTTTGAAATTTTTTTTTTCAATAAATTCATATTTTTCGGGAATTTAGATAGCGTTCTTTACTTTTATATTAAGGCATTTTAAAAACCATTTTCGTGCTTCTTTTCTATTTTCTTTAATTTATTAATACGGACTATTGTTTGAAAAAAAAAATCTGATTTCTTAAACTAATTGATAATTTCAAGCTCAAATACTCAAATACCCCAGCAGTGCCGTAGCCAGGATTTTGGTTCGGAGGGGGCTTGCTTCCAAATTTTACGAGGAATTCTTTAAACAAAAAACTATGTATATTCCAATTTATTGATTTTTATTAATTGTATGTATGTAGGTACTCAAACGAACATATACTTAAATTATTTTTTTTATACACACATTTTATCAAAGCAGAAGACGTCTTGATTTTCTTTTTGACATGAGATCAATCACCTTATCTGGATCCACATTAATATCTGAATGAGCAGATATCATAGCAAGTGAGCTTAATCTTGCATTCCCCATAACGCTTCGGGACACTGTTTTAATCCTTTTCATAGTTGAAAAGGTTCTTTCAACACTAGCTGTGGTCACTGGAAGCGTGGCCAAAACCGTAAGCAAGAAGTAGTTTATTCCTCTAAAGTTAGTCTTGTCACATATATCAAGCAATTTTAAAACTTCGATAGAAAGATCAATCGACGATATTTTTTCGCACCAGAGAATTTACTCAGCTTTCACAGCTGACAACGAAATTGCATTATCAAAGTAAAATGTGAGCTTTTCCATTTCGTTGACTCGCCCAACTACAGAAAAACCTGGGAGAAGAGCTTGAAACGATGGTAGAACGTCTTCGTTGACCATGAATCTGTCCCTAAGATTTTGTATTAACAAATCTATGCAAGGAATCAATACAGACACTCATAAATAGGATTCAGTAGAAGAGGTTTCTGGATTGGAACGCGTTGTTTGTTTCAATGAAGTTCTTGGAGTCTTAATTCAACTTTAAATAAGTCCTCGGCAAGGTTAGATACGGATTGAAAAGCCTCTCTGAAAAAATCTTCGGCTTTTTCTCTGATGTTCTCAAGAGAATTCAGAACTTTTCTTTGGTGCGGTCGATTGCAGAAACGAAATCTAAGGATTTGTTCTGTAGGAAAACTGATAAGGGCAGCGTTTCGCATACAATGGGGCTAACTAGGAAATCACATTTTTGGACCGCTGCCAAAAGTGTTGATGCCTTCGAAGACATCGCCCTAGTTCTGCTTGTTACTTCAAGACTTATTGAGATGCATTTGAAGAGCTCTACAAAGGAAATAATACTGTATATTAGAAAGTTTTAGTTTTTATTTTAGACTTTCGGGGGGGGCTTCAGCCCCTCAAGCCCCCCCCCCCCCCTGCCTACGTGCCTGTACCCCAGCATTGATTTTGGAAATATTTAGCAGATACATCAAGCTAAACTTCAGCTTTCATTTGATACCCATCTCATTTATGTACGCACTGGGCCCAGAAATAGGTTATCTTCTTTAAAAATATATTTTAAAAAATCTTGCACTCCAGTAACTGCGATTCTCATTAGGGGGTTTAGTTAAATTATTTTTTTTGTTCGTTATGATTTCTACAGTTTTTTAACATTTTTGGGTTAACATACGTTTAATTATAATAGCAATCAAATTGTTTAAAAATCAAAAATGACAAATTAATTTTTTCCATCGACTTTGAGTATATTCTCTCCAAGGGGATGTTCAAGACTCACGGTGGAGTTGTGGAGGAATTATGAAAAAAAATATTTAGGTATAGTAACATTCTCTCGGTATACGGTATACCAAAGATTTTTTTTTTTCTTCATACGTCAATGTGAAAAGTAGATAAACAGAACTGCAGAAAAAAAAATATTATCATGGTTCATCGTTCATGTCGATTCTTTATAATATCTTGTCTGGTACCAAAAGTTTTTTTTCTTATTTGAAAAAAAAGACTTCACAATTGCATTTAAAAGGACAGAGAATAGGAAAACAGAGAAAACTTCATCGTAGGTACCTACAGATGGTTTGAGTTTAGTTGCCTTGTTAAAGAAGTTTTTTTATTCATTTGTTTTCAACGTTGCAAGTTATACTTCATTATTTCATGAATTCCATACACGTACCTACCTAATTGGAGTCAGTTTTTGTTCGCTTAAATTCGAAGCCAATTACATTCTTTGCAGTTATAAGTATTGAAGTAGTTACCTAGTTGTCGGGATGGGTGCTAGATTGTACGACATATCGGAAAATATGTGATATTTTTTTCAGTTTCGAAGTAAAATTTGATCTTGTAGGTATTATTTGAATTTGGCCACAGTGTTAAATACGGACAATCGATAATGTTCCTAGAAACCAACGAACCTACCTAAAAACATAGGTTTTGCAAATATAATTATGTACCACCTATAATTACGGTGACCATATTTTCAAATTGCAAATAATGAACAAATAAAAAAAAATTCAATTCAATTTTAAATTTTTCCATTTAATTAAAAAATATCTACGGAAGTTCAAAAGAGAAGGTATAGAAATTCAGTCGTTGTTTGCATAAAACTTAAAATAAAAAACAAAAAAGTCTTACAAACAAACATAAAAACTTAAAGTTCAAATTAACACAGTTCAGAGATGTTGATATTTTTCTGAAGAGTAAATTTCCTTCACAAAGTTCTGTTTTTTTCAAAATATTCTTTGAACTCTAAATAACTGAGTTCATTATTGTATTTAGTTATCAAAATAGATTTTACATTCTCGGTGGCATTGGGGTTGACTAAAATAAATTTCAATATTTTTGTTTGCTTTTAAAACAAAATTTTAAGTAAAAGTTACCAATTTTAACAACGCAGACATGAAACAACCGATATGTTTTTTTTTAAATTTTAATAGTTTCTTGTGTGTACATGGCAGATGATGTTAAAACCAATGGAGTGCGTTCAGGACAAAAATAAGGGCACGTAAGCATTACTATTTTTGTTGTCAATGAATTTTGCTCTAATATTTATTTTATTGTTTTTAAGAATTTGTATGAAATACAGAATAAATAATGAACAACTTCTGAAATACAGAACATTTATGTGTTTTTGTGTAACAAATAATTCATAATGAACATCACCTTCAAATACAAAACTGTTCATTATTATAATGAACGGATGGTCACCGTACCTATAATAAGTGTGGTAGTTGCAAGTACCATTGTCAATTATCAATCAATTAAAATTTTTAATAACATTAAAGTTTTTTTCGACACTTTTGTTGTACAATGTTCATGCTATTCAGAACGAAAGACCGAAAAGATATTGGACTTATTGTTTCTTTTTTTCACTTTTATACCAGGGTTGCAAAAGCTTAAGTCACTTTTTAGCTTAAGCTTGGCTTTAGCTTGGTGAGTTATGAATTAAAAAAAAAAATTAATTCATGAGCAAGTAAGTGATTTAAGAATTAGAAATTCATAATTCACAACCTGTACTTAGTGACTTGTGAATTACAAAAATGTAAAAACAACATGCTAGCATGTTAATTTTACAATTTATAAACTTAATTTGAAAGCTAAAATAATTACAAAAGCTTTTTATTCAATTGGATTATAGGAACTGCATAAACGGGAACTCACACAAAATTTTCCAAAAGCTTTAGAAATACTTTCGTTAATAATTAAATAATTATGAAGTGAAAACAAGCTTAAGAATTTCCAATCCACCAACTAGCTTATGAATTAAATTTGTTTTAATTCATAAGTCAATTAGAACTTTCTCATGACTTAATTTTTTTTAATTCATAAATCACTAAGTAGGTGGTGACTTATTTTTTTTTTAATTCATGAGTCACTTATTAATAGTTTATGAATTTATTTTTTTCTTAAATCATAAGTCATTAATTAGCTTATGATTTAATTTTTTTTTAAATTCATAACTCACTTACTAACTTATGACTTTATGGGCCTTACAAATAACCGACTATTAGTAAGATGCAATGTTAAAATAAACTGCGGAGCTTAAACTGAATCCTACTAATAACCAATTTAACTTTCTCGTTAACAAATCTCACACTTTCCTTAAATCTACTACAATTTCCGAAAGATTAACCAATCGCGGCACAGACGAAACAAATAAAAAAAACCAAGCAAGGTAAGTATTGCCGTACTTATTCTTTTTTAACACAAACTATTTCAGTACAAATAGTACATGAATTGATTTAAAGTGTCCGTACGATTTTTATTTTTTTTACCTATTTTTTTTTTTTTTTTCAATTCATGATTTGATAAAATACCGATTTCGATATTAAAGGCTTAGCTAACGGTGTGGGCGGGACTCGAAGTGCATTTTGTGATGCGAAACAAAATGCGGACATTTGACGTTCTATAGCATTTCCTATATTTTTCTTAATGAACGGAAATGTTTCTCTTTGCCAAGAATCAACGGAAGAGATGAAAAACTTAAATTTGTTTGATTATGGCTGTTGTACTAATCACCTAATAATATCTGAATTTCCTTACATTCGCCTTTCATTGTATGCCCATCGCCTTCTTTGTAAAATCTAAAGATTGAATTTTATTCTGCCCAGCTTTAACTGTCTATTTGAACGACAGGAGTTCTTTCTAAATAAAAACAGATCATTTTTTGTTGCCCGCACCCCCAGGTTAAGCTCTGTTCGACCATACAAAAACAAACAGTCTCTCAAATACAACATATAAGTAAATATAAAAAAATAAAAAACCACTTCTGTTTTCGATTTAAAACAAAATATCTGAAAATTGAAAACAAACCATGAATATAGCAATCGAAATCAACAAATAACATAACAGTGAATTTAAAGGGTACTTAATACATATTTACGTACTATAAAAAAGAACAACCGACAACACTTGTATATTGTATATTGTAAAGGGTGGTTAAATTTTAAGGGCCGATGTTAATTTTAAATAAAGCACAAATTATTTAGGCAATTATTGTCATTTCTTTTTATTATGATAATATTGGTATAGTTCAATTATGTATGGAACAAAATATCGGCCAAATGGCCGCTGCGACCTCGGCGGCACACCTCCTCGATGACGCTGAGGCATAATTGAGGTTCTATGCCGTTAATGTGCCGAATTATCTCATCCTTTAGCTCTTGAATTATTGCTGGCTTATCGACGTACACCTTTTCTTTCAAATAACCCCAAAGAAAGAAGTCCAACGGTGTCAAATCACATGATCTTGGCGGTCAGTTGACATCGCCACCACGTGAGATAACACGGCCATTGAATTTGTCGCGCAAAAGAGCCATTGTTTCGTTAGCTGTGTGGCAAGTGGCACCGTACTGTTGAAACCACATATCGTCCACATCCATATCTTCCAATTCGGGCAATAAAAAGTTCGTTATCATCTCACGATAGCGAACACCATTCACAGTAACTGCCTGACCGGCCTCATTTTGGAAAAAATACGGCCCGATGATGCCACCAGCCCACCATAAACCGCACCAAACAGTCACTTTTTGTAGGTGCATTGGTTTTTCGACAATCATTCTTGGATTATCATTCGCCCAAATACGGCAATTCTGCTTATTGACGAATCCACTGAAGTGAAAATGTGCCTCATCACTGAAGATGATTTTGTTCGAAAATTGATCATCATAATCATAATAAGCCTGAATAACTTTAACGCGTTGCTCGATTGTGTAATTGTGTATCTTTCCATGGTTCAAATTGAGTTAGCCTGAAATTGAGAAATGTCAAATGAAATGCAGAAAAAAACTTGATGTTTAGGTGTGGTTCACATTCAACATCGGCCCTTAAAATTTAACCACCCATTATATTGTGTTTAATGTACAGCTTTAAACATTATAGATTTCCGTGTATTAAATTTTAACGTCTTGCTAGTGATTAACCTGGAGACTAAATTTGTTATTAGTATGTGATTTTTCTGAAGTCTGGAGATTTTCGTTTAACTATTAACTAAATTTGGTTATTAGGATGGCCCAATGTTTTTTTTTTTAATTAAAAAACTCGCAACCCTGGTATATGTTTACATTATACATACACATGTTGAGAGATAAAAAAGGAGTAGTACCAACTTATTGACCACAAATTATTAAAAAATTAAAAAATTGAAATTTTAAACCAAACATAAACGTTGTTATTTTTAATTTTAATTTTCAACTGTTTATTTATGTATTTACATCGAATGCATTTCAAGTGACTCTTCTCAACAAGACACTAATGGCATAAAAATTAAAAAAGAATGAAAGTTTACAAAAATTTATTTTATGAAAATAATACCTACATTTGTATAAAATAAAATAAATAATACAAACTAATAAAAATTAATTATCACACAATAGCTTAATTATCAAAAAATAACTCTTTTTTAATAAAACGGGTTAACTTTTTAATAATGAATGGCAGTAATCTTGATGTTGTAGTTGTACCTACTCGTCAAAGCTATAACAAAATATTTAATCGTATTACGAAAAATTCACGAAGTGATACAAAAATAGCATTTATCTTCAGGAAAAATGAAGTAGTGTTCCAGAACGGTGCATACAAACTATCTACATAGCCAGTTTTCCATTCCAAATAGCAGTAAACAATTGGAAAATGCAGGACATCCCTCAGGAGTATGCAACAGTTGAGGACAGCATGACAGGCAATTAATGAATAAATTAGCCAGTTCAGGTTTCTGAGACTTCGCAAACGTTCTTTACCAATATGAATAATTTAAACCAAAACAAAATTTGCGGGAAGTAAGAGAAAATTGTATGCCTCGATTCGTATGAACATTTGAACAAAAATACTGCTAGATATGTTAACATTATATTCCCCTGCTGACTGTAAAATTCTTTCACGTTACTGTGCCATTTCACATATACATACATACCTTACATGCATTAATTAAAATTGTAGCGGAATTTGACAAATCATGAATCGTCTACATTTTCTCGTTCATTCTCAATTTCTACAAATATCTATACCGAAATACCGGGATTGAAAATGTCTTTCACTTTTACAAATCGTAGAAATTTTCAAAAAAGAATATAGGTAGGTCTCAGGTGATGCTTTATACAAAATTTATATATCAATCATAATTATACGTAAAATTCAGCTAAATTATTTTTATTTTTTCAAGCCAGCCCAATAATTTAAACAAAGCATTTGTGGGTGGTTTTATTAAGGACTTGTAATATACACTTTAACCAACTTTAATTGGAGTTGGAAGCGTTCGCAAAAAAATTATGAAGCATTTCTTTTCTTTTCGCCTGACATTAAATGATGAGTTTATTATGATTGGACTCTAGGCTACCATGATGATTTTTTTCTTCAAAACTCGGAAAATGTTAAGGTTTCATGGTGATAAAATATTCTTATGAATTTTTTAACAATTGATAGTCCTTTACAAGCAACACACACACACACTGTACAATGTACACATGGTTATAAATCAGAGGGAAACACACAAGGAGTGGGGTAATCAAGTATTAATGGGACTGTCAAAAGAATCAGTTGAATATTATATGCGTGTTGACAGGATGCTTTAAGATTGATCATTCTTAAGAATTATGTATCTTGAAGATGATTATGAAAATAATAATTAGTTTTTAGAAAACGTTATTTGTGCAAAAATCGTGCTATTGGATAAAAATAAAGGACTTACCTGGTAATCACCGGAGAATGATAATAGAAACATAGAAATGAACTGAAGTTTGATGAAAATAGGAGAATATTATTAAAATAAGGGATTTTAGGGGAATTATCATAAATTTTAATTTAAAAAAAACTATAGCTGTTACCTTCAAGATTCGCTGGCGTTATAAAAAGGATCATAACAATTATTATTTTATCTATAAGCCTGTAAGAGAAATCAACCTGAATTGCACTGGCTAGAGAAAATAGAAAGAAAAGCAAAAATTGGTGGAAGAGTAGACTGAGAAATAATAAAGTGTTTATATCATCTCATGAAATACTACGGGGGGCGGCGGCGCAGCGTTTTATGACATAACGCCCATATAAGTGTTTAAGAACCGGTATGGAAAATTTAATTTTTTTCTCCAAAACGGGGGCTCCAACAATTTTAAATTACTATATTGTTGCAAAATGTTTCTATCGTTTTTTTTTTTTTGGTTTTCGACTATCTCATTATCTGTGGAACCGATTTTAATGATTTTTTTTTTACACAAGAGCACCTAATAAGTTTAAATAACATTGCGTATCAAAATTTTCAAAAGAATAACTTTGTATTTTGAAAAAAATACATTTTGAAAATTTAATATGTATTTCGAAATTGAGTAATAGGTGATTTTTTTTCAAAACTAATTTCTTAACTCCATATTAATAAAGGTTAAATCAGATGGTGTGAATCGCGTTGGTGTCAAAACAATTTGAGAAGTTATTTAATATATTTATTCCTAATTATATTGATTTTTTTATAATTTTTCAGTCTAAAGTGTAAGTATACTAAAACCACAGTGTGATTGCATTAATAAGAGCAAATTCGTGCGACCCAGTCGTGCATTTTATTCTTGTCTAGTTCCAATCGCCATCCATCTTAAGTGAACTGTGCTGTAGGTACCTACATATAATTATGATAAAAAAAAAACATTTTTAAGGGGACGAAAATAAAAATCTGAAAAATGGAGATAATATTTTTTTCGGATGAAAATAAAAACCTAAACAATTTAATAAATTATATTTCCTCTGATTTAAGGTCATCCAATCAAAAGAATTCATTTTAACGACCATCTTAATAAATATTATGTACCTAGATAAATATATGTCTCTACAAAATATAATCAATAAACATTTCAAAATTGTCATTTTAAATAAATAAAAAACTTTAATTGAATATTTTCCAATACGGTATTTAATTCAAAGAACGAAGTCTTCAATTTAACATCCCGTCGCTTATTTCCATAAAAAATGTATTCCATTTTCAACAGAACATTATATAGAAAATGGTCTCTCTTTTCAAGTTGTCCATTATGTTTTAATTTTCAAATTATAACACCCCTATACTTTCAGAATGCTCATTCTGCCATGAAATGTCTTGTGGAGTCGCTTTGTTTCATTTTAACTTATATGATTGGATGTTAGCGATGTCTTCCTGCGATTTGACATGGATGTCTAACATGGAATTCGATGTTTATTTATTTTAAGTTTTTTTCCAGAAATGTCATTTTTTTTATCTCATTATAATATTTTGTGTCTTATCATGTTTTATTTCCTTCACGTTCACAAAGCATTCTGGAGCAAATGTGGAAAGCTTTAAGTTGTTATAATCCCTTTTGAAAAAAAAAACTGCTTAGCAATCAGGCGATGCTCCACATACATGCATGAATCTTTAAATCTTTTTCTTAATGTTTTGTTTCAGCAAATGAATCTTAATGTCTTTGATCAATGATTTTAAGTTATTTATTCGCAAAGTAGATATATCTTTTAGGAACAAAAGAACAAAAGACTCATTTCGTTCCGCGGAGGTATGATACTGACTTTCTGTCAAGATTTCGAGCTGTCAGTGTCAAAATAACCTATTATTTAAAAAGAAACCACTATCATGGCCCACCCGTTATTTGATTCTTTGTCGATTATTTCCGATATAACATTTTCTGAAGAATAACTCGCATGTGACAAATTGAACAACAAATTTTATCTACATAATATGTATCTCAAACTGTTAATAATTTCATGTCAGTGTGAACTAAAGGTACATATGTATGTACATATATGAAATGTGGGTTAGGAAATCTTTGATGTGATATTCGAAGCACATGAATTAAAACAAATAAAATTACTCAAATTAAATCTAAAAGCTGCAAAAAGTACGTTACATACAGGTTAAAAAAAATGCTCATGCTCTATATGGTAGTATTTTCAGTCCTTTTATTTATCCCACACATTCCGCTCTATTAATCCTTGTTGGCAGGGTCATATAGGGAAAGAAACGAATTGGTTTGAGTATTGAAGGGGAGTTCATCTAATCGACTTCCAATCCTTTTTGTATTCTGGATAGTTTGGGTTTGTTACTTCGTTTTACAATTCTGGTCATGTACGTTAACTGAGAATAAAGTGAAAAAACTGTGGCCCGCAAAAATGTCATACTGAGTACTTATACTCCACACACAAAAACACATACACACACATTCGCCAGGAGTTGTCCTTTCTCGACTGATTTTCTTTTTTTCCATTTCATTAGCTTATTCCATTAGGGCAAGTTTCATCTGAAGGGTTTTTTTTTTTTTTTTTTTTAGAGGTGGAGAAGTTTAAATTGGCTACACCATTTTTTGTAACATTTGTAACAACCGATTTGACGGTTCTTGGTTGTTTTGAGGTTAGTTTTGTTTGGAAATTCATCATGAATAGACTCATACCACCGGGTACACGACACGACCTATTATACTCCCCAACACAATATAAGATAAGATAAGTGTGGTCCCAGGTTAAGAAATTGTTCCTTAAAAGATAATAATTTGTATTAATTTCAAATCAAATGTAATTTGAAATCTAAAGATAAGATTTTTAAGGCTTAATCTGTAACAAATAGTAAATTACTTTTTGAAAGGTTTTTTTTTATGTGATAGCACACTTGCAGTTAGGCTGTAAAGCTTTCGCAACATCATATTAATATTGAAGGCTTGAATGCGAAACAACACTATATTACTCATATTAATAGGTTGTCTTATAAATAGAGTTATACAAAATGGTGTAAAGATAAAATCAATTTTATTATAATTATTTTCTTAAGTGACAATGGAGTTTGTTTGTGAAATTTTATTTTGAGTGCATATCCGCACACAAATAAGAGGACTTACATTATTTTCTTCGTATTTCATTTTTTCAACCAACTCCATTTCCTCCTCATTGTTTTATATATGTAGGTATCATGGTAATGTTTTTTTATCATTTAAAAAAATGAAAACTCATAAAGTTGTTCATTTACTTTTTTTTATAGCGTCACTTTGAGGTTTAATTTTTATCATAAACAATCATAAAAACCATGCCATTCCATCGTCATCCAATAATTGACAAAAGGGATATTCAATCTGGTGTTTAAAAACATGGTTATATACTCCAACACAGATTGCATAGAATAAACTCATTAGTCTACCAATATGAGTTTGGCACGACATTAAACAAAATAAAATGCACTACTAGGTCACACGAACTTGCAGTTATGTACGATCACACTGTGGTTTTAAAGTCTTAATAATTTTAAAAACTTTTTATCTGATAAAAGAAATTTATTAGTTATTGGAGCCTTTTTATGCCACCTGCCAAAGATATAAGCGCAAAATTTTGGTACGATGTTAAAGCATTTTTACTATGACAAAATAGGTTTAACATCGTACTAAATCGTTTAAAATTTTGCACTATAGTCTAGTTTAAAAATTTTTGAGTAGGTACATACATAAATATGAACAATACAGCACCGAGTTGTCTTGCGCTTCGCACATATGCATTAAATTTATAGTTTAGACTGGAAAATTGTAAAAATCTCAATAAAATTAGTAATAAATTTTTTAAAAAAATATTTGAAATTGATTTCTTGCACACATCTCAATTTATGAGAAAAAAATTTTAAAAATCGTAGTAGCGGTTTTTTAAAAAAATATTTTTTATATATAAAATTTTGAATATATTTTTAAGAAAAAAAATGCTTAGTGTTTATTAATGTGGAGTTTAAAAATTAATTTTGAAAAAAAAATCTACCCATTTTCGAAATATCGAATTTTCAAAAAATAATTTTGATTTTTTTTTTTAATCTAAAATTTGATTTTTTTAAAATTTGATATGCAATATTATTCAAACTAAATAGGAGCTTTTTGTGTAAAAAATTTAATTTAAATTGGTTCAATAATGAGATAGTCGAAAACCAAAAAAATGGTTCTATGAGAAGTACCATTTTTAAATGACAGTTACATTTTTTTTTTTAACAATATGGTTGATCGTTTACACAAAAATTCTAATCAAAATCCCAGGAGCCATTTTTAAGGAAGATTAGATTAGATTTTCAATACCGGTTTTAAAACATTTGTCAAAAAACTGCTTGGTGCTAAGTTTCATAAAAACCGACTAAGTCGTTTTCGAATTATTAAGTTCTCAAAACAAGATTTTGAAACTTTTTTTAAAAATCCAAAAAATTTTTTTTTTGGAAATTTTGGTACACAATATTTTTAAAATTATTATGAATAAGCATTGTCTATAAAAACATTGGTCAAATTCAGTTCATCCGTTTTTGATAAAATCTGAAATTAAAAAAAAATGGTTCTATGGGAGGTAACATTCATAACCATTTTTTGGAAAATATTTTTTTATAAAATGGTGCCTTTTTGTAAAAAAAAAATTACTGGATTTTTTCTTAAGTTGTGGGCACGTTTTTGCGAAAAATAAGATTTTTATTTTTTACTATAAAAAAAAAATCGAACCTGGACCAAGCTCACTCAGAGCCAATGCATTACGCATTGCGCTACCGAGGCCACCTGATCAAGTTGTACAACAACAACTTGTGTGTGGCTAATAAAAATGCTGGTTTCAAATGCAATTGTCAAACAACAAACGAACTTGATCAGGTGGCCTCGGTAGCGCAATGCTTAGTGTATTGGCTCTGAGTGAGTTTGGTCCAGGTTCGATCCCCAGCTGGGGCAAAAAAGTTTTTCAAATAAAATTGAGCAATGACCAAGCACCACTAAAAGGAGTCTGATGTGATCGGCCTGGCAGTCGTGAAATAGCTATAACTCCAGCCTATAAAACCTTGGTGGTAGCTCACCCAATTGTTGTTGTTTCATTCAAACCTTCTCTATGAATATTAAATATAGGCACCCAATGTCGTTATAAAACTTCCTCTAGGGAAAAGTCAAAACGTATTGATTAAAGGGTGCTTCTTAAAAATACGATATTAAAGATTTAAACCATTAGTATTATTAGGCGTATCTATAGTAATGAAATAATTAAATTTATAATTAGATACAAATTATATAACATTAATGTGATCGTATACAAGAGCAAATGTATTTTACTTATATTGATTTTTTAAGTCATGCAGAGAATTTAAGAACTTGAATTTTGAAAAAAACACCCTGTATAATTAATCAAAAGGAAAACTGTTTCAACCACGCATTTTTATTTAAGGCGAATAAATTTTCAATGTACGAAACACTCAATAAGTAGGTAAGGTATGGCAAGGCTAAAAGGAAATCCTTTTTCTGACGGGTGAAGAAAACTGACACGAATAAAGCCAAGGTACCTATGCTTCGGTATAAATACATACATAGAAAAATACGATAAGAGTCCGGATAGAGGAGCCTCTAGTTCTACCTTCAACATCTACGTACATATAATGTGCTTAGGATCAATGATTTTTTCCTGGCATGCTATGTTTGATTGTTCACAGGATATATTCTCAGTCATATAATATGAGAAGGTTAACATGCTTTTTTCACCGCACAAGAAACACACGCTTAGGACTTTTATCGCTGTTAAGAAATCACTTTCCCATTTATCGTTAATTTAGCAGAACCATGTCGTCGTCAGTGTAAACAGCAGTAACTCATGTCTGAGTTTTTTTTTTGTTTTGTTGTGTGGCATGAATGGAATAAAAAGAAAAATAGTACATGAAGATCCTGTCAGTTGATAAGATACGATGGTGAATTAAAAACGACATTTATACATTGAAAAGTAATTGATATGGATATTAGTATCAAATTCCATAAGGCAATACTAGCTACCAAAGAACATGCGTTATCTTGCTATGTATATATATACGAAATACAGAACTCATTGGCGTATTTAGGGATTTTTCCCTAGGGAGGCAGACCGCGCCAGCTGATAAGCTAAATACCACTAATTTTAAACTATGGCTGTAAGGGGAGGTAATTTTGTAAACATATTTATCTAAGCTTCAAATCCGCTTGGAACCTTTGTACTCAACACAGGTTGATTTCAAATGAGCTTAGTTTTATTTAACCCCACTTGCTGAGTGGAGTCGAGTCAAAATTAGTGAATTAAAACATATGTAAGTGGTTTGACAGTATACATTCCCATCTTTCTGTATAAATATGGGTTTGTTTTAGCATCCATCTTCTGCAATCTCAATATAATTTCAACTGAACTTCAAATAGAGCTCTCGCAACTTAAATTTCGGAAAACCTGGGTTGAAAATCCAAAAAAAATAAAAAACGTATTACCTACGTCTTAATTTTTACATCTGAATTTTCAGATTTCCGAATTTTTCGAACTCCTTATTGGTCAGTTCAGCTGTCATAAAAAGTAAGCTAAATTTTTGCGACATTTAGTTAAACGTGTCAACATGTCAATATTTGCATAAGCAAACTACAACCCGTCTGTCAAATTTTTGAAAGATTCATAAATACTTTTTTCATGTTACCTACATTGAAACAAATAGTTATTGTATATCTTCAGTCTTCAAATATTATGCCAAAAAATTCGTGACAAGCCTATGCGAAAACTTTTTTAGACCACAAAACACGTACCTATGCAAAAATCTGATTTATCAACCGAAGGAGCACACACACAAAATGTGTGTCAAATTCACTAACAATACTAACCCTTATCAAAATGTTTACCCTTAAATAAAGCTCCAAAATTATACTTTAAACAGGATAAAGGATGAATGATTGGCTTAAACTTTTCAATGAATAAGGACTTTTTCCCTTGCTTCAAACGAACAAAATATAAATATTATGCGTGTTACCATACTACTATATTCATCTGCTTATATACATATATGAGGTACATCTACATAGATACCTAAAATTGTTTTCTATATGTTTACAAATAATAAAAAGGATATCAGCGATGGATTTTCCGGCTACAATAAATCTTGATGAACTTTATGTTGTATCCATATCGTTATTGAAAGGGAAAGATGAAACTCCTGCGGGTTTTGTGTAGTCATTGAATAACATGGTGTATGTATAGTATACGCATGAACTATAGCGAATATGTTTTGTTACAATGTATGTATTGTAGATATATCTAGGTATTTGCTTTTGTAATTTAGTCGGAAGATTATTTGTAATTAATGACTGCAGATATACATACATACCTATGTATAGATATTAGATATGTAATTGTGTATATAGGAATATGTTATTGGTAATCCTTTAATTATGATTGTTAACAAATTGGAGTAAGCTTTTTGCATGATGATGTATGGATTATCCGTGAATTTAGTGGAAATATTGTAAGTATTTTGTAGATTACATCAATTATTGGTCCATTCGAAGATTATATTGCAAAACTTGGAGTATTTTATGATTGAGAACCGAGTTTTAATATGGCTTGGAGAGTCTTCAACATTGGTGAGTTTCAGGAATATTATTTAGGTACTTTTTATTCACAAGGTAATTAAATACTCTATTTTAAAACAGTTCGAGTTCTGAAAATTGTATAGGTACTTAAGATTTGGGCAAATTTAGGTAGACTCATAGTTGGCCCATCAAGTATTGAGTTGAGCACAACTGGTTATGTCAATCGTTTGTACAACTTTTAGAACGATTTGTACACCCACCGTATTTTTACTTGCGATATATACATAGGCTCCATATGGAAAGTTATGCATTCGTAAAAAAAATCGAACTCGAGATTTTGATCAAAGTTGAGATTACGATGATAGTGAAGTCGAAAAAAGTGGGTCTCGCAACTCTATCTGTATATGTCTGACTGTCTGTCCTTTCGGCTGTAGCCTGAACTGGTGGATCGTTTTTTCTTAAACTTGGTACCTAGCATTTTTTGGGCAATCCCCCCAAAGGTTTTTTCATTTTTTTTAAAGACCAAAAATAACGGAACCTGCCGTACAATTTTTTTTACCAGAATATGAAAATCTTATTTTTCTCAAAAACGTGCCCACAATATTAAAAAAAAAAATCAGCAATTTTTTTTACAAAAATGATACCATTTTATAAAAAAAAATGTTCGGAAAAAGGGTTTTAAATGGTAACTCCCATAGAACCATTATGATTTTCTATTTTATCAAAAACGGTTCAACTGATTTTTTTTATAGAGAATGCTTACAATAATTTTAAAAATATTGTGTATCAAAATTTTCAAAAATTTTTTTTTTGTATTTTTAAAAAAGTTTAAATTTTTTTTTGAGAACTTAATAATTCGAAAACGACTTGGTCGATTTTTATTAAACTTAGCACCAAGCAGTTCTTTGACATTATCTAGTAGATTTTAAATATAAATTTTTTCTAATAACCAAAAATGAGGGTACCTCCCACACAAATGTTTAAAAACCGGTATTGAAAATCTAATCTTTCTCAAAAACAGCTTCTGCGATTTTGATTAGAATTTTTGTGTAAACTAACACCAAAATGATCTACCATATTGTTAAGAAAAAAATGTATCTGTCATTTAAAAAATGGTCTCATTATCTGTCTTTATCTAAATATTTTACACAAATCTCCTAATAAGTTTGAACAATATTTTCAAAAAATCAAATTTTGGATTTTTTTGCACTTTAAACAAATTTACAGAGTTTTGCCCATCAAAAAATCTGTGGATGCAGGTCAATAGATAATAATCATTTGTAGACATTAATGTTTTTTTTTTTTTTTTAGTTTATACGTGTCCCAAATTTTGTAAAAATTTTTTTTTGTAAATTTTTTAAAATGTTTGAAAATAAAATGCACGTCTGGGTCACACGAACTTGCTCTTAGGTGCGATCACACTGTGGTTTTAAAGTCTGAATAGTTTAAATCTATATTCATCTGATTTAAAAAGAAATAGATTAGTTATGGAAGCCTATATTTTATGCCGCTTACCAAAAACGGTTGTATTATGTGAGTACATAAATATTAATAATATAGCACCGTTTTGCTAATATGCATGGAACTTAGACTTAGGACTGAAAATTGTTAAAAAATTAATAAAAATAGAAATAAAGTACACCTTTCTGATTTCTGACACAAATCTTCATTTATGAGAAAAAAAAATCGTTGGAGGAATTTTGAATAGGTAGGTACATTTATATACATTTTTTAAAACATTTTTATGAAAAAAAAATTGGTACGCTATTTTTTAGTCTTTGTTTATGTGGAATTAAAAAATTAATTTTGAAAATCTACTCATTTTCGAAACATCGAATTTTCAAAAAAAATTTTTTTAAAATCCAAAATTTGTTTTTTTTTTTTTTTAAATTTTATACGCAATATTAAAATTTTATTTAATAGGTTCAACAGATAATGAGGTTGTCGAAAACCAAATAAAATGGTTCTATGAAAGATACCAGTTTGAATCGATAGATACATTTTTTTCCCAATAACATGGCAGATCGTACTCATATTAAGCTCACATCAAAATTTTAATCAAAATCATAGAAGCCGTTTTTGAGAATAATAAAATTTTGTTTACCGGTTTTTAAACACTTGTATGAGAGGTCCGTTTTTTTTTACTATAAGTTCTCAAAAAATAATTTTGAAACTTTTTTTAAAAATTAAAAACAAGAAAAATTGAAAATTTTGGTAAACGATACTTTTCAGTTAAATCGTTTTTTAGAAGTTTGAAATTAAAACAAAATGGTTCTATGGGAGATACCAAATATGTAACCATTTTTTTATAAAGTGAAAACCTTTTTGAATGCTCTACCAATTTTAATCGTTTAACAACAAATTTTAAAAATTGTAAAAAAGTTGTTGGGTTCCATGGTCTGGGGTCATAATTTTGTATTTGAAAATCGTACACTTTTTTCATAATCAAAACAATTTTTATTTTATAATTATGTAACAGAATTTTGAAATTCAGCATTTTGGAATACAGGACACAGACAAACTTTTTATATAAGCATTTATTATGAGTAGGTACATTTAGTTAATTACAACATTTTCAGATAAAGTGTGTTCGTCTTAAGTTTTTTCATAGTTGATAAAACTTCCTAATTCGCTTTGATATTTATTGCACATATGGATTTGACTTTTTTTTAATATTCATTCAAAACGCCATGTAGGTGTATTAATTTTTTTTTAAATAAGAGTGAAATTCAGACGTTTTAAAGAAGGAATGTTCATTGGTTATTTGTACGTTGTTCAAAGTGAAAGCAATTTATTTTGAAAACAAAAGTAATTTTCAGTTATTTGTGTTGATAAAATGTGTGTTTCAAGTTATCCTATCAAGTATGAAAATTCCGCATTGACGGTTTTATATTTTAAAATGCATAAGCTTAATTAAAAGACAAACATTATTTAATACCCAAAGTTACAATGCAGTACCTACTTATTTGAAATTTTCCAGAATTTTTGATTAAAAGAATTTTTGTTTTTACAGAATTTTGATATACAGATTTCTGGATTTACAGAATTATGTTCATACAAAATTTGTAATTCATTTACAGAATTTTGGTAATAAAAAATTTTGGAAAACCCCTTCCAGAATTATATGGCTCCTAAATGAAAAATCTCAAACTTTAGATTTTTAATTTGTATAGGTATATGCACTTTAAGCCTTCTCAAGAATCAGAAACGAGGTCCATATATTAATCATTTAGTAAGATATTACGATTCGTACGGTGGCGCCGAAAAATAATAATAAATATTTGTTACTATGAGAGGCGTCCATCTACCCTCATTTAGGCAGTAGTGGGTACTGGGTAGAGGCAATGTCTTAAGAAAAAAAATAAAGTACAAAAAAAAAAATATTAAAAAACAACAGCAACGCTTACAACAAAGTTAATATTTAGATATATATTTTTAAAAGCCAGAAATCTGTTTATTTTATTTTTAAATGCTCAATCAATAACTTTTGAAAAAAAAAATGTGTAGGTACCTTCTGATTTTTTCCAAAATTGTCAAATAAAGCACTAAGAGGTCAGTTATAGCTTTCATTGAAAACGATCATTGGAATTTTTGTTTTTAAGTTCTTAGGCACTTAAAAAGCAACATTAGTGATTATTTTGATGCCAATATAAAGCTGATGACTCAAATATTAATTCTTGCCATTTTTTAGCCCAACCTTTGACATGAAATGAATTCATTATTTCAATTATTGAACTACCTTACCATTGATCATTGAAAACTTAGAAGTCGTTTAAAGTTTAAGGTTGGGCTAAAATGAATGACTAGAAATTATAAATGAGTCATCAGCTTTATATTGGCATCAAAATAATCAGTAATTTTGCCTTTAAAGTGTCTTAAAATAAGAAATTAAAATTTTCAATGAATGAATGAATTTCAATGAAACTTATAACTGGCCCCTAAATAAGGTTTTATTATTCACTTCCCTTAAATTATTAATCTTAATCAAAAACCGAAAACAGAAAACCAGTAGCCCACTTTGATTTGGTCGACTGGGTCTTTGTCGTTTTGGATTTGAGGGTCATACATTTATATGCTGTGACAACAAATTCACCGAAGAGGTCAAATAATCCAATGCTTGTCCTTGGTCTTAGCTGCTGAACCTATCTGGATCTTTATTTATTTCCTTTGCCAAACATTTATTTCCTTTTATTTTTTTTTGGAATTTTCAATTAAAATGCCATAGTTTTCATTTTTTCAAACAAATTTTAAGCGTACCTAACTCAAAGTGCTGTCTCTACTAATTCCTTTCGTTTAGGATTTTTCATTTAATTTAATTTTTTATTGTATTCCCAATTTTTTACATAATATTGTGAAATCTTTAAAATTGCAAAATACTAAATTGAAGTTGAAGTTGTTTTTAATTAATATCTTTTTTTCGATTTGACGCCCCCAGCAAAGAATTGGAAGAGGCCTCTTGCCTCTTGCCTATTTCAATTTTTTTTTTTGGGCACTGCAAGCTATTTTGTTAATTAAAATTGTTGGCCTGTCACAGGCAGTGCGTTTGGAGACATAAACTTGCATGCCACAAGTTATATTAATAACTATAGGATGACAACGTCCGAAATAAAAACAAAACATAAATGAAAAACATGTCACCCTTCATATCAGCGTTATTATCCTTTTATCTTAGTTATCTATATAGTAAAGTTCATAACTTCATAACGAGCACGCAAACATTATCCTGCGGTTGTAAAATACTTGCACAAGTTTGTGTCTCATTCTGTCTATATACTCTCATCTGTCACCTCTAACTGACACTCGAAGAATTAATATGAAGACTATCAAACTGTCGCAGCAGGACTAGGAATAACATGAACTAACCGACGACCAACACAGAACTGCTGATGATGGTGTTGTAAAAATATAAGTGACAATGGAGTTTATAGTTTGTCGACTCATAATAAGAACTATAGTCCCGTAGGACATGACACAAATAATTACACCAAGTTAAGAACATTTTTGTGCTCATCTTTGGTTATAGTATAAGCTTGCTTGGCAATAAAATATGCAAAATGCGCTTGCTGTGGTTTTGGCTCGAAGGACCAACCAGTCAGCATCTTTTCTCATTCATAACAAAATATAGAACATAAATGAAGGATTAAAAATTGTATAAAATGTTCACTGAGGACAACATGTTTTAAGATTAATTGTTTTTATCGTTATAGCAGTGCCAGTAAGTATTGTGTGTCCCTTTGTCAACTATATTTATCTATATGTACGTTATATATGCTACTGACATATCCTATTTTATCCTTCTATTTGTGAAATTTTCTTTGTAAATTAAATACTCCTTGGATGGCAATCAAAATGAAAATGACAAGAAAAATTACAAATAAGAAAAAAAAAGAATGTGGTGTCATGATTTTAATTCCCTTAAAACACGGGGGTAAATAAACAATTATTGAAAGGGGGATTAATGTGGCACAAAATAAACAACACAAACCCGACAGAGGCATGGCAAGAGAGAAGTTCATTCCTTCATAATGATATCGTGACAAGTTGATGGCTTGTCAAACAATCAGATTGGACTCCAGGTCCAGTGATAACGATGGGTTATGATGAACCCAAAAGCATATGTAGCTAGTACACCGAAAGGAAAAGTAATGAATAAATCACATTAAATTTGTACTCTAAAAATCCTGTCAATAAAACAGAATTAATTTACTTCTAATTCACAAATTGGATAAAACATTGATCAAAAATAAATTCACGAATTAAATTTTTTTAAATGATGACCATGATAAGTTGGTACATCCCAGTATCTAAAGTTGAACAAAAAACATGAAGAGAAAAATGTCACAAGATTTGCATTAAGCATGTACCTAATCATAGCGTTACAAATTCGTATTTTTTTCAAAAACGTGCTCACAATATTTTTAAAAAAAAATTGTGAGCCCCGGGACTCACGGTTAAGATGTGTAAACATCAAATTAAATATTCAAGTTTTGGTTTTACATCACAGTACGCGGCGAGTTTGAACTGTCAATCAAATTTCAACCCAAATTCAACTCGACCTTTCGATTAAGTTACGTTTAGATGCGAAGTAACCTACCAAATAATATTGAACGTATCGAATAAACATCAACGTATCATAACGTGTTACAGCACAACGTAATGTTTTACAGAAATGTCCACGTTTTTAATTTACACTACCTCGGGCATTGATGTTTACACATCAAACAACTTTTGCTATTTTTTTTTTTTTGACAAAAAAGCTACGATTTAAAAAACAATTTCAGAAAAATGCGTTATGAACAGTTTTTTGGGTCTACCGCGAAATTTAGAAAACAAAAATCTCGAAAGACAAAATCTCTAAGACATAATCTCGCCAAAATTACAAAAATCTAGAAAACCAAAATATCGAACGCATATAATCTAGAATAACAGAAACATAGAAAGTCAAAATCTAGAATGACAAAACCCTCAAAAAATCATTCACTTTTGAGGCAATGCTTATTATTTGCGCTCTCAAAGCTTTTTGTATTTTAAACTTTTGTGAACGGTTTGTTTATAGCATCAATGGCCCGCTTCGGGGGTTCCAAGAATTTTAACATTTTTTTTCTAGATTTTTTTATAGATTTTGTTTTAAAAACTCTGGATTATGTAATTCGAAATTTTTGTTTATTCGGGATTTTAGTCATTCTAGATTTTTTCATTAGAGATCATTTTTTCTTTTTTCGAGATTTTGTCCATTCGAGATTTTTTTTCATTTTAGATAACTTCATGATCCCATTTTTTATTATTTCAAATTTCCTCAAAAACGGTTCAACAGATTTTCAACAATTTGTTTTTATAGGGAAAGTATAAAAAAGTTTTAGAAGCTTTGTCTATCAAATTTTCAAATTTCAAATTTTATTTTAAATAATTTATGTTTATTTTTGAATAAAAAAATTTAAATTTTTTTTCTGAGAACTTAATAATTCGAAAACGACTTAGTCGATTATATTAAACTTGGCACCCAGCATTTTTAATATTATCTAGCTGATTTTAAACAAAAAATATTTGTTAAGCAAAAATAACGGTACCTTTCATACATTGGGCGCTATCGCGAACGAGATTTCCCTGGAAATATTTCCCACGTTCGAAAAATTCGTATCGTTAATGGTGTTCGAAATTCCCCTCGGAATTTATTACTATCGTAACAATATTTCCATGGGAAATTTGTTGTAATTTCTCTGGAATTTTTCCGCATTTATTTTGGTGGAGAAATTAAGGCGAGACGGAGCAATTTATAGTTCAATTGAAACTTTTTTGATAAATAAACACAATTTTTTAATTATATTATGGGACGAACTCAACAAATCAAAACCAAATAGAACTGCTGGTCAGTATTATGGAAAAGAATACAGATATAGAGACTGGACTACCTACAGGGAAAAAGAAGATTTGGCAAAATTTGGCCGAAATGCATCTTCATTTGGAAGCAAAAAATGCAAAACCAAGAAAAAGATCACTCCTGGAAGTTTATATTTTTCGAAAAAATATACATTTTTCTTTCTTTGCTCTTCCGCGGTTTGAATTTTGATCCATTCTGGACAAAGCTTTTCCTAGAAAATGTTAAGGAAGTTCGACAATGTGGACTGGGCAAGACCTACATCGTGGTCCTTGCCGACTCTTCTTTGGTACCCAACTTCAGCAAAAAAAAAACGCAGACATGCACTAAGCCTGACGATGTGTGGACAGTGTTTTCAGACGAAGGGATTTTGTTCTTCTGCGAAATTTAACACCTCGTTCAAACAGAAAAATCTAATTGCAACATGAAAAAATTCAATTATTTTGTTTCTTGTGCACCCTAGAAAGATATCGAAGAGGACAATTTTATGCAATTTTATACAATTCAGTTGAAATGAACGCACCCAATATTTCTTCTTCACATGGATGGGGAATTTGTTTGAAATATTTTGTTTTATTGTAAAGGGAATTTCAACTTAAATTTATTTTTTTTAATTATGATCCTTTGATCAATGTTGTTCGAATTTTTTTCATTACGTTTTTTTACATAGTTTTTTACGTTAGTTTTTTACCTGCTCTATTTTTACTATGTTTATGTAAAAAACGTAAAAAGGTAAAAAAGTAAAAAAAAACGTGGAACGGTTCTGTCGATGTCAATAATTGAATTTTATCTCAAAGTAGTCGTTCAATCATGTAATAACACAATAATACATATAATATACAATTCAACACATGGCACTTTGTTTATTTATTTAGATTTTGACAGATAATGACAATGTCTTTCATTTTCTCTCTTTTTTTCTCAGTATTTTACTTTATTTACCGTTTTTACGAATTTTTTACGTTTTTTACGTTGTTTACACTTATTTACGCGTTTTTTACCTACTTTAACGTAGAAAAGGTAAAAAATAGTTTTTTTTACACAGATTTGAACATCACTGCCTTTGATAACACTGCACACAATTCGAAATTGATCTCCGAAAATAATTTTGTTTTTTCAATGTTGGTAGTTTTTTCCCTGGGAAAAATTGATTCCGAGGGAAGTTCACGATAACTAGAAATATTTCTTGGGAATGAAATATTCCGTGGGAACTAAAATTCCCCGGGAGATTCCCGATAGGGCCCATTTAGTTTTTAAAAACCGAAATGGGAAAATCTCATTTTTCTCAAAAACGACTCATACGATTGTAGATTTTTATTCCAAATTAATCCTTGGTTTAAATTGCTATAAAAATCCTATTTTAATTAAATAAGTAGTAAAGTAGTTTTTGTTTTTAATTTTAAGATAAATAAAAAGATAGATAGACTTTTATTTCATTATAAGTTTTACAATGGATTGATGCCACAAGTTTTACATTTAAGAGATTCGGTACAGTATAATTTTCAAGAAAAATATTATTTTTGTATTATTTTATAGAAGCTATCTACTATAAGTAAAGTTTTTAATTTAAATAATAAATTTCGAGGAAACATGAAAAAACCTCCAGAACTATTATTTTTAATTTAATGACAAATTGGGAAACATTTCGGCGTTTAGCGTTTGACTTAAAATTGATAAGACCATTAAATATTAAAAACAAAAATACATACTAATTAAAAATGTAAAGTTTTGAAAAAAAAAAATATTTCAAATTATTTAATTTTTTTTTCTTTTTTTTTCAAAAGTTCAAGTTTGAAAACGAATTTTCGAAAAACTATTCACTTTTTATTTCAAAACAGAATTGAAGAACGAATTTCTTGCTTTAAAAAAAAGAAATAACGTGACATTTTAGTGTTGTTGATGTTTTTTAGTATTTTTGTTTCTTTTCAAAATCAATTTTCTTAGCAAATTCCAAGATGGCGGCTTAAGTTTCAGCTCGATTTTTCCAAAAAATACACATTATGCTCCAAATAACGACCTCTAACTAATAGTGAAAGAAAAACATGCAATTAATTTTTTTACCGCTCAAATGTTTTTTTCCGACTGGGTTATTAGCAAATTTCGCTCATCAAACAGCGTTAGGTACTGCAGAACGAAGAGAGAGCGAGCGAGAGCAGCGTAGATAATGATGTAAATATATGTACAGCTACATAAAAATTTGATTTTTCCTTTTTAATCATGTACCTACATTATGTTATTTGTTTGATTGCCTTTTTTCAAAATACATACATACTTAGTTTGTATTTTCTCAAATCCTGTTTAAAAAGGTGTGTCCTGTTCTTGTCAATTTGAAAATCATCTATAGGTATATTTAAAATCGATGTTAATTGTCAAAATTTTCAATTTCAGTTTTCAATTAAAATAAATTAACCGTAATTTTAGCGCAGTTGACATATTTCCCGAAACAAAATAAACATACAGTTTTACCTCACTCTAGCGTCTCCTTTTCTCAGTTAATGGATGAGAAATTAAGTACTGTGATACTTTTATGATCCAGTCGTGCTTTTTTTAATTTTTCTCAGTGTAATTGTGTTTATGTGTAAGCTATAGTACAAGTTTGAGTGACAATGACAATCCCTTGTATTATATGATATCCTTTTTTGTTGTCATAATAATGCACGATGAAGTAAAGACGTTGTTTGGCTTCGTGTTTTTGGCTTTGTCGGGAATAATTATTTATTTCATTTCTTTTGTGGCAGTAAAAGGACATATTATTGCGGACGACAGAGACTCGTAGTAATTTATGTACATAATATAATATAGCGGTCGAATATAAGGATGATAACACGATAATTAAAAACAGAAATGAACTATGTGAAGGGCTCAGAAAATAAAAATATAGCAAAACAAAATGATCTTTGACGTTTGATGAGGAATATTTTGTTTGTGTCATAAAGACATTATATGACACCATGGGGTTGATAACATTTATCAAATGATTTAAAGATAATTCATTTAACTTTAGTACCTTATAGACTAAAATTGCTTACAATATAGATAAAACAAAGATCGGTTGCTATGTATACGACAGGACAGGTATAATAATTAGCTATAGGTATATCGCACAAAATTCCAGATATTGTCACAATTTTTGAATGATTTTGGGAAAGCCTATATTAAGCAAGTATGATACAGTGTACACCTATCATTTTTTCGAAATTATTTCTATACATCCGATTTAAAATAAGTATTAAGCTTTCCGATTGAAATTATTTACAGGTTTAGGTAATATTCTACCAATTTAATTTGAATCACATTTTATCTGTCATTTTGTTGGATTAGTTATAGATTATTGTGGAAGGAGGAATTCAGTTTTTAAGTAAAATTATACGTTTTCAAAAAAAAAATCAAATTAAAAAAAAAAAATCAAAATGTTCCTATCTTAGATTGGCTTGGTTCAATTTTAAGGTGCAGCTCGTGAAGTTCATTTATCATGTGTCATATTCAATTTATTTATATTCAGATCTTGTGTAGCATGTATGTATCTGAAATATTTTAATTGAATATGGAATATTGGAATACCAAGAGAACAAGATGGACACTCTACCCTAACTATAAAACTCTTCAGAGCAACTCTTCACACATATGTATGTATGACATATTACTTCCGAAATTGAAGGCAGTGAATTTTATAATGTGTATAAGCAATAAGAAGAATAAATTTGCCGCTTAAAAATGAGTCTCCGTAAAATTTGATTTTTAATACAAAAGCAATGACATTCATTTACAATGGTTTAAATAAAAATCAAAGCTGTTGATAATCTCCATTTTCTATTCTAATGTATGTAGAATCAATTTTTTGCCGTTAAAAAAAAAATAATTGTGTTAATAATATAAAAAAATATACTAGAAATATTGTAATGGCTAATTGTCAGTTTCATAAATTCAGCATTTTTTATTTAGGAAAAACTCTTGCTAAATATGTAAGTAGAAAGGAGCCTCTCATAACTAGTCCATTAATCTCGAAGAAGAGACTTACAAAGAGAAGGGGATTGAGTGAATCATAGCTGACAACTCCCCTATATGTAAAGTGTGGTTAAATTTTAAGGGCCGATGTTTAATGTGAACCACACCTAAATGTCAAGTTTTTTTCTGCATTTCATTTGACATTTCTCAATTTCAGACTAACTCAATTTGAACCATGGAAAGATACACAACCGAGCAACGCGTTAAAGTTATTCAGGCTTATTATGAAAATGGGCGTTCAAATCAAAATGCATATCGTGCACTTCGTGATTTTTTCGGTCAATTTAATCGTCTAAATGTGCGTATAATCGGAAAAATCGTGCAAAATTTGAGCAAACCGGGTCTGTAGGAGATGTGAAAACACCAGTGCATGCTCGTACAGCTCGTACTGCAGAAAATATTGCTGCTGTTCGCGATAGTGTGGCTGAAGAACCGTCCACCTCAACTCGTCGTCTCGTGCCCAACAATTGCACCTCTCACGCTCGTCGTTGATGAATATTATGCATAAAGACTCGCATTTACACGCTTACATGGTGCAATTGACTCAAAAACTTAAGCCTCTTGACCATTTCAAGCGTCGTCAATGGTCAGAATGGTGGCAAGAAATGGCAACAGTGGATGATCAATTTTCGAAGAAAATCATCTTCAGTGATGACTGATGAGGCACACTTTCACCTCAGTGGACTCGTCAATAAGCAGAATTGCCGCATTTGGGCGAATGATAATCCAAGAGTGATTGTCGAAAAACCAATGTACCCACAAAGAGTGACTGTTTGGTGCGGTTTATGCGCTGGAGGAATCATCGTGCCGTATTTTTTCCAAAATGAGGCCGGTCAGGCAGTTACTGTGAATGGTGTTCGCTATCGTGAGATGATAACGAACTTTTTATTGCCCGAATTGGAAGATATGGATGTGGACGATATTAGGTTTCAACAGGACGGTGCCACTTGCCACACAGCTAACGAAACAATGGCTCTTTTGCGCGACGAATTCAATGGCCGTGTTATCTCACGTGGTGGCGATGTCAATTGGCCGCCAAGATTATGTGATTTGACACCGTTGGACTTCTTTCTTTGGGGTTATTTGAAAGAAAAGGTGTACGTCGATAAGCCAGCAACAATTCAAGAGCTAAAGATGAGATAATTCGGCACATTAACGGCATAGAACCTCAATTATGCCTCAGCTTCATTGAAAAATTGGACCATCGGATTGAGGTGTGCCGTCGAGGTCGCGGCGGCCATTTGGCCGATATTTTGTTCCATACATAATTGAACCATACCAATATTATCATAATAAAAAGAAATGACCATAATTTTCTAAATAATTTGTGTTTTATTCAAAATCAACATCGGCCCTTAAAATTTAACCACCCTTCATATTAAAAAAAAAAAGTTCAATTAAATTTATTCAATTAAACAAAAGAAACTAAAAATAAAAATTCTTTCAGACTTCATATTAACATAATATATTCAATATATTGTTAAATATAAATAAATAAATTGGTCGGCGCAAAACAACCAGGGCCGAGTGACTTACAACTCTCAACCATTCCTGTGTGTGTATGTTATTGTCAGGAATAGAGGGGACCTACAATTTTTTGCCGAATCCGAACGGCTAGGATGAGAAGCAGGTACTTTAGTAATTATTTTTTGTTCTAAAAAAGAACATTAAAATTATTTGACTATTGGTATGTTCTTACAAAAATAAGAACACGTCATCAAAAATAAATGAAAAAAATTCAGGCTTTGAAAAGTCAAAACAAAAACTTTAAATTGGCATTGGTATTGGTTAGTTTTTTTTTTTTTTATTTTGTATTTTGTTGGGCTACGCGTCTTGGCTAACGTAAAAGCTATGCCAATTGGGATAGGTTACGTCCGTGACTATTTGTGGACGCATCAACGCATTAACAACCGAATTCAGAAAAAAAAAAATAAATAAAACTTTTAGAATAAGAATATTCAAAATTAAATTTGATAATAGACAAATCTCTTGCCTCAATCAAGGTTACTTCGTAAGGGGAATGATTCTACATTCGTTTCTTTAAAGTTTTCGTGCAAAATAGGAACTGAAAATTAATTAAACATGATGTATGTATAATGTATAAAATGATTATTTAAGAAGTTTATTGGACGGACTAAACATCTTTCGAGATGAAATTGAAAAGGCATGTTTAGTTCGTGATTTTCGCGGAAAAGCTTAAATCCAAAAATATACCTACATAGGTATCTGTATACAGATTAAAGTTCAGTGGGATATCAATTATTATTATTATTTTCGAAAATATGTATGCACGGAATTCGAAGATACCTTCAAAACGCGATGCACTGATAAAACGGCTGTGCAGCATTTATAGATTACAACACTCCCTCTTTTCATCACTGGGTATGTAAAAACTAAAAAAATAATTATTTTGTCAAACAAACTAGTGTGGAAAAACTAATTTATGATCTCGAAATTACTAATGCGTTTGAAAACATAATCTAATTTTACCTCCAAAGGGACCAATAGATAATTTGTTTTTTTTTTTTTTTCGAAACATAAACATAATTAGTTTTAAGTAAATCCATGATATAAAAAATGTTTCAGCATTTAATTGAAAAAGTAAAATTTTCTAGAATTTTCCATCAATTCCAGAATAATGAAATGAATTCGCAATCGAGGGCTGGGGTTTGCTAGTATAGATAATTATAATAACATACACATACTACATACCACATGTATTTAATAAAATCGATAAAAAACATTATTCACTTTATATTAATGTTTATTTCAATATACCTAACAACCTTTTATTGGGTTTGTGTAACCTGTACTTTTTGACCGACAGGAAATTTCATTTAGGCCTATAAAATAACTCCACTCAACATGCAAATAAATAAAAAAAAATTATCCCAAAAACATATTAGCGACAATATCATCCCGATGAGCTTGATGAGTCTCGATATGTAATACCCGTACCACGTTTTTATTTTTTTAATTCCCACTGTCCTTATGAATTCCACAAAAACGTGGCATCACTGTGCATTTGAAATGTACGAATATCAACGTAATTCTAATTACTCTTCAGGCCCACCTAATGCCAGTGTGGGATCTCCAGTTAAAACCGCAGATACAACTGCCACGTGACTCGTAATTTTTGTATTATTTTGTTGAACCTAGCAGATGGACATTGGACAGGTGTACTTGCTGTGTAAATAATTGTCACTCGGATGCCAACCGGTGTGTCGAAACGGAAACTCTGGTGCCTCCCGGTCCGGTGAATACTTAACATTTCAATTAGTAAACAGGATAAACAGGGTTATTTAACTATTTTTGGTTGTAAGTTGTATTGCAGGCAAGAGGTGTTGCTATATGAAGTGTATATTATGGTTGTTTGTACATTGAGCGAATTCTGGTTTGTAGTTTTAATTTAAATTATTTACCCACTACGCACTCAAGTTAAATATAGTGCCATTGGCATGGTATTCATAATTTTTAAAACAAAACTTTTTTAATTGCTTTCGTCTATATACTAGGTATGTACATATAACTATTTTAGGTGCGATTTCACTGTCGGACAGTATATGTGGGCCCTGTCCTGTGGCTGCGGTTTGTCTTATTTCGTGTTGTTATTTAATATGAGATAGCCCCTATCCAATTTTAAATAAGTAATTAAAATTTTGAATGTGGTCCTGGCCGAAGTGTTTATAAGGGATTAAAAATATCAATGATCTTGCGGTTGACATGAATTCTTGAAAATTTAAAGGAAAACAAAATAAAAATTATAACTATACACCTTGTTCAACAAGTCAACGAAAGATTAGGAATATACTTTTCACTGGTTTTTAAGAGGATGCTTCGCTAACTTGATATCAACTTAACAATATATGTACGAAAAAAACACCAATTTAATGCAGAATACTTGGTTCCGCATTAATAACTTATTATTATACAAATAATCGAAGCGACTTGCGGTTCCTTGGTACAATTCTCGAAAAATATAGCCAAGGTTAGGAATGGTTTGGTTATGATGGGAAAGAATGGGAATAAATGGAAATACGCATTTTTTTACATAGAAGCTCGCGACATCTGTTTTTAGAAATTTAAAAAGTCGCATTTACCAAAAAACCAAACCAGAAATTTTTAAATTTCATGCATAGAAATGTGCGACATTTATGGTATATTGCCTTTTATATTTTGTTCAGTGTGTATTCAGTGACAGTGATGCCAGGTGAGATTTTTAAAATCCCATCTGAATCGCAAAAGAAAAAAATCACACCATTTTGTACTGGAGGGAAAAAAAACACCATATATTTTCTGCCATCAATATTAGGTACCAAAATAAAATATTATAAAAAAAGCTTCTATGAAAATGCGAAATGTGTTATTCACATACCTGAGTTTTAATGTGAATGACTTAAAAATCGTAGTTGCAACAAGAAATTAACATAATTATGTTTTCAACGATTTTTTTTGCGTTTTTTTGGTTACAAAATTAAATAGATCGAATAGTCGCGTTCTAGCCTAATTATTTGACAAACAAATTGTCAACAAATATTTTTTTTTTACAGGTTGCTAGTTATTTGCAGCAAATGCGTTCATTCATTAGAAGTATTTTATATTTTAAAAATCACATGACTGAAAACCACAATTACATTCATAGCAAAAATGTGATGGCGATTTTTTAATTGAAACGAATGAAAATCCGAGCGTTTAATACATGACAATTTACATCTGAAAATTCGGATTTCTGAATTTTTCTGGCTTTTGCTTGGGCAGCTGTCATGATATCTGACTAGCTTGAGACATTCTGAAATCTAAATTTTCAGTTGTAAATTGTCATGTATTGAACGCGTGGATTCCTAGCTTTACTTACAAAACACACTCTAATAGACACTGTCAGCGCAATAAAGCACCGTCCACTGGAGGATAAGTTGTTTAGAATGGAGGATTGTTTCTCTCTGCTTGTTTGACAAGTTTTTATGTCGTTGATGGCCAGGCCAAATATCTTATTTGAATTACAAATGTAAGGTAAAAAAAAAACAAAATTGTAGGAAAATGGGTGGGTAGGTAAAGTAAGTTGCGATTATGATAAAAATATCATTTTTTCCTTGATAAAAACGCTTAGAATATTTTCTCACCATTATTCCCACCAAACTGATTTTTCCCACCATTTTGGTTTCAAAAACCACAAACCTGGGAACACTGTTCTCTGTACAAATGTCAAAATTGAAGTTTCATATTGTTTCCGCTAGTTGCAGTGTTGAGGGCTAGTGTCGCCAAAAATGACTAAGAATAAAATGGAACCAGCTTGAGGTGGGCAACTAGCAGTCCATATAACTATAATACGTCCATGCACGAAAGGGTGTCGTGTTAACTTACATATTCACGAAATTGACAGATTACAAAGATGTCAGTGAGTATATGAGAATATATTAAGACTATTGTTGGAATGCGTTTATAAATAAAGAGAAGTCCAACAATTAAGATAGTGGCTAAGCTGGATAACTATTTAAGAGTGTTCTTAGGAAATCTAATAAATAGCACTGATGGTGTTAATGAACTGATAACGAAACTATATTAAAATGGACAGATCGGTTTAATGGAATTGAAATCGTAAAGGCATCTGAAGAAGCTCGTATATAGAGTTTCTTTACATTTTAAGAAAAAGTTTTGTTTTTGTAAAGTGCTATGTGATCGATAAAGAATCTTAAGCACACCATACACAATACACATGCTTCAATTTAGTTATCAACTCAGTCGGTTGTTGATTAAAACAACCCGAGTTGTGTTGGTTTGTTATTTTATCAATTTGACCGTTAACGATTGAATTGAAGAAAATCAAAATATGTTTAATTTGTTTAAGTTGATTTCCAAGAATTTCAACTCATTGAACTGTGTGTAGGCCAGTCATTTTATTTACTGTCAAATAAAACCCATTTTAACTCGACACCAGACTTACACTTTAAGTCCGCGGCGGCGGAGGTATGATATGAATTTTCTGATATTTTTTTTTTTAATGAGGATTTCAAAATTTGGTAAGTTTTTTTTTTTTTCTTGGACTGCAAATTTGGAGCCCTATTTCAAATTGATATTGATAGCCTCTTTGGTTGTTGAAAAAACAATAGATAGATACCTACTTATGTAGGTATTGCTAACTGCACAGTGAAGTTAGCAGTACAGGGAGGTAGGTACATCCAGTACCTATTTGGTCAACTACAAGATTCGGAATAGAAAAGCAAAAAATAAAGTGCCAAAAATATTTCAAATTTTTGTTGTGGTCCCGTTGGTCTAGGTCTAGGTGAAAATTGTTATCCCAACTTCACAGACGTCTCTTTGCACTGTCTTGTTGGAGACCACAGGCATTTTTTTTTTCACATAAGCAGGACCTATAGGCTATCTTATGGTTTCTATATAATTCTCACGAATTAAACGAAAACACATACCTGATTTTGTATAGTGGAATGTAAAGAAGAGAATACAAATTGAGTGATTTTTATGTGGTATAATTCATTAAAATTATTTGTAGAGTCCGTACCATAGGATTGCAGCCTCTGGGCCCTCAATCCCTCATATTCTAAATATCAACGGCCTTGAATGTACCTTTTTGATTTTATTATGGTATTAGTAAGAGAGTGTCAACATGACATCAAATCATGTCCTATTTTTAAAGTTGCAATATGCTTAAGAACATAATATAAGAGCCATATGAAACATCCCTTCTTAAAACAATAACAATGTTAACATTTTTGACAACGACTTCATTTTAAACCCATCAAGAACACAGATTTCTATTTGTATAACACACACTGTTGCAACGAACAAAAGTTGGTAACACTTCCTCACTTCCTCCTGCTAAAGATTTCGCGAGGCTGTAAAATGCTCCAAGGATACATTTACCATTAAGAGTTCAACATGATCATTTGGAAGGGTGGTTTTTGTGTGTTGCTGTTGAAAACAAAAAGTTGTCACTAGACTTTAAAGGTTTTCCTTGCCCAAGTACTGGAACAGAGTGATGGAATTTTCATTCTGCATCTTTCGGGTCTTTTTTTTTTTTTTTTGTATACCTATACAAGACATTTTGAGTTTAACAGGAGCACACAACTATACAAAGTTCCCTTTTTTATATTATGTGATAGATGTGGAAAGAGTGAGAAGAAAGACATGAAACCTACTTTTAGGGCCTGAAGAGAAATCCATAAACCATCAACCGAGAAATATTTTAATGGATTCTTCCCTTAGGCTAATCGCGTGCTATTTGTTGTTTCTAGTCAATTTTTCTGTTATAAAGGAGGGAACGGTTGGCAGTTACTGAAGTGCCACTTGGGAATTCTTTTCCAAGGAATCTTGGTTTAATATTTTTTTTTTTTTGTGTTGGTATACGGGGACAAAAAAAATCAGGTCATTCAAATAATGTCGAAAACGAGGAGGGTTGTGAAACACTTAAACGTAATCGATAAGGTAAAAAATTTGAGCAAATAGTTTTAGGTTGTTCTTTAGGGGGATTTAAAACAAATTTCAAACCTTGTGAAGTGTATAAATATGAAACTAGAAAAGCCACAACCTTTTGCTTACATAACTCCATTGTGTTGGCTATAATTTTATAGTTAATAATTTCACACCGCGCTGAATCAGTAAGAAGGTAAACTATTGAACTATTAAACTATTCAGAAAATCAATGTGAAGGACATTGGGTCTTTTTTAAAAAAATACATTTTCATAAAAAAATGCAAAAACTAAGTGTATTTCATAATTTCATAATTTCTTGGAATTTCGCAGACAGAACAAAATTTTTATTCGTGTAAAAACCGAACTTTTTTCTCTAAAGTTAGTTAGTTAGTTTGTATAGAACCAGGACCTAGTGAATTACAACTCTCAACCATTCATATGCACATGTTATTAGCTGGGATGGATGGGACTTTCAATTTGTGCTGAATCAGAACAGCTTAGGTGAGAAGCAAGTTTTCATTACAACAGATACCTACTCTTGGAGGATATGTCATAATACTTCGAAAGAAGAAAACATTTTTGTTTTTAGATGGCATAGGTAGCTTTCTATGAAGGTTTTTTTTTTTTTTTTAATACAAATTCTATAAACTACTGAAATACATCAGCCAAGTAGAAGACTAAGCAATATTTTAATTGGACTTGTTGAATTATTGATCTTTATCTTTTAACGGCCTTTAGTTCACACAAATTTTTACTGTTTCGTCCCGGCCATCTCACTTGGACTCATCAGTTGACTAGTGAGGACCTTGTCAGTACACAATTTTTGTTAAGTTCAGTTCATCTTACATAGATTTCATTGATCTATCAGCGAAATAAAAAACGGCTTGGCGATAATTTGCGAGATAATGAAACGGCAAAGCGTTATTTCCCGAGAATAAAAATGAGAACGAAATTTTTCGTTTATGATTTCGTTGTTTCAATTTTTGTATGAATATTTTCGTTTCGCTTCAGCTTCGTACTATGCTTAAAGCGAAAGAAAAAAATGCCAAATGCATTTTGCCAAACAATATTGACCCATTTTTTTTTAATTATTGTAGTAATAGAAACGCTAATTTTATTTGTTTGAAATCCTTTTGCGTTTTTAAATGACATATATTTGACAGCTAAACAATTTAGCAAATTTTTAGTACTTATTTAGCCAGTTAAGGTTTCTGAAATCTTTAAGTTTCTGATGGGTCGTCGCATTGTTTTATTATTCTTTTGTGAAAACGGAAACTTTATAGAATGGGTGTCCCATAATTCACGCAAAATTTGAATTTTGTGCCATTTACAGAGTTGCCAATGGAAAAAAGATAACAATGTGAAAACTGAAAGTTCGGGGTTAGTAAAAATGGAGCGCTATACGAAAGAACAACGCATTTTCATTGTTTAGCAATGTTTTAAAAATAATGAAGGTTTTTCAGCTATACAGTCCGCAATTTTCGAACAAAATAATCTTCTGTGATGAAGCTCATTTTCATCTTAATGGCTTCGTTTAATCGTCGAAATTGTCGCATTTGGGGTTTAGAAAACCCACGAGTAATTGTTAAGAAACAAATGCATCCACAACGCGTGACTGTTCAATGCGGATTTTGAGCTAGAGGCATTATCGGACCATTATTCTTCGAAAATGCGACTGGTCAGGCAGTGACAATAAATTAATGGTGGTACTTATCGTGACATGATAATCCAGTTTTTAGTGCCCAAATTACAAGATATAGATGTGACCAACATGTGTTTTCAACAAGATGGTGCCACATGCCATACAGCCGGAGAAACAATTCAATTACTGCATGAGTCATTTTCTAATCGTGTAATCGGCCGTTTTTGCGATAAGTGTTGCCCATCCAGATCTTGCGATTTAACGCTGTTTGGGATTTTTTTGAAATCAAAAGTCTATGCAAACATGCCTATTGCCAACAACGCCTCGAAATAGGAAATTGGGAGGTATATTAATGAAATTCAGCCATATTTATGCGAAACGGTCATAGAAAATTTCAATAAAAGAGTAGGTACGTACTTGCCACAGCAAAGCTGTGGCGGCCATTTATCCGATGTGCTATTCCATACATAACCCCAATCTGTATACTCTATGAATCAATAAAACATTTAAGCTTTCTAATTAATAATCTGTGTTTTCTATTAAAATAACATTTTGCGTGAATTATGGGACACCCTTTAGTTTGAACCTCCGAAGGAGTATGCGTTGCAGATAATTCTCCGCTCCAACGGATACCTTACTAGGGCCGAATACCCCAAATCGCGATGTCCAATATTAGAGATTGCGCAATCCATAAATCTAGATTTAAGAATTTCTATTAGCCCCATTTCAGGAATGAATAAATAAAACAATCCAATAAAGATTTCATCTTTTAAAATTACATTTATGTAAATATTTTATTTCATTAAAACAGTGGAAAAATATTAAGTCATTAGGAATAGACAAGGTTAGATGCAAATTAACTTAACTAACTAACCAATTCTTATAATACTTCTTCCAACTTGTCAGGAGTTGATGAAAATAAAAACTTTATGTTCAAAATTTCTATTACCTATGAAATCTATGGTTATTTTAGTTTTTATAGGGTTAAGAAATTAGATGTTTCTCATCAAGTCTATGCGACATAATGTCAGAAGCAGTTTGTCGAAATTTCTTACAAAGACGTTTTGATATCAATACCAAACAAAATCGTTCGTTGCAAGCCTATTTGCCTATTAATGTCGGTCAAGTCATTACGGGTTTTTTTTCAAAATTAAAATTCTTCAAATAATTTAAATAAACGTAATAGGTACTATAGAAGTAGTAAAAATATACTAATTGTAAATTTACCCGATTATTTCACCGTATCTTACAGATTGTTATACATTGTTATTACGTCTATCTAAAATTCTTATCGAAAGGGACTTAAAACAATGTCTTTACACGTGGTATAGACAATAGACAAGGTATAAAAGAGAAAACAGATAGGACCATGGAACTATGTATATAGGTAACAATAGTTCTATACCACACGAACACACAAAAATACTTATATATCTTACCACCTCGTTTGTCAAAGCCCCTTGACATTTTTATGAGCTCTTTTATTAAGCTCCTTATAGAAAGGTAGGTATATGAAGTTCCACATCACTTAACTTGCCACCCTTGTTCGTGATTCCACTTCGTTACAATTTCCACATTACCCAAAACAACTTATATTTACATAGGTATAGGTACCTATAATCTACATTTTACAGATATGTACAGTATACATATGTTTCTAACGCTACTATAAGTTAGTTGGTTCTTGGTTCCATATAGGAATGTAATTCGTTCTTTTAAGCAAAATGTAGGTATGCGTGCCAGCAATCTATGCACTTGGCTAAATCAGTTTTATTGCTTAATTTCCGAACTCTCGTATAATTAGCTGAAAATATTTTACATCATTCAGGGATCAGGTATATCCGTTTCGCGCGTTCTGCACACTAACCATGCTAATTTGCAACTACATACCACTCTGTCACTTTCAGTTGATTAATTGCCAATTTGGAGTCCGTTTTCGTTGGAATAAATTGTTGATTGTTGTGTTCGCCATGAAGTGGTTTCTATTAAGCATAGCTTTTTCAATTAGACAACACTTTACCATACATTGTTACTATAATGTAATATGTGTTCTGGAAAATTTCAACATAGGACATCATCACATAAATTAACCACTTGTCTGCATAAAGAGCTCTTTTAAACTCTGCTCTGAAGGATAAAGTAGGTAGCAGCTGTGTCATTTTTGTTACAATTTGTCCTTTATAACATTAACGCCACATGTTTCGAAACTGTTTTGTATGTAGATATATTTGAAGACTTATTTCCATGGGAAAGTTGTTGAACTAAACTATTTGTTAACACGCCCACCGACACACAATCATTGAACCCATTTGACGACAACAAACTGACCACAAATGAAGTGAAAAATCGCCTATAGGTATAACAAAATCAACCAAAACGAGGACGAAACACTTATGTACATATATAATGCATAAAGTAGATATCAAGGGAAAAACCATAGAAACCAGAAAGCAGAATGCAGTCAAACCAGTCCGGTTGAAAGTTTACGCTTCTGAATGCCACATAAATCAGGAAGAAGATAAAAAGAAAAACCTTAACCGCTTAACCGATACAAATACAAAAGGCTTCACAGTTCACACTCTATGCGTCTCCAACCGTAACACTGAACTAAACTGAACAGAACACAGGGAAGGCGAAAGACAGCAAATAAAAAATAAAATACAATATCCACCTCTATTCGAAGTTTAACGGTGAAAGTGGCGCAATATGTACGAAACTATAGTTGCCACATGATTTTGGCCGCAACTGTGACACTTTTATGATTCCCATGGTTTTGGCTCTGTCCATAGATTAAACTCTTGGCAAACTTCTCTGCCTGTTAAAATAGTCACAAAGCTGTTTGTAAGTTTTTCTTAGTTTGATTAAAGTTAGTGACAGAAATATAAAACCAAGGTGATGCAAAATTAAAGTTCACTAAAAGTCCTTCCACATTTTGACGCATTCAGAAAAATGGGACCTCAGTGATTTTCCTCACTCAAAAGGTGAGCAAGCGAATCAAATATTTTTTTCTTCAGAGTTTTGACAGCAAAACTGAGAAATTTTACTGAGGAATCCTGTTCATGTAAATGAGATTGCTGAGATCTCATTTTCCTGAACACGCCTATTGTCTCACCAGAGTTTGCAAACGTGTGCAAAAAATCAATTTTGTATGAAGTACCTGAATAGAAACTTAATGGGGTCGCATGCCCCCATACACCTCACTGTTTATACGCCGTAATGCTGGCTGCTGGCACTGCACTGTATTTATGTGAGCAAAAAAATCATTTGGTTTTATTTCACTTTGAAATTTGGCCTTATTTCGCTTTGTGAAAGTGAAATAAAGCCAAACACCCATATTTGGCCTTATTTCACTTTCGCAAAGCCAAATAAGATCAAATCCTCACATTTGGCCTTATTTCACGGCACCGTCATCCGAGGGACAAATTTTTTTACCATTTTTACTTGCGATATATGTATGTAGGTACTATGTTCGTTCATATGTATGTATTTACATATATGCCAAGCTATGGATTCGTAAAAAAAATCGAACTCGAGATTTTGATAAAAGTTGACATTACGATGATAGCGAAGTCGAAAAAAGTGGGTCTGTCAATTATGTACATATGTCTGTCCTTTCGGCTGTAGCCTAACCGGGTTGATCGATTTTCTTTAAATTTGGTATACCTAGCGTTTTTTGGACATTCTTCCCCACAGGTTTTTTTTTTTTCTTTTTTTTAAGACCAAAAATAACGGTACCAGTTGTACAATTTTTTTAGCAAAAAATTAAAATCTTATTTTTCTCAAAAACGTGCCCACAACTTTCAAAAAAAAGTATTTTTTTACAAAAAGGCTACCATTCCGAAAAATGGTTATAAATGGTACATCCCATAGAATGATTTTTTTGATTTTCGATTTTGTCAAAATTTTTTTTTAAACAGATTTTTTCAAAAAGTTTAAAAAGTATTGCATACCATAAATTCCCAATTTTTTCGGATTTTAAAAATAAAGTTTCAAATATTTTTTTTGAGAACTTAATAGGTACATAATTCGAAAATGACTTGGTTGATTTTAATTAAACTTGACATCCAGCTGTTTTCTGACATTTTAAAGACAAATTATTCTTATAGCCGAAAATAACGATATACTTCCCCTACAAATTTTATAAAACCGCGATGGAAAATCTCATTTTTCTAAAGAACAACTCCTACGATTTTGATTAAAATTTTTATGTGAGCTAATATCACTACGATCGATACGATAATAAAGTATTATTGGAAAAAAAAATGTCTATCTATTAAAATTGGTATCTCTCATAAAACCATTTTTTTGGTTTTCAACTAAGTATCTAATTATCTGTTTAACCGCTTTTAATAAAATGTTTACACAAGTGCTTCTTATAAATTTGAATAATATTGCATATCAAAATTGAAAAAAAAAACAAATTTTGGATTTAAACAAAATGTTCAAAATTATTTTTTTTAAAATTCGATATTTCGAAAATATGTAGGTAGCAGATGATTTTTCTCAAAATTAATTTTTAAGCTCCGCATTAATATACATTAGAAAAAAATGGCTTAACAAATTTGTGTAAGAAATCAGATGATGAACACTCAGTTGGTGTCAAAACAGTTTCAGAAGTTGTTCAATTAATTTATTTCTTATTACATATATTGATTTTTTAACAAGTTTTCAGTCTAAAGTGTAAGTATACCATGCATACTTTAAAACCACAGTGTGTTCGCACATGAGAGCAAGCTTGTGTGACCCAGTCGTGTATTTTATTTTTTTTAAAGATTTGTGGCATAAAAGGGGTGGTTGATTGACATTCTAACATTGAGACATTTTTCACATTAATCCAACTTTCAACATGCAAATGCAAAAATAACAAGTATTTACGTTGAAATTTCAGTAACTCTAATTTAAACATTAAATTTCCAATGAATTCTGTTTTTATATTCGTATCTTTGCGTGATTTTCATGAATATGTTTGGTGAGGACATGTTTTGAAAACAAGTATGAAGATTTAAAATTATATAGCAAATTATTTTATAAAAAAAAAAAATAAAATATCATTTTCGGTGATGCAAATAAAATTAATTTAACCAAGGTGAAGGTTTTTTAACATAGTTTTCCTTCGTAATCTTCACTTCCAAATTAATTCTAGGTATATACATATCATAAAATTTTTCAGTTGTAAGATATAATTTAAATATCAAATCTCTTAGCCAGCTACGTATTTTTATATTGTAAAGCCTCTATCTATGATAAAGTATCTATGTATCTAAAAAAAAAAATAATTTAATAAAAATTATACTCTACAATTGGTAAATCATATTGTATGACATAATTCGAACAGAATAATATTGGTTTTGGAAAATAACCATTTTTAATGAACGCATCCCGGTTTTTTTTTTTAAATAAAATAATGAGAGGTACACAAACACAAATGCATTGACACATGACTGGCGTGCAGTTACACAACTAAATGCTGGGGCGTCCAAATTTTTAACTGTTTTTTTGAGGATCGTGTTCTGAAATTTAAAATCATTAAATTAAATAGTAAAAAATATTATACCAACTACAATTTCATTAGATCAGATGAGGTAATTTCAACCCAAATTTGCACGAAATTCGGTGGGAAATTACATTAAGAACACACCCAAAGTAGAATCCATTCAAAGTGAAATCCAAAGTGAAAAGCCAAAAATCGCTGTATAAAAAAATAAAAATAGAAAAAGACGACAACAAAATCAAACGATTAGCGTGAAATAAAAGTAAATATAGTGAATGCATGCAACACTTAAGCATGCAAATATACATGCTTTTCTGCGTTAAATCCTGTAAAACCGGCTTTAATACGGAATTTATAATTTTTTCATTTCGCGGGCTGATTGTGTCTCATATTCCACAAACAATTCATCGCAAAGTAATTTTATCACGCTCACGTCTTGATACTTAAAGAAAGGCATATTTTCTTGGAAGATTGGGAATAATTTTTCAGCGTATGCGTATAAAAAGTTTCTAAACCTAATCTAAAATTCATTAAATGAAATTATATTTTTTTTTAATTTTTGGTGCAGCGTGGCGTATACGTAATTAATATAAAAAATAGTTTTTGGGTTTTAGTGAATTTTCCTGTGATTATGTTTTTACACCCAGAACAAACGGTTGACCTCATTAAATCCCAGTATCGAGCATCGAATTCACGTGGTCGGAATTAAAAAAAACCTCAAAGGACAAGTAAAAGAAAACAGTCAGTGCGAGAACATAGTTGACTTAAAAAAAAATTCAACTATCTACAAACAGCATTGGAAAAGTGATCTTAAAAAATAGAAAAACATAATTTTGCTCTTCTTATGTCCACGTTCACAACCTTTTTAAAAAATTTTTGTGTGATTTTTGCTGAGGATTTTTATTCAGCACACCAACAGTTTTACGATTTCAGCTCTTGTAATCGTCAACCTCGTCTGCTTCCAACAAATCTAAAATCGTAAGGTTTCGGGGAACGGTATTATGTAACCAATTTGAGAAATCAGCTAACACCAGTTTGTTTTTACATATCTTTACTTAAAAAATTGCAATTTCGTCCGGAAAACTTTTAAAAATTTGAATTTTACTTCTAAAATCCAAACCACGATTCTTCTTTTTTTTTAAAAGAGGTGATAATTACAATTTTCTGAAAAATCTACTTGAATTAAAAAAGAAATTACTAAAAATCAACGGCAACACTAACAATGTCAAGATATACATTTTTCAAAGCCAAAAAGCCTTCTATTTATTCAGTTTTTAGATTTAATTGATATAGTGCTCGTTTCACGATCTCTGAGTAAGGAAATCACAACTTTACTTGATTTATTTTCTACAATTTTATGTCAGAAAAGTTTGTATAAGCTTACTTAAAACTTTACTCAGTTAATGTGAAATAGACCCGCTTCCTTAGTAAATAGTTTTGGAAACATTAATTTTCAAACTCAAAATTTTGAAAAAATAAAAACCAGATGCTTAAATGACTTCTAGTTTTGTAGAAAATATGCTCTGTTTACTGAGTTCTGTGTAAAATTTAGACGGCCGATCATGTTTATGCAAAGTTGGTAATTAAATACATGTTTTAACAAATATCAAGAAATTTGATTTATTAAAATAAACCCTAAACGTCCAATTTTAAGCTTAGAATATTTAAGTTTTTTCTCCGTGCAAGCCGCTTTATTGAGCAAATAGCTAAGAAGGTGATCAAATCTAGCTTCTTATTATTCTCTTCACATTCATTTATATCATCATGTAAGATGTAACTTTTTTTTTTAGTTAGAACGCACATGCTGGACGATCAAACATTTTGTTTTTATTATAGAAAGTTATTGAATTTTCATTAAACAAGATACACATTCTAGAATCGAGACGATAAAATTTAGAGGCGCATTCATGTGCAACTCAATATATGGGGGGAAATAAGAAGTGGCCTTGATCCATAAATTGAACCAAATAATAATTAAATCCAATTTGGTCAAATCACCCATAGAAAACTATAAGTTTAGCTTAGTGGACGGACGAAAATAAGGTGGTTACCGCCAGACGATAAAAAAATCATTTTGAAGCACTTTACTTAGCTCCCACAACGCTGTTCCCTCAAGATTAACTTTTTTCGCATCATTAACTTTTTACTATTTCCCATAGGGAGCCAATACGTTGCCCACAAGCCTTCTTTCAGACTGATCATCCATATATTATCTACCATAACCAATAACCATTATTATATTGACCACCCTTCAGTTAAACAGTGTCGGTATTCCTTTCAAGTAATGCAGACCATACTTCTTAAATATAATGTCGCTCCCTATGTATCCCGATTCTCTTTGTTTATTTATCACTGGGGCTGTATGTGCTATACAAACTTTCTCTGCATACACATCTTACAAATACAAAATTGGTTTGCCAGTAGTTTTCAATTTGAAACCATTCACAGTCGAATGACCGTGTAATCAATGTGGAAATCCCACAGCCCTATATGTATGTACATAACATGTATACCTAACCTACTGTACATACACAACCCATAATGCAAAAACTCAAATTCAGAATTCTCAGTCCTGGGCCACCAGCGTTGTCGTGTTCAGTCCATTCATAAAGTAGGTATTGCAAGCTTCTATATTCGCCCATGTCATTATTTTTATAATATCTACATTATTCTAGGTCTTGGTTCTGGGGAACAATATAGATTTGCAATATGCTACAAGTCCAACGGCACGCGTTGTGAGTGAAGAGGGCTTCTGTTTCGCAAAGAGGAAATAACAGTTTCTTTGACTAAATCATGCTCGTGGTACTTATTGTGTTGTAATTCTCGCAGTATCACGCCCTTAGGATAAACCATAAGACATTAAAAGGACCTAATTATAGATTTCTCTAATTGCAATTTTAGTGAAGAAGAAGTTTAGAAGATTTTTAAAAAGTAAATTAATAGCTATATCTTTATGCATTTTTGGGGTTTTTGTATCCAAGTTGTGTTATATCGTAATATAAATAATTATAATAAAATTAAAAATTAAAATGATTTATTTTTTATTTTATATTTATTATTTTAATTTTAACAAACTTATTTATAAAAAGTTGTGAAAATAAGTTTGTTAAAATTAAAATAATAAATATAAAATAAAAAATAAATCATTTTAATTTTTAATTTTATTATAATTATTTATATTACTATATCTTTATGTTCGTATCCATAAACCATTGTACATTTACGTCGTTTTCCATTTGAAAATAAATTAATTTATTTCTGTTCTGATTCTGTCAAAAGTCCGAATTTGACCATTTTTGCATTGCAAATTTTTTAATTTTTTTTAACATTGAAAATGTTTATAGGGTCGTTTTGATAAAAGTATGGTGTTACCAAAATGAACAAAGATAGAGAATGAACTCTAGCGTATAGGGGGAGAAAGATTGAATTTTTGGTTGGTGTTACCAAAGAAACTACCAAAATGAATAAAATGAAGCAAAAAACACAAGTGATGAATTTCAGCCAGCGTACATAAATTTTGATCATCGCCAACGGACGAGATTCAGTGGAGGAATGTAAAATTCGAAAAATGCTCGTTTTGAGCCCACTTAGAAGCCTATAACTTTAGTTAAAATTATTGGATGTTCGATATTAAGCTAGATAATTAAAGCTTAAATGGCAAGTTACAAATCTGCATAAAAAATTTAGCAAAAGCGTACAAAATTTCATACTAGAAACTTGAAAAATTGTCTTTTTAGAACTAATTTCATCACGGCAAAAAAAAGAATATACATATGTACATATGTACATATATATGTACGTACCTACAAAGAAGATATTGATAGAAGGGAGAAGACGGTGGAGTGTGTGCAATAAAAAAAAAACACCACGTGGCAAACAAAACTGGCTTTGCATCGGGCACAAAAATGATATACATTATGTAGGTATGTAGATATGCATGTATGTACATATGTAGGTATGTAGGTATGTGCATGAACATTATTTTTAGTAGGTATTTTACAAATAATAAAATCGTAAAGTTTGGATTTGGTTGGTTTGTTTGGATTATAACTTCTGTTCTAATAATCGGATGTTTGAGGTTAAAGTCTTAAAATTAAGGTAAGATGTCACTCTAAAGAAATTATGTGACAAAAGTTGACTTTCTTTTAAATCAATCGATTGTTGAACCTATAATAGATATGCATAATAGGTACCTACTTGAACCTCTTTAATAAACTTATAACTTTAGTTCTAAGGGCCAGATGCTCAAGGTTAAGATATGTTTAGGTAAATCAGGCAAGAGGTAGAATTAACTTAGCTAAACAACTCAAATATTGTAATCGAAAAGGGTCAATTTTGTAAGCTTATATATTCTGTTCTAATCATCGGATCTTTGAGGTTAAAGTCTCAAAATTAAGGTTAAATTAGACAAAAGTTGATTTTTTTCTAAGTCAACCTAAAGAACCTAGAATATGCTAGACAACGTTTGGGTAAAAACTTTACTAACTTCTAAATCAATTTGATTGTTTAACCTAGAATATGCATAGCTACCTACTTGAACCTCTCATACAAATTTATAACTTATGTAAGTTCTAAGGACCAGATCATCAAGGTTAAGGTCTTGGTTAGCTTCTAACTTTTATTCTAATAATCGGATGTTCGAGGTTTAGGTCTCAAAATTAAGGTAAAATGTGACAAAAGTTGATTTTTTTCTAAATCAACCTAAAGAACCTAGAATATGCTAGACAACGTTTGGGGAAAAACTTTACTAACTTCTAAATCGATTTTATTTTTTAACCTAGAACATGCATATTGCATAGCTACCTACTTGAACCTCTTTAATAAACTTATAACTTAAGCCCTAATGGTCAGATCTTCATGGTTAAGGTCCTCAAATGCAAATAAAATTTTAGGCTTTATCTTAAAGTAGTCCATAAACTATTTAATTTTGTTGTCAACTAAATTGATGCTTGCCGTTCGGCCACACATTTCATAAACTCAGTTAAAAGAATACAGCTCCAAGTCTCAAAAACATTATTTTTGTCTAAAATAAATTACGCGACTCGATATTGTTAAATTGATTAAAAGATGAGTTCAAAATATTTTAGAATAAAATATTATAGAATAAAAACAATTAGCAGTGGGGTTGGGCTTCGCATCAAATTCTTTGTAAATTTTGTCTCGATTTAAAAAAGGTTTACCTGGACAGTAAATCAAATGTCTTGGCTTTATACAATATACATAGTTCAATGATTTAAAATACTAGTAAATTAATTTGAAAAAATTCAAAATCTTTTGATTTTCTCATCAACCGTCAAATTGATCAAATAACAAGCCAAGACACGGGTTGATTTGAACAACAACCGACTGAGTCGAGAACTAAGTTGAACCGTATATATGTATACTTTAATCGATCTGTAATAATCCAGTAACCTTTCTGCAATGCTTAGCTAGGCAAAAATGTCAAATACCTAGATATACGTTAAGATAGATGGTATGTAACTTTAATTTCGTGTATAAGTGCTGTACCGGTGCGGATGAAAATGAGTATGATTGTATAATTGCGAGTTAAGCTACAATTAAGACTAAGATTCACCTTATTAAAAAAATTAACAACATTAATTTAACCGCCAACTGGGAAGTGACATTAAATTTACAAATTGGAACTTCAGACTGTAGAATGGTTTCTAAGACAGTTTGTGAAATTATAATGCAACAATAATATACAAAATAAAAATTACAAAGATAAGACATGTTTTTGTTTTATCGACGTAATATAAGTCATTTTCAATGTCCCATATAGTTACTCTATGAGTGAAATCTGTAAATTTTTAAAATTAAAATAAGTTGCAGATCTTTATTTTTTTTTAGATTAAAATCAGTTTTGCAGATCTAAATTTTTAGGCAGATTTACCCCTCGTTATATTTTACTTACACCAACATAATTTTTAGTTGTCAGTTTGAAAATGTGTTTTTTGATTTGCTTAATTTTTAACTGTTTTGAAAATTGTGTTAAAATATGCATCAGGAAATAATCCCTAATAATAAATGGAAGTAGTTTAAAATTAATCGGTATAACTTCATCACGGGCACTTTTTTCTTTTTAAAATCCTCTTGAAAATCTTCTTCTCACACTCTTATGAAATATGAAAATAGACATGTTGAAAATTTTACTACTGTTTTTTTTTCCTTTTTATTCAATAAAAACATTTGTCAATTCCCCCTTTTGATTAATGTAAAATGAACATTTCATCACTGACCGTGACCAGGGGTTAAAAATTTGCTTAGCGATTCTTATCGTTCTCCAATACAACAAAAAATGTGAATACGTTAAAGTATTAAGGAAATAAAACCAACATCGTCGACGGATGTGGCCCAGGGAAATACTTAAAAAAAATAAGCAAAGTTGAAAATACTAAAATGGCTGGCGAACAAAGTTTCGTGACCCATCTTGATAGTCCTTCTTAAAGTGGGCACTAAATCACTCAACTGCAAAAAAAGATGGGTTATCTGATGGAAATCTTGGGTCATGTTTGCAACAACTCAGGGTGAAAACATAAAAGGCAAAACCTATGAGACATTTTTTTTTTTTTTAATTTTATTTTTTATTTTTGTATACCTATAGATGAGTAAGAGAGGGGAGAGATGCGGGTCGCGGGACCATATCGACCGGAGCCCTTTACATACACGAAAAAGTTTTTTTTGCTCAACGCAGTGAATGTTAAAAATATCGAGTATCACCTTGTCGAGGGAAGCATGTATTTCTGGTGGATAAAAATATTGCCATCAAAGGACTTTCAAGACTCATAATGAAATTCTTTTGCTTATTGGAAAATTCTTACAGGATCAAAGAGTTTGATGTTTTATAAGTTGGGTCAGCCATCAGGTAAAAGATTATCATGCTAACTACTTTTTTAATATCTGCATATATTTATTTATAAATTTGTAGTAAATATATATATGATAACATATTTTTGTATTTAATTCAGAAACATTATGTATGTATGTATGTAGGACTTCAAAGAATATAATATTATTGAAAACTGGGGAAGTGTGCGAACTGTCGCCAAAAAAGTTATACTGATAAAACAAATTAAAACTTTGTTTACGGTTAACAATGTTGTCATCAATATTATTGATGTTGACCTACTTATATCAATTTAACAAACTTTTGGTTAGCAAAAATGTGAAAGTTAAAAGTATTATTCATTATATTCATTAATTAAGAAAACACATTCAATTGTATAAATTTTTTGCGCGCATTGCAAACTTATTTTTGAAATTATACTTCTCTACGGGGTTAAGGGTGAATGGAGTTTTTTCTATAGAACTGTCAGTGACATGATAATTCATTGTCAGCCGAAGTTATAGGTTATTGCTTAATAACATATGTTTTTAGTCAGCATGTCAGCGTCATGATTGATATAGTAGGGGGACCCACAGTGAGACTCATCCAATATTGAGACATTCCAAATAACTCCGAAAGAACATTGTAGGAAAGGAACTCGTTGAGTTTCTTATTATACGTCTTGCATTTGCATTGCAATGCTAACAGGTGTTTATCTGAATTATTCAGTTTGTGTTTACTCATAGTCGCGCTGCCATATCACATTAAAAAAATTAAAAAATAAATTTTACGTGTCACTAAAAAAAAGAAACAATTTTCAATCTAAAGGAGTTAATTAATTCATGTTTTATATATTATGTAAGTTATATTGTCAACAATACAATTCATTACATTTTCGATACATATTTAAACATGTACTAATACAAAAATTGCTATATATATTGATACTATTTTTGTTTTAACAAAATCTACGCCGCAATGCGTGAGATTATTACATGAATTATGCTCATCTATACAAAAAATTATATTCAGTCACAAAAATCCATGTCCATTGTCCATGCAGTCAGTGTGTCGAATCTGTTTGTTCAAAGCTTTAATTTAAGATTTTATGACTGAATTTTGTATCTGTTTTTATAATTATTTTAAACCTAAACTAAGAAATTTGATTGCCTGCAAATTTTAGTTGCTTCGATTAGGACACGGAACTTAAGAGATGTTTTTTACAAGCGCGAAGAATAGTTAAGCATTAATATAAGTTACGCACTTATGTAAGTTAACCCACGAAAATTCTCTGCAATTTTCCGAGTTTTTTTCTTTTTCTTATTTTAAATCAAATAAATCGAAAACAGCTGTTAAGTGATTCTTGGCTTACCTTTAAAAGCCAATTACTTAATGTCAGATTTTTAAGGTCAAGGTAATTAAATTAATTAAGCCTGACCTGAGCGCTCCGATCTATTAAAGAAACACAATTGAGCACTGTGACTGAACTGTCATATTATTAATAATAGGTACATGAAAATTGTGTGAAGTTGGCCGCCCTCAGCTTTTTGCTCGATGTGCTTGGCCATTTTTTTCCGATTTTTCTCCGATCTAGCTCTGAGCTAAAAAAAAATGCAAATTGACTGTTGAGAACTCAGAGTGCTCCGAGTTAAAAAAGTAAAATAGTTCTTTTTGTGAAAGATCACTGAGTCACTGCTCAGTGCCTGATAAGTTTAAATAAATAAAAACAATTGGTATCAACGGCAAACCAAGAGTAAGTAGATATGATTAGAATTATAATATGTAAATATAAAATAATATATTTATTTTTCAATAAAGATTTGTAAAGTTCTTATATATTCTTCTCAAAAATATTTGTCAATCAAACGATGAATTTTGTTATAAAGCTTCGAAGCCACAATCACATTTTGAGAAGCAATTATACTTGTGAATAATCGGCAATTCGGGAACAGGACATTTTTTTATCTGACATTGTGTCTATCTTTTTAGATTTTAGGACGTTCAATCTGAAATGTACGAAATATACAAAAATACGTTGATTTTCCGAGTACGCTATATTTTTGAGGAAACCATTTAGAAAATGGTTATAATTATAATACAACAAATAAAATATAAAGCGGACTGAAGGTATTTATCCCTTAAAAAAAAGTAAAACAACAACGTAAAAAAAAAGTGCATAGAAAATAAATATAGCATCAGTTTAATCTTATATAGAAAAATGGGATGAAACTTGCTACGCATATAAGATAACCATGCGGATTATGGAATCCGTAATGCTGGATCCGCAGTGATTAGCAGTATAGTGTTCTCTTTTCTTTTTACGGCGAATTGTTAAAGAGAAAGTATTGCAGATTCCATAATCGATATGAATAGTTTGACAAAGAATCTTTCGTGCTCTAAAAAATTTAAAACATTTTTGCAGATGAAGATGTCCTTTAGAGCTTTTGGGCCCCAAGTATGCGGGCAGTGGGCACATTGATTGAAAAGACGATAGGACGCTAGGTAAAAATTTTAAAGAAAATTAAATTATGCGTTTAGAATGTAGTCGAAAAGACAGACAGACGGGCAGAATATAACGAGACTCACTTTTTTCATCTTCCCTATCATATTTTAAAAGTTTCATTCCGAATTCGATTTTTATTGAAACAAGTTCGCAAACAAAAGTTTTAAATCGAAAGTACCGAATGTTTGTGAAAAATGCTTTATTTTACATTGTATGTACGGGAAAAACAAATCGAATGCGTGGAGTGGAACTGATACTTCCGAAACTAATGTGGATTGTAGAAATAAGACAAGGATGCACTTTAAGTCCACACTCCATATTCATAAATGCTTTTTTTTCACAGACGACTTGGTACTCCTTGCATATTCACTTCATATTGATATACTTCATGATAAATCTAATATTGTTAAACGTCAAATCTCACGAGTAACTTCACCACCTCGACGCCAGCGGGTGAAGTATCGATTTTCATAAAAAAAAAAAAAAATGCTAATCGATAGATTCCTAGGCTTGTAAATAAGAGTCTATCGATTAGCATTTTTTTTTTAATGAAAATCGATATTTACTTTGGTAAAACAAAAGTGCTGACATTTAAAAAAGGATCTGGCAAGTTGTGTAGAAATAAAAAGTGGCATTTGAATAGGGAATATTAATTGCAATCTACAAATTATCTAGGAGTGACGTCACCAGTAATCTTAGTACGGAAAGTCACGTAAAAGATAAGTTAAAAAAGCAAAAATGAAACATAAGTTACCTGGAAATTTTTAGTATACCTAGAAGTAAATTTTTATAATAGTTGAATCCTAATTTTGTGAGCTTCAGGTCTTTCTTTCTTGTTAATTATATTCGAATAGACGACGACGTTTCGTACGTGTTTACGGCACTTCCTCGATTCCCCTTAACCCCTCTCTGCGTACGCCACTGGCAATAGAACACGTTGACTGAAAAATCTTATTGGTTGAGGCATTGTGTAGAGTAAGTGTAACAGGAAGCTTCTCCTCTTTTCATTTTAGGAAAAGATGTTGTATTGCTTGTCCCATAACTTTTCCATTTCCATTTCTTGCTTCTTTCCTGATACTAAATAAGAAATTAAGTAATGCAACACATGAAATGGTTTCTCTTCCTGTCATCTTAAGTAAAACTTTTACACGTATAAATGACGCATTGGCATTTAATGCCCTAAATGTGCCTGTTGGTGTCGTAAAAAAATCGTGTCACTGACATAATAATCAGTCACAGTTATCATCTCACTGACAAAATTATTAAAAATTGTAGGGGAGACCGGGGACAAAAGTAAATATTTTAGCTTTTGAGGTTCCTACTCTTTCGTTTGTAGGAATACCAGAAAAAAACCACCTTAAAGATCGGTTATTTATCTACAAACTGATGAAATAAAGTTTTAATAAAATGACGAATTCACATAGTTTTTATCATTTTTCCAAGACTCTTCCCTTGTTACTTTCGTCCTATATGTCCAGGACGAAAGTAACACAAAGTTAACACTAATTTCCACTACCGTATTTAATCGATAATTTAATCATATTGTCTGATAAGGCATGGATTTCGTTAGCCATATTATTTTGACCAGTTAATTGTTGGTTCATAGTAGTGAAAGATAAAAAAGGGAGCTTTGATTTAATGTTTCAGTTTAAATTTGTTTATGAATAGACGTGTCAATCGTTCCTTAAACAGTTCTTCTTACATTAATATTAGGTATTCTAATAATGAAAAACACATGATAACTTTACAAATTGTTTTGCTGGTGATAGTATTCCCTGTTACTTTCATCCCCGTGGTTAAGTGTTACTCTTGTCCACATGCTCTCATTTTTCGAAAAAAGTAAATAATGTATTCAGATTATTACATTTTTTTTTTCAATGATGACCAGTTATTAAAAAAAAAAAATATATATATATATTTAAGAATGCTTGGGTAGAAACTTCCGTCAAAATATTGAGACCGAATCCATTTTTTATATAAAAACCTGCAAGCCAAACAAATGAGGAGCTTTTTCTCTCTTTTTACTGTAGCACGTGTCCATCTCACAACTGATCGATAATAATTGGCTAGTATGAAAAGAATTAAGTTGTTTACAAAACAGAATACAAGAAAATACTTTAACACATTCATTGAGGCTGTAAATGGGCTTGTTACTTTCATGACGTGTTACTTTTGTCCCACTAGAGCTCTAAAGCATCGTTTCTCACACCAATATCCCTTCCAATTAAGAAGAAAACAATAGTTAAGTTATTTGCTTCATAATTGTTGTATGTTGTGAAGGTATGTTTATACCATTGAATATTATTTATATTATTCATTCATTGGGGATAGAAAATTTAGAGTGAGTAGTTTAAGATGTTGAGTGTGACGAGAAAATTATTATCAAGATCAAAACATTATTCCTATATTCATGTCTATGAATAATGAAAGCTTTTTTGAGTTCTTGAGACAAGTTGCGGGTAAATTTCTTATAAACCTATATTCCAGACGAATGATGGAAGAAGCATGACGCAGGAACACATCTTCCTGCTTATAGAAGGCTTATTCCGCTGTTGTCACAAATTTTAATTTACGTCAACTCGTTCACTCACTTACTCACTACAAAATCTGAAGCTGAAACCCAGACCGAGTCTGAACCACTCGAAGAAGGAGATTTGCTCTTGCATCATATTTCTTATAACCATCCCTATGATTTCTTGGTTCTTGTCCTTCATCGTTTGCTGTCACCGCAGAAGCATAATTTTCACTCAATTCTGTTAGCTATAGCTATTCCTCTTCATCTTTTATGTGATTTCTTTTTTTTTTTCATACTTTTCCTACTCCTGATTTTGATGTCGTTTTAATGAAAATGCCAAAAGCCGAAGACAAATGAGGTAGAGTGGGTGGAGTTTCTAGGTATGAGTGTTGTTTTGACTTGAGTATATTAGAGAACCTATATGTATACATATGTATGTAGGTACATTTGCAAATTGTACGTGTGCAATAAAATTAGAGATTTCACCAGAAATGTTCCAATTACCATTTTTTGCAGAATATATTTTCCGTCTGTATATTTTCCAGTAATATTATATTAGCATCGGTTAACTATCAAGTATATTGATATGTTTAGGTATTTCTGAAATTTAAATTATGACAAAATCGAAATTTTTTGATACATATATAAAAATTATTAAAAACTAAAATTAAAATTTGAATTGCACCTGACGTCAACGACAATAGAACACAATTTGTATACAAACTAGTTTAAATTGTACCTATAGTATCAGATTGTTTTTTCACCTCGAAATAAACAACTGAGTGGCGAATATAGGGGGGGATCAATCCTCCCCCGAGTTCTCAACTCTTATCCAATTAAGTGCAAATTGAATGGCAGAAATTCCACAGTATTTTAGCACAGCGTTCGTACACACTGGGGCATTAAGTATATTTTGTTTCTCAAATCTTTGCTTTTTCTCTACCTGTGACCCGACAAATATGAGGATTTTGATTTGTGATCTAAATTGGGTACTTTGCGTTGTTCGGGCTTTTTTCGAGGTAGAGAAAATATAAAAACCATAATTGCATCCCTTTATTTACTTTACAGAAAAATAGGTCGATTCTGAAGAGCGCTATCGAAGAATGTAATGAAATTCCAAGAACAACTACTTTAAAAAAATTGCGATGTGTGTCAAAATAAGAAGTTAGTGGTTACTTTCATGAATTTTATCCGTTTGTTTACGAAAATCTGGATAAAAAGAGAACCTTGAAAAGTATCGGCAAAAATTTGAAAAACGCTACTTCGGCTTTTTTATAAGTTTACAGGATATCAATCTGGTTTACCAACATTCGTTGCTTTTGAGTCGTGAATTACAAAAGGTAAATTAAGATGTACTAAAAGCTATGAACTTAAAGGGATTCAAGTAGAAGATGCTTTTTCTGGAGTTTATTCAGACCGAACACAGGTAAACAGAAGAATCATCCAAAACATTACGTTAAAAGTACATGTAGATTACTTTAATGTAACGGTGTTTAATCCATTTCTGGACTTCTGTATCATGGATCTTGAAAATAGAATTAATAATCATGAAAATATATTATACCTACGGATTTTCAGTGCTCTTCCAGCAAGCCTCATTCTAAATTGAGAAAGCAGCTGATAAATTTATTAAAACTGTCATGTTTTATCATGTGGAGTTGAAAAATCGATCTGTTCCGTAGAGTCGATATTAAGGCTAAAAAATAGGTTAAGAAATTGTAAATGTATTTGTAAGCTAGGTATAAGATTTGTAAATAATAAAGAAAAATAAATTAGTTCAATTTTAGTCTCTCAAGAAGGAGGACGTGTTTTTTCTGCCTTCCTTCGGCTCGTGCATTTTTTAAATTCGTTGTGTGTTAGGGTGTTCAGAGAACAGTGTTCAAATATATTAGATGCATTTGTTCGATATCAAATCAACGTCTACTGGTGAACGGACGTTTTCTTGTTGGAAACGGATAAAAGTGACTCAAAGGAATAGGACACAAGAAGTGAGTTAATAAAGGGTGTTTTTTAGAGGTATAGAACTTTGAAATTTACTTTATTCAAAAGATAATCTTCTGGCATATGACCGCCATGGTGGCTCGAACGTAGTCTAATCTGGAGGTTCAATTTTCGATGACTTTTTGCAACATTTATGGCCATATATCAGCAATAACTCGGCGAATGTTGTTCTCCAAGTGGTCAATCGTTTCGGGCTTATCGGCGTAAACTAGCGACTTCACATATCCCAACAGAAAATAGTTAAGCGGTGTTAAATCGCACGATCTTGAAGGCCAATTCACGGGTCCGTTACGTGAAACTATGCGGTTACTAAACGTTTCCTTCAATAAATCAATTGTGACATTGACTGTTACGTTTTGGCCTGCATCGTTTTTAAAGAAGTATACGGACCAATTATTCCACCAGCCCATAAAGCACACCAAACAGTCAGTTTTTGTGGATGTAACAGTGTTTCAACATATACTTTTGAGGATTATCATCACTCCAAATACGGCAGTTCTGTTTATTGACGTATCCATTCAACCAAAAGTGAACTTCGCTAATAAAATTCGTTTATGAAAATTGGGATCAATCTTGTTTTGGGCCCATCATTTGCACAATTTGGAAGCGTTGTTCAGGCGTCAGTCTATTCACGTTGAAATGACAAACCAAAGTCACTTGACAGCTGACAAAATGGCCGCCAGTTAAAATAGTGTTGCCATCTTAAAGTTCTATAGCTCTAAAAAAACACCTGTTAAATAAGACTGTAAATAGTGTTTGAACTTGTTTTTGTCAAGCAAATTTAAAATATAACTTTATAAAAAAAAAATTAATACTGAGTCATCAACCACTCCCCTACAATGTAAAAAGCTATATCTACGCCACTGAAACAACTTGTGTATATTAAATAGTTTTCAAACTTGTTATCCTGTTTTGCCAGTATTTGTTAGAAATAAAAGTTAAATGACAATAAATTTTTTTGAAATGTATTCAAAAATCAAAAACCTATAAAGACAAAATTACATACTAACATTCTGTTCTTTTTATCGAAAAATATTTTATCCGATTGTTTAAGTAAGTTTCTTTGTTTCTCTGATGATTTTCAAAATTTTGAGTTAAAAAATAAATTATCCAAAAACTAAGCAAAAATTTGATGCTTTTATCATAAACTGCACAATTATCTTATATTATGTATATAACGGGTGATTTTTTAAGAGGTTTAGAACTTAAAAAAAAAAAAAAAACACAAAAAATTCGAAAAAATGAATGAAATATTTATTTGAATCGATAGTTTGAACCTTGCAATTTAATGTTTAAAGGTAGCCCATCCGCTGAGTCCAATTTTGGCATACTCTTTCACACATATCGGCCGGTATCTCACGAATGAATGCATGGATGTTGGCTTCCAGTGCGTCAATCGAAGCGGGCTTGTCCCTATAGACATTAGCCTTGACATACCCCCACAAAAAATAATCTAATGGTGTCAAATCGCACGATCTAGGCGGCCAATTGACCGGCCCGAAACGTGAAATTAACTGTTCACCAAACTCGCCTCGCAATTGCGCCATTGTTTCGCGTGCTGTGTGGCATGTGGCACCGTCTTGTTGAAACCACATATCATGCAAGTCAAGAACTTCCATTTCGGGCAAAAAAAAGTTTGTTATCATCGCTCGGTAGCGTTCACCATTGACAGTAACGCTGCGATTCGCATCATCTTTGAAGAAATATGGCCCAATAATGCCGCCGGCCCATAAACCGCACCAAACAGTGGCTTTTTCGGGATGCATTGGTAGCTGTTGCAATGCTTCTGGCTGATCTTCACTCCAAATGCGGCAATTTTGCTTATTTACGTACCCATTCAACCAAAAATGAGCCTCATCGCTGAACACAATTTTTCGATAAACAACATTTCGAACCGAGCACGAATTTTGATAGTAAAATTCAATAATTTGCAAGCGTTGTTCATTTGTAAGACGATCCATGGTTAAATTGCAAACCAAACTGAAGCTGTTTGACAGTGACACAAGGTACTAAACACACGTCAGCTGTCAAAACCAGTGTTGCCAAAACCAAACCAGCTTAAAAATCACCCGTTATATACCTACTAAGCCGCTCCACTTCCACTATTATGTAGTTTCGCAGTTATTAACGCGATTAAGACTTATTTGTTTTTATTTATGACATTTTGAAATTAATCCATGAGCTACAGGAAAATTTGTACTAATTCGCATACATTATAATATGAGGGTTGAAGTTTAGCTCATTATATAACCAACAATGTTGCTAGGTACATATATAACAGATGAATACACACACAAACCCGACGAAGTATTTACAAAATCTTTGCTTCTGATTCTGAAACTGCTCAATTGCTCAATCATCAAATTGGCAAAATTCACCTTACCAAAACAGAAACCACATAAAGTGTGTGAGAGATGTTTTTACGGTAGGTATAGTATAGGCGGCAGCGACGTTGGCAATGCTCTACATCAACCGGGCAATGGATAAGGAGATGGTGCCAGGAAGTCATCTTTGAACAAGAATCTACACATATTTAACTAATACATGCGCTTATATGAGGACTATTTTTGAAGGGTTTCTTGAATTCCAATTTAATGCAACATCTTAGCTTTTGTTGTTCATATTTGCATATTCAAAACGGGTTTTCACATCCATATATGAGGATTAAAAACTGTATAAGGATAATGGCTTTTTGACTCTGCAGGAATCCATATGTAATTAAACTTTGCATTCCTTGGGATGTTATGATGAGCTGATGACGAAAAATGTCAGTGGCGCAAGGAATAATTATGGTAATTCCAATAGTCCATATTTAGATATTTAGATCAAGTTTATGTCTAGAAAATTGTTTTTTGGTAAATAATATTTTATATACAATCCAAAATATTAATATATTTATATGCCTCATAAACTAAACAAGTACACACATATGAATTAACCTTTTCACTGTTAAGACTATTTAGAAGCAGCGTTGCCGAAGTGGCACGATCGTGCATTTTTGACACGAACATTTTATCATGGCACGGTGGCACGAAAAAATTCAATATGGCACGGTTTTTTTGTTTCCATTTTTTAGTCCAAATTAAACGAATTTTGAAGAAATATTGAGAAAATTGCTCCAAATGGAGGCCAGATGGAGGAAAAACTGGCAGAAACTCTTATTTTTGATAGACAAAATTATTTCTACTATTTTTTTGTTGTTGTATTTCACTTCAGAATTGATTTATATATTTTTTGTTAACATACGAATTTTTGATTTTTTCATATGGCATGAAAATGACGCTGTTTAGAATAAATCATTTTTCACGGCTGGCTTGTGCACAGAGGTTTTTTGTAGATATTTATAGAAAAATTAGTTCTTTTTTAACATGTGTTTTATTAGTGTGATTTGGCAATAAGTGAAAATTGAAACATCTACTTTACATAATTCATAACATTTGCGGGTAGATGCCACGCCCTTAAATGGAAAATATCAAGTCTTCAATTTGTACATTTGTTTACTTATGTTTAGTTTAATTCATACTGCTCTTCCAAATTTTCTACAATAATTCGACTCAGATTTTCCACTTTTTCCTTTGCATGCGCCACAATACCACTTTACCCCTCCCCCTCAAAAACCACTACAATAGATATTCTTGAGTCTTCTTTCTCATTGAAAATGAAGCATTTTTGCACAGTTTTATTAATAAACTTGTTATTGAAGAGTTTTTTTTGTAAAATAAACCCAGTTTACATATTGCCCTTCCTCCTCCCCCAAAAGAAAACCTTTTCCAATATATTATTCCAATATAAATTTTTATGGGCCCTTTTTATTCTTCATTTTCATAAGAATTCAAACAATTTTACGAAGCTTTAGGAACATACGAATTTATTTTCTATTTTACCAGCGCCGTATTGCGTGACCTTTGACCCCCCCCCCCTGAAATTAATAACGCTGAGCTCGGATTGATGAGGAACTTTCCCAAAATGTTTAGAACACTTAAACTAAGCTGATTCAAAAATATAAACCTTGTATATAATTTTTCCGAACTTTCGTCAAATTTAAGTACATATGTCTAATTTTCCTGGACTATTCTGTTGTACGAAATTATAAAACTCTATACCTTATCGGGAAGTTTCCATTTTGATGATAAGTAAATCAGTTACGGTTTTCTCGATTTGAAGTTTTCTATCTCTTTAAACATTAAATAGTTGAGGCGCCTGTTGAGGCGCCTGTGCCTGCTCAGCCAAATATTGCGAACTTGAAGTTTTTGTCTTTATTTTGGTACTGAAGTTAGATGGAGGGTTGAAATTAGCTTGAGTTTATTCCTGTATACAAAAATGATTGCATTGCTTGATAACTTGGTTGGGCCCTACCGTGCCCTTAGAGATATAATGTACATTTCTTTAAATATGCCACTATAGGGCGACCAATTTATTCAACAATACCGAAAGTAACAGTAATCGTTTTACTGCCAATTGATTTTATAAAAGGAGCCAATTTCATTATCACATACTAGTTTTTATGAAGTTTGTGAAAGAGTAGTAAGTAACTATAGAAGGAGAATTTAAAATAATTTTATAAGTTTTATTGGTCCTGGAAATGTTCCAATATTACAGCACTCAATTTTACAATTTTAATCCCTTCAAATATAAGTTACTTACCGCCGGCTATAATTTATCTCTTTCATTGTTGAAATTCAATCGCAGCTCGAGCAACTATAAAAACACCATAAATCGTGGATTTCTATGGTTGGATCCATCTTTCGGCTCGTAACTACTAAACTATTTCCATTAGGGTGTAATTTTTTTTTACTCCACAGTAGATATAAGCTTCGCGCAATCTTCAAGGATCTAACTATGGCGACATTCATCTAAAACAAACAAATATTATACCACTAAAAAGAACGAACTTCCGGCACACAAAGATTCTCTCCCTCCAGAACATAACCAAAAAGTGATTATAAAATGAACTGATTCCATTAAATTCTTTCCGACGTCCATTCGGTCGGGATTTCTCTTTACAGTTTTAATTTCAACGGCGACCGGCTACCGCAGCTTCATACTGTTCATCATACTCCCAACTATTTGGCCGTGGATCAAAAGAATCACGTATAGAATGAAAAAGGAAATTCAGTGCAAAAAAAAACACAAGAAAAAAATATTTTGCAAATCCTTTTTGGAAATATGCCAAATAAGTAATGAAATGAAAAATTTTCTCTTTCCCGGTATAGAATATGTAGTTACCTCCCAACTTTAACCACCCCACCAGCAATATTCGAATCGCTAAGCTACCCAGAAATAACATTCGAGTTCTTCATGTATCCATGTCCTTGCAATGGATTTAATTTTATTCTACGTTACCTGAAGGACATTCCCAATGCGCTGTAATAGTCAGTGAGAAATACAAACAAAAAAATGGCTGTCCATAAACCTAATTGATCAATGCAATCCTGTTAAAAGGATTCAACTCATTTTTCCGCACCTAATCGACAAAGACAAAGATAGTATAATTTTTGTTGAAAAGACTCTCGACAAGTCTAAATGACTGGCAATGTGAGACAATCGATTATTCGATTTGTTTCGATGGCCAATAAACTCAGCCCCAAAGAACTTTTGTTTAGAATTCAATAAGTCACTTGGGAGTTGGAGGCAAACGAAGACAAGACAAGAAAAACAAGCAAAAACAAGAATTCTCTTGCTTCTTTCCAAAGCATTAGGGAATGGCGAGAAAAGTGAACAAAAACAAATTGATCTTCTTGGATAGCTTTCCTATCATTATACCTGGAAGGGAAATTGCTTGGACTTTTGCACTGGGGAATTATATACTTACTGATGGACGAACTATGTACATATGTACAAGTACATCTCCGTCAAGCACGTATAGGATGAAATAAAATTCACAAGAAATCGTTATTTGCCGTATTATCCGACAACCTTTTCGAACTCAGCATCCTGAGTGCTCCGCACCGTATACTTCTAAGGTGAACTTAGTATGTAGCTGCATCTTCGTTCCATATGATGCAGGAAGTGTAGAACTTTCGTATTAGTTGTGTTTTGTGCTCTTGTTCCTTAAAGCAATTTGCGAGTGCAAATTGGAAATTTATCGAGTTACATATACTGTTGGAAAGCAAACTTTTGTGTTCTTAAGATCCTTTGAGATTTGAGAGGAAAAAAGTAAAAGGTATTAGAAATAGGAATAGGAATACATAAACTCTTTCATAAACTTCATTACCTACAAAAAAAAAATTGCTTTTATTTTTGTGATGGTTTCGTTATGTATCATTTAATATATGAGGCTTTCAGAGTAAAAATGGTCTAAATCCATCACAAAAATTAACAAAATATGAAATTTCATTTTTTTGCATATCTCTATATAATAAATATATAGTTATAAGATAAATACCGTCATATGCATACCTACTTTGAAAAAAAAAAACATAGGTACAACAAACATGTTAAATAAAAAGCAAACTGCTGAGAATTTAAATTTCCTTTTTCTTTAAATTAATTATATTTGAGTACTTTAGTGATAATAGAAAACAAACAGTGTAAGGCTGAAATGGACTTATACTATTAAGATGTGCTACAGTAATTTTGAACTTTTTAAGTGACCTGGTAGAGGTTGTACATTATGGAACCGTTGTACATAAAAATGGTAATGGACAACAACAAATGTTGTCAACCCTTCCATGCTTCAGATACAGGTCCTGTAGGAACTAACGGATGAAAGGGTTTTTTGTAAACGAGAACAAGGTCATGGATTATTGTGAGTATCGCTTAGTTCGTCGGATTGTTAAGTGGATTCTTTTGCTTGAAAAGAAATAAAAGAAAATGCAAGGTGAAATAAACTAAGGACAATTAATTAAAATAAGTTGATTTATACCTGGCTATAAAGTCATGCAATTTTCAAAATCTACAAGACAGTTGTAGTTTAGTACAGAAAGGTATCATCCTTTTATTTTCATTAATAAATCTCTCAATCGTACATTACGTAGACAATTTTATAGATATTTATGATCTTTAGTTTCTTTTTAAATAGGTTGTATATGCGATTAAAATGATTTTCTGGGTGAGAAGAGAAAATACATCAAAGAACTTTTCCGGCTGTTCATCGACACCAACATAGCCTAAAGAAAGAATATAACGCCAAGAGAAAAAAAAATTGTTTTGAATTAATATGTACATATATGCAAGTATTTTAGGTCATCAACGAATGTAAAATATAAATGCAAAAAATCATGTAGCCTGGCTTATTCTTTAGATAGAGGTGCTACTTAAAGGTCCCAAATCAGGGCCGAGAGTTTTATGGATGAGGAGGGTTTAAGGACGCTTTTGTAGTTTTTCGTCAATATTATGAAAATTAAACATATTCGCGGAAAAATATTAAAAACAGTAGGTAAATTAAATTTGTTACAATAAAAGTTGTATTAAGTATACATATATTGACTGGAAGCTATACTAAGGAGGGTGCGGGGTCAATAGCTGAAAAAAATAGTATTTATTAAAAAATGTCTCTATAGAAAAATGGAAATGGTACATAAATAGTGGTACTCTTAAAACAAACATATTTTTTGAGTTTTTAACATAAGTGACGAGCACACACACCTTATTGTTTTCACAAAATTGTTTTTTAATTATTCTTAACAAAAAATTGGACGAATTGACACGAAACTTACGCAGGACAATCAAAACGCACAAACTTTCAATAGAACGATTAAAAACACGTACCTGAATGCATTTCGGACTGTTTACAGTCCATCATCAGCATCATCAGTCGTGATGATGATGATGGACTGTAAACAGTTTCGTGTCAATTCGTCCAATTTTTTGTTAAGAATAATTAAAAAACAATTTTGTGAAAACAATAAGGTGTGTGTGCTCGTCACTTATGTGAAAAGTGTTACGGTTTTCACGTGTTCAATTAATTAATCAATATTTTTTGAGATTGATCGAGACTACGAGCATAATGTTATAGGATTATGAATTATAAAGGGGACCTTTAACCCACCCTCTGGCCTGAAGATCGTGGCTATAGGCTGGAGAATTTTAGTATGTTGGACCCAAAGGTAATTCCTAACTAATTAAATTATTTACCTAGACTATATGATTTTTAACATTTTAATTTAAGATTTTGAGTCTTCGTTGACTGGACTATTTGTAAGAACTATAGAAGAATACCAACTAGAAGATATTTTTTTTCGGTTTTGTTTCTTTAAGTTCCCTTAATATTGAACAAGTTTTAAATACAATACACAACACATCCAACAGCTTTTTGAATACGTGTTTTTTGGAAGGATAGCAAAGTTTCGTTGAGATTCAACAACGGAGGCCAGGTATAACTTTGAGATATACGTAAGAAATCAATTGGTGTACATTGCGTTGGTGTCAAATCAATTTCAAATATTTTTTTAATCAATTCATTTCTAATTTTATTGATTTATTTATTTACATTTGTTCAGGCTAAACTGTAAATTCCATTTATATGTGCGGAGTGCAAGGTAGTGCACTTACATAATACTTCCTTAAACTAGACTATATTTTTAACAGGTGGCATAAAATATAGGCTCCAATAACTAATACATTTTTTTTATCAAATGAAAAGTTTTTAAAATTACTAAGAATTTAAAACCACAGTGTTAGCGTACATAAGTAAGTTCGAGCGATCCAGTCCTTCATTTTATTTTTATTGTACCTACTGCTTCTGTGCCCTTTTTTTTAAAATCCTCATTTGTTATATCTCTGTCAAAATGAAACTATCACTCGTGTTGTAGAGAACTGCGCAAATGCGTTTCCGATACGTTTCAAATTTAATTAATTTGTTTGTTATGCGGTAACCAATTCCGAGTAAATCAATAATTTATAGTAATAAAATCAATACCCACTGATCCTTGCTGTGATTCCAATTCATCTAATTTCCCACACACATTCACATTTTAAAATGAAGTATTTTGTGTATTTTGAAAATGGGTCCAAAATTTGAAACCATTGAACATACCTATTTAAAATTCGCCTTATACTTTTTCCGCGAAAGTGTCATTTCACTCTGGTGTAACATCATAGCCAAATGCCCCTTAAATAAACGTAGCATGTTTCTGATCTTTTCCGTTCTTATCTGCACAGCACAAAATTTTAAAAATAAGGCTTTAAGTGCAATTAAATAAATGACATGACTTTCGCCGTACAAAGTAGCTATTTAAATAAAATTTCAAATTTTAATAAGTCCCAGTATTTTGTCGTCTTGCTCGCTTAATTTTCCCCCTTTTCAAATATTTTTATAAGGAATTTTAAATTACCTTGTCGTCGAAACATGTCAAATTAAATTTAAAATTAAATCTTTTTGCTATGTAGCGGATCAGAAGGGAAACTGAAAAGAAAATCATTTCGATAGCGAAGAAAAGAACGAAATTATAATCTCAACCCCAAAGAAAGTTTAGCTCAACAGATACGCGGAACTTTTATGCACGTTCCGAACAAAAAAAAACCATTCTTAAATATAGGTAACTCGTATCCTGGGTCCGTTGGAAAAGCAAAAGTTAAAGTGAAAACTGTATTCAGGGGTTAATTCATGAAAACTTCGAGTCCTGTGAAATCTCTCCATTCCTGAACACCGATGGTCCACAACGACGGGAATATACAGAAAACTCAGTTATACGGAATAAAACTCTATCATAAATAATGACAGCAATGAATAATGGTCTACTACTAATGGTCTACTAATGATCCCGGTTCCTGTTCCTATGAACCATGTTCCAAACCTGCTACCTTCACTAAATGTAGAAAACAACTTCCCTAAGGAAAATTAGAAAATTCCTTACCATAACACGAAGATGTCGCGACTAAATATTTGCTAGCGATGCAAAAACGTGGTATCAAGGGATGAAAGCACTGGTGAACTCACACCCACAGGTTGCATGCCTGAGAGCAAGTAAAAGCGTTAAGGAATGCAAAGAACAGTAAAAGTAACCTTGTGCTCCTGCTCATTTATCATGGTGCTCGCTATGGACGAGCTTGGAGTGTCAGAAGTTTTATTATAGGTCACGTCATCCTGGACGAGCTTAATTAATAAAAGATTGTGCGACGACGGATGATGGTAGCGGATGTGGCGGAGTAAGGCAGGAGCAGGACTGGCGTCCATAAAGTTTTTTTTATTCGGTTGCAAGTAGGAATGTTTGTGCCTTGTGAAGAAATACTTTGACAGTTTTGTTATTAGATTTGGGACTTTGGGCTTTATTTTGAGGAGAGTGACTAAAGAGAAATAACCTTGAAGCAATGTGATGTAATTAAAAGGCAAAACAATCAAAAGAAATAATAATTACTGTATCGGGGACATTGGCAATCGCATTGGGAATTGCTTTTGGTTTAAGAACTGCGTTTGTTTGTCGTTGATTAATTATTGTTATTGACAGGATAATAATTTGGTTACCATCAAAATAAATGCTATTAAATGTGTTGGAATTTTGTTTTATATGAAAGAAATGTAAACAAAAAAAATCACACTTACAATGTATGTATCTATATCTCACACTTCCCTCCAGATGAATAGCATAAGTGCATACTTATGATCTTATTTTTATTTACTCAATTCAATTTCCTTTAACAGTAAAATATATTTTTAATATTATTGTGAGGTTATTGTTAGTAGTTTATTGAAATATTACCTACACCTAACCTATAACTTTATACAAATTCAGAATCAATTTTTAAAAGTATCAATGCTATGTAGGTAATTTTATGATAGTTTCTTATTTTTCTTCCTCTTATCGTTTTTTTTTCAAGTGTGAACATTGACTGGATAGTGTATTCCCTACAAAGCATACCTAACAGTTCTTTTGACTACAATTGAAGATGACACTATCGAAAGCAGCTTCAAGATTTGACATCTGCCGAGCACAAAAAAAAAGAAGTATTTTGACGGCTGGCGTCCAAATTAGGCGTGTTCAGGAAAATGAGATCTTGGAGATCTCAGCAATCTCTGTTACATGAATAGGTGGTTCTGTGAAAAAGTGAATCGAATAAATAATTTTCACATTCGCTGGCATGCATTGCTTTCACTTTTTCGATTCACTTGGTGCAAAAAAGGGATTCTGGTCCAGTGAATAAAATTCTCCGACGACTTTTATTATCGATCCCGAACCACCTTGTTCAGATTTCCATTTTGGCACTTTCAGCCCAGTTATGAAGTCTGAGTAAGTGACACTTAAGTTGCTAATAAGGGAGACTTAAGTGTCACTTATTGATGTTAGTTTGCACTGTGAAAACGTTCTTAATTCTTTCACATTGATCACTTAAGTGCCACTTACTACAACTGTGAAACTGGGCCTTAGTCGAAAAGCACAAAGTAACTGCCTAAGAAAATAGAATGTTGCAACTGAAACTGGAGCTGCAACAGCTGTGAAAAATATTCATACGTGCTTGTATTTATGTGCCCACAATGCAGTTGTACACCATGAGCTTATTTTTTTATTTTTCACTTTTTTTATTTCTTATATTTTTGTTATTTCTTATATTTTTTTATTTAATAATAAATTTCGCGCAACAAATAAACCCAAAAAGCTTCAGTATTTTTTTCCTGCTCTTTTTTTATCTTCATACAAATTTAGACGTCAAAAGTGCTGCACGTGAAAAGTTAAAAGTTGGTCAACTCTTGCAGCACCGTCTGCAGCAGCGACTGCAGATGTGTTACGTTCGTAACATTATATTTGTGTGTATTGAATATTTTGACAGCTATTCACGCTGTCAAGCAGCTCCGTATCCATTGTGTTCAGGCAGTAAGCATGTGAACGAAAACAAAAACAGTTGGTATAATTTGGTAGGACCTAATTTTATTTTAAAGAGACTATTGGGGGCAATTGTGAGTAATACGGTATGAAAATTGGAATTCTTATAATATTTTGCTTAACGCTTAACACTTAAAAATATACATTTTATAAATACGTTGAGTTGAGCGCTCTGATATAAATTATGGTGGCTTAGAAGTTGTCTGCTTCTTTATTTTAGAACTTTAGAACCGGTTACTGTAAGATAATTATCGAAACGTAGGTACCTATTTAAAGGAAATTGAATGTTTTTAAAAAAATTCCTCCTTATTCGAGGTCAAAAGGTGAAGTTTATTAACAAAATCCTAAACCTATACGAATCTACAATCTATTATTTTCTTACTTAAAAATTAGTGAATATCACACATCTTAAAAAAATCTAGCGTTCCTATTGAAAGACCCTTTCTATGAAAATTTTTAGGATGGAGTCTTACCTCTACATGAACATTTTTAGGATTGAAAGCAAAATTTGTAAAGTCGCATGAAATTCCATCAGACTTTCATTTTTTTATTTGGCAATACTTTGTGAGATAGGGATGTGGAGTTACTTTAAAAAGTATCTATGTCCATTCGTTTGAAAATTTACCAATTTTTCCCGTTGCTCAAGAAATCTAAGAAATTCATTTTATTTTATCTGTATCACTTTTAAATGTATGCTATCCATCTATGAATTTACAGAAACATATGAAGCTGCCATAAGACCTTTTACAAGTAATGTAGTCACTTGAGCTTTCATTCCAATTGCCACAATTGACAGCTTTAACATTAAAGAATCTCTTGCTGAATACCTCTGGAAAACCGCTAAGCAGTTAAATTTCCTGAAATCATTTCAGTTTGATTCAAATTAAGTGCAGTACTCCCACACTGCAGACATTCTGAAGTCGGGACTGAAGCTTATACGGTTGCAATTAAAAGTTTAGGCACGTCATCCTTAACGACCCTTCTCTCCCTCATTCAAAAGTTACACACTTGAAGGATAATTTATCTACTTTCAGGTTAGTAACCTTTTGATAGCATCATGAGATCATATATAAATACAAACTATATCAAGAGAAGATTTACTCTTTTTCGTCGTCATCAACGTCGTCGTCGTTACGTCGTCGTCGGTGGTCCTAGGGTTTCGAATTTATTGCGCTTACCTTAACATTCACGTTGAAATCTATTTCGCTTACGTTTACGTCTTTCTTTTTCTTTTATATCGTTCAGCTGCTATGTCTGCTACTGAAGACTTTTCAGTTCGTGGGGATGTAAAAATGCATTTGACAAAAAAAAAACCACATCAGTCATCTGGACAAAGACGACTTTAATTAAACGAAGCGAACGCTACTTTGTTCTCCGAGTCCTGATGGTTCTTTTTTTTTTTTTTAATTTGTCCCCGCGCATTTCTTTTAAGTGCAACGACACTTAATTGCGCAATGAAAAGCCAACAATTCGTGAAATGTCCTTTTTGCCGCCAACTGCCACTGGTGCTGGTTCTGGTGTTGCATATACTCGTGAGTCCTGGGAGTCATCTAGTTCCTGTTCCAGCTTTTAACCAGGATTAAAAACGGAAATAACTACCCATTGGGTAGATAGTGTGTACAGCTGTATGATGCATGTGAGCCCTTTGCACCAGTGTTTACGGACTTTTTTGCTCCTCGAAGCCAAGCCGGATTGCATGGCAGCCTGCTTTAGGGAGTGGGTTGTGCTTTTTTAATCGCCCAGCCCAAAACTTAATTGCACTTAGTTAAATGGAAATGGAACAAATGAGTGAAGTGTTTTGCTACGAGGGTGTTTTTTTTTTTTTCCTGCATCCTTCTTATGTTTTGTTTGTGTGTGTTATTTTTTTTATACTTAAAATGAAAGATGAACTGAGGGTGGAATGCAAAGTGGAAAAGTTCGCTAAAAAAGAAGTCAACAGATTGTGAGAGGTTCGTAAATTTTAGCGAGATGGAAAATTGAAAGAGGAATTGGAATGTTTTTGTTGTTGTTGTTCATTTACGGACATAAAAACCGAACAATATATATGTAATTTCAGCTTTTAAAGATTTACAAATTGTTTGAAAAAATCTGAAGCATATTAAATGTTAAATAAGATTGTATATATTGCGAGAATATATAAAACCAATGCTATACTTAATAAAATAAAATGGGATCAAATAAAAAAAATTTACATTTTTTCCTTGGCATTAAATATAATAAAGTCATTATTCAAAATTTTTACCTAGGTATGCTAAAAACTTATGAAACATCGGCAATGACAGACTGGACTTTTAAAGTGAAGAATTAACTTGGTCTAGTGTATATAATGTGTAGTGCAAGGGCTGACAATAGTATCTACCATAGGCTAAGATAATAATATAACTACCTATAACCTATTATAAAATATCACTGATAAAATTATGGAATTACATAATAAATTGCCACTTTCATTGCCATAGCCATGAAATTGAACAATTAAATTTATTTATTTATTTAGTAGTAGTGAGTTGCCGTTGGAAAATATAAAATCAATATGGACACGAAAGTCTAATTTAGAGTCAACGATTGCACTGATATCTTTTACCAATTCAACTCTTGAAAGAATCTCAGTGTCGAATTTGTATATAAAGTCAATCAGGTTATGTGGACCTAGTTGCAATAAAAATTTTGCATTTGGAGAACTTTAATTCAAGGTTATTATATTTGCACCATTCAAAGAGCAAGTCTATATCCGCCTGAAGTCGGTGGCAGTCTAAAAGCGACTGAATGTCATAGAAAATTTTAACATCATCGGCGAACATTAGAAAAAATGAGTTTTTAAAAAGTAAAGGTAAATCGTTTATAAATAAAAGGAAGAGCAATGGGTCTAGGTGACTACCTTGAGGAAGCCCAGAGTCCACATGAATTGGACTTGAGTGATGTTCACTTATCACAACGATTTGATTTCTGTCGAAAAGATACGAGTTTAACCAACTGAGAAAAGAGCTATTACAACCCATATTTAATAGGCTTTTGTAAAAACAAACCATGGTGTACTCGGTCGAATGCTTTGACGAAGTCTGTGTAGAGGACATCGACTTGATTACCTAATTGACAAAGGTTCATGGCTGTTGAGCTACCCTTAACAAATCCTTGTTGACCCGGTGATAATGAATCTTTTACAAGAAAATAGAACTTTTCATTTATAATCGTTTCTAAAAGCTTCGGCATAGCAATTGGCAATTATTACTGAAAAGCAAATGGGAAGCAAATGGTTTTCTTCAATCTTGAAGAAAATGAATTTTCGCCTTTTGTTTCAAAATGGCAGACATATTTTTTACTTAATTTGTGACAAGTCATTTTCGCATTCCAATTGATTTTGATGAAATTTTTTAAAAATCAGAGACAAAATGAACGAAACTGTTAATAGCACAAGATGAATCAATGTCGAAGAAGACGATTATCATTCATTGATTATTGTGAATAATTCTCGACTGAAAAGGTAAAGTATCTTAAGTCAATTTTTAACATTTTTCAGGAGAGCAAAAAAACTGTTGAAAGAAGCTTCCCAAAAAACCTTTAAAACATAGACTTCTTAGAATAAAGTTTTTAGAGATCAAATTTTATGAACTTTTTTTTTAAATTTATTGTAAAAAGATATTATTATTAATTATTGAGTTATAGGGCATATTATATTTTAAGATAGTTTGCCTTTTTTAAATTTATTTTAAATTATTGATTTCAAAAATCTTAAGTTGAGATAAGATACTTTGATTTCTTAAGTTTGTTATCTTAAGTCCACTTAAGATGTTTTACCTTTTCACAATTATTACAAACTCTTAATATCAAACAATCTTAAGTATACTTAAAATTTTGTAATTCGCTTCAACACAACATCTTATGTGGACTTAAGATATTTTACCTTGTGTCACCATGCTATTTTCCAACATAAGATGATTTTTTTCCTTTATAAAAAGGAAATGGAGTGAGATAGAAGAATTCGGATAGGGCAGAACTGTGCGCCTCTGTGTTGGTAATTGGGATCATTAAAAAAAAGCAAATTATCTTAAGTCGACTTAAGATACTTTACCTTTTCAGTCGAGAATTATGCAGGCTTTTTTGGTCGATTTGAAACTAAATGCAAATAAAACAAACTTTATTTCATCTTTTTCCCAACGTTTCGTCGTTATTCACGACTTCTTCAGGGGTATTTTATTCGATTTTTAAAAATGTTCTTGGGGGATTTACATTTTTATATTTAAAATGATGTATAAATTTTATATTTTAATAAATTAACACTGAAACCATAAACAAACAGAAATATACATGAAGACTAATAAATTAAGAGACAAACAAAAATTATCACAGTATTGTTAGTTTGGCAGGTATACTTATGTAATATAAAAACTTACTCCCTGGGCGTTTGGACGATAGAAGATATTAGGTATAGAGGATATTAACGATAACGTGAAGCTTTTGTATAATACTCTAATTTTGTATTGTATCCTGACGTATCTCATGCTGAGGTCCTTCACGGGTAAAAGGTTAATCGTTTTTATTTATTTTTGAATCAATAAGTTTTTATTTTTTAAGGTTATCTAATGGTTTATTTTTAAATCGTAGGTTATTTTGACACTGGCAGCTGTTTCCCGCTCGAAATCTTTAGAGAAGTCACCTCCACGGAACGAAATGAGTCGCTTTACGCTTGATCAACGTTGGGAAATATTGAAAACTTATTTCCAAAGTGATTGATGTGTGCGTTTTTTGAAAAGAGGCGTTAACGGTTACGTTAACAAACAAAATTGCCTCATCTGAGGCTCGGAAAACCCGCACGTTATTGTCGAGAAGCCAATGCATCCATAGAGATTGACAGTTTGGTGCGGATTGTGGAGTGGTGGACCATTTTTCTTAGAAAACGTTTCGGTCAACGGTGGGCGTTACAAAGCCATGTTAACCGACTTTTTTTTTACTGAAATTGAAGACACGGATTTGGATGACCTCTGCTTCATGTAGGATGGCGCGCCATGCCACAATCGATCTTCCCAAATTCCCAAATCGTGTTATCAGCCGTCTTGGCAATGTCAATTGGCCGCCTCGGAGCTGCGATTCGACTCCTTTGGACTTTTTTTGTGGTGAACAGCGAAGGACCGATGTTATGCCAATAATCCGAAAACGATTCAAGTACTTAAGGCCACAATATCATCCAAGCAATCTGTGAGCTAAAACTCGAAACCATCAACAAGGTCTTTGAAAATTGCAGTGACAGATTACGCTACTAGGAAAGCCAGCTGAGAAAGCCACTTGAACGACGTCGTGTTCCATAAATAATGGTAATGTTTGCTCTTACTAATAAAGCCATAATACATGGAAAAAATTTAATTTTTTTCATTTTATTGCATTTTTAAAAAGAAACTTGTATTTGGCCCACCCTGTATAAATAACAAAAATACGAAAAAAATGGAGTTAGTTCGTAACGAGCGTTTGAATTGAATAAATAAACCTCTTAAACGGTGAATATTTCGCTTTTCCTTTATTGATTCTACAATTTTTATAGAGAGGTTCAAAACAGAGTATTTAATCTATAAGCTCAATAAATATTTCTTTTTATTTAATTCGCTAAAACAGTCATAATCATAAATGGTGATAAATTTATATCAAATATTATATTGAGACAAGTTATACCTTCTACCACAAAACAGTTCTACTTCCTGTCCACTTTGCTCCCATTTTTTACTAAACCATAACACATGCGTCCTTCAACTGTTCTCGAAATTTGTGTAGCATAAAAAAGCAATTTAGCCCTCGCAATAACGTCAGTCAGAAGTTCGGTAGACCGCAAAGAGAAATAAATTTATTTCACACACACTTTAAAATTTTAAACAGAACATCACATTCATTCAAGAATGCATTTGTTTCTTGTACATGTGCAATATGCATATACATCCTTCACGCCAAACATAAACCACAAAATTCGGTCCTTTTCGGCCCCAGCAGATATTCCTCTTCAGAGCCACATAGAAGGTGGAATGCACTATTTATAGCAACCACAAACTGACATGGTAACAACAAGACAATTCTGTTTTGATTTTTCTTGTTTATCCTTCTAAAGCTCTTGCATTTGTAATCCTTTTTTTGTCCTGAATCCTTTTGAGATCCTGCATGCACCACCGTTGTTGTTTTTTCCGAGAAAGAAGAGGGTGAACATTGTTAGAAAAGCGTGTTGCATTAATGTAAACAAAATGATGTGATACATCCTTACAGACCTTCTTCCAGCAGACATGGGTAAGGACAACATGAACGAAACAGCATCATCAGCAGAAGCGAAGAAAATTCGACGCCATGTTCGTGACAAATTTGTCACTCTGATGGGAGGTATTTTTCGAAATTTATGACAGAAGGTAGGTGGTAGCAAATTCTTTGCCTTCTCCTATAATAGTTCATTTGACTTCGACAGCACTAGCGAAACCGTCAAAATTTTGAATGATAATTTCAACATTTTATGGAATCTCACTCCTTTTTCAGCTACCATCCCACGGGCTGATGGCATTACCGCATATCAACGTTGATGAGATACAAGGGTCTTGTCGCATTCTTTAAGCCATCGCATCCATTGGAGTATTTCATGTTACATTTATGAACATTCTAGAACGCGACCAAGAGCAAGGACTCACATAAGCAAAGAAAATGGCATTTTACGGTGGAATTTTGATGAAAGGAATTTGCATGTGAGTAAACATAAATTTTATTTAAAAGGATCACACTTATGGGTCGCCACGAACGTTATTCAGTTGAAAAGTCAGTAAATGTCAAGCTCCATAAATTTTCAGCTTATACAAATGTGTTGCAACTAAAATGACATACAAAACTTTTGTAATGTTAGGATATTTTGTTATTCTTATTTTTTTTTTCTTGAAATTGAATTGTTAAATATGTGCAACAAAACGTGTATTTCATGGAATAAATACATTAAATAATTTACATTAATTAAATTTAAATTATTTAAATTAGAAAATTTATCAATATAGGAAGCGAAAAATTATTATGACAATGACAAGAGTTAGATTGTAAAATTCTTCACAAATTTCATATACATATTAATTATTATTTGTTTTGCATCACTTTTAATAGGGCAGAGAGCGCCAAAGGCGCACGGAAATAACCACGTACAAAATGTTGATATTAAATTAATTTGCCCTCATTTATTTTTTTAAGACATGCAAATGGCAGGTAAAATTTTCATTTGCACCCCATTTATATACATAAACACATCATGTACATTATTTAAAAATTATAGTTATCCTTCAATATCCTTATATATTATTTTAGAAAAAAGTGCTTTGGAGAGCTTGACGAGCCACTAGTTCCCTAGTTCGAATTATTTTCTTGTTTCAATGAGGACTGAATTAACTTCAAATGTTAAGTTTTTTTTTTGATTTTTTTTGTTAAGTTGTTTGTTTTTTCTTATAAAAATTTGTGTACATAAAATGAAAAATAAAAAAAAAGTTAACTGTTAACATATTTTAATTACGTATTATGATTGGTGATACTTGGTTCTCCTGTGATACAAGTTATACAAGGTAACAAGTAAAGAAGTAAAACTGGGGATACTTGGCATGTTTTGTACTTCGTTTTGTTTAAAAAAAAAAACAGCTTTTGAACTAAGAAATCGAAATTTTTTAATGTCAATCTTATAGCAAATAATATTCAAAAAATTTTAAGTACAAAAATAAAATTGTTTTTATCAAAATACAAATTGGGGTATCTTAGGACGTGGATACACATGTTCCCCTATTTGATCAAAATTCTTTGAAATTTTGCGTTCTTGAAATTTTTTCGAATACTTTTTCTTAAAACCTGTATCTATACCGAGATAATTGACTGGACCCTTCTTTAGTCAGTTTTTGGGTTTATTCAATTATCTTACAGCGCACGAAAACTTCTTGTTAAAACTCTCGAAAGTTCATAAATTTAAATTATTAATTTAAATTTAATCAATCAAATTTTTCGTGTAAAAGAAAATATTAAAATAAAAACATCAAAAGGCCTGAAACTTACATACATCATGCATATAACGCTCGCATATGGAATAAAAATATTAAGAATCTGTTCCTATCTTCGAAGATAAAACGTAGTTATTCGGGTTCCTTACGTAAAAACAGTAAATCAAAGTATTTCTTTTGTCACAAACTAACCATTAAGTGCTTAATTAGACTTTTTCAATTACTGACGATATCAACCATAAAGGACTAGTTTTCGACTATAACTTTTCTCTACGATTTCAAATATATATTCTTCAATTTGAGCCTTAAACCTTTTCTGTATAACCAATAGTTTTCAAAATACGCCTTTTCAAAATTTAGCGAAAAATAGTATAGGAGGGGGTGCATATATCTTCCCGTTTAGGTGGGAGGGACTCCAAAAAGAAGGAGAACTATCAAAAACAAAACGGCACCATCAAAAACAGCCCATAAAAAGAAACAGCCTTATAACGTAAGTATTTTTATTATTATTTTTTTTACTTTTAATGCATACAAAAAAAGAATCGTTTTTGCAAAACGAATATTTTGCATCAAAGATTTTGCAAAAAAAACATTTTTTGGGGAGTATAATGTTGTGGCACAAATTAGAAGTATATTTCTTTTGCGACATTATCCACAAAATTATAAAAAATAAAATATAGAAAACTTTAAACAAAATTATTCCTTAAATTCAAATATAAACAATTTAAGTTAGATACAAATAAAAATGTATCTATATAAATCCACTCTATCAATCAAGTGCAGGATATCCAATCCATTCAACCTGCAAAATTCCAATATCTACGTGAAAAACAATTAACCTCTACATTTAAACGGTGGCCTCATCTATTCATACAAAATTTCAAAATATATCGGCGCGGCGCGGAGTCCGTCCTTTTCAAACCGCAAATGAGTTTTCATCGACTAACCGACAAATCTATTCATTTAAATGGAGGAGGCTATTTTGTTATTTTCTATATAAGCTGTCAGAGGTACTGGTATAGCCATACATATTTTAATACGTACTATATAGAATCAGTTGCCACATTGATTGAAAAAATCCCTTATAGAAGTGGATGAAATATAAAGGTAAAGGGTGTTTTGTATATATTTGCTAGATGTTGTTTGTTGCGTATAAAGTTGAGATTCATCTGATGGGATTCAGGATATGGGTTGGACTGATAAAACTTGTTTCTGTAAGTTAATTCAAACTCCAATTTGTTTGCTATGATACATAAAGTAAAGAAAAAGTCATATTTTAATATAATGTTGGTAACTTTTGGCAGTTTTAATGATTTTCAACATTAAATTAAATGATTAATTTTTGATAAAATTTTTTCTATAGGCAATAAAATCTGACACGAAATTATAAGTGGATGCAACCCACGGTGGTAACTTTTCATTGGTGCCCGTGGAAATTGGACAACCGATGTTATTTTATTATAAGGAAATTCCTAATTCAAAATCTTAAAAGACCTTATCAAATGTTCAATATGCCATCAAGTGAAAACCAATGTTGGGGCGTAATATATTTTTCAACTATTTTATTTGTATTTTTTGGCAGATGCTATCAATTCTTAGTTATTTATTCATTATGTGTAGAATAAAATTAACCTGAAACCGATGAAAATTCTTGTTTAAAAATGAATGTAGTAAGATAACCGTTAACTGGTGTGGAATCGCGTAAGGCGATAGTTGATTGTCGCTTTTTTGATTGTCGGTTTTGATTATCAACTATTCGTTGCTCTGTGTAAATCGTTCGCCAAAAATTGTTTGTTCTTTGGCATAACTTACAATTCAGTCAAGAATTAAATGTCATTTTTGCATTTTTGTTATTGTGTTGATTTTAATTAATTATATTATTAAAAAAACAACCAATTTTAAGCCGACCGCATCAAACTTTTTATGAAAATGACATAAATGTATGAAAACGATACCTAAAAAGCTGTCGCTTAATATCAGTACAAAAAACGATTGTCGATTTGATAATCACCTTACATGGAGCAAAATTGTCGATTTTGATTATCAACTATCGCGTTAGCCGATTCCACCCCTGAATTTTGTTGATTATCCTTTCTGATGTTATTATCTAGGAAATACAATTTATTTGAAGTCAATATATCTATCCGTTCTCGAGATACAGTGAACGGTAGAAAAGCCCACGAATGTACGAATGTATACGAATGTACGAACGTAAGAATGTAGAAACGTACGAACGTCTTCGTTCTATTGACAGAAGACCCTTTTTAGCCGTTTCCAAATAAAAACCCAACGAATCGAATGTACTACAGCGGCGTTTTGAATTTAAAAAAAGAGGTACATATTTGCATCAATATTGCCTACGTAAAGGTCATTCAGTTACCAAATACAAAGCTAGTCGTTGCAGTGTATGCTCACCATAATCTACTTCATCAGTATTCATCATCATTATTGATTTGGAGTTGTTTCTCTAGTGAATCGTTGTTATTGTAATTTGAATGATTGAAAGCCACCTGATTCTAAGATTTAGGAACCATCAATTCCTTCAAAATAGTCGGCTCCTGTTAACTTGTCATCATCATAAAGTCCTCGCTGATGACTTTTAAAGCAATTGGATGTAAATTCTTACACAATTTACTTTGGTATAACAAGCATCTTATATGGCCAAAAATAGTGCAGGTGCTGGTTTTATAAGTTACAGTATATGTTTAGGTACTGGAACTAAGACTGTACAAGTTTAATGGCTGTTTTGGATCTTCCCTCCATATTAATTAGTTAATACTTTTTGTTTGCCTCGTCAATTTGTATTTGACGGTTTATGTGATAAAATCTATGCAATCTTATAAACGTAATGAAGTACTATAAAGTTCTGCTTGTACTGTAGGTCTAATCAATTAAAGTGTTATTGAACGATATTTGGTTCGAAGTACGGCTTGAAGTATCAAAAACTACATAAAGTTTGGTAGTTGTATACTTTTCGGCCTGAGTACACATTGGTGTGTGATTTTTGGCTTTATTTCATTGGGCCTTATTTTGCGTCACCTGTTAAAATAGCTCGCATATAAATAAAACTCGTGAAATAAATAAAACACCCTGTTGTACAAGGTTATACAAATAAAAGCAAGATAAACCACAGAACTATATTGCGTTTAACCAACCTCACCAGACAATTATCCAAACAAAAAAATTTAAGCATGGGTATTTCCCAAACACCAATTAGCAGATAGCGAATTTGCAGGTTTTATGAATTTTTTTTAAATGTTTCGGTATATATTAATTTTTAACCTCAGCTTCTGCAACTATAAAAATCAACATCTGTGTATCATATTTTAAGTTATCATCGGTCATTTGACAGTTAGGCTTACAAGTTGATAGTATTTCCCGGACGAGTCCATGATAAGAGAGCTTTGAATTGTATGATAACAGCAAAAAATTAAGAAATCGAGAGTGTGTGTGTCCTTTCAACATTTTCAATAATTTTCAACGTGTTCCATCCACTTCATTAATGTTTTGAGCTAAAAGCTAACACCATACAACAATGACAACAATATTCAAAAGTCAATACCGGATTAATTTCATTTTAATACTAAATTTAACAGGAATATTATAGACAATTTGAGGAAATTTTCGGTTTGGCTGTTCTATTTATATCATATATGTTAATAAGGGGCTAGACAACAGTTGCGACCAAAGCTGGGAATTGTTAAATTCAATTCCATTGTCGGTAATACCAGGGAATCATTTTGAATCAAATGTCCTATTGTATGATGCGCTGACTTTTCTCTACCAGGGATATGGTACCTATTGCATATTGGGAAGGATTCAGGATACAGGACGGTATAATATAAGCCTTCCACAATCGTATTGAATTTTCTGTGTTTGTAACTTGTAGACACAAAGTGTTAGTGTTAGCAGTTTAGGGAATATATGAGCCGCGAAGTGGATAATATGTTTGATTCTATAATATGCAGCTGTTAGTTGTTGCCTTTTCTGAATGACGATAATGATAGAACTTTAATTAGAATATTTTGGCAGTTTGCTAGGGCGTTAAGCTGAGTTTAATGCAATATTTTCTATGATAATCTGATAATAATCATTTTGTATAACACAAGGAGGTATGTTGTATATATATGTATATATCTACGATTTCAAATGCTCGATAGATTTCCATTTGAATGAAGCCAAATCAGTGCCGTAGCCAGGATTTTGGTTCGGGGGGGGGGGGGCTTGCTTCCAAATTTTACGAGACATTCTTTAAACAAAAAACTATATATATCCCAATTTATTGATTTTTATTAGTTTTTAAATTGTATGTACTGAAACGAACATATACTTAAATTATTTTTTTATACACACATTTTATCAAAGCAGAAGACGTCTTAATTTTCTTTTTGACATGAGATCAATCACCTTATCTGGGTCCACATTAATATCTGAATGAACAGATATCATAGCAAGTGAGCTTAATATTGCATTCCCCATAACGCTTTGGGACACTGTTTTAATCCTTTTCATAGTTGAAAAGAATCTTTCAACACTAGCTGTGGTCACTGGAAGCGTGGCCAAAACCGTAAGCAAGAAGTTTATACCTCTAAAGTAAGTCTTGTCACATATATCAAGCAATTTTAAAACTTCGATAGAAGGATCAATCGACGCACCAGAGAATGTACTCAGCTTTCATAGCTGACAACGAAATTGCATTATCAAAGTAACTTGTTACCTTTTCCATTTCGTTGACTCGCCCCAACCGCAGAAAAACCTGGGAGAAGAGCTTGAAACGATGGTAGAACGTCTTCGTTGATCATGAATCTGTCCGTAATATTTTGTATTAACGAATCTATTCAAGGAATCAATACAGACACTCTAAAATAGGATTCAGTACAAGAGGTTTCTGGATTGGAACGCGTGGTTTGTTTCAATAAAGTTCTTGGAGTCTTAATTCAACTGTAAATAAGTCCTCGGCAAGGTTAGATACGGATTGAAAAGCCTCTCTGAAAAAATCTTCGGCTTTTTCTCTGATGTTCTCAAGAGAATTCAGAACTCTTCTTTGGTGCGGTCGATTGCAGAAACGAAATCTAAGGATTTGTTCTGTAGGAAAACTGATAAGGGCAGCGTTAAACTGAACAGCTTTTCGCATACAATGGGGCTAACTAGGAAATCACATTTTTGGACCGCTGCCAAAAGTGTTGATGCCTTCGAAGACATCGCCCACGTTCTGCTCGTTATTTCTTCAAGACTTATTGAGATGCATTTGAAGAGCTAGAGCTAATACTGTATATTAGAAAGTTTTAGTTTTTATTTTAGACTTTCGGGGGGGGGGGGGCTTCAGCCCCTCAAGCTCCCCCCCCTGGCTACGTGCCTGAGCCAAATGAATGCATAGATATGAGATTGCTTATATGAAAGTTTAATTTGAAACGAAGGATGAGTATATTTATTCTACTACGGCTTTGCTTTTGTTATTATCACAACCCACAGTTAGGCACACGAATGGATACCAAGTTAAAAAAAAAATGTTGGAATTATCAGTTCCAAAAAACAGACCTACCTACTTTTTCATCTCGAATCAGAATACATGTTTGTTGAATTTATCAAAAATTTTAAATTTGTAATTATTCTCTCCTCGATTACAGCTATCCTTTTTAAATTTAAATGTAATAGACCGAGAGACCACAGCAATTTTCGGGTGTGAATGATACAATAAATTATTTGGTATTTTTAAAAAATCTTAACTTTTTATATGCAAATATTATAGTCTTGCATGTCGTGGTTGGGGCATTAAATTAAATTTTTCAGTTGCTATACTTTTTATATAAAAAGTTAAAATCTATTTAAAAATACGAGTGAATTTTTTGATTTTATTCACACCCAAAAATTGGGGATGGGCTCTTTATTCTATAAGCAAAAGGACGGACAGCTCGACATAATATTATTGTGTAAATAAAAACGCGATATTGATTTCAATATTTACTCAACACAATCTAAAACCCAAACAAATATCAAATCATTGATATAATTGACAATATTATCAAAACATTGCAGAGTCTGTTCAATTTACCAATTGCGTTAATATTTGCAAACATTTGAATTTAATTAGCTCCAATTCAAAGGCCTCAAATAACGCATGTTTTTAAATTTGCAATTTTCATATAATTACCAAAATATCAGTTTTCCTTTGTCCAATATTTAATAACTAAACACTAAAAAGTCGTTTTCATTGTGGTGTTTCCTATATACATATTACATTATGTATGTACATATGTTGCATGAGTGCGAATGACAAATAAGCTTAATCACGCAGCACGCAGCATTGTTATTTGAGTTTTGCATAAAATTTGATTTTATATTCAAACACGTTTATGCCAGGACAACATGGCGAAGGTAATATAGTTGACGATGGAAATTGTATTTTTTTGTGAGTTTTTCGTTGTATATACATATACGCGTTGAACAAATAACATAAATGAAATTAGCATCCTAAATACAAAAATAGGATACAGAATGAGCTTTATCCAATCCATATTGAATGTCTATCAAATAAACTCTATTAGATTGGAAATTTGTGTAGGTTTTGGATTTTTAGAAGTGATAGGGGCTAGGGGCAGGGGAAGGGAACGTAACTAGTTTATGGCCAGATAATATCCTGTATTTTATACTAAAAGGATTGCCATAAACGTGTCCTTTGTTCTGGACTTCTTATCCAAGAGGATGAGTTCAATTGTTTGCTTTTTATAATTTGAACAGGATAATAATTTCTGATCCCCGCGTTGACATAGTATTAACAAAATAAACCGAAATCAATGACACGACACAATAAACACATGTCGTCCAGTGTAGTGCAAGTAATTAAATTATTATTATTTTTTTTTGGTTGAAAAATTTAGTTGACTGGTTAAAATATAAGAAAATATTTATAATTTCATGTTTCCCTAAATTTATTTTAAGTCTTGTTTGATGTTTGTTCAATCGGAGTTCCTTGAACATAAAACATTGAAATCATTTAGAACCAAATTGTGAGTAATTGAGTAATTAAAACTGTGATTTTGACTTTATTGGTTTAAAAGTTGGAAGGGGTCGAAATCACTTGAGTTTTTTTTTTCCTGTAAAAAGGGTTAGTGCGTTGCTCGAGAAATTCGCTGGGCATGATTTATTATAAATTCGCTTTTGCGAGATTTCGTTTTAAGATATTTATTTCAATTGTACGACTCTTTAGTGCTCAAATAAAATTTCCAGTTAAACTGCTCTCCAGAAACACTTTATAGGTTAAGTTAGGTTAGAAAAATTCACTTTATCCGGACCTTAATGGATTCATATTGTGCTCCGCAGGATGTAGATGGTGCTGGGAACTAATTTCACATGGGAAATACGTCTTCACATGGGAATAACTTCACCCACAGTGGGAAATAACTTCAATTTTTATTGGTAAAATTTTTTCCCACTGAAAGTGAGAAATCACTTCACTTTTTTGTGGAATATAACTTCACTTTAAATTTAAGTTATTTTCGAAGAAAGGTGGGAAATAATTTCACTTCTTTGTACAGTCAGAGATAATAATTATTATGTTGTGTAATTTATTTTTGCGTTCTCATTTAAGAAAAACTGTAATGCAGTCTCAGGATTACAGAATGTTTTAATATTATTAATGAATGTATGTACAAACAAAGCTGAATAATTCTGAATAAATTTTAGAACGTTTCTAAGTGGCAAAACAAGATGTCGGCTTGTTGGTCGGTCGGTCAGTTTGTCGAAAAAATATGCTCTGATGGCTGTCAGTTCTGGTTCAGGCTAAGCAAGGACTTTCAGAAATAACATAAGTGAGATGAGTCCAAGTCCACCTTTATCCTGACAACTGCTGCATAAATCAAATGTGCTGCTGCAAATTCTGTGGGCACTCATCGAGCCGTGAGCCGTTAAAATTCCAACCAAGGGGAACAGTCAAGGCCTGCTTAAAGCAAAACTTTTAGTGAAAATTTGTCAAAATTTTGTCTCTCTTTATTTTAAAAGGAATTAATGATATTTTCTGCCTTTTGTAGATACTCTATTTTTGTATTGTTATTCATTTTTCGGTTTCGAAAGTAAAGCTAAATAAAACACACACAGCGATACATTTTTGATGAAAATTTTATTTCATTAAGTGAGAAAAACAATATCATTTAAATGGCCGCCTGGGGAAGATTCGCAGCATGTGATTCTTTTGAGGTAATTTTTAACCACATTTTCGCACATTTTAGGTGGTATCTCGGCTATAACTTGAGTAATGTTAGTTTTTATGCGTCTATAGTTCGACAATTATTCGCGTTAACACAATCTTTTGCGTAGCGCACAGAAAAAAATCTAACGGCATTAAATCGTATGATCTTGGTGGCCAACTGATGTGATAATGTAAGACCCGTTTAATTGCTGCGAACGCCGGGAAATCGATAAATTCGGATCATAAGCAGCACTATGCACTTGCAGCAGCAATATTTTCGACTAAGCGTGCATTACGATGATGTACATGCCTTACGACATCAGGAACACTTCCAGTCTCTTCAAATTTCTTCACAATTTTACCGATCGCTTGCGTAGTCAGTTGAATAAGACGACCATGATAATCGCGTAATGCGCGAAAAGTGGCTACGTTTGAAGTACCACTTTTGTATATATGTACATAGTAAGTTTTAATAATTTTAACACGTTGTTCGATTGTTAAGCGATCCATTATCGAAAATGGCACACATTCAACTAATATTATTATGACACTTCAAATGACAGCTGAGTTTGACAGGTATCAAATGCCAGGGCTACCAACTTGAAGCCATGAAATGAATGACCCTTTACCTATGATCTACGAGTTTTTTACAATATTTGAAACTTTCGAGTAACTGATTGCAATAGAATCAAAATTTATGGAAATTCCTCTTAAATTTGTGTACGAGCTATACCTACCTATACCTATGATGAGAAGATGGGTATTCTCATCACAACCTGCTACAACCATTGGATATAATTAGGCGGCAGGGGTCTGGTTCGACATCTGGCAAATAAAAGGAGGCTATAATCAGGAGCGGACCAAATTCCCTTTTGAGCTTCACTTTCATGGCGATGATATATCAATAAGGCGGTAGAAAGAAAGTTTATATTTTTTGAAACTTGATGGGACTTGAGGAAGTACTAAATGTAAAAATAAATAACAAAAGATTTAATATTTTTATATGAAATTCATGTTTTTCCAAATAAAAGCAGCTTCAACATATTTAAGATCTTGGCAACACCCTCATATATTTTTATTTGCTTCTTTGTCTCCGTATCCATCAAAGCTAAGATAATTGACCAAATCCCTCGATTTATGGGAGTATTTTGGATAAGCAAATAGGAACTAGAACTAATAAAATCAATTGTATTACTCATTCATTCATCCTATATCAATGGTCAAAACATAATAAAATTCCTTATTCGAGCTAAATGAAGTGGTAATTTTATTCCCATAGTAAAATCACTTTTTATAGGTATGCCCCTTTCGTATACGATAAACATGGACAAAACTGAAGTGCTTATATTTCTACCAATACGACCACTCACTAATACGCACATTCCTTATTATTTTCTAAGTGTACACGTTCAATCGGTGGACATCATGATGTTTTTTTTTTACCTTATAGAAAAATAGTTATCTACCCTTTCATCCCTACCATTAAATGTCCATGAAAAATCATTTCAGATTCAATCGAGGACTCTTAAAAAGGGCTGTTTATTTTATTTGTGTGCTACACAGATATCTATGAGACCTTTATCGTGTCATTCTTGACTGGATTTTTCAAAAGAAACGTTTTAAATCCCATACGAACCCTTTTTACTCGTGTGGATATTTACAAAAGATATAAAAGGAATTTGTTTAAACTTGAGCATTGGGTAAGTTCACGTTAGAAAATTCAAGTATAGGTATATTTTGTATGGAAATTATATAGGTCAGGTCAGTAAATGTGTTTGAAAGATCATAAGACTTTCATCAGGGTCTTTTTTTATACAAAAGGGTGGTTAATATTTTATATACATGACACCCAAGAAGGACTCAAGATCAAAGTAACAGAAGGATATCTATTCTAATCTTTAAATTTGTCAGTATATTATTATAATATAATACGTAATATTTATAGATAATTTTACTATTTAAAAAGAATTCTTTGAAAATAATTTCTATTCGATTTGTAGTCAGTACCAAACCAGTCTATAAGATTTGCCCAATCAATTTAATTTTGTAAGAGTAGCTTTGTTTTGAGATATTTATTAATGGGAAGAACTTATCTTCCATAAAATCAAGTTTTTTTTTTAACAGGAATTTTATAACCTACAGTTTAGCTTGGTTAACATGCCACGAAAAGCGGGGGCGTGTAAGTTGGGTCAAGACAAGAAGAAATCGTTTGGTAGGGGGTCTTTTTCAGCTCTATAAAGTTAGCATGACAGCTTTCGAAAAATATACTTTTGACTAGCCGGGAATTAGTATTTGCTATAAATATGCCGTAAAATCAACAAAATTTCCGCACTGTTCGTCCTCCCAAAAGCGATTGTCATTCTAACTTTATATAACTACACATAAAGTTAGCATAATACTTTCTTAATTTTGGTCAAAAATAATTTTTGAATATGCCAGATGATGCAAATTAATTTCCCTAAGTCGTGAAAATAGAAAATTTGCCATTCTATTTGTTTTACCGGAAATGGCATTGCATTGAACATAAGATCTCAATAAAAAGTTTTGAAATAGCATCAATATAAAAATGTATACCTAGGCAATATATGAAGGTTAAAAAAATAAGGACCGCTTGTATAGAACCAGAGTCTAGTGACTTACAACTCTCAACCATTCCTGTGTGCGTGTTATTAGGAGGAATAGAGGGGACCTAGAATTTTCTGCCGAATCTGAACGTCTAGGGTGAGAAGCACTTTTTCATGACAGGAGATACTTTTCAAGGATTGGCAATTCCTCGCAAGAGGCAGTAACCCGTGAGAAACATTTCTGTTTTTTAGGTGGGAATCGAACCCAAGACCTTCGGCTTAACTTAACAGTCCAACGCACTAACCATTACGCCACGGTCTACTACACGTACCTTCATAATATTATAAAAATGTAACATCTGACTTCCTATTGAAAACAAAATGTTGCACATACGCCACCGAACACCAACACTCTAACACAATAAGCTTCATAAAAAGTACTATTTTTTTTTTTTTTTCACTTTTTCGAAAGTTGTTATGCTAACTTTATACGACTGTCTATTTCTCCTCATTTAGTTTGGAGTAGGGTGACCAGATCTATTCTCATTGAAAAGAGTACTTCCAAAAAAATCTCAAACGAAAAAAAATATTTTTTTTTTAATTTATTCGAACAAAAAAGACTTCATAAATTAGTGCATTATTTAATAAAATAAAATAATAACAAAAATAACATCTATCAGCTATTAAAAATTAAAAGAAAAATAAATTTAAGAAATTAAATTTTGTTTATATCACTAATAATATCGTTTCATTCAAGTAGGTACTAATCAAGTAAGTGTAGGTACCATTTTAGCTTTTATTTTATTTGTTATTGGACCTTATTTTTATTAAAATTTAAATGTACTCGAAAACTAAAAATGTTTTTAATTTAAAAAAATTGGTCAGACAATATGTTTCCGTTTATTTTATGGCTTTTAACAAAATGTTCAACCAACATAAATTTCTGATTGTGGTTTTGTTTCGCAGAAAAAATTGAAAATTATAAAATAACATAAAAAAAGAGGACGAATCGTTTTTTTTTTTTTTTCAAAAAGGTACCGGACAAAAGTTTTTTAACATTGAAAATGTTTATAGGGTCGTTTTGATAAAAGTATGGTGTTACCAAAATGAACAAAGATAGAGAATGAACTCTAGCGTATAGGGGGAGAAAGATTGAATTTTTGGTTGGTGTTACCAAAGAAACTACCAAAATGAATAAAATAAAGAAAAAAACACAAGTGATGAATTTCAGCCAGCGTACCTACATGTTGATCATTGCCAAGGGACGAGATTCAGTGGAGGAATTATTAAATTCGAAAAATGCTCGATTTGAGCCCACTTAGAAGCCTATAACTTTAGTTATAATTATTGGATGTTCAATATTAAGCTAGATAATTAAAGTTTAAATGACAGGCTACAAATCTGCATTTTTTGCAAAATCGTAAAAAAATTCATACTAGAAACTTGAAAAATTGTCTTTTTAGAACTATATTTCATTACGGCAAAAGAAAAAAAAACAAACAAAATAGGTATGTATGTAGGTACGTACCAACAAAGAACATATTGTTAGAAGGGAGAAGACGGTGGAGTGTGTGCAATAAAAAAAAACACGTGGCAAACAAAATTGGCTTTGCATCGGGCACAAAAATGATATATGTACATTATGTTTATGTAGGTATGTGCATGAACATTAATTGTAGTAGGTATTTTACAATTAATAAAATCGTAAAGGTTGGAATTGGTTGGTTTGTTTGGATTATAACTTCTGTTCTAATAATCGGATGTTTGAGGTTAAGGTTTGTAATTAAGGTAAAATGTCATTCTTTTAAATCAATTGATTGTTGAACCTAGAATATGCATAGCTACCTACTCGAACCTCTTTAATAAACTTATAACTTTAGCCCTAATGGTCAGATCTTCATGGTTAAGGTCCTCAAATGCAAATAAAATTTTAGGCTTTATCTTAAAGTAGTCCATAAACTATTTAATTTGGTTGTCAACTAAATTGATGCTTGCCGCTCGGCCACACATTTCATAAACTCAGTTAAAAGAATACAGCTCCAAGTCTCAAAAACATTATTTTTGTCTAAAATAAATTACGCGACTCGATATTGTTAAACTGATTAAAAGATGAGTTCAAAATATTTTAAAATAAAATATTATAGAATAAAAACAATTAGCAATGGGGTTGGGCTCCGCATCAAATTCTTTGTAAATTTTGTCTCGATTTAAAAAAGGTTTACCTGGACATTTAATCAAACACGGGTGGATTCAAAAACAATCAAGTCGAGAACTAAGTTGAACCGTATATGATGTATGCTTTAATCGATCTGTAATAATTCAGTAACCTTTCTGCAAAGCTTAGCTAGACAAAAATGTCAAATTCCTAGATATACGTTAAGATAGATGGTACCTATATGTATTTTTTTTCGTGTATAAGTGCTGTACCGGTGCGGATGAAAATGAGTATGATTGTGTAATTGCGAGATAAGCCACAATTAAGACTAAGATTCACCCTATTAAAAAAATTAACAAATTAATTTAACCACCAACTGGGAAGTGACATTAAATATACAAATTGGTACTTCAGACTGTAGAATGGTTTCTAAGACAGTTGTGAACTTATAATACAACAATAGTATACAAAATAAAAATCTCTAAGATTTGGCATGATTTTGTTTTATCGACGTAATACAAGTCATTTTCAATGTCCCCATAGTTACTCTATGAGTGAAATCTGTAAATTTTTTTAGTTTAGGAGGACGTCTGGTCAACCTATTTGGGAGGTACAATTTTTACCTTACAATGAAATATAGGTAAGGTACTATTAAACTTCGTTTACTATAGCAAATCAGGACTAGATCAGCTATTTTTGACGTTCGGCATATTCCTTGGTTCATCATGTATTCAAATTCCTCCTTTGGAATCTTGAGTTGCTCGTGAGAAAGCCGTCTATAGTCTTTGAAAATACAGGAGGTCCCTTGGTTTATATATGGTGCGTCGAATCCAAGAGGTTTGTTTTCAGTGCCACTCGATGAATAGTGAATACGCTTTGTTTGTTCATTGTGTTTTTTTTTTATGATGGCGCACTGACTGAAATTGTGGCTCTGGTCTAAATCAGAAAGGATTGTTTTGAAGATGATGACATAAGGCGGGTCATCAGACTTAAGCACTTCTAAGTCGCAGGAGGATTTTTGGTTACATCTCTGACTTCAGTTAAGACATCAGCTTCCAAATTCCAATCCGACCAGGGTAAAGTTATTATTTGCATCGGAAGTTATGCTGCTGATGTGGAACTGAGCATCTAGGTGGATAAACCAGAAATCGGAGCTTCGCTTCCAAAAATGTGGGACCCAGACAGACACCTTCAATTTAAATTTTGGTCTGCAATAATATTTAATCTTATGTAAAGAACTATTCAATGAAAGTAACTTATTGTGATTAATCGTTAAATATAAAAATTGTTACGTTCAATGGTATAGGTCATGCTAAACCTAGTGCACAGACAAATGATTTTTAACAGTTATATAAAAATAAATAACGTCAGCCATTTCGAAACAACAACTTAAATAAATAAATACAATATTGTTTAAACTATGAAGAAGCAAATTATTGTTTTCGAGAAAATTTGAAAAAAAAATTGCAGATACTTGTTTTAGAATTTCCCCCCTAGGGATGTAGAGAATCACATAAAAAATGCTCTACCTATAAGAAATTTGCAAATATTAAAGTCGACGCAACAGAAGCACAGGCGTCTGTTTCAACAAGATTGAAACAAAACCATACAAATTATTTTCATATTAAATGAGATATCACAAAAATGTCTTTTAAATTAATAGTAAGTGTTATTAGTTTGAATTATTTTTACTAATTTACTAACCACTAACACATGCACTTATGATGAGACTCTGATTGTAGCTTGCAGCTTGCTCTAAGCTCACTACAACAAAGAATTCTGAAGTGTAAAAAAAAAAAAAAAAAGATCTTTTTCCTTGGCCTGTAATATTGTAAGATATCAAAAACTCACTAAAATAAAATGAGTTACTTTCTGAGGAGGATATCTCGAAAAAATCAGTGATGACATATTATTTTTCTTTACCATCACTATAATCCTTAATTGATAACTTTTAATCAAGTATACTAAAATTTTCATACATCATAAATAAATATCATTTTATAAACCAAACTATCTTCAAAAAGCACCTTTTACCTTAAAAAAATATTATTAAATAATTTATGCTTCATTAAATATTTATATTAGACTTTATTTGTAGTTAATAATATATTTTAAGCTAATATAATTAACCAAAAAAACTTTAATCTTCATTAACTTAATCTATTAGATTGTGATGGAAACAAAAAGTTTAAGTCTTTTTATAGATACAAAATTTGAAATTCATCACATCTTGCAATCAATTTCATTAATGAATGACCAACGTGCAGATGAAAGAGAAATGCTTATAATAGCCTCTATAATTTTTCTGATTGAGCCAAGAAGATATTTTTTTGGCAACCATTATCATGCATCCGTGCAATGTTTCGCCTCCGAAGGATTATTTATTAAAAGCAACTAAAGAAGATGTACCTACCTAGTTGAAAAAAAATGTTTGCAATTAATTTAATTTTATTTAAAAATCAACACAAACTCTTTTGATTGTTTGGCTTCTCAATTATTGTACATAATATTATATGTATGTAGGTACAGATTAAATTAGGTTTGGCATCAGTTTTTGATGTGCAGTTAATTCTCGTTCATTGGTTAATTAGAACACATTGCGCGAATAATTTAATTATATTCATTGAATACCGGAGTTTCCACAATCAGGGTGTTAATTTGACACACGCATTCAAAGCACGTCAATGTTATTTTAAATTAAATGACATTAACTTCGGAACACGTTCACAGATTGCGTTCATATAGCCAGCATAAAGATGTAACGAGATAATGGAACGATCCGGAGTTGATTATAAACCCTTTAATCAATTATTATTATAATTTGCCCTTCGGCTTGAAATGATGATTACTCAAGAGGAACTTCTCCACGAGTTTCAAAACTTTCGAATGACAGATGACACAAATTCACATCTTGTTTTCTGATGTCTTATATTATTTCTTATACATAAATATCATTTACAATTTGAGTGAAAGGAAAACTAAATGTTAATTTATTTTGAATTTATAAAGAAGAAAAAATATTAAAAATTAAGTACACGTCTGGGTTCTACGACTTTGCTCCGATTACACTGACCCATAGACCACAATATATTTATAAACATAACGCTACCCTTATAATGACCAATTATAAATTAAATTAAATTAGCAGCACTTGAACAAAAAATTAAAAAAAATTATTGATCAGTTTGGAAGAAAACAAAAAAGATAACAAAAGTAAGGTATAATATGTGAACGATTTTTTTTTATAAAATAAAATGTGTTTCCTTGCTGAACTACCAATTATGGATATTATAAATGAAAAAGAGGCTGGGTGTGACCCGTAACTTCCCACATTGGTGTCTAAATACCCGATGTTATTTTGTTGTAAGGAAATTCCTAATTGAAAAAATGTTTGAACAATTTTGTTTTGAAATTTTGTTGCTTTAAAAAAAAACTGACAATTGAATGTTTCCACAAACTGTATTATCAGAATTTTGTGTACAATAAAATTAGCCCGAATTCAATATCATTGTTTGTTCTCAAAATACTACGTTTTTTAACAAATTTCAGCATGTTTTGTAATTAAAAAAAAACGGTATCTTCATTTAAAAAAAAAACTTTTCAATTCTTCATTCTGTCATTATGTGTAGAATGAAATTAAGCTGAAGTCGATGGCATTTCTTGTTCTCCAGATATTCAAGACGAATGACTACAACTTTTTTTAAATTGAATAGCAAAAGAGCCGCTAATGGAATTGGTTTAAGAACCTTTTTTAAACTGTTCCTATAACTAGTGTTACCCAAGGCCAAATTATTTATGAATTCCTTCGAATTAAAAAAAGTGTCCTTTTGGAAATAAATGTGTCCTTTTGTTGCACTTTTTCTTCTCGTTCGGGGAATTTTATTATTATTGTAATTATTATTATTATTATTAATATAATTATTAATTACAAGAAAAAAAGTCGGACTTGAAAACCGTGAATTAAAATAAACAAAGTAATTAAGAACTCCTTCTCGAATTAAAATCACCGCGCGAATGATTTGACAGAACGACGACACGAAAGAAGCGACAAAGAAAATAAGAAAAAAGTGCACACAAGCAGCACGATAGAAAAGGCTGTCAACCACGGCTGTTCAGCTGGGGTGGGTTCAGTGGAAGAATTCACGAAATAAATTTGATTATCGTTTTAATCAAATTGATTAAAAACGACGAAAAGTTTGATTGCGAGTACATTGGAGTACTTGCAATAAAAAGTGGGCGCCAGGAATATTTGGTAGGCTAATTAGAAAAATTCCAAAACTAATAAAATTGAAATAAAACAAAGCGGTATATACCCAGATGGGGACTTTAATATTTATTAATGTATTTATTTGGGAAACCTTCGGGCCGAAACCCAGGATTAAAATTTTTTTAAAGTAAAAAGAGAACAAAAGTTTAAGTTGTTTTTTTTTTAAAGGCTTACGGGGAACCGCTAAGCCGAAACAAGGAAAAATAGAAAATGGGCCGTTAACACCAACAAAAAAAATTAAATTACCGCTTCCCACAATTAACCGGAATTAAAAAAAAAAGAACAAACCGCAAATTATGGAAATAAAAGCCGATCGGAATTTGGCTATTATAATAAACGATAAATTTAAAACGATAATAAAAACCAATCTGGACAAAATGCCCGTTCTACTTATCTTTTCTCGAATTTTCTCCTCCTCAATCTCCTCTATCACCTCGACTCTTTTCCTTTTAATTTTGTTGCACCTCGAACCTTTCTGTTTTCCAAAATTTCTCGACCCTTTTTTTTCTTTTAAAAAAAATTTCTTTTCTCGTTTTCCTCCTCTTTTCAAATTTTCTCGAACCAAAAAAAAAATTAACTTTTCAAAAACACAGCTCGTCGCTTGGTTAGCTCTCCTCAGAGTGGCTTTCCAAACTTATCCCACTTCCTCCCTCGACCATTCCAATCACTCACACAATCAAACATTCAGCCATTCGCTTTCGTGATCATCGGTCACGGGATGCCGGCTTCCTAGAAAGCTACGTGCTCTCCTAGAAAGCCGCCGTTGTTGAATCTCAACGAAACTTTACAAACACTCTCACAAACATGGATTCAACAAGTTGTTGGATGTCTTTCCAAAATTTGCCGAAACTTAATGGTCGAGTTCAGACCCATCCCAAACTATATTTTTCGAGAAAAATCAAAAAGAAACAAAATCGAGAAAAGGCTCTTACTAGGCATTCCGTCTGCATGTTGGAAAAGCAAATAGAATTTTGGAACTGACTGTTCCACTCGTAATCACTCGAACACCTATTTTTGTCGCTTTTGCAAAATGCTGGCTAAGTACACCACTGGTTGATGGTACCATGGTTGCCCTCAACCTCGCCAGTATTTTGCAGCCGAGACGAAAATAAAAAAGGAAAGGAGGGAATCGAAGAATGGTCATTGTTGCGGTAAATTCTACCGTAATACTTTTAAAAATAAATGGATACAATTTTAAAAATGTACGAATTTAAGAATTCTCAAATCTTTTTTATTTTAGATAATGTAAAATAAATAAACTATAGTTTCAAATTTCAAAGAAAAAAAACAGACGCTTTCCATCCAATTTCAAATTGGAGGCCAAACTTTTTCTGAATAAGATTCAGAACAAAGTTCTTCCCGGAATCCCACTCAAAAAAAAGAATCCCCTGGGATGCTATTGTATCCCAGTGGTAACTCTACCTATAACGCTATTATCTGTGAAATAAAATATACTCGAAGTCGATATTTCTATTAGCTCACCGACATAACAAAATTTTAAAAAAAGTCAAATTTTGCATCATGTCACTAGTACCTAAATTTGTAAAAGCGTCATATCACTTTATTTAAAATAAATATATAATTATAACAATATTAATTCAATATTTGAATATTTTATAAATTGATAATTGATAATTGATCGAAATCGTTGATCATAAGAAAATTCATATAATGGGTGATTTTTTAAGAGGTTTAGAACTTTAAAAAAAAAAAAACACAAAAAATTCGAAAAAATGAATGAAATATTTATTTGAATCGATAGTTTGAACCTTGCAATTTAATGTTTAAAGATAATTTCATGCAAATGTTGACCGCGGCTGCGTCTCAGGTAGCCCATCCGCTGAGTCCAATTTTGGCATACTCTTTCACACATATCGGCCGGTATCTCACGAATGAATGCATGGATGTTGGCTTCCAGTGCGTCAATCGAAGCGGGCTTGTCCCTATAGACATTAGCCTTGACATACCCCCACAAAAAATAATCTAATGGTGTCAAATCGCACGATCTAGGCGGCCAATTGACCGGCCCGAAACGTGAAATTAACTGTTCACCAAACTCGCCTCGCAATTGCGCCATTGTTTCGCGTGCTGTGTGGCATGTGGCACCGTCTTGTTGAAACCACATATCATGCAAGTCAAGAACTTCCATTTCGGGCAAAAAAAAGTTTGTTATCATCGCTCGGTAGCGTTCACCATTGACAGTAACGCTGCGATTCGCATCATCTTTGAAGAAATATGGCCCAATAATGCCGCCGGCCCATAAACCGCACCAAACAGTGGCTTTTTCGGGATGCATTGGTAGCTGTTGCAATGCTTCTGGCTGATCTTCACTCCAAATGCGGCAATTTTGCTTATTTACGTACCCATTCAACCAAAAATGAGCCTCATCGCTGAACACAATTTTTCGATAAATAACATTTCGAACCGAGCACGAATTTTGATAGTAAAATTCAATAATTTGCAAGCGTTGTTCATTTGTAAGACGATCCATGGTTAAATTGCAAACCAAACTGAAGCTGTTTGACAGTGACACAAGGTACTAAACACACGTCAGCTGTCAAAACCAGTGTTGCCAAAACCAAACCAGCTAAAAAATCACCCGTTATAATGTACAAATGTAAATGATTAAAAGTAAGTAGAACAGAAAAGTGGAATGAGATAAAAGCAAATAGTAAAATAGGGTGATTTAATAGCATAGATATTAAAAAAAATTATTATTATTTTATATAATCTTTCTTTTAAAATGAGATGATTGAGAGTTTGCTGGGATCTATTATTACAAAACATAGATATAAATATTTCTTGATATTCTTAGAATGGTCCCGACTTATAACACCTTTTACTGGGTCCCGGAAATTACGCTAGAAGAAATTATGGCAGAATTTTGTTGGAAAAAACGCCAGAACTTTATTTGAAAAATAAGCCAGCCAGAAATTTGGAAATTGTGCCAGATATTTATGGGAAAAGAGTCAGAAAGTCAAATGGAAATAAAGCAAGACAAAAAACTAAATTCTGGTCTAATTTCCAAACTTCATTTTGGAAAAAATACCAGAAAATGTGTTGTTTGTATATTCAAACAAGAAACCTAAAAAGTTAAGTTCTTTGCTAACAATTATAATCTGAAGAGAAGAATCGCATGTCCCCTATCCCCCGCGCGTTGATTCCATAAGTCTAACAGTTTAAATGTAAAATAATAAATGTTTTCTACAACTTCATCTTCTTATTTGTATCAAACCATACAAAAATTTACAATATGAATAAGTAACAGAAACTTTCCATTTTATTAGCTGTGTTTTACTACTTTATGTTTACACTCACTGCTAAACGCTCGAATTCAACATCAACTAAATGACGTTGCTTTTAGTTATACATTTTATAACCAAACATAATGATTATAACATATACCTACATAACTGTTGTTTGTTTACAACAATTTAAGTAAAATACAATTTTCTGGCTCTGGTTCTCAATCAAGAATGAAAAAAACACCAGAAATGTTTTCTGGCTCTTTTTTTCAAAACAAGAAAAGGGAAAAACATCAGAAATTTTGTTTCTGGCTTTCTTTCCATTTTTTTCAGGCCCTTTTTCCATTTTAAGAAATAGAAAAAGAGCCAAACAAAAATTTGGAAAAAAAAATCAGAAAGTCTCCCTAGGAAAAAAGCCAGATATTTTTTTGAAATGCGTATGACGTTTTTTCCAAAAAAGTTCTGGCGTAATTTCCGGGCGCTCTTTTACTATAGGTATATCATACTGTCTAATTAGACCAATTTAAAAGTTCAACTTGCGGGCTATATATAACTGTATGAAAATTGTATAGGGTGTATGCAATGCACATTGCACACCTACCACAAAAATACAAAAACTACGAATTATTGTTTCGTAATTAGCATATTATTATTATGTCATTATTAATAAATAATTTCACAAAGAATTTCAATTACCTGTTACAAAAACAAAAGAAATCATCATTATCATTAAAATGCCTTTTTTATAAATTGAAGTTGAATCCATATAAATATACTTTTGCATATGTGTGTACATTGAACAACTCATAGCTTACATAATGTAACTGAAATTCAAGTAGAGTACGGATTTTCAAGAGAAAAGATCGGCTTATAAAATATGTAAATAATAGGAAGCGGGTTAATGCAGTTCTCGTTGGGACAATTGCTTTTCACAGTAAGTTACATACATATATTACTCCATATACTTTAACTGTCTCCTTGACCCTAACACCCCTACCCAATAAGAGATAATCTCTATCAGAACGCGCATTTCGACATAAAATGTCCTGTTCAGTTGAATTGCGTTTTTTTCATTTTTTTTTTTTTTAATATAAATACACGCACTCAAGGAATTATGACTACCGTTGATGTTTTAAAACAATGCAAGCCTTTAGAAAAAGTGAAAGAAATTGAGTATGAGATAACGAAGTTAAATTGTCTTTAGTGTCTGGATATAACAATTGGAAAGAAAAATAGAGCTGGATAAGGAATTCCACATTCGTGTCGTGCAGCTAAAGAAAGAATCTCTGTACTTATTGTAATTATTCAATTATGGAACTTACAGTTTAAAAAATTAAAAATTGTTTCAAAATCAATATAATTAGAAATAATAATTGATTGATTAAACAACCTCTGAAATTATTTTGACACCAACGACGATGAATACCACCTTCTTTCTTAAAAAAATTATGATAGAATTTATGAGAGAAAAATTTAAAAATGATTGGAGCGGTTTTTTTTTAAATTGAAGATATTTTTAAGAATGGAATGTAACGCAGTTTTTAGCATTTATTAATGTTAAAAATTAATTTTGCAAACAAAACTTTTTTTTGTTCAAAACTCCTACAAAAATTTAGTTACAAATCTTTTAAAACTTTTAAAAATAATCTCTATAAAAAAATGATCAAAATCAGTAGAACCGGTTTTGAGAAAATCGAAAATCAAAAAATTGTTTTATGGGAGGTACATACCATTTATAAACATTTTTCTGAAAAATTTTGTTTACAATAGGGTAGCATATACATGTACATAAATAGGTAATTCTCTGCCAATTGTGATTCCTTGCAGGTCGTTAACATTTAATACACAAAAATCCAAGTATAAACCAAAACCTGCAGTGCACTTAGGCTAGGCATGCACATTGCACATGCAATTTTTATTTCTAAATTGAATCAAAGGCTTCTAATATGGTAGTGAGCCTACAATACAGAAACTATTCAGTGGTCCATTTGAGCAATTTATTAATTGGTTTGTGTTTTGACACAAACTAAACGATCACTCCAAGGCCAAATCAGTTTCTGTTTGTATCACACAGAATTTCTTCGCACTTCACACTCACAAAAAAAAAATTATGTCTTTCCCTTTTGTTCCCAATATAAAAGGGTTTTCCAATAGGGACGGATTGATTTTGACAGCTCGTTTCTTTTACTTTCTGTCAAAATATCGTCTTTTAATCAGTTACTAAAGACAAATCATCATGGCATCATAGTTACAACGACCATAGACAGCGTCATGTGTTCGCTAATAAGGTTTTGGAGCAGTTGGAAGTTGATCCCAATGTTGGTCGAAAAATCATCTTTAGCGATAAGGCCTATTTTTTGATGAATGGGTACGTGAATAAGCAAAATAAGCAATGTGAATTGGTCACCAAGATCATGCGATTTGACCCCTTTGGACTTTGTGGGGCTTTCTTAAGTCGCAGGTCTATGCGAATAAGCCGCAAACCACCGCGGCCCTCAAAGATAACATAATAGATGCCACGGGTCAAATTCAGCCTGATTTATGCGCCAAAGTCATCGAAAACTGGACCTTTCGAATCCGCGCCATCCAGCGAAGCCGCGGCGGCCATTTGAACGATGTTATATTTCACACATAATGTCATTGATAGGGCTTTCAAATAAAAATAAAACCTTATTGATATCTCATATAAATACAACTTGTTTTATTTAATTTTAAAATCGACCCGCCCTTAATGGAAAACCCTTGGAAGCAGGGTAGAATGTGCAACCAAAAGAATGAAAGCAAAAACGATAAAAAAAACAAGAGAATAAAATATTGTCTGCGTGTGTTTGTTTATTTCATTGATTGCTTGTGAAGTTGCTCATTTGCGAGCTTCAAACTCGAAAAATAGATTGCAAATACTAAAAAAGATACAATTATTAAACAAACAAATTTCTTTTCAAAGTTTAAAATGTCAAAACATAAGAGGGGACTCAGAAACTCACCAAAAATGTTGTCTTTTTTGACAAGTGCGAACTCTATATTAGAATTTAAGAAAAAAAGTATCAGTGACGTGTTTTCGAAATTTAGTGCTTTTCACTACAATTTTTCTTCGTTGGAAGTTGCAAAAATAAAAAAAAAAAAATAAAAAAAAATAAATTTTAATCAGTTTTACTTTTAGAAAAATTTAAAAAAAATCATTATTGAATTTTTTTTGTTGGCATATTTGAAAAAAAGTTTGTTGTTTCATTGCTAAAAAAAGTTGTAAGTCAGGTACCGTTATTTTTGGTCTTAAAAAAATGAAAAAAAAACTTGTAGCACAGGAGTGGCCGAAAATTTTTACATATCAAGATTAAAAAAAAATTATCCACCAAACAGAACGGACAGAATTGCGAGACCCACTTTTTCTACTTCGCTATCATCGTAATGTAAAGTTTGATCAAAATCTCAAGTGGTTCAAAAGTCCTTTGTCGACATTTGGCCTGTGAACCCTGCAACTTAATTCTGTCGTTTGTTTTAATAAAGGCACTAGATAGTTTGGTTGTTTTCGTTATAGATTTTCTATACCTAAGATCGCGGTGTAGGTTAAAAGTTTTAAAAACGTATATTTGAAGACTTGCCGAATTTTTGACATATACATTTATACAATATAAAATTATGACGTCAGGTCTTTTTGCCCAAATTAAAAATGTCATATAATGCCATGATGGCCTCCAAAACAACATTTTGTTGTTGTACGATTTGGGCAATATTGCCGAGGGCTAAAGAGTTATGGCATTTTTATTATTATTTAGTATGAAGTTTCAATTTAAAATAATCGTTTATTTTTTTTTTGCCAAAACCTTAACCAAGCCCAAAATTAATATCCTAGTACCTATCCAAAGCAATTTTCAAATACATAACTTAAGTAATTGTCGTATCACCCAAAAAATGGCACGTGGTGAGCACCGTTCATGACTCTACCGCCACACGCGCCCCCGCGGAAATTTGTTGCGTACTTTGATACTATTACCTGAGCATTTTTAAATATTTTTCTGATGGTACTTGAAGAATCACTCAACAGCACTACAGGACTCGAACATTCATTTTGAATTTCTTGTTCATCCTGGGTTATGCGACATTCTATTTGGGTTTTTTTGGTACTTTTTTGTTAACTCGTTGGGATAATATATTTTAACATTTTTTGGCGTTACAATTTTCGATTTCGACTAAAACACCTAACGCCTAAAATTATGTTTGTGTATTTGATTTATCATTCTTTTTTTTTTTAATATATCACACACCGTTATAACAGATTTAATTTTTTGCAGAGCTATATTTGTCCTTATATCTTATTTATATACTAAGTAGAAAAGATAAAATTCCATTGAGGTTATAAGAATTCAAAAAACACTACAAAGCAAGTACCTACTTCATGAGTTTCATCATTTTGCTTTCATTTAAACGTATCCTTGGTTGTTGGTCCTGCTCGTCCTACAACACAATAGGTATATTCTTCATTGCATCGGAAAATAGAGGTAGGAAGGTACACAGCGAAATGAACGACAGCGAGAACAAGAATTCATATGAAAAGTGGAAAATGGAAAGACATCATCCTGCTCTTCACCAAGTGGAAAATAGAAAACATAAAAATGCATTACGTTGTAATATCTTTTTTTTTTGTATTATTTAAATTTCTCTTTTCACTACCCTTGTTTGCCTTAATTTTATTTTTATTTTTTTTTTTTATTTTTTTGTAAATGAATTTTGTAAATGTTAAGAAATTCAAAGTTGTAAACAAGTTTTGAATAATTCATAAGAGAATAATTCAAGCGATGAAATAAAAAAGACTTGTTTACAGAAATTATGATGAGCCATAGGGAAAATGTCAAGACACAAATCAAGGATTTTCTCAAAGGGCGCAAGCAGTGATGCAGTGTATTCAGATAGATGCAGACGTAAATTCAAATATTAACATTGTATATAATGTATACTAGGTATATGTAGATATTATGGCACTCGATTTTATTTTTAAATATGTTTATTGAGTATGATGGTGTTGGTTAGTTTTGCTGTGTTTGAATTCTAGTTTTTGTTTGCTACTTTAAAATAGATAACATTTGAACAAAATTTAGCCCCTGAATCATGAATGCTAAATTTAGTAATATGTAGGTATATAGTTTAACAAAAATGCCACTTATCTTTTAAAGACGCTAACGTCCAACACTCTATTAATAAACGATGCAAAACAACGAATTATTAAACTTGTATATCTTTCAATTTTTTTTCTAAGTATAATAAACTAGTTGCTTCACCTAACAAAAGAAAATACACAGGGGCGTATTTACCCTAGGGCTAAAAGGGCTACAGCCCGGGGCGGCAAGGTTGCCAGGGCCGGCGCAAGCAACTTTCAAAACATTCAAGCAGAAGGACGCAAGCCGCCCCTAGCAATTGGCCAATAATTTATAATATTTTTTGAAGCGATTGAACTTTCAAAACATACAAACAAAAGAGGGCAAGCCGCCCATAACAATTGCCTAATTTACAATATTTTTGAAGGATAAACAAAAAATACAAAGATTTAAAAAAATGCGATTTTTTGAGTTTTTCAAGCATGACAATTTTTTCAGTGCCGTGAATGTCCGGCTGTGAGAGAGTTCACTGTAACATGTCACTCGCTTTTTTCACCATTTACTATTCTTATTTTGTATAAGCGATTTTTTATAATGAAAATTCATACCTATTCTTTGGAACAAATTCCAATGAAACGAAAACATTATCAAAAAAAAAAAAAAAAAACACTACTTGCTATGTAGCTTTAAAAAAAATGGGCTAGAAAAACTTTGGCTGGAAGGATCTTAATTTTTTGTTCCTAAGCCATCTACAAAGAGTCCCTTTTAATTAAAAAAAAAATTATAAAAATCCATTTCAATATACCGTCATCGGTGCGTGCGCATCTGTGGTGCTAATGGGCGGCTTAAGAGTGGTTGCTTTTGAAACAGGGGGTGATACGTTGACAAAGCAATTAATTGAAAACACAAGATGTAGATATTAATGTCATTTTCCACTGGAGCGTATGTTAGATATGTTCTAGATAGGCTGAATGATCAAAAAACGTTCCATTGACTGTCTGGAATTGGTTCGGTACACACATTTGGTTTAGACCAGTTTTTCTGTTCCAAAATTTATTCGAATAATAAATCTAAGTTATTGTCATGTCGCTCCTAAAAAAAGTTTTACTTACAAAAAATCGTTTTTAAGCAGTGTGAAAAAAGGAGAATAATTCGACTCCTACGTTTCAATAGAAATTTTATTTATTGCCTACAAATCACAGAAATACCTATCGTTTTCCGTATTGAAACGAACCTATTTAAGGTCTCGCATTAGCGAAGAACGCCTTAATAGTTTAGCTTTATTAAATATAGAAGCTGAACTGACAAAAAATTTCAATAACGAATCTATTGTTAATGAATTTTGTAATCAATATACACACATACAAAAATTGAAAATATCAAATATTATGCATTATGTGTTTTTTTTATTACTTTATTTTCATTGTTCTACAGGGCGGCAAAATTTATCATCCCGGGGCGCCAAACCCTTAAATACGCCTCTGGAAATACATGTCCTTTTAGTACGGCCAATTGCACTGAAATTTAACCAGATCGAAAAAATTGTCTCACTTAAATAGACTGATCAACGGACAAGTTCTTTTTCCGTGTCCCGGCAATTAAGTATGTTTTAAATAGATGTTTTGCAAAATAAAATTTTTTTTCAAATATCTTTAATGGTCTTTAGTTCACCTGGGGCGATATGACTTGGTCTCATCAGTTATCTAATCAGGGCTATGTTAATACTCCCAAATTCAAAGTTTAGTTTATCTGCATCTTATGACGATGCATGGGTATGGGTCGGTTTTCTTGGTATCTATAGTTTTTTTTGGGCATTACCCTTGGCACGTTTTTCAATTTTTTTTTAGACAAAAAATAACGGCAGGCAGGTACGTAAAAATTGTTTTTAGTAAGTAATGAAAAGTTCTCAAAAACGTGCCCACAACTTAAAAAAAAAAATCAGAAAAAAGGTTATAAATGGTACCATTCCACAGAGCCATTTTTTTGATTTTCGATTTTTTCAAAACCGGTTCAACCTACATATTATGTATTTTGATAATTTTTTATGAAGATTATTTTTGAAAGTTTTAAGAAATTACTTGGGAGTTTTAACAAATGTTTAAAATCTATTTTTTTTAACTTAATAATTTGAAAACGACTTAGTCGATTTTTATTAAATATGGCACCCAGCAGTTTTTTATCAGATTTTAAAAAAAATTATTCTTAAAACCAAAACCAATGGTATCTCCTAATATCATATAAGTGCTAAAAAACCCTTGAGGAAATCTCATTTTTCTCAAAAACAAATACTACGATTTTGATTAAAATTTCAGGGTTCGTAAAATATCGCTCGCGAATCATAAAATACGGATCTTTATCATTTTTTATTGATCTTCTCACGAACCATAAAAAATATAGTTCGCGAACGACAAAATTCTCGATCTATAAAAATTTATAGTTCGCTCACGAACGAACTATATTTATTTTTTTTCTGTATCTCTCGTTTGTGAGAGATCGGAAAAATAAAATTCAGGTAGAATATGGTTTGCTCGCGATAAGGATCCGAAAAGATCCGTAAAAAGAATCATTCGTCATCAAGTATCCATTCAGTGGATGTGAAGTGAGTTATTTTTTAAATGCTTTTTGTTGAAATGGGGAAATTAGAAACATTTGAGTTAGATAAATATGTTTCTTGTACCTAATGAAGAAGTAGGTGGCGAATCAACTTGTTTAATTTATGAAAAAAAATTGAAAGAAAAAGTGACAGGAAACATAGAAAGGCACTATACAACAACATATAGGGTTAATATTAATGACATGAAGAAGAGTGATTTTTAAATATGGGATTAGTTACGATAAAAAATATCCCTATTTACTGTAAAATATGATGATTATATAAAATCTAAAATGACATTTTTTTCTTATTCGAACGGTTCGCGAATGGATCTTCAATAGTTCGTACGTGATAAATTCGCGAACGAACCATATTTTACGGATCGCAACAGATATGATTCGTTCGCGAAAACGAATTTTATTATAAAGGAACCAAAAAATAAGATTCGCGATCGAATCAAAAATAAAATTCCCCTAGGAATTGTTCGCGAGAGAACGAATCATATTTTATCGTTCTTCGAACCTTGTAAAATTTATATGTGAGCTTATATCAGTACGATCCACAATATAATTAAAAAAAAAAATTGTTATTAATCGATTAATTATTAAAAGTAATTTCCCATAGAACAATTTTTTGTTTTCGACTATCTCATTATCTACTGAACCAATTTTAATGAAATTTTTCGGATTTTTAAAAAAATTTCAAAACAATTTTTTGAAAATTAAAAAAAAATGGGTAGATGATTTTTTTTACTCCGCATTAATAAATACTAAAAAGCTTTTCGCTCGGCAGCTTTACAGGTCTATTCTGGCTTTGTAATGGTTTACAAGTCACAAGCTCTTCTGAGGTTAATTTCTTGTAAGGCTGTTATGATTCGATAAGATTTTCGGTATTCTCTGAAAATCCTAACAAAAGACTCAGCACAGCAAGCTGAATTTTTTATTTGATTTTAAAATTATGTATTTCTGTTGAACGCTGATACCCAAACCACTTCAACCAGTAACAATCCCTCGCGATAGCATAGCTCCACGTTGTGTTGTATAGTCACGGGTCCATAGGAGGTTAAACATTTAATTAGTAGGCTGTATACTATACTATTGTCATTTGTAATTAATTTATTTGATAGTAAAATTATAATAATAATAATAATAATAATAATAATAATAATAATAATATTGTATGAACTCATAGGATTTCTTACAAATTTATATATATATTCATTATAATATATTTTTATTTATTTTTTTACAAATTTATTTACACTGAAAAGGTTTTTTTTTAAATGAGTAATAATAACTTTTTAGATTATCAAAAGGAACGTATAACGGTATATATGTACAAGAAATACAAAGTTAAAAACATCAACACATCCTGGTGCAATCAAATCAAAACACACAACCTCATTCCCGTTTCTATATAGGTAGTTTTGTTTTTTATTACTTTTGGTGGCTATAGCTATTTTTGTATTTGTGCGAAATTTTCCATTTCAACTCGTTTCCATAAATTTATTTACTCAGATATTTTTATTTTCACTTGAATAACTTGGACGCCAAACTAAAAACTGAAAATACATATACAAAACATATACAAAAAAACAAGTCCTAGGGATTGCCAAGCAAAAGCAAAACAAACAACACAACAATAACCCAAAATTACGAGAGCTGTATATAGAGCGAAACTCTAATAAAAGTTTAGTTTCCCTGCAAAGCTTACATACACATTTTTTAAAAGAAGTATTAAAAAAATAAATACAAATATTTCGTATGTGCAGCGAAAATTGTAATTCGCGCAAAAACTTACACCAAAACTCTGAATGTATAGGTATTCGTATATATTTATATTTATGCATATATGTATATGTACGTTATACAGTACATTTTAACCTGTCACTGAGATCCAAAATCTAGAAACAAACATTTAAAATAAAAAAGGAAGGAAATTCAAATATAAACTAAAAATGGCTGTCGAAATATAAAAATTTATATCCATTTGATTGGCACAATGTTATTCGAATACAATCGAATAACTATATACCCATTTTCCAGCGAATGCACGTCGTCGCATCGTCGAGTTCAAAATAAGAGTATAAAACTCCTAAAAACTTTTCCGCCAGTGTCAAACTTGAGTACTTAAATCGAGTACAAAATTATTTTGTTCACAACACCCTTAAATGTATCTGACCAGATTATATAACTTTTATGATCCTACCACACAGTTAGCGGGCGATGGGGTATTATTTTGTGTCTTAGGGTGGGTCAGATAAAATAGGTAATATTTACTTCAGATTAAGGCAGGTTTGCACTCTTTAAAAAGAAAACTAGATTTTAATCAAACCTAATATTGCCATGATGGAGAACACGAACAAAAGGGGACCCTGTAATTCTGTCTCTCTGTCTGTATATACCTACGTCAATCCTCAACCCATGAAGGTATTTTCTTCAAAATCGATAGGTACCCAAGGTTTTAAGGAGAATCATGAGAGGAGAAATTTAAAATTTGTGAAAACCATAGTTATCAGCCGGGAAGTAGGAGACCTACAATTTCCTAGCGGATCCGAAGTGCTAAGGTGATAGGCACTTTTTTATGACAAGAGATAATAGGATCGTCAAGCCCTGAAGTCACCGTGGGGTCGCCCTAAAACGTTTTTTAAAAAACCTGAACTCACTCTGACAATCGAATTCTGTGTTTTTTGATCTCCAGAATTTTGCCCTGAAGTAGGTACATCTGAGTTTTTTGCTGTGGTGAGCTGGGGGCCGATACTGGTTCTGTGAGAAAGTGAATCGAATAAAAAATTTTCACAATCGCTTGCATGAATTGCTTTCAATTTTTCAATTCACTTATTGCAAAAAAGCGATTCTGGTTCAGTTAATAAAATTCTCCGACGAACTATATTATCGATCTTGAACCACTTTATCATTATCCCCTGAAGCGCATCCGCATTCAGCATAATTCACCCAATTTTTTGAAGAAAAAAAAGAAACGCTTGAGATAGAAATATTTTTTTCTCCATGAAAAGGACAGAGAAGGAAATGTAGTTGACTTGAGCATTGTTTGTTCGTATCCACCCTTTCTTTTAAAAGATTCACTTCCAAATGAAAGCGTGACGCGTGAAAGCAAAATATTCATGTGAATGTTTTTGAGGTTTGGTTTCACGTGTTCACAGAACAAGAATCGCATTTAAAAGTGATAGAGTGAAAAGCTATTCGATTCGCCTTTTCACAGAACCAGAATCGGCACCCTGGGGTAACGAATAAACTGCCAAAGTGAACTGAGTTGTGAAGCAATTATTTTGCTGTGGACTCGCTTGCTGCAGGAAATTGCTTATTTTGAAATAGAAAAGGAAATAAAAATTGAAAGATAATAAGTAAAAATATAAAAGAGAAATGCTTGCAGTTGTTTTAATTAATTTTTTTAAATTAATTTAAAACAAATTTTATGTTTTAATTATCGAGTACAGAACTTTTGGTTTCTTGCTTTGGATGTCAACAATACAATTTACACTTTCGGGTGTTTTTTTTTTAAACTGAAAAAACACAGTTTTTTGACAATTCTATGGAGTTGTAAAGAAAACCTGGGTCAACCCTGGGTAAAGTTAAATGAACGAAACTATTGTTCGAAAATTTGTCAATTTGTCGCAAGAGGAAAAAGAAATAAATTTTTTCTAGTTAGCAAAGGCCTGGATTCGATCCGCAGACCTTCGGTGATTAGGGGCCTCTAAATGTAAGTATGTATTTAGGGTTCATGTTTTAAGAACCTTTTTAAGGTTCCAAGCAAAGCAACCAACTTTTATGGGTCAAAGAAGAAAATTTTATAAGAACCACCCTAATGTATATTTTTCGGTATATTATTATATTTTGGTGACAAAGTTACATTGAATTCGCGCATACAGTTTTATAGTATTGCGGTATGGTGAGTAATCTAATTGCATGGCGCCCAACGCCAACACAGTCAGACACGACAACGACACGGTTCACTTTGCAGAACCAGAAATTCAATTCAAAGCCATTTCTAGTTGCTATTTCTGCGACCTATCATTCCACCGTCTAAGGATTTGAAATGTAATTTTCAAAGTATGGTGTAAATTTGACGTAAACACGACATGTGATAAATGAGTTTTTGTATGGTTGTACGATTGGGTGGCGTCAGACAAAATGCACAGACATCAACACAAAAAGATACTACATAAATATAGATACTAAAAATAGATGCATTTTGAAATAATCCGGCGTCGGCAATGGCGGCATCGGAAGGAGAGATAGAGGAACTTTGAAAATCGAAGTGTTGGATTTCTTTTTGTCCGATGATGACTTTTCTTCTTTTTTTTTGCTGAGAATTTATATGTGTTGGCAGATCAAATCGGTTGCAGATACATATGAATTTTTATTGGTTTAGGAGCTTTACGATAAGGTTTCGGATTTGGCTATGGGTACAGGGGAGCACTGGTAACAGTTTGTTGCAAACAAAGTGTGCTTAGTTTTTATTTGTGAAATATAGATTTGATAGAAGAGGCAATATCAATTATTAAAACAATTCTGACCAAGAAGAAAGAAATTAACAGTTGTACTCATCAGTCTTACGTTTAATTTCTCGATAAAACTTCAGATGCGAATTATAACTTGGCCCTTTATTATGATGAAAAGTTATAATTTTAGATTAATGGGTTTCGGCATTTCATTCAAAACATTCTTTAGTTCGAACCCTTGCAGATATGGAGGCAATCGTCTGATATAGATAATTTAACAGTCATATTCATCGTCAGCGCCTTGTGGTAGACTGAGCTGAGCATCCATCTACTATATACTTATTATGTTTGCTTAAAAAGGTTATAAATCTAAGGTTCCATTAATCGGACAGTGAACATTGAAGTATTTGGATAAGAAAAAAGACAGAGTAGTTTCCTTTTTTTTTTCTTTACTATTTCTTACACCCCTTAAATAATAATTGCACAAAAACCAAAATAGTTTAACCAAAAGAAAAATTTAATCAAAAACATGTTATTTTTAATTTGTAAAGGGTGGTTAAATTTTAAGGGCCGATGTTGAATGTGAACCACACCTAAACGTCAAGTTTTTTTTCTGCATTTCATTTGACATTTCTCAATTTCAGACTAACTCAATTTGAACCATGGAAAGATACACAGTCGAGCTACGCGTTAAAGTTATTCAGGCTTATAATGATTATGATGATCAATTTTCGAACAAAATCATCTTCAGTGATGAAGCACATTTTCGCCTCAGTGGATTCGTCAATAAGCAGAATTGCTGCATTTGGGCGAATGATAATCCAAGAGTGATTGTCGAAAAACCAATGCACCCACAAAGAGTGACTGTTTAGTGCGGTTTATGGGCTGGCGGCATCATCGGGCCATATTTTTTTTCAAAATGAGGTCGGTCAGGCAGTTACTGTGAATGGTGTTCGCTATCGTGAGATGATAACGAACTTTTCATGGCCCGAATTGGAAGATATGGATGTGGATGATATCTGGCTTCAACAGGACGGTGTCACTTGCCACACAGCTAACGAAACAATGGCTCTTTTGCGCGACAAATTCAATGGCCGTGTTATCCCACGTTGGTGGCGATGTCAATTGGCCGCCAAGCTCATGTGATTTTACACCGTTGGACTTCTTTCTTTGGGGTTATTTGAAAGAAAAGGTGTCGATAAGCCAGCAACAATTCAAGAGCTAAGGGATGAGATAATTGGGCACATTAACGGCATAGAACCTCAATTATGCCTCAGCGTCATCGAAAATTTGGACCATCGGATGGAGGTGTCCCGCCGAGGTCGCGGCGGCCATTTGGCCGATATTTTGTTCCATACATAATTGAACCATAACAATATTATAATAATAAAAAGAAATGATAATAATTTAATAAATAATTTGTGTTTTATTCAAAATCAACATCGGCCCTTAAAATTTAACAAAATTTTACAAAATTTATTTCCAGAGAATATCAATTTAATTTATGGTAAATTCTTTTTCAAACATCAATTTTTAAATTTTTGTTCGTATCTAGAGCAGTAGATCTTTTAAGGTTTGTAATTATATTCACGACTCTCTTGTATATAAATATTCAATCTATCGATAACATAAAACCAATATCCCTTTAGGAAACAGATTCTCGACCCTTCGTCTTCGTATGTCCTAATTTACCCACATGAAATTACGAATTTAAAAAAATCCTAAATGTTTAATTAAAAAATCTGTTAAAACTTCCACATAGCAATAATTAACAAAATTTAACCTCAGTTTTGTAGAAAATTGTATTTTCTACATTTTAGCTATTTAAAGTTTTACTGAGAAATTAGAAATAAAAAAGTTACGACTAAAAATAGACAAACGCTTTCCAAAAAATATAGCTTTTAACTTTTGTTGATTGATAAAATTACAAAAAGTTTGTATAACCTAACTATAACTTTTTTATTTTTGATTTCTCGGTAAAATTTTGAATATCTTAATTGTAGAAAATTCAATTTTCTACAAAACTGAGGTTAAATTTTGTTTATGGAACTTATGGTTCTCTAGATATGGCGAATAAACTTTTAAAATATGCCTATCTGAAATTATGCTTTGGTATCCAAGGACCAAGGTTTGACATAGGTAATATCTATTAATTTATTTTTAACTTAAACTTAAAACTCTTCTAATTGATTATAAAGAAAATTTTTTTAGCAGGAATGTAACCTTCAAGATGATAATCTTTTATTTTTTTATAAAAAACCAAAATCATTAACTTGCAAATTTTCAACGGTCTATACCTATCGAACAATGAGTCATATATATTTTTGGTCGAAGTTTTAAAATTTTGTACTCATTGAAAAAGTGGAGGTACCTACCAAAAAAAAAACACAAAAACAAAATTTAACAAAAATTGATTAAAAAACTTTTTACATCAGATACGGGCACAAGGACTAATTGCGAAAAAGGGCGAACACAAATTATTTTTTTTGCTTGTAGGTATAAAAAAAACGAACGAACTAACAGATCCGTTTCCTTCGCCTTGTGATAAATTAGCTTTTAATTACTCCCAGTGTATAGATAAATCCTTGGCTACCGAACCGACAAGCAGGAGTTGGGATAACAGACCCACAAAGTACATATACAGTTTACCTAGATATTTTTTAGAGATGGTAGTGTGGTGAGGACATCCGACACTCTCAGCTTCCTTCTGTCATTTTTTATTTGTGAAGCCTAGAGGCTATTTGGTTTTTCCAGTTCTGTTTTTTTCTTTATTCCTTTCTTTTCTTCTTCTTGGGGAAGTGTTCGACTGCTGCTTACTCATTTCGAGGTCAATTCAATTGACTAATTTAATTGGAAATTGAAATGGAATTGCTTTTAATTTGTTGTCCTTCTGATTCCTGTCCTTATTTTTTTTTTTTCTGTAGTCCTGGTGTTGGAACAAGGGTGGGGAGAAAAACCCATTAATTGTGAATCGTTCTCGTTAAATTGAAATTGAATTGCCACGGATAAATGTACAAATATAATCAATGAAGTTTCAAAGATGTTTCTCTTTGCAGAAGATACTTAACACTGCCGTGCCGCTCTGCACAGTTGTCGCGTTGTCATCGAATTGTCATGTCGTCGTCCTTTTTGTTTAAAAGGTCTCCTGCTCCTACTTTCAATATTGCACGCGTCTTCTGTACAATTTTATTCAAGTTTTAAAATTACAAAAGGATTTTTCCTCTTGATACTTATAGATATAAAGAAAGACCAAGATGAGACCAAAATATGTAAAGGATAATAAAATTTGTATACCTATTCAATTTAAATTGAAAAGGAAGCTAGACTAAAAGAAAAAAAAACGACTGTTAGAAAGCTCAAAACGCACCCAAAAATAAGAAGAAGATTGAATAATTTCTAATAACAAAACTATTTACATTTAACTTTTAAATAAGTTTTATTTTAAAAGTTAATTGCAAAGGTACATATATGTAATACTTTTTATAATATAAACATATTCTAATGTATGTACAGGGTGATTTGCATTAAGAAATAAAGCAGGAGTTTGATGATTTTAACTTTAATAAAATGTCAAAAAGATAATAAAATGGTAATTCGTTTAAATTAGGAAAATCCTGTTTTGAATATAGCTGTAACGGTTTTAGTTGGACTTATTTAACAAAAAAAAATATGAACAATGATGTAGTCATATCAAGTCCACAGGATACGTTGACCTAACTATTACTAAATAAGTTGTCTAGCTAGCACGGTACGGCTCAGCACGCTTGCATCACCATTGGCCAGCTCGTCGTCGGTGGGGTGGGATCTTGTACCAGCCGCTATACTCACCGCACATTTTCCATGCCGATTTAAAGTTAATTTATAGTTCTCCAAACTTTACTCCAAATCATTCACAAAGAAAAAAATATCAATTTAAATATCATATTAAAAATGCTTTAGCATCATATCAAATTGTCCAAAATTTTGCACCAATATTTTATTAATCTTTCTGCAAAAATTGGGTGTTTGTTGATCAATTTACCTAGAAATAGGATAGGGGTTAAAATAGTAGGGGTTAAAATATTGTTATTTAAAAAGCTCTTTTTCTTTCAAAGGTATAACATTTTAGACCTATCAAATCAAAGTCGCCTTACAAATTAATAAAAATTCCAAGTTACAATAAAAGTCAGGAAGATGGAAGTTTCCATAAATTTCCGCTGCAGATTCCAACTTTTAGTTGTGATTACCTTTTTGGTTTCCCTTTTAATTGTTTTTTTTTTTTGCAATGCCTCAAGTGTAGGTAACTGTTGCCGTTATGTATTGTGAAAAAAACTATAAATCCCAAACATTTCATCCAAACGAATTTTCAAGTTTACAAAATTTAATCATTATTTTCATCAGTTACACAGTCAACATAGTTTATAATCCAAAATCAAACATCAATGTCATTAGCTCTCCTGAGTACCTGCAACTTAGGTTCTATCCCGAATAAATAAAACAAACCCTTTAGGTATAGACTATATACATATACGAATCATCATGATAGCTGAATCACCTTCCTGAGGAAATCAACAAAGTGAGGAGAGCACACATCACATTTAATTGTTTAATACCAGTTTAGTAGGAGCTTCCAACTCTACTCGTGGTGGCGAATAGTGGTTGTACTTAGTGGTCGCTACTACCTGGGTCACCTGGTCTGGGTTCCATATCTGTTTAATTTTGAGTCTTACTTTCGAGAACGCACAGCCACTCCCCATGTGATGGTAAACAATTTACCAGGTTACCGGATAATACATTTTTTTTAGCCTCCCGTTGGCTGTTTCGGTTCTGGGATTACATGTATATTTACATTAATTCGCGAACGAGTAAGGTATGTATGTAAGCTATGCACGTCGCGTCGACGATATTATTATCTGAAATGCGATACACGGATGAAGCGCCCGCTGAAAGTTTTATGATAAATTAAAGCAAGGTCCTGTCCGAAGGGCTTAAATATACTCGCAAACAGCTAATGAATACCAACAAATCAGAGGACGCGGTTGATACCGACCTAAATAGATTCTGAAGCGCAAAAAGTAATCACCACAAAGGATAATTAAATTTCATTGGAGATTTTCGTTAGGGCATGCTGAGACGCCACCACCAACATAGCCAAGAGGAATTCAAGTTTTTTTTTTGTTGTCTATCTCTAAAGTTTCTTTTACATTAGTCCGGTGGGTGCTTGGGGTTCAAGTTTACTAAAAGTTGATGTAGCCTTAAAGACATACATATATAGTATGCATATATATGTACATTTATTATAATAGATATGGTTCTATTCTTAATTATTCATTTTCAAAAGTTTTCTATTTTGACAAGATGAGAGGATAAAACTTTTTCAGCTTTATGGAACTCATCGAGAAAAGAAGAGTTTGTTCACAGCAATGCCAGATGTACGAAAAAGCTATTAAAAATAAATAATAGCGGTTTTAAATGTAAATATAGTATCGCCCAGTCGTAAAAATTTTACCATTATTCTTCATTATATTTGTTGCTGTAAACGTTTTTCATGGGAAGAGCACGTGATTACAAGGTTATCTTAATTTTACCTGTTTAAACGACTCACACAGGCAAAATTTCACAAAAACGTGGCCAAAACTATATAAAAAAATATTGATTTGTTGTTTTTTTTTCAATGGGAAGTTGTTTTAAAATATAGATTGCTACTGTTTTGTCAGTTGATGCGTCTAAAGTGTAAGCTTTTAGAGAGCACGTGCAGTAGCAATTTTGGTGTGCGATAACAAGGATTTACTTTGTTTTTCTTTTTTATGTATACCTATATTCTGTGGGATAAAAAAATATCATTATGGAATCTGTTGCTAGTAGTAAGAAGAATAATTTTAATAAATTTTTTGAGATATGGAGGAGACTTTTTGTTTGCTAAAAAAAAGAAGACTTTTGGGACTTAATTAAAAAAATTTCAAAAATTAGTTTTACTATAGGTACATATATGTTTTTTATACTTAAAAATAGCTGTTTCCGATGTATTAATAAATTAATGCGTTTGCATAAACACCATTTAGGTAGGTACCTTAAGGTAAGTTTTGAAATGCAAAAATAAAATAGAACTTCAGATTACAAACATCATAACATACCTAATTATATATATACATAAAAATAAAGTAATTCTTTTTTCTTTTCTTTTAAAAAATCATAACTAAAGTTTTATTTGTCAGTCAGGCAGACAGCTTCAAGCCATGCCTTAATATTTATTTGAATATGTTACCGTGTAAAAACTTTAAATTGAAATCAATAAATCAACATTATTAATTATTATTATTTAAAATTAAAAAAAAAAAAAATATTTTCTTTTAATTTCTTTTGACTTGTCTCACAAATTTTCACATTTTCTGAGGAAAACATTTTCTATGAATCGGATTTATCATCGGCAAAATTTATATTAGAATATTCAGAATTCCTCTAAAGAACCTGAAAACCTCCACAGTAACTCGGTGTTAGAATTAAATTAATAAAATTTTTTTGTTTCTCAAGTAAATTTAATTTAAATCACAAATAGCATATGTGCCAAGAAGTTGACAAAAAGGCCCCTACAACGCATTTTGCTAACTTTTTATCAGCATCCATCATTTAGATCGCATAGTTCAAAATATATTTTCTATTAATATTTAAATGTTTTTTCATAAGGTATCATACTAACAATGATAAAATATTAATTATCATAACAAATAATTTTGGATAAATAGACAATTTTCGCTTTATCTCGAGCTACCTACTTACTTTCTTACTAATACTTAAATAGATTATTCTGTGTATGATATTTGAAATTTAGATGCATAACTTAGAGACGTGACTTTGATATATTATTCTTGGTATTTTATTGTAAAAAGTCAAATGGATTTGCTTATTTTTCAATTTTCTGATTCAATTTTCTGATTCATAATATTTAAATTCATTTGATAAGAATTCATACAAAATAGTTTCGGTACCTCGACCTACGGGCTAAAAAACTGAAACATTTTTTCAAACTTTTAATTCAATATTTTTAAGTGATTCCCTAGAAGGAAAATTTGATTTTTTGTTCAAGCTTAAAAAATAACGGTAGGTACCTGTCATACAACCATTATGAAATAGGTAATATTTATCTCAGAAACACCTTAAACAATTGTGTGTGTTATTGTTTGGTAGATATAGATATGTTTTGCATTTTAGTAAAAGGAATTTTACCAAGATCTGTTATTATAGCGGTAGATACCTATCTTTCATAGAACCATATCTATTACTTCTGAATTTATAATTAACGGCTTACTTGCTTTTGATCAACCTTTATATATAATTTTTCCTTTTAAGTCATAAACAATATTTTTTTTAAATTATTTTAAAAACCACTCCATCGATTTTTGAATTTTGATTTTTTTTTTCATAAGTTCTTCTTTTTCAAGAATTTATAGATTTTGAAATTAAAACATTTTTAGAAGTTGTTTTATGTATTTATATTTTATGTATTTATTTTTATTTTTTGATGCTTCTTTGATGCTGTGGCCCCCAGTGGGGAAAATTAAGTTTTTTGGTTGAAAAAATCATTCCTCTTAAATGAATAAAGATATCGTGCTTAAAGGCTCTATAAAGTTTATGAATTTTAAGAAAAAATATTTACAGGATGTTTCAGAATCTTTTGCTGAAATTAAAAAAAGGTTTTTTTTTTTGTTTATTTAATAAATAAATAAATAAGTAAAAATAAAAATGTAGCGTGTCTACATATATTAAGGTCAAAACCAACGTGTAAACGCCATACATGCATACCCACAATTATTATAATAGTTTCACTTCGATCTGTACAGAAATCACAGCTTCACTTTGAACTATACAAAAATCCTAAATTAATTTTGTATAGAACTGTGCCAAAAAAGTTTCCCCCAACGTTTGTCATATTAAATTCAATTCTTTCTTGATCGTGACTGTGGCGATTCGTTTCCTTTTAAATTTTTCTTTTGGCCAATATTATATATTTAAACTTACCAACTAATAAAATAACAGACAGTTTCAAATCATCAAAAAAAGAAATGCTTAAAATTGTTGAAAAACGTTTTTTGGTTCCAATATTTTGAGAACAAACGATGATAATTTTATTCTATACACAATTTGACTGGGGGAGAGGGGGGCACGTTTGAATGTGGGGTACCTTTAAAAATATTTCAAAGCGTAAACTTAATTTTAAACATGGTAATACCGATATCTTTATACGTCAACGATTTTGCCGTGCCTCTCTTATGTTCATCGGAAAGAACCTAGATATGCAGTTTTTATGCGTAAATTGTATTTTTGTAATATTTTTTTTTTTAGTAAGAGTTTGAAATTTGTTTTGCTAAGGTTTTTCGTTTTTGAAATTATATTAAATTCATTTTGATAAACATAAAGGTGAAATTCTTGATAAATATGTTATAGGTATAATAATTATGGCTGAGTTTGATGTTGTTTGACATATTGGGGAAGTCTTGAACGAAACGGTTGAGGCATCTTCGAACAGGTTTAGAAATGAGTTAATAAAAAAAATTGTAAATTTTTTCTTCGTAAAACAGATTTAATGTTAAGGGCATTAAAATTAAATTAAAATTGCTTCAAAAATTTTCTTTTATTCTATTTATTTCCAAAAGTCTACTTTTTAACCAATGATTTACACCTTTAAAAATATTTTATATCCTACTAGCAAAACCCACGCCCGCTTCGCTGGGCGTTAAAAAAATGTTTTTTTTTTTTTTATATTTGTTTTGCAGCGAATGTGTTGAAAAAAAAAGAAAAAAAAGAGAAAATTAAAAATTAAAAAAAAATCTTGCCGGTGACAGGAATCGAACTTGAGATCCCCTACGTCTAAAGAGGAGATCTTTTTTTTTTTCATTTTAAATTCATTTTTATTTTTTCCAAAAAACTTACAACTAACTTAAAGCTAGACAAAAATTCATAAAAACTAGCCTACTTATCAATAACTTACAACTAACTTACTGGCCCTATGCGGGCGCTCTAAGTTAAACTATATATGTATATATCTTAATACTAATGCCTTTCGGCCTAAAAACTATTTTAATACTAAAATTCTTTATTGTTTTTATTTTTCACCAAGAAAGATGGATAAAAAAACTTGGTAACTTTATCATTTTTTTTTTTTTTTTTATATATATAAAACTTACTACTAATTAAAACTATGTACTTAAGATTACTTAAACTACTTAAAATTACTTAAAACTACTTAAAAACTAGAACAGCCACAGCAGCATTTTCAGTTTTATTTAATTTTTTTTTTAATTTTTTTTTTTTTTTTTTTAATGATTTTATTTTTTTTTTGGATTTTATAAGTTTTTATAATTTTTTTTTTTTTTTTTTTTTTTTTTTTTTTTTCGGGTGCTACCCCGACTGTCCCTTAAAGAGGAGATCTTTCCACTGCACCACGAACTCTATTATTTTTAAAAATTGCGCAAATTACTAAATATTGTTCAAATTAGTGACCCATGTGTACGGTGACCATTTTTTCAGATGCGAAAAAAGAGGACAATTTTTAATTTACTTACAACAAGTTTAGAAACAAACAATATTTATTCAAAATATTTGTACTTCAGATTACATACATCAATGAGTTCAGTTTTTTAAAACAAAAATAAAAATACATACTATACCTATAAGAAAAAAAAAAAAAAAAAAAAAAAAACAAAACAAAATAATAAATACTTAAGAAGATACTTAATTTAAAAGTTTAACTTAAAGGATCTGTTAGTTTATGTGTTTTTGTTCGCAGTGTATTTTTTTAAGGTGTCATCTCGAATTCTTAAAAACGTCTTAAAATCCACAGTCAGTCATTAGTCATTGTTATCAACATTGCCTCCAGTGTATCAACTTTTAATTGCGAATTCTCAGATGTCCAAATTTTATTAGAAATTGAAAACACACTTTCCGTAGGGGCATCATTCAAAATAGCAAAAACGAGATGACAGAACTGAATTATTCAAACCAGTGCCGTCTACATTTTGTATTTAAGTAATTTAGTACTAAAGAAAAATCATAGAAAAAAGGTTTCAAAGAAAAAAATGACAATTAAGGAAAAAGAGGATAAATTACTGTCCACTTTAAGAGAATTTAAAAAAAAGGACACGATACCGAAAAAGAGGACTGTCCTCTAAAAAAGAGGACGGATGGTCACCGTACCCATGTGACCAATTGAAATTTCATTTCTTTTTTAACAGATTTTCTTTATTTTTTTATAATTTTTTTTATCCTAAACCTTCTACCCTTATTCCTCTTTAATTAAAAAAAAAATTTGGCTGGTTAGCGAACGTACACAAAACTAAACTTTAATTTATATGTATAGAAGATTAAAGTTTTTTGAATATTCAGCTTCTACATAATTAATTTATATTCAAACAGTTTATTGTTTCCTTCATAGATATATTATTTACTGTTCAAAATAATTAAAAATACTTTTGTTCAAAAGTGCCCCCACATGTGGGGTACCTTTGAACATAAGGACCTATTTTGTAATTTAATAAAAATCAAATATAATTCTCTATTAAATTTAATCAAAAATTGGTTTAAAATAAACTAAATACATTTTTCGAAGTTCCGATAACTTACAGGCCAATTATTCCATCACACTGGGTTTTTGATGACTCTTAACCAAAAAGTGTTCAAAGGTTTCCCTCTCTCCCCTACTGATATACATAAAAACTCCAAGAAAATACTAAAAGTTGTTGAGAACAAACACTGATTTCGAAGCCAGGCTTATTTTATTCCACACAATGACGTAGGTAGTCAATAACTATTAAAGAAACATTCAATTGACAGTTTTTTTTTAAGCAACAAAATTGCCAAACAAAACAACTAAAAACTATTCAAAGATGTTTTTCGACTCAAATATATCGACAATAAATAATGCTTTTGACTCCGAAATACCTAATTTTATTTTACTCACAATGTTGTTACTAAGAATTGATGGGATATGTAAAAAAATTCAATTGAAATTTTTTTAAGCAAACAAATCTGCCAATATAATACTAATAAAATAGCTGAGAGATATAATAGGTACGTCCCAAATTTGGTTTTTAGTTGATCACATATTGAACACCTGATAGAGTCTTTTCAGATATTTCATTAGTAATTTCGTTATGATTAAATAACATCGGGTGTCCAGTTTCCAAGAGCACCAATGGAAAGTTACCAATGTTGGTTGGTCGCACCCAGCTTCTTTTTTTGTTTATAATTTTGGCTTTATTATGCATCAAGCGATCAATCCGATAATGCATTATGTATGTTATCCTATCATACATCGGTTTATACATATCCGAATTTCTTGACTCTGTTGAAATTGGTGCGCTCAAATTCGAAAGGACGATTATGCCGATCAAAGCTTCCTGTTAAGCGCTACACCTACTGGGAAGTTCAAATAATACGACATGGCTTTGACATATACATATATATATACTAGATCGTTAAATCTTTCAAGTTGTAAAAATGTTAGAAAATGGATTAATTTATAATTTTTTGCAAATTATACCGCCTTTGCCATCTGGGGTCTGTGCCCTCAGCTCCCCTTACTTCTATTACAGGGCGTCGCTGCTGTTAGGGCAAAATTATTCAATCATTTAAATGAATTCTTGATCCGCCAATGATTGTCTTTATAAGTTTATTATGTAATATGCATAGATAAGATATATACCTCACATGAATTTTAAATAAAAGGAGTGAGAAAAAGTTATAGGTCTATATTTAAACTCATCATCCCTGAAATATCAACGTCAGCTGCTGTGATCCACAGCCTAGAAGTAGAACGGCAGTCTTGTATAAGAAATTCCATAGACGGTAAAGCGTTGTACATACATATATGAAGCTATGTAGCTCTAGCTCTTATGTTCTGATTGATTATTACCCGGAGCGAAGAAATATGCCAAGTAATAATATTGCAATAAGAAAACTCTATCATGCGAAGAATATTGTTAGAAGGCCGTCACAAGGTGAATTTAGATGATACGTAGATTTATTGGTTATATATCTAGGTTAGGCATACCTTAATATCAACACCAAAAGAGGGCGCGCTTTACATATAGAATTTAGGGCTTGTAGCAAAGTGAATTCATTGAGTAAATTAATGGAAAATGACTTAAGGATGTGGTATGTAGAGTGGTTTTGTTTGATTAGCTGTATAATACAGCAGCGGTTGTATAGTTTAAACAAGCGTCTATTCTCTGTATACCATGTTGGGTGGTATAATTTTAGAAAGACCATAGAAATGGATGCATTGCGGAATGGTGTCGAGTTCAAAACAAAGTAAAGCTGGTTTGTTGGAGTACGTATATAATATAAGGACTATATTATATTCACATCGTTGGTTGACAGGAGTTGTGAAATTATGGCAAAGGAAATCATCATAATACGATGTTTGCTGAATATATGAGCACATAATGTGGCCTAATGAAACGGATGTACACAAATGAGTAAATGTACCTACAAATAGCTGCTAATGAAAATGTTTTGCTTGTATCAATTTTTTTGGCGTAATATCATCCAGCGGGTAATACTTTACCTATTGCAAATATATATAGACGGTGCCGTTTTTTCTCTATATTCTTAAGAGCATTTAGAAAAAAACAGCAAAAATCAATGCATTTCTTATCGCCAACGAAAGACAAACAAATTAAGCCTGAGAAAAAATTTTATACAAATAAATTTGTTCTCATTTTGTTATGCAGTGGTGGTCCAGTATAACGAACGATATAATGTCCAGAGTCAATTCGCTATATCGAAAATTCGTTATATCGAATACGTTTTTTTCATACAAATCTTTAGGTAAATAGAAAGTACAATTGTATTTTTCATTATTTTATTTCATACTTCACTTAAAAGAACAAAAAAAACATATTTAACTTAATTTACATATACCTATACAATACAATATAAGGAATAGACTTATTAATTTTGATCAAATTATGTACATAAATAGTACATACAGAAAAAAATCGTCAATATGCATTTGTTTTTTTGGGCGTTGAATGCTATGATTGAATGCCTCGTAAACTTCTTAGAACTAAGACTTTAGAGTTTTCAATGCCATTTTCTTCTGCCCATTGGATGCAATTGTCAAAATTTCCGACAGCTGCGTAATGACTCTCTCTTTGAACTTCAGTTTCTGAGCAAGCATTTTCATCGCTATCATTTTCCACAATTTCGACGATTTCTTCAACAACTTGTTGCTATCGATATTTTCGGGTTGAAGGATTACTCCACCTCCATTATTCCAGGACTCCAAATCATGTGTAGTGAATTCAGTCTGAAAAAATGATGCAAGACTTCATAGCTTACAAAACACTTTTTGCAATTGAAAACTGTGTATGTATTCTTCCAATATTATCATAAACATACATGTAAGTAAATATTAACACATATACAGTCAAAAGTTTCTTTTAAATTTGTTGTTTGTAGTTTTTTTTTTTTTATTTTCTGAAATTCGTTATTTGTTCGTTATATAGAATACCTAATGGATTTGGAAAAAGTGTTCGTAATATCGATCATCCCATCCGTTATATCGGTATTTGTTATACTGGACCACCACTATGTACTTTGTCTCTTATTTACTATTAAAATATTCTTCGAGCAAATAATTTTATAAAATCAAAATCAAAGTGAAAGTTGAATTATTTATATGGTTAATTTATATATTTATTTTTATTGATTACCTACTATAAATGTTTTTTATTAAAAACATTGCCCGGAAATTATTTTTTTATTTAGCTAAAAATATTTTGTTTCCTTTTTATTTCCAGATATGTTTTTAGTCCAAAACCCCAAGGACTTGTTTTACAATGTCTGATTAAAGTTCCAAGTAAGCTACTTGGAACTTACTCGTCAATTAACAACCTCATTTACGTTTCACAATATCTGAACAGGTCTAATTAGCAATTAAAGTTCTGAGTATTTTACTGGACAGATAAAGTGATGATTAGCATATAGTTAACTGGGAAGTAAAACATTGACATCTTGTCAGTACGACCTTAAAATCAAATATATACATATAGACATTTTGTACTTTCATAAATAATGGACATTTCAAAAAAATTATAGAAGATGAATTCGATGAATTTTTTGATCGTATGATGGGGACGAAAATAGATCGTGTATTTCGTGTTAGACCAAATAACATGGAGGCACTTGATGACGTCGATTTTAGGATGCATTTAAGACTCAAGAAAGAAGCTGTGCTGTATGTATTTTCATTGATACGACACAAAATCTTTTCCATATGAACCAGTTGCAGCAAACTCAGATTCTTCTGTACGAATAGATTTAAAAAATGATTATTTTGCCTCATTATTATTGCAATAAAAGCACATTTTTATTATGTTTATTGTTTTATTAAAATTAGAAAATGTAACATGTTAATTATTTAAAAAGAAATACACCATCTAAATTTTAGTGGTTTATATTTTCGCCTTGTTTGAAACTGTCTTGATTCTTCTGTGTATATGCTGCAATTTAAGAATAAAATTACTATACAATTTGAAATACACATATATTTTAGTATTATCTTACCTTAAACAGAATTTATGTTATCACAATCAACAGTACTTTCTGTTCCTTCGACGGACAGTAAAATCATGCCTTTTATTTTTTCTAATGGTGTTGAGAGAACTGGACCTAAGTTGGGACCACTTCCAGTTTTGTATGTGTCATTAAGAATTAATGCCGATATTTTTCTTACCTCCCGTTTCAAAAAGAAATATTTCGGGGGATTGCCCCGAAAACGTTAAGACCAAGATTCAAGATTGACCCACCCGTTTAGTCTCCAACCGAACTGATATACAGGTAGACGGAAAGAATTGTGAGACCCACTTTTTTTGCAACATGCATTCTGTTGAAAGTAGATATAAAATATAGAAATAAAGAATCTATTGATGGGTGGATACCTACATATGAAGCTAAAGCAAACAAAAATTACAATCCCACTATTTGAATGAAGTTGTCTTCTCTGAATATTTGTATCTACCTATTGTACATATATTATGGTATAAGTATATTTTAATACGAAGGGTGTGTTCACGAAAAAATTGTAATATTTAGAAATCATTAAAGTTTTTCAATTAACTTATTCGAATAACTTTGCAGCTGGGATGAAATTTTTTGACGTATTTTTGAGTTATTCATTATGTTTGCGTACTTTTTAATGGTATAATCGATTTTGATGTTATTTCGCATTCTAGTGCTTCAAAATGAAGCAAACAATATTGCATTTAAAAACTTAGAAAATAATTCTCTTTAAATACCTTCAAAAAAATTAAACAAAAAATCCATTTATGTCATTAGTTTTAAAATTTGGTATTGGATTGTTACTCAGTAATAATCTCTGATTCTCAAATTCGAAATTCATAAAAGTAAAATCCAAGAAACAAATATCCACGAAAACAAAATCCAATATTGGGTATTTTTTGGGATTTAGAGATTTTATACTACGTTTAGCGGTAGGTCTAAACCGAGATTTAGTTAGATTTACCCTAAATCCTCTTCAAATCCAAAATTTACCATACAAATTGATTTCATAAATCTGGTAGATTTAAAATTAATCTTGTTAAATCTTCATAGGGCCAATAGTTTTAGAAATCGAACACACGACTATATTCTCATTATTCGAGAATCGAGAGTACAATATTTGAGAATCTAATTTTGTTCATCGTTTGACACAATTCGAACTATCTGTCCCACTTCAACTTTAGGAGATAAAATGAAAAACTTTTTGTACCTTGAAAGATTTTGTCAAAGTTAATCCACTTTTTAATCTTTTTATGTGGTGAAAACACTATGTAAGGTCCCAAAATTTTAAATAATTAATTAAAAATAGAAAGAAACTAAAATTTAAAAAAAAATCAGAAAAATCATTATAAAAAATGTACAAACGCATTGTGTTCAAAATTTTTATAACATTTAAAAAAAAAAAAATGTGTGTGTAAAAAAATTTTGGGACATGTAAGCACTTAAAACAAAGACACACGTGTACAAACGATTATCCATCGAATTGCATTTCCAGATTTTTTAAATTAATATGTTCAAATTTTTGTGGGGCTGACTACGTGCTGTTTTTTAACTGCTTAAAAAAATGTACAAAACGATTGCAATTACCAGCTTTGCCCAATAAGAAAGTCGGGGGGACCAACTACATGGAAGCGCTTATTACTCACTTTTTTATTTCTTTCAATTAAGATTTTCAATAATTTTTTCCGGCTGTTTTTTTCTTCATATATATACCTACAAATTGAAACGTCAAAAGTTTTGTAGGTAGGTAAGATGAAAAGTTGAAAGTTGGTGAACACTTGCAGCACCGTTTGCAGATCCGATTGCAGCTGGGATGCCTTTTAGTCCATTAAAATGTTACAAAATTTTGCACGAACCTCGCATTTTGCATAGGATAAGGTTTTTAAATGTGTAGGATGCGTCAGTATGACGTTTTTGAAGTTGGCATAACAATTTTCACTTAGCCTAACGGGACCTTAACACGAATTTGCAGTTTTTTTTGCATTTTTTTTGCATTTCCATTCCGTATTTTGCAGTTCACCAAATAGTGGGTGTCACCCCCTGTACTGCTGAGTTCACTGTGCAATTAGCAGTACATGCTGTTTCTTTTCAACAACCAACCGAGCAAGCTATCACTTCTTTGAAATAGGTATTTAAATTTGCAGTTCTAGAAAAAAAATTGAAGTCAATAATTAAAAAAAAAAATTCTTTTAATTTTTCTTTTAATTTAAAATTAATTTTTTTTTTTTTATTGATGACTTCAATTTTTGTTTTCTAATTTTTTTCTGGAACTGCAAAAAGAACTGCAATTTTGGGGCCTTACTGCAAATTCCTCCGTTACGTCGTTGCTGAGAAATGGACTTCCATGCTTAATTTAAATTGATTTTTTTCTTAAATGAAGACTCCAAAATGCAAATTTGGATACCTATAGTCTGGTTGTCTAAAAAACACCATGTACATATTGCTAACTTCACAGTGAACGTATTGATATAGTATACAATTTTTTTTTCTATTTGATGACTTCAAATTTTTTCCTAATTTTATTCTGGAACTGCAAAAAGAACTGCAAATTCCTACCTTACGTGGTTGCTGAGAAATGCTTACTTTAAATTGAAAGTGTAACTTCTATCAATGGATATTTTTCGCTGTGGTTTCTGTGTTGGAGACCACAAACAAAAAATTTCATTACGCATCATCTAATAAAACTTTACATTAATTTTTTTCCGAAGTCCTTTCGTTTACGTTTTTTTGTCGATTTGGACACCATACAAAATTTTCGTTTCGCTTCAGCTGCGTACTATTAGGCTTAAACAAAAAAATATTATTACGCAGGATGAAAATACCATACCTGTTTTTGAATTTTTGATTTGTGGGTTTGTGGATTTTGGATTTGTGGATTTGGATTATGTGGACTTTGGTTTGTGGATTAAGGATTTAGAGCTAGTTTGTTCACAGTAAATTAGGTCTGTACCATGACTTTCAAAGGTTCTAACTAAATGGCGCTAATTAACCAAAATAGGCTGATAAGCGATATCCATGATTAATAACTCAAATTATGAATTCCTTTGTAAAAATTTTGGTTTTTTGTGATTTATCAGTTGCATATAAATATAAACCCTAATTAAAGATGATTAGCTACGAACAAACTGGCCCTAAGTGCTTAAGAGTTACATATATAGGTGAAATAAAAATTAAATCCTTTTTTTTTTTGGCTTAAATTATTCCTTAGGTGTATGTATGTATACAAACCTTCTTATATGTAGCTACTGTCTTTGCTCTAGTTGAGCCGAAAAAAATCTCATCTGAGCACGAAAAATTTCGCCCTGGGAAAATACTCACTGTTTTTAATGTGCCGGAATTGTAAGAACAAAAAAACGTGTACCGACGAAGTCAGTGTACATTACATATACATACATACGTACATAATCTTTCTTTGTATAAAGGAATTCAATTCATAGTTAAAATAAGTAAACAGTTATATTTATACTTCTGTCCTTTAATAACGCTTAAACAAACAGATTGCTTTAATTCTAATAACTGAAACTGATTTATCATAATTGGCATTGCGATATAACCGAACATTTCTCATCAACAATACCGACTGAACAAACATTTACATTTACACGTATAATCACACATAAAACTATACTCAAATATTTGCCCATTCAATTGTTCTGCGAGACTGCAAAACCGCAAATCCCTTCGAATGTTTAAAACGCGGGCATTTAGATTGTACCAAATGCAAATTGACACTTCCTCGTCGTCGTGGCATAGTGAAAGGGAACAACTTCTATTGTTATTTGCCAAAGTCAATTGAATCCGCATAATCGTTTTTGGATTAAGAGGGATTCGCGCTTTGAAATGGTTTTGTGTTAAATTCTCCTGCTCCTTGTAAAATTCGCATATCGATTCACTTGTGAGATTATCGCCAGAAAACTATATAATATATTTATGTATACTATCAAAACTTTCACATTTTATATTCTGCAGAGTTTTTCGCCTTATGAATTGAAATAAAATTGGAAAAGGTTTCAAATTAAACTCCTTTATATGTTGGCGTTGCCGTTGGGAGTAGGTATAGTACATGCATACATAATATATACAAAATTCTTTTATCAACTTTCAAAGGAAATGAATTGCCCAGAGCCATATATTTACAAAATTTGATTTTTCCCCTTAAACGAAGTTAAACGTTGCCATAGTGTGGATAAAATTATACAAAAAAAAGAAAGAAACAGCAATTGCTTTGCCGTTTTGATTAAGTTTACAGTCTGCTGAAGCCGGTTATTGGAATTCCTTACGTGCAAAGTCCAAAAAAGCATCCAGCTTCGAAACGACTATGGATAAAAAGACTAAAATGCTTAAAAATATTCTTTCGGCTTTGATAAATCCAAACTAAACATCGCCTTAAGCTGATGCGCTATTTTTAGTCGAAAGATCTTAAGTAAGATGAAAGAGAAAAAGTAATACTCATATTAAGGCTGACAATGTCGTCTCCATTCATAATATTAAATATTTTAAAGGAGATTTTTGTATGATTAACATAATTATATGTATGCAGTACAGGCTGTAAACTAAACTCCTTTTAGTGGTGCTTATAGGGGACAGTTATAGCTTTCAATGAAAGCCACCATTGAAACACAAATCAGTGGAATTGTGGAATTTTTTCTGACATGTAGGTTATAATAATCATTGAAACTTGGCTGTCATTGAAAAGATCTGTGGTGCGTGTCTACATTGGTTTTTTTTAATGATTTCTGATACTTTAGCTACTCATTCCAGATAATAATTACGGTACCACCATGCATACTTTTGTATAAGTAAACTGTTGGAAAAAGTCTAACTGAACCATGTCGCATGCAATTTTGGTCTCTTCTCTGTACCTTGATCCATATCCCATGAAACACAAACACAACAATAATAGTTAACATTTGTAATGAAAATATGAAAAGGTTGTTTTTGTGTATTGAGCGGTGAATAATTATTGTGATTGTTTTGTGTTTTGATTTTTAAATTTATTTTATTTTTATAGAAATAAAAAAAAAACTCGATAAAATAAGTGACTGAAGTCCCTAGACTGAATCCACAAATGCGGAGAGTTCTTTTCATATCTACACAAAAAGTGTTAAGGATTAAAAACAAAAAATATTTGGTACCCATGCACATATGTATTATCTTCATTTTCACACTATCTTCGCCCATGGGTCTATGAATTGGCGTTTCACTATTCATATTACAATATTAAATATTATTTAAATTTATTGTTTTTAATCCAAAACACTTTTTGTGCAGATATGAAATGAAGAATGCGCAGCTTTCGCGTATTTGGATTTATGTCGCACTTCGGTTGAATAATTATTTTACCGAATATAATACATACCTAAAAGTAAAAATAAAAAATAGGCTGAGATGCGACCCACACTGGAAATTGGACACCCAATGTTATTTTGTTAAAAGGAAATTCCTAATTTAAAATCTTAAAAGACCTTATCAAATGTTCAATATGCCATCAATTGAAAACCAAAGTTGGGGCGTATTATATTTTTCAACTATTTTAGTTGTATTTTTGGTAGATGCTATCAATTCTTAGTTATTTATTAATTACATATGTGTAGAATAAAATTATCGCGGAGTCGATAACATTATTTATTTTAGATATATTAGAGCCGAGTTTTTATTAGATTTGTTTTGCACTTTTTTGTCGGTTTAAAAAAATACTGTCAATGGAATGTTTCTTCTAAATATATATCAATTATTGACTACATCATTTTGTGTAGAATAAAAAAAGTTCGGCTAATCAGTGCTGGTTGTCACAATCAGGATATTCGACCGGTAAAACGATTTTCAACGATATTTAGTATTTTGTTGTAGTTTTTTTTTTTGCTTTAAATTTCGATTGAATTTTTTACAACCCCCATCAATTCTTAGTTACATCATTGTGTGGAAAATAAAATTATTCCGGAGTCGGTACCCTTGTTTATTTTCGAGATATTTGACTCGAAAAACATTTTTAAAATGTTTTTTTAGTAGTTTCAGTTTAAAATTTTGTTGATTTAAATAAAACTGTCAATTGGATAATTCTAAATAACCTTATCAGTTATTAATATTGTGATGGTCACCCTAATCCAACAGTAGTGCATACCTTTTTATGCAGATATCGTCACATAAGAGTACATAATAGGTACATAAATAAGAGCAACATCAGATCATCACATCATTATTCAGTTTTTCAGTATTCACGGTTGCTTGAACACAACACTTTTTTTACTTACTGTAATACTTATTTTACACTAAAATTATAACTTTTATTGTATTAAATTTTAACTTAAATTCTACACGAGCTTTTTATTTAATTATTTGATACTGGTTCCTACATTAATTAGGTACGCCACTATGTATAGAATAAAATTGGTGGGGCTTCTAAACTATGGTTTGTTTTCAAAATATTCGAGCCGAAAAACCTCAATTGATTTGTTTTTTTTTAAATTTATATCAGTAACCAAATATAGGATCGTGAGTAGATGAAAATATCCCGAAGTTAATATCGTTGTTTTTTCTCAAAATATTATAACCGAAACACGTTTTTCACAAAATGTTAGCATGTTTTTTGATCTAAAAAAAAACTGCACGCTGATTTTTTAAAAATTCTTTTCAATTCTTTATTACGTCATAATATATAGAAAAAAATTAATCGTAAGTCGATGGCATTTTTTGTTCTAGAAATATTCGAGGCCAAACATTTCTTACAACTTATTTTTTAATTACTGTAGTAAAAAAAACCGATTATTGAATTTTTTAAGAACCCTTTTTGCACTTCGTGGTGTTATTATTTGTAAAATAAAATTTATTCGAGGTCGATATCTCTATTCGTTTTCGAGATACAGTGAACGATAGAAAGACTCACGAACGTAAAAAGGTACGAACGTACATATATATACAGACATCTCTCTTAAAATGATGGATTTGAATTCCTGGGATTTCGAAACGTCGAGAAATGTCAAAATTTTCAATTCGAGAAATTGGACCAATTACAATAACTTCCAATGGGAAGTTAATAATACAAATAAAAGCACAAAACAATAAAAATAATTAACAAACAAAATAACACAAATATTCAACGCACACAAGACACAATAAGTCACAACAAATTATTTTGAGGTTAGAGTTGATCATTGAACGAAATAATGACAGATGAGAACAGAAAGCAAATCGAGCATATTTCATTGAAATAGAGAAATATTGTAGAGCTGTTCATTGAAATAATTGAAATAATAAAATTGATTTAATTAGAAAATAGTGAAGTAAATGAAATATTTTTTTGTATATAAATAATAAGCTTCAATTTGGTACCAAAACGCCATCAATTTTATTTTTTGACTGTCCTAAAATCAAAAGACAAAATTTTCAATGATCATTTTCAATGAAAGCTATAACTGAACTGGCTCGGGCCCCTTACTATGATTCTGAGTAAATTTAAATTGAGATATTTATCTTATACTTTCTCCTAGACACAATGCTATACCGAAGCTTTTTCTCAGTGCTCAGGGTAAAGTTTTAAAATTTAATGCTCAAATTATAAAAATCTATTTAAAAAAAAAAATTATATTCTATATTTTGTTTTAATACAATGGACTCTACATTGACTGATTGACATTGTGAAGTAAACAGACACAAAATACTTCAACAAGACATGGGTCACTAATACTCTTAAAGAACGTGGAATAATTATATAAAATGTCTGAAAATTAATTTCACGGTATCGGAAAGTGGATACAAATATTTTGGTTGAGGTATTAATTTTTTATGGTTGGATATTTTTGAAAAATTATGATTTTTTAGGTGGTTTTTCGAACGAATTTATTTTTTGCTTGATTGATTGACAACCATCGCATCGTGTTGAAAGTCCCGTTTTTGAAAGATATGCTTACCTTAAGAAATTATAACTTCGGTTTTATTTGTCGGATCTTTATGATGAAGATCTTAATTCATTACCGGCGGCTATCAGTTCCAGTTAACTTAGAAATTTGAAATTTTACATACTGTCTAGTTGTTTGCCTAATTAGAGGAAGTCTGTAAAAAAAATTGGAAAAGCATTTCGTTTTCCAGAAAATTTACGTTGCGTTTTTGCAACGCTCGCCGAAAGGGGTATCAATATTATTGAAAGAAAATTTTCTTCTTACATAGAATATGAGTCAACTTTAGTTGTATAATTTTATGAAAAATGAATTATATAGATACACTGGGTAGTGAAAATATTGTTGAAAATTAAAAGTGTGGAAATTCATAATAAGTTATACATCATATTTGCATATTACGTTTACAAAGAAATGGTATTTGTTTGGTATTCATTGAAGCATTTTGGATATTCCATTTCTTGCGCATGAAAAAACGATTTGGCTGGAATACTTGCGACATCGAAGCTGCTTTCCTTTTTTTTTTTGATGACTGTATGCTTGATGTTATCAAAACTTAATACTTCATTGGGGTTTCCTTCTGCAGGCTTGTAAAAGAATGCTATCTTTTTTGAATGCAATCTATAATGATTGCAATAATAATTTTTTTACAGCAATCCATTGAATGCAATCTTTTGAGAGTTCATGCATCTTTTGCATTCTTTGGACTTTTTTTTGCATTCTTTTCATTATTTTGCAAAGAATGCAAAGAATGCAAAAGAATGCAAAGAATGCATAAGAATGCAAAGAATGCAAAAAATGCAATAGAATGCAAAGAATGCATGAATTCTCAAAAGATTGCATTCAATTGATTGCTGTAAAATGAATGGGGAAAAAATGATTGCAATCTTTTTGCTACGAGTGAATGGTGATTGTATAATTTGAAGTCTGAAGTTTCAAAGTAAAATAAATGATTTTTAAATACTGCATTCACAAAAGATTGCATTCTTTTACAAGTCTGTCCTTCCGTTTGAATCACAGGTTAGATATTTGTTCTCGATCGCAACAAGGAAAATCTACAACAAATATTCTAAATTCTAGCTGTGGCATTTATTGTTTCCTTAGCACAATTTTTATCTTCCATGCAATTGCCAACGCTGCGTCCCAGTGCATTTTATAAAATTGGCCAGTTCCACTTCTTTTCTCGAATTCGAATGCGATTGTTGCTTGTAGCGTTATCAAGAAAATCTGATTTTGTCATAAATTGCTCGTATATTTTCACATGACAAGTCTATTTTTTCGTATCTTTTTTTTTTTTTTTTTTTTTTTTTGAAAATTCAACTGGATGACTTTTTGACCATTTTGGAAACTTATAATTAAGACATGTTGATTCTTTTTTAGATATTGAAGCGACGATGTTTTCGGATTTTGATGCATTGTTTGAATATTTTGGCAATACATCGACTTCCGGTTTTGTCGTATTTTCCACGAGTCTTTTGAGAGTTTAAATCATCAAATCTACATTTTTGCTCAATTTCACCAGCTAATTCATTTGGGAACATATATCTATCTTCCAAATCATCAATCTATTTCCTAATTGTCATTGGAGGAAAAATTATAATATTTGTTTGAACTGCTGCATCTAACTTCAAAAATATTTCGTTTTCTTTATCAGAAATCGGATTCATCAATAACGCTTCGAGCTCTCAAGCAGATGAAAACTTTTTACGATATATACCTAATGTTGATTCTTTTTTAAAACATAGAGATAATTAAAAAAAAAACTACTTCACCGAACAACACACCAGCTTATAAGTAAAAAATAAGTCGAATGCAAAAAAACTTATATGTATTCGCAATGAAGTTTTCCAATACAGCACGCATTTATAAATAAATTGGTTTCTCTTTTTCTGGGAATCAAAAGATGTACTTGTTTTATTGTAACTGAGTTTATAGTAGAGTTGTCTAATAGGGACCACGCTCATAAGGAAAATAACCTGAACCTTGAGGTTTCCTATACGCCTCTACGCAGAAGGTACTGGATAATTATTTCTTAGAATAAACTCAAAGGATAGTAAAGGGTTTTTCCATTATAGCACTTTTGTAGGACTTATTTTTTTTTCCTCAGAACTAAAATATGTATCCCTTTATTGGACAGGATTCAATCAAAAATTATGTTTTCTTTCAAAAATTTACATTATAAACATATATGTAAAAATAAACACAAAAAAAAAAAAAATGCGAAAAAACGGATCATTATGATTTGAAAACGCAACTTTAGGCGAGCGTTGCGAAAATTTAACATAGCGAATATATCTCACCTGTTAGGCAGGCAACTCATATAAATTGCGTTAACATTATTTTAGAATATAAGTTAATTCTGTATTTTTACCTGTAGTTGACATTTTTTTGAAAAATTATAATTTTGATGACATTTTATAATAGCTCAAATATGCTACCTCAAAATGTTAAAAATTTCGTATTTTGAAGGTCCTTAAAAAACCACGAAAAAAATCCAAAAACTGGTCGATTAGATAATTCAAATATGTAACTCTCAAATTCAGTATTTAGTTTATTTAAATTAATCATCAGTTAAGTTCCAGACCTCCTCAGATATGACGTTGCGTTTTCGTAACACTAGCCGGAAATGGGTTAAAGTAAAGATAAAATCTTAGGCTATAAGTGTTATTCTTAATTCGTAATTGAGATATTGGCGCAAAATTTTAAACGATTTAGTAAAATTTTAAAGCCATTTTAGTAAGTTATTAAGATAAAAAGAAGATTTTGCAAATTTTAAAAGATTTTAGCAACTTACTATCTCTTAACATTTTACTAAAGTTAAAATCACAAAATGGCTACTTTAACTTTTAGTAACTTGCTAAATCCATATGAAATCTGTCATTTTCCTCGAAAAAATTTGTTGGCAAAGAGTTAAATTGTGTTTTGTTTATGATTCGTACGCTAATTGTTTTTTCAAAGTAAATAAAATAAAATAAAATGTTTTCGGAAGACATCAAGAGTTACTGAAGCTAATGGAGGTGCTCATTCCAAAAAGGTATCAACCATCCATGTACGGTTTATGGTTGGTCAGGTACACTCCAAAATGTTTTTAATTTTGCTTCATGATGGCAAAAATTAAGAATTTTGAAATAGTTTTGGAGTGTGTCTGGCCAACGGTAAATCAAATTATTAGGTCCGTGCCCTAGGTTTAGATTTGTTTGCTTTGTTTTTCTATCACGAACTGTCATTGTTTGCACGTGTTCAGATGCACCATTTTTAATAAAAAGGAATTAGTATTTTACTAGTTAGTAAAACGATAAAAAAGGATTAAAATTTCCGAAGAGCTAGTAAATTACTAAATGTTTAGCAAATTGCTAACTAGTAATATGCTAAGTCCTTAACAATAGGTTGTTTAAAATTTTGCGCCATTAAGTTTATTTCATGATATTTCGACGGGCCTATCGCCATATTTTTTCATGAAAAAGTAAAATGATAATCATTCTACAAATAATCCCACCTCCATGTCAAATAATTAACTTTATTTTCCAATAATAATAAACACACCTTGTAAACACAACTCTACAAAAAATATGGAGTTTACAAGACTCCATGCGTTGCGACGACGACGTCCTTCCTTCCTTCAAAGTCCCAACACCAGGAAAGTGTATGTATACTAATTAAGGCTGACAATATGAAATTAACACAAGTCCTTCTCACATGTCAGTTCCTTGTATGTATACTTACATTATGGATTATAACCATATGCACAAATTCGTTCGTGAAAGTGGAGTTCGATTTCGATTACTCGGTCGGAATCGGGAAGCGATTAACATGATAATAATTGGTGTAGCATGTAAGTCCTTATCACGAGCCCTAGCCACAAGCAGTCACTTCAATATACATATATACAAACATCTACACTATACGCTTTATTCAGCCAATGATGTCTTAGCCTTATTTCTCTGGACCTGAAACTCGATATGTGAGTCCTTTTGGGCAGTTTTGGAAATGTAAACGTCATCATGAAAACAAAAAGCTTATTCAATCTACATACAGTCACTAGTGCATGAGCTGCACTTGGAAGGTGTAGTGACACACTTCTGGTATGGACATACTCGTTAAAGACACTTCTTGTGGGATTGTCATGTTGCCACACTGCCCATCTATAGGTGGACAAAGGTTGTAGATTATGTCTTGTTTTGAGGTCAAAAGTGTTGAACGATAATATATTTAATCTAATAGTAGGTATAAATTTGTAACCACAAATGAATGTTGCGTGACTAAAAATATACTGAAAATTAACAACAGCCATTATTGGAGATTCTGAGAAAATACTAAATGGTTTTTAAGAGTTTCTTCGAAATGTATATTGGTAAATTAACAATGGAAATAAGAGGGTCGCCTGCTAGTTTTGTTATTATATGGAGCATTTTAAAAGGATAAGTTAAGGAAATAATTATTATTGATTTTTGTCGGGAATTGTCTCTTGAAAGTTCTAAGAATTCATTTTATTTTGGGTTTGGAAGCTTTGGCCCAAAGACAAAATACCCAAAACAAAATTCTTAAAACAAGTACATTATCCGAAGTCCCCAATACCTTAACCCCAAATCGAAAATCCTTAAAAATACATGCTCCATATCGTCGCATCGCCCGAGAATTGTTTTGTCGCAAACACCAAAATGCAGTTTTTACTTGCGATATATTATAATTATATAGGTACTATAATGGCAAGTTATGGATTCGTAAAAAAAAAAATCGAACTCGAGATTTTGATTAAAGTTGACATAACGATGATAGCGAAGTCGAAAAAAGTTGGCCTCGGAATTCTGCCTGTCTGTCTTTCGGCTGTAGCCTAAACGGGTAGATTGATTTTCTTATTTCTTTAAACTTTGTACCTAACGTTTTTTGAGCTCTCTCCTCACAATTTTTTCCGTTTTTTTAAGACCAAAAACAACGGCAGGTGTTTTTTAGCAAAAAATGAAAATCTTATTTCTCTCAAAAACGTGCCCACAACTTAAAAACAAAATCCAGTAATTTTGTTTACAAAAAGGTTACCTTAAAAAAAATTTCGAGGTTATAAATGGTTCCTCCCATAGAACCATTTTTTTGGATTTTTGATTTTCTCAAAAATGGTTCAACTGAATTTGATCAATTTTTTTATGGAGAATTTTTCAAAAAGTTTAAAAGTCGAAAACGACTTGGTAAGTTTTTATTAAACTTGGCAACCAGCAGCTTTTTGACATAAGCTATAGCCAAAAATAATGGTACCTTCCATACAAATGTTATAACACCGGTATGGAAAATCTCATTTTTCTCAAAAACGACGATTTTGATTATAATTTTTAAAAATTTTATCTATCGTTTGAAAATGGTTTCTCTCATAGAACCATTTTTTTGGTTTTCGACTATCTCATTCAGCCCTATCACGAATTCCATCGTAGGCGGAAACTTGTTACGAATCCAGAAAAAAACTATCCCAGATTCCATCGTAGTGGGAAATCTCATACAAATTGTCATTACGAACGAATTCGGTGTTAGCTTTTTGCGGGATTCGGAAAAGTTTCCGATTACGATGGAATTCATGATAGGGCACATTATCTATTCAAGCAATTTTAATTAATTTTGTTACACATGAGCTTCTTACAAGATCAAATAATATTGCATATCAAAATTTTCAAAAAACCAAATTTTAGATTTAAAAAAAAAATTTTTAAATTAATTTTTAAAAATTCGATATTTCGAAAATGGGCGGTTATTTTTTTTTTTCAAATTTAATTTTTTAACTCCGCATTAATAAGTTCTAAAAAATGGCGTACCAATTTTTTTCTTAAAAATCTTTTAAAAATTTTATATATAAAAAATTATTTTTTTTTCAATAAGCTCCAACGATTTTTCAAATGTTTTTCTTATAAATTGAGATTTAAGAAATGTAAGAAATCGGATGGTGTACATTGCGTTGGTGTCAAATCAATTTCAGATTTTTTTTTTGAATCAATTTATTTCAAATTTTATTGGTTTTTGACAATTTTTTAGTTTTAACTGTAAATTCCATGCATATGTATGTGCAAAGTGCAAGACAGCACGGTGCTATATTGTTCATATTAATGTAATCACATAATACTTCCTCCGAGGCTCCAATAATTAATAAATTTCTTATATCAGATGAAAAGTTTTTAAAATTATTAAGACTTTAAAACCACAGTGTGATCGTACATAAAAGCAAGTTCGTTCGACCCAGTCGTGCATTTTATTTTTCATTCTCAATACTGTTTTTTTTGTGGTTTCGCTTTTTTTTGGCATTTAATTGCTTTGCAATTTTTTGAAAAATGCGATATGGTAACTTTCATAATATCATTGAAAATGGAAACGTATAAAATGCCAAATAACAAAATGCTAAACAAAAAAAAAAACGGTGAAATGAACCCCCGTCAAACTTTAGTTTGCCAGACAACAACTATTGAGGGTATGGTATCCCCTACTAACTTATCGACTAGTAAAACAAGAAAAAAATAAGTTTTGATGATAGTGAGGCTTAAAATTAAAAAATCAAGATTTTACACTTAAATGTTAGTGAATAGCTATTATTAAAATATTACTGAAATAAAACTGAATTTTTTACTATATATATTTAGTTTTATATATTTTTTACTATATCCATTTTCTTTTTTTCTTTCTCTTTTAAAGTTTCAAAGCAAACAAATTTGAAAAAACCTATGTAGTTCTATGTACACACTTTCTCAAAAAATAAACCTTTCCAATCCATTCTTGAAGTCTTTTAAATAGCTGCGATTTGACTATTACCTACCACCAAAAGTATTTCAAAATTTTAATTCCTTCAATTACAGCTCCAAGCTCCTGGACGTTTGTAGAATATATAACAAATCTCTGAGTTTAAAACTTTTCAAATTGTTAAATACTCTCAATTTGGTAATATCATAAAGTTTATTTCCTAAAAAAAGTTTTTTTTTTTATTCATCCTTCTCTTCTAGCAGTGTAACAGAACTTAGTGTTCAAAACTATTCCAACGGGCATCTAACATTGAAGCATTCACGTTGTCTTTTTTTTTGCATGAAATAAATTTCTATAGAAAATCTCGTGCCCCTTAAATCGATTTTTTTTTTAACAGGCTTGATTCTGCTCTTTCCACAATGATAATGATGACTAGGAACAACAACTTTAAGATTATTCTCGTCGATTTGATGTTGGTTCTTCTATTTCATTCATGTAGGGTAAAGTTTAAACCATTTTCTCTCTTACATTCGATTGAAGAATTTTTGTTTTTCACTTGGAATTCTATCGTTTTTCGTCACCCTCAGGAAAATTCTTCAAACTACATTTTACTCACACAAGAACTTTTCTTTAAACTTGTCTGCATAGGAATTTTCCAAATTTACAAAATCCCTTTTTTTTTTAGTTTCTATAAAATATTTTAGAGTAAGTAAGATTTGTTTGGTAATTTTTAACTATATAGGAAGTAAACTTATTAAAAAAAATTAGGTAACTATGTATACCTACTCGTTTTTCATGTAATCTAAAATAAACGAAAACTGTTTTGAGTTCTGTTTCATAAACTTAAAGGTAATATAATATAGGAAATAATTTGTTTTTTTTTTAATGAAAAGTTACCTATCTAAATATTATGTAGGTTTTATGAAAGGCATATAATACCTACATTCGGAAAAAATGCCACAAGAAATAAGCGAGCGTGTATGTCAAGACGAAAAAATTGTACTTTTACAAACAAAAATTTAGCTAAAGTGAAAAAAGTATTTTATTTTATTTTTAAATCAAAAAATAATTTCGAAAAAATTAAAATTTATTTTTGTGCGTCGTTGAAAATGTTTGATTAAATAAATAAATAAATTGGTCGGCACGACAGCTCGTATAGAACCAGGGCCTAGTGACTTACAACTCTCAACCATTCCTGTGTGCGTGTAATTGGCAGGAATAGAGGAGACCTACAATTTTTTGCCGAATCCGAACGGGTAGGGTGAGAAGAACTTTTTCATGACAAGAGATACTCTTGGAGGATTTGTCAATTCCTCGCAAGAGGCAGTAACCCATGAAAAACATTTCTGTTTTTAGGTGACATAGGCTGGGAATCGAACCCAAGACCTTCGGCGTAAAAGATTAGAATTCTTAATTTTCAAAAACAATAAGGTATCTATAAAAGCCTTTATCAGATGAACTAAAGTGTGCCTATTAAATTTAACTCATGCTATTAAGTTTACAATTTTTGGCTTGGTCGATACGAATGACATGACAGGACTGCTCTGCTATCAGACTTATTTAAGACTTTGTTGTTTAAACCTACTCAGATATATATATATAAAAAGGAGAGGGAATGAGGTTTTAGAAAAAGCTAATCACAAAATCCCATTTAAGATTGGTGTCCATTGGTGAGCCCATCCGTATAGAAAAAAGTCTACCCCTCACCATCGAAAAATAAAAAAGTTTCATAATCTGCTTACTAGGTCAAATTTCAAGCCGATTAATATTTCAATTGATATAAGGGATGGATGGAAAGTTTGTCAACCGAAAAGCAACTTTGGGTTAGAGAGGATTGCATTAGAAAATGAGAAGCTTTCAGTTGTGGACATTTAATGCGACAAAATTATACCAAGAAAAACTGGGAAATAATTTATCTCGTTTTGTGTTTATCATCCGTTTATTGAGACGATTACTTTAAGTAGGGATTTCAAGAATTCTTTTTTTTTTTTTTTATTTTTTACGCTGATGGTGCTTCCTGTTGCTCTGAAGAGTCACTTAGGGAAGCTTTGTACGAAGTCTTTGTGGTATTATAATAATACTCTCCTTTCATTCTATGCCTTTAAAAATACCTTGCTTCAAGTATTTTTTATGTATAGAAAGTTTGTTCCTGGAAAAAGAATATTAGTGATGGAAGTTCAAGTTTTTTTTTTTTTTTTTGGGAAGCAACGGGAAATATAGTAAAATTCATTTGCATCCCCATTTATATTGTGTATAGAAATGATTTTGGTATTATTTTAAAGTAGGTCACACAGAAGTCGGTTGAAGGTGTTACTTATACTTCATGTTCACATAAAAAGAAATAAAGTTTATGGTTGAAATACATAATAATAGAAACAAAAATAATCTTAAAGAATTTTAAGTAAAAAATCACATTTATGTTTACAACTTAACAAGACAAAAATATGAAGATTTAATTGTTTGTCTTTAAAACTATTAATTTACAGTTATGTTTGCATAGTATGACATGAATTGAATCATAACCTAGATTTAACCGATAAATCATGAAGGTTTTACAAGAAACGATAGCAAAAGTCCAAAATATGCAGATTCCATTTCGGACTTTATGTAAAAAGAGGGATGATAACCCAAATTCATCTTCCGTTTCGTGAATCTTTAAATTTTATACAACAGTTTTTGATATAATGAAATGCAGCTTGTGTGTGTACAACACGCTGTTGAAATTATGGTTAAATTAAAATTATACCAGAGCATGTTTGTATCGTAAAAATCCGGAATGTAATATATATATAATATAATATATGAAATATGGATATTGCAGACTTTTATCATTATTGCTTGTAAATCTTGTTTTATCGGCCAAAATTATTGGTTTCGAACCGATTGGTGTTTAATTAAAATAATAAATAAATACACATATAAAGTGGTCGCTATTATTAAGTTCATTAGTAAGTACACAAACTAACCATCAAGAAGAAACCTATATAGGTAACGTAACGCAAAACTTTCAGCTCAGAAAAATTCCCAGTATAAGTTTTCACAATTTGATATCTGGTTTATTTCTTAATCATTTCTTTCCCAATGAAAACAGGAGTATTTATTAAATTTTCGACTAGTTAGCAGTGGCGTAGCTTGGGTTTTTGCCGCCCGGGTCAGGTCTAATTTTTTCCACCTCCATAGCACTATTTTTCAGGCGACTTTAATTAAGTTTGAGGGTTAGAAACAAAATAAAAAACAGCTACTTAACTTACATTGTTATAATTGAGTTTTTAGTTAATAGGTTCATTTTTACTTAAGGACTATTCACATGAGAGCGACCAACGACCGACGCACGAATGAACGAACATTCGTCCATTTTGAAATTTCGTTCACATTGCAGTTTTTTTAATTCGTTGCCATGACCAATCACCAAGTAAACAAAAACAAGAATGATTTTGAGGTTATTCGCTTGCGAACAATTCATTCGTTGCAGTGTGGATGGTATGTGGAACGCGAATACGGTTTGACAGTTCGTAACAATCAGATTGGAATTCGTGACGACCAATTTATTTTTTGAAATTTCTCTTATTTTAGTAATTAAAACGCAAATTTTAATTTTTTAACATTAATTTAAATAAGTTTTCTACTATTTTGTCTAGTTTTTGTGAAGAATTTAGTCTTATTAATTGTTTTAAATCAGATTTGCTCTTTTATTCGTCGGTTGTTGGTCGCTTTCTTGTGAATAGTCCTTTCTGCTTTTTACGATATATACATATATAGGTTAGGTAGGAACATATGTAAATGGCAAGCTAGGATTCGTAAAAATATAGTGAGTCGATATTTTGATCAAACTTGATGTTACGATGATAGCGATGTCGAAAAAAGTGGGTCTCGCAATTTTGTGTGTTTGTCCTGTCCAGTCCTGTCTTGTCCTTTCGGGTGCAGCCTTAACGGGTGGGTCGATTTTCTTTAAACTTTGTATACGGTTTTTTTGGCACTACCCTCATAGATTATTTTCATTTTTTAAGACCAAAAATAACGTTACCTGCCTTACAATTTTTTTTTGCAAATTAAAAATCTTATTTTTCTTAAAAACGTGCCCACAAGTTTAAAAAAAAATTACAAAGGTTCCCATTTTATACAAAGAAAAAAAAACTTATTTTTTTTTTTAATTTTCGATTTTCTCAAAAAAGGCTCAATTGATTTTGCCAAATTTTTTTTATGGAAAATCTTTCAAGAAGTATTGTATACCTACCAATTTTTTTGGATTTAAAAAAAAAAGTTTCAAAATTCCAAATAATTCCAAAACGACTTGGTCGATTTTTATTAAACTTGGCTTTTAAGATTTTTTTAACATCTTTTTCATTTTTATTATCATTATCATTTTCTCAAAAACGACACCTACTACTTTGATTAAAATTCTTATGTGAGCTTATATCAGTACAGTCTATGTTTATCATATTATTGAAAAAAAAAATTATCGATCGATTAAAAATGGAATAGAGCCATTTTTTTTTTTTTTTTACTATTTCATTATCATGTTGAAACGATTTTATAACATTTTTAACACAAGAGCTTCTAATAAGTTTGAATAATACATATTTAGAAAAAAAATGAAATTCGGATTTAAAAAAAAGATTCAAAATTATTTTTTCAAAACTAATTTTTAAACTCCGTATTAATAAATACTAAAAACTGTCGTACCAACTATTTTTTTCTTAAAAATTATAATTATTTGTTCCTTTCTTTATTAACCTCTATTTTGATTAATATTTTGGAAAATTTCCGCCCCTAGCAAAATGATAGCTGGGGCCCGTGCCTCATGGCCTCTGCTTGATGGTTGGAAATATTCTTTATTTAATTAAATAAAATATAAAATTTTTCAAGGTTTAAATGTTTATCTAAAACTTTGACGGCTGTCCAAAGTAAGACAACAACGTTTTAAAAACGACGACGTTTGAACTCGTTAAGCTCACCTTATCATTAGTGATTTTATATTTAAACTGTCCAAGTGTCCAGCTTTAAAATGGAGTGTTATTTTGCAACTGAAGTAACTTGCCTTAAATGTTTGGAAGTTATTTAGCGTTATGTAAACATATAAGGTTCGCAAGCTGAATATAATATAGCTTAACGGGCTAGACACAAGATATACAGAATAAGAAGGTATTATATACACTGGTGGAATATATTTTCCATAAAAATAATAAATAAATAAAAATAATAAAATACATGATAATTAAAATTTTTAGATATTTATATAGCTATAAATAATTTATTTTTTATTTGTTAATTTTCACCACACATTATTTTATAATTTGTATATAGCTAGGCGTTTTGGATATTTTATTCATACATCTTCGGGCTATTAGTTGACTTGTAGTTTAAAATTTATTTTAAAATAAAATAAAATATTTTTTTTTTAATTAAATTAAATTTTACATATTTCCACGTTTTGAGGTCCCAGGACCGTCGTTTTTAGAGAGTTGGCTATACCTATGTGAGTGTGTAGGTACGTACGTTCGTACATTCTATCGTTCACTGTATCTCGAGAACGAATAGAGATATTGACTTCAAATAAATTTTATTTCATATAGATAATAACGACATGTATTCATTCATTCAACGACATGAAGTGCGGAAAGGATATTCAACAAAATTCAATTAACGGTTATCTTACTACATCAATTTAAAAAGAAAAGTTGTAAAAAATCTTTCGTCTCGAATATTCGAGAACAAGAATTGTCATCGACTTCAGGTTAATTTTATTCTACCCAGAATGACGTAATGAAGATTTGAAAATAATTCAAAAACAAATAAAGGAACAGTTTTTTTTTTTCTAATTTGCTGAAAAACGTTTTTCGATTCTAATATTTTGAGAACAAATAATGGAATTAACTTCGGGCTAATTTTTTTTATATACGATACCATATTTGATTACTGATATGGGTTTTGAAAAAAAATCAGTTTACGGTTTTGTTTTTAAAGCAAAAAAAACTACAAGAAAATACTAAAAATTGTTGAAAAACGTTTATTGGCTCGAAAATTAAAAACTAAAATAGTTGAAAAATATAATACGCCCCAACTTTGGTTTTCACTTGATCGCATATTGAGAATTTGATATGGTCTTTTAAGATTTTGAATTAGGAATTCCCTTATAACAAAATAATATGGAGTGTCCAGTTTCCACGGACCCAATGAAAAGTTACCAGTGTGGGTCGTATTCAACCTCTTTTTTACTTTTTAAATTTATTGAGCCATCCCATCATGAGACGAGTGAGACTAAACCATGGGTAACTTTTGCTTCGGTGGCACAAGGAGAAGAAATCTGGCGGAAAATGTTTGTAGACATGATGTAACAGCTTTAATTAGAGGAGAATAAATTTGACAATTCGAACAACAACAAATAATTTGCTTTTAGGAAAATAGCAATTGAAGTGCTCATGATGAGCCACAAAGGCACAAACAATTTGTGTTTGTATTAGTAGTTCAATTTTGTTATTCTACTCGAAACAGATGAGGACATTTTGCCCTTTTCATTACACGCTCTTTAGTTCGCCACCTACAAACTTCGACTTCCTTAGATTGAATTTCTCTAGTGTGCGATGGCCCAGTTAAGCTTGTACACCTTCTAATAGTTGAAACAGATTTTAGTAAAAAAAATATATAAACGTGAAAACACAGCTATTTATAATTCAACATTGAATTTATTGTAGTTATAAGAAAGGGTTCCTTATAAATGCTTGTCTTATCCATCTCAATGCAAAGCAGACAGTTGTTATTGTTAAAAAAAATTATAAAAATCAGATAAAAGGATGCATTGCTTCTCAGTTCTCGCCAAAAAAATCATAACATGCTGTTTCTCTTTTTCATATAGGAGAATAAAGTTTTCTTCTGCGCCACTAAGTATAGTATTAAAAGTATTATTATAAAAAAAGTCACGTTAGGATTTCATTAAAAAATAATAACATCGCTATTCCATACCTGAAACAGTATCGCACATAAAAATTAAAATAACAAGCTAATAGCAGCATTGAATAAAATTATCTCTCTTCTAAGTAGATACCTAACTGCGAAACCGCCTGTAGTAAAAATTACCAAAGTGTCTTTCCAGTCAAGGATGCTATTTACGTTTTTAGGTATGTACATATATATTTCTGTAAAATTTCAAAACTCATACCACGAAATTATTTCTTGCCGAAACCAAATATACCTTAATACTTGCACAGAACGTGGGTGCAATATGATAAAAACGACAACAACACGTAGCACATCAAACACGAAAAAACCTGTAATAAAGATAAATGTCATAAAACTTATCTGACTCTTTCTCCAAGAAAACATAATTGCTACCTTATACGATGATATAAGTTTTTACACCCCTCACGGGGTTCTTTTATATTCTCCATCAAAAATATGAATAATAAATTCAGCGAAGAAAGCAAGCAACCCGCAAAAACACAGACGAAAAAAGCTACTTAAAGCAAGTTAATAAAAATGAAAAAAGCTTAAAGCATAAATAAAAACAGTGGAATGTAAGTACATATCTAAACGATTTTTGAAGATGACATAAACAAGACATCCCAGACAAGACTAACAGTTCTTCAGATAGACCATGGCTCTAATGACCTATTTCATGCTTTAAATTTTCATCTCGAGAGCAAGGTTATTTTATTCAACATATCAAAAACAAATGAAGGTTTTACCTATGGGACAATACACTCACCTTCAACTGTCATTGTTGTCCCTGTGCAGTGTAAAGCTTCGACCTTTATAATGTTTTATGTTTCATATAGAGCCTCTGAAGGATATCGGAGCCTAGATGAAGTACTCTCTGATATAATTAGTTTAATTACTGCTATCACACTGTACGTGACGTGACACTTTATCAAACACACGCACATATACTTATGAAGATAAATATTTCTCCTCTTATACAAGGACATCACAATATCACCAATAGTATACATAGATATATCCTTTGGACTATAAAACAATTAACTTTATCTCTCAGTAAACATTAATAACAAATTTAATGTCCAACCACTTTTCCATTTCTTCTCCTCTCTCATCTGTATACACTGTATATAGGAATATCTTTTTTATATGTGTATTGAAAGTGGTTATTTAAATGTAGATGTCCGGACATGGACCGAAAACATTTTAGCAAAAACTGACAATTTTCATAAATAAAATCGTGATATCTAAAATAGAATGGGTTCATGGGTAATACCTGCGCAACTAGACAATGTCCTTTGTTCTCGTCCTTAGACTTCAGATATAGTGCTCGGCTCGTCTATTTTGATGAACCAGCAGAGGAGTAAGTTACGCAATTAGGTTATTTAAATGGTAATCTTATTGGCCATAAATATGAAGGACGAAAGAGAGTATACACTTCTTAGGTTTCTTTGCGGAAGGTTGTCCTGTACAATAAACCTATACCAAACCAACAACAATCATTATGTGGACTGTTAAAAGAGAAAATTAAATAAAGTGACTCGACATTACTCTGTTGAGTACTGTGGTTATTTATTTAAATAATAAAATAAATTTTCAGCCAGGACATTTATTTTATCGAGAGAAAAAGACGATTTAAAATTAGGACTAAGTTTTTTTCTAGGAAGGATGCCTATCGACTGTTCTATAAGGAAGAATAAAATTTCAATTGTCATAATATCCTACGAACACGCTTGAGGAAACCAAATTCAATTGTTCTGAATCATTACTTTTTGAATGGCCTTGTTATTATTGTTGCCATGGTCGGTCAATAGATGCGTAAATAAATTTAATTTAAAATATTCCAGAAAAGACTTTACAAGGCAAGTATAGAAGTAAAATATTTCAGGGAGAAATATATTTTTTTTTAAAAGATTATGTTCATTTTAATGCAGTGCTGGACTAGAGAGGCTTAAGAGGCTAAGTTCACAGCCCCGGCCGCACCAGCATAGGGTTCCTAAAGTGCTTTAAAAAAATTGTATAAGGAAGTAAATAAAAAATCAAAGTGACTACTTTGGCATTGTATTTGATGGCCCTCCAGATGAAAACCAAACTGACCAAATATTATGTACAGTTGTTCCCGTTATGGAGGTCCGAGAGTCGTTCTTAGGATTCTTTCTGAAATACGGAAAAACTGCAAATGATATAATGTATCTTACATCTTAACATTTAAAATATGATTAAACTTAGATTGAATTTTGCAGAGATCTCACAGGGTTACGATGCCAACTATATGTATGTTTGTGTGTCCGTTGCATATTTCTGCAGAAAAAAAAACGAATCCAATATATGGGCCGAATCACATGAGGCCGGCCAGGTCTCAAAGCAGTTAGTCCGCCACTGTGTAAATTAGCTATACAAATGCAAAAATACAAAATTTAAGATGAGATGTTCAATTTGAAGTTAATTTTAAGCCAACAGCATTAAAAAACTATATTGTTTTTGTGAACTTTGTTGCCTTCTTTCTTTTGAAAACTGACACTACAGAGAGCTATGTGAAAGAAATATGAAGAATTTTGAAGATTTTACAATTACTTCTTCACTTTGACCAATACAAATCGTTTTTTTAAATCAAAAATCATTTTTTTTTATATTTGTTGTTAGATCAAATTATTTAAGTGAATAGTTTTAGAAAAATTAAAATCAAAATTTTGAAAAAAAAAAAAAAAATGAAAAAAAAATTTTTCAAATTATTTTCTGCAAAATTTTAATTATGATTTTTGTTTTTATTATTTAATGCTCCTATAATTTTGTAATCAAAATTAAAAACCAGATGATTAAAAAATGTCATCTTTGAAAAAAAAATCAAATCAAAAATCGATCCCCACCTGGGGTAAAAAGTTTTTCAAATTAAAATTGAACAATGACCAAGCACCACGAAAGGAGTCTGATGATCGGCCTGGCAGTCGTGAAATAGCTATAACTCCAGCCTATAAAATCTTGGTGGAAGCTCACCCAATTGTTGTTGTTTCATTCAAACCTTCAATATTAATATGATGGTGCGAAAGCTTGGCAGCTTAACTGCAAGTGTCTTATCACACAAAAACCCCTTATAAATTAAAAATAATAAAATCCACATAAAAAACGGATTGAAGTCAAATTAAAGAAAATTTATTTGAGTAATTGACTAAAAATTGCTAAGAGTATATTGAATGCTATATAGGTACAAGATAGTAGATACGTACAGGCATTTAATATATAAATAAGCATTTAACATACAATTTTAATGAAACAGTAAGTATTACCTACATAATTTTTGTTATTTATAATTTCGATTTTGAAAATTAATGTTAAAAAAACACTTCATTTAAATTATGTTAATTAAGATGTGAAATAAAAACTGCCAAAAGTTCAATATTGTTATATGTAGTTATTATTTATTTGTAATTGTTGTAATTGTAATTTATTTATTATTCTATTCTATTCTTATATTCTATTTACAATTCAGTCTTAAATTAAATAATTTTTTAAAAGATAGGTAATTTTTGATTTAAATAAGTTCAAAAATGACAACATTTTTACATCTCTGATTTATTAAGTAGCAATAAAAGATAACTCTTAAAACTAATATTGAATAACTCCCACATTTAGTTTCTTAAATTATAATGTACATATATATTAGGTCGTAGTTCCGAAGAAAAAAAAAATAATCAAAGGATTCCTTTTAGGAAAAGTAAACTATTCGACAAATTCATTCACTCCAAATTTACAGCCTTTAAATATATGTATAGTAATATAGTATATTCTAATAATATATATAAAGTTATGGTGCAGATAAACATTTATCAGTTCATTATCAAAGAAAGAACAATTTACATAAAATGTTTGTGTTTAATTTTCAATAAGGGAGTTCAAAGCCTGTAAGTTAAATAACACCATGGTAAATCAAGCATCATTTTAAGAATTTTGTTTTGGCATATTTGAAGCTTAAGTTTGTGAGTTTTGGCACAATCGTTCCAAACAGGAGCACCGTACAGGAGGATGGATTGGAAAATTGACTTATACATTAAAATTTTATTTTCTTTGCTAAGTTTAGAACTTCTACATATATTAATGGGTAAAGAATTCTTTTATATAGATTTGTGGTGAGTTTAACCAATTTAAAACTTATTCAGCATGAAGCTTTTATATATACAAGTTGAATTGGACCTCATCATACATATTTTCTAGTCCAGTTGTTTGTCTTTCCTTGCATGCTTCACATGCTATTATACCTATTATACCTTTACTTAGAGACTAATAAAATACAATCAGTCGTATTTATTAGATTTTTGTCTACTTAGACACTGTCTAACTATTTTCAAATTGGTG